>OZ035856.1:11381701-11981701 GCA_964034905.1 Itoplectis maculator | reverse complement strand
ACTGCGCAGGCGCAAGATCCGAGCGCGTTAAGGGCGACAGTAACGACCGCAAATGTGACGTGGGCAGATTTTAAATGGGATGCGGATGGATATTGGGAGGCGAGGGAGGGAAATAAGGAGTACAGTGGTGAAATCGGTGGAGTGCTAATTTTTAGTTATCACTATCAGTGTCTTTGGACTACGCAAAAATGGTAGTAAGCTTGAAGACTTATCTAAAAAATTTCTCTTGCGGCATTCTCTTCGTTGAGGAGTTTTCTTTTGAATGCAAAAAGAAAATTCAGATTTAATTAAGCCAATCCAAAATTAAATCGATTTTAGTAAAGTGACAAAATTAGGAAAAAAGTGAAAAATTATTCTTTGCGTTTTTCTCCTCGAATTTTCAATTTTTTTCTGCAAACGCTCTATTTTTTAATTCAGCGGGAAATTTGCCATCGGATACGGTTTTAAAACTTTGTAAAATCGAACATTTTTTTTTGTTCCTATTTCAAATTAAATACGCAATAAAACCAATAAAAAGAAACTCGCAATCTGGTCTTGATTTTATACAAATACGTTGGCGGAAATTATTTTAATACACTTATTGATAATAAATAAAATGTATGAGTTTATCGAAATAAGATGTAAAACGCTTTGATCAGAGTACGAAACGCGATTGACGGTGGCTAATATATAGAAGCGGTTCATTGGTGGAGGATCAGGTGGCCGAATCGAGTCGTCCTCCACGTTGTCGACTATAGTCGGCAGTCCGGTGGAAACCGTAGCCGAGATCGCGTTACCAATCGATATCGATCCCGATCGATACTCTCTGATATTTCACTCTGCGCTGCCGCTCGTCGTCGTCGTCGTCGTCGAGGCACTCTCGCGAGGCGCGCATCACGCTCGAACCGTTCATCACCGAAGCCCAGGTTGAAACGATATTATCGTTAACATGCAGCGCGCGATCCGCGCGCAGCAATGATATTTAAAAATTGAAATAACTTCTTGCATATATTCATGCAGCTACACTTTATTGAGGACGCATCGCCGCGGCGCGGGAATGTTTCAGCGATGAATCACGAATCGTATATTCGGATACGAAAGTTCATCGTCATGAGCCGCTCGTCTCTGCAAACTCCGGGTTCACGCACCGATACATAAAATCCCTCAAATTCCTGAGTCGTTGCCACATGCAATAGTATTAATCATTATGCAACGTATTGCAGCGATAATTTTCATCCTCAACTAAAAAAAAATATATCCTAAACGACATTATAACCCCAATATAGGATAGGTATATCTATGATATAGGATAGGTGTACCTATTGTGGCCATTTTTATTAATTTATTCTTCAAATTATTTTTTCCCCATAAAAACGTGTTAAAGTTTCGAACAAATTAATATAAATTCACCTATTGATCTACTCGATGTTTTTTTTAAGCCATTAAATGTGTTGTTTTATTCCTCTGAATGTGATGGCCACAATCGGCTCTAATGTGTCCGTCTACCCTATTAAAAAAAAATTGGAACAAAATCGACGTTAAATCTTTTTTTTTCACCTGGAAGCCAAATACGAAAATTTCATTAAAAATCAATTGAAAATTATTTTTTCTGTCACCTAAAACCCCTCATAACCAGCGATATTTTTCTTCCCTAAAAACCAACCAACCGAAAAAAAAAAAAAATCAAGAAAATCCCAATCCATTTCAATAGTCAACCCATTAAAATCTGCAAATCAATCCTCAATCCGATCCTTCAGCCTCAGCAGCTGCAGACGAACCGAGGCAAAAAAGTCCCAAACGTGAGAATCTTCCGGCGCCACCTATCGTTAATTAACCGAAGTTAAATTGAGACCGGCTCGCCGACCGTCGCACAAACGCGTGTCCGCTTTCATCTTCGCGAGGCGCGCGCTTGCCGAAGGACCCACCGGCATTTTCACGGGGGTCCCCGGCGTCGGGGCCCGCTCGGCTCGCTGCCCCCCTTCCTCCCCCTCCTCGGGCAGGTATTGACCCGGCGCGCGCGCGCTCCCTCTTTAATTAACTAAACGCAGCGTAGCGTCCGATAAACGGCACGTATCGGCAATAAACTTCGAGCCGCCTCCAACGCTCCCCGATAACGCGGTCGCTCTTATATCGTCGCTCGCGCGAGATTTTTCTCGTGCGTCTCGGCAGCAGCGTCGAGCTGCTTAGCCGCTGGCTGCGACGACGGCGACGCTGAGCTCTACGCGAACGCACCTTGACGCCCACATTCTCACGGAGCAACGTCGGAGAGATCGTATTTTCTACAATACGTTTGTGTGTCATTTGTGTGCGTCAGTATATCTCTCTATATTATAAAAAGATTTCGCCGCCGCCGCCGCCGTCGCCGCCGCCGTGTAGGATAATCGAGTTTTACCCTACTTTTACCCTACTTTACTTTACTTTACTTTACTTTACTTTACTTTGCTTTGCTTTGCTTTGCTTTACTTTGCTTTACTTTGCTTTGCTTTACTTTGCTTTGCTTTACTTTGCTTTACTTTGCTTTACTTTGCTTTACTTTGCTTTACTTTACTTTACTTTGCTTTACTTTGCTTTACTTTGCTTTACTTTACTTTACTTTGCTTTGCTTTACTTTACTTTGCTTTGCTTTACTTTACTTTACTTTACTTTACCTTTACTTTACTTTGCTTTGCTTTGCTTTACTTTACTTTACTTTACTTTACCGTTTTTTTTAATGGAATAGGTGAAAATCACTGGTTTGAGTTCTTGGCAAAAACGAGTTTCTTATTTTTTTTTTAACAAAAATAAGGAACTTATTTTTTGTAACAAAAATAAGGAACTTATTTTTTATCCGATTCGTCGCTAGAAGTGAAAGGTATTGGCCGTAACTTTTTAGTGGCCCATATTCCCCACGTTCGCGCTATTGTATATACGTACAGCTATACGTACAGCCGAACGCACACATAACTCAGCTGCTGGTGGTAATATACAGCGCGGCAAGTGACCGAGTCGCCGTACGTAAGCCGCGCGAAGCAGCAGCGGAGAATACAACGGTCGGGGTTGCAGGCCCGCAGTCGCTACTTACGAGCAGCCGGAGGAAAACTATCTCCGGTATCCTTATCCCCCCACTTAGCGCGCCCATAATCCTAAACAATATCGAGAGCGCGCGCACAGCTTCATCCGCGCGCACCGCCACCTACGGAACAAGGCGGCTGTTACCGCTCGTTAATTAGCCTCGCAAAAATATCTCCGTTCTCCGACGATCCACTCGGCGGCCTTTTTCGACCGCGATCGTCGTCTCGGCTCTTATCGCCCGATGCCGCAGCGCGATCTGTGCAATATCCGACGTCCGATCGTCTCTCGTCGTTCCTCAAACGGTTTGAGGGCGAAATTCTAGGCGAATTTCAATCAAACCATCCAAGACTGAGTCGGAGGCCCTTTTTTCCCTAAATTTGTGTTTATTTATTTTTTATTTCATTTTAATCCCTATTTTAAAAAGTTCAAGCGCATATCCGCAAAAATTTGGCGATAAAAAAATATTTTGGCTAAACAACAAATCAAAGCTGTGTATTATGATAATCTTTGAAATATTATTAGCTCGCGACGTTGCACGAGACAATATATACGATCTCATCCAACGAGGCACGGCGGAGTATCGAAGCGTGATAAGATTAGTCCGGCGATCGTATATCGCGCATAAACTAGTACATAAACTTTCAGTGGGCCCGAAGTACAACGAAAAAATAAAAATGCGGAAGCAACGTGACAGTAATAAAATCGATGAATGGAAATCACGTGCGCCGCGTGAGCGATTAAACTTTCGCCGGGTTTTATGCCTCCTCATGTTAATGACTGACGTCTGATAAATATACGGGCACTTCGCACACACCCCCATGGAAATAAAGTATATGAGAAATACAGGGTGATTCACAATGTTTTTGTCAGCCGTTGATAAAAAATAGTTTACCATCTCAACAAAGTTACTTAGCCGTTTTTCATAATTCGCAATACACTGGAAGCTCTCACATGTTACGTTCAGCTAGTTTACGTGGGCACGTGGTGGGGACAATTCGAGTGTTCTCATTGGAGCAGGCGTGCTGCTTCGTGAACGTGATTGGTCCTTCACTTAGGTTACTGGGTCCGCATTAAGTAACATGTGAGAGCGTCCACTGTACTTATTTATTTACAGGCGTTGGAACAAAAATTTGCCAATGGGGACAAATAAATGAATAAATATTTTTTAAATACTGTTTATTTATAGTATTTATAGTATTTTTTTTGAATTCGTTTATTTATGTTCCCATTGGTCTACTGGTTTATTTATTTATTTATTTGTTCCTATTGGTCTGTTTTTTCAAATTTTCAATGAATACATCTTTTGATCGCTGGAGCAAATAAGCCAAATCAACTAAAAAAGGGTTGTAACCAGTGTTTTCAGGGGTACAATATGCGACTTGAGAACGATGGTATAGGTTAGAAGTCGATATTTTGAAAAAATAAATTTCGTGACCCCGATTTGGGCGGTTTTCGGCCCGGCGGCCAGATCTACGATTTCTGACAAACTGTTCGGCCAAAAAATTTTTTTTTCAAAATGAACTAAAAAACGGTTGTAACCAGTGTTTTCAAGGGTAGAATATGCGATTTGAGAACGATGGTATAGGTTAAAAGTCGATATTTTGAAAAAATAAATTTCGTGACCCCGATTTGGACGGTTTTCAGCCTGGCGGCCAGATCTACGATTTTTGACAAACTGTTCGGCCAAAATTTTTTTTTTTCAAAATCAACTAAAAAAGGGTTGTAACCAGTGTTTTCAGGGGTAGAATATGCGACTTGAGAACGATGGTATAGGTTAGAATTCGATATTTTGAAAAAAATAAATTTCGTAACCCGATCCCCCAACATACCCCCAATGGCTGACAAAAACATTGTGAATCACCCTGTATAGATAGCTCCGCCGGAGTGGGTTCCGGCGGAGCGACGAAAATTCACGACTCCGGCGTGCGTAACGCAGCATAGGTAGCCGCGAAGGGGTCGCGTACGACTCTTGTGACTCGATTTCACGAGACCGCGAACGCGCCGGGAGATATATCTCTCTCTCTCTCTCCGTCTCCGTTCCCCCTTTCGCCGGGCGACTCCCGATCGCTGCCGCCGCTCGGTTTCGCCGCCGCTGTCCTCGTCGATTTTTCGCCTCCTCTCTCTCGTCGTCGGCGGCGGCGGCGGCAGATCGCGGAGTCTCCTGCCAACGAATAGGAGGATAGCGGACGACAGAACCCGACTCGGAGACAACATAAAGATTTAAGACTCGGAGATGCGCCAATAAACATGCTGTGCCCAGTCAGGCTGCGCCTCTACCGCTGCATTCGCTTCTGTTTCGCCTCTTCTCGCTTTATTCCTCTCTCTCTCTCGTCTCGTTCTCTCGCTTCTCCGCCTCGCCGCTGTGTTCCGCTCTGCGATCCTCTCCGTACGAGACGCGGGTGCGGAGAGAGGCTCTCCCGCGTGAATCCCCCAAAGCCCTCGATACCGCCACCTCCTTATGCTTGCCCGTAGCAGCTTTACCGAGCGTAACAACGTTTCCGACCGGCCGACACGTTTCCCGCGATTTTTTTAATATCCTTACTTAACGGTAAGCTCGAAAACGTAATAAACGGGCTTAACTCCCTATCGAACGCTTTGTGGACATTTTCGTAAATTTTTTAATCGATTAATCGAAAAGTCGATCTTTTCGGACCGATTAATTCACCGCATTGATAAATTCAGAATTTTAGAATTAATTTACAGAAAAATGTCTTGTAAATTAATTCAGTGAAAAATCTCTGAATTCATTTCAATTCAATCTTCCATTAATTTCAATCATTTCTTCAGCCAGTCGATGCATCCTCCTGTCCAATTTTTTCACAGCCTAGACGAAAAAAAAAAAAAAAATCCACGTTAATATATCGCTGCGAAGCCGCCTCTCCGGGAGTCTACGATCCCGTCAGTTGTCTAAAAACCCTTACGGAAAATAATTTTAATTGTAAATTAATTCAGTAAAAAATCGTTTTTATTAATTTCAATAATTTTTCCAGCCCCTCGATGCGTTCTCCTGTCCAATTTTTTCACAGCCTAAACGAAAAAAAAAATCCACGTAAATAAATCGCTGCGAAGCCGCCTCTCCCCACTCGTCTACTATCCCGCCAGTTGAATGAAAACCCTCACACCCGGTAGGTCTGGCAGTGACTCGACTCTCAGCGTCCGTCGCCCGAGGTGCCTTGGGTGTTCCTGCCGGGATTCACGAGGTTCGTGCAAAGAAGCGTGTAAAGGAAGGTGGCGATTTTTCCGCACGGGGGAGTCGCATTAAACCAGAGGAGCGCGGATCGTAACTATAACGGGTCAGGCGTGCGCTCTCGCGAGCGACGAGGGTAAGAAAGAAGCGCAGCGCTACGGACGACAGGAACAAAAGAAAAATAATGTACCGGAGATAACGAGATCGCGATACACCTGCCCGGGCGTGTGCGCGCGCATGTATCGCCGCCGTGTGTTTCCCTCGCCCATCCTTGGCGCTGCTCTCTCCCTCTTTTTCCCTCTCCCTCTCTCTCTCTCTCTCCTCGCAAGAAAAAACTTTCCCTCTCTCTCTTCCGCCATGAAAAGTTTCTCGCTTCGTATGTATTGGTAGCCGTGAGCGCTCCCTCCGCGATCTGCGGCAAAAGTATTAGATCGGGAGGAGAGGACGACGACGACTACGAAGCAAAACGCGGCAAAAGGCGTCCCTCGCCCTCTGTGTGTCGCCCGCGCTCTACTCTCTTCGCTAACGCTGAAAAGGACCTGCAGAGGGTGTCCCCTCACTCTATCCTCCTTCCCCGACTTATTTATTCTTCTCTCCGTTCTCCCCTGTCTCCCTTTCTTCCCTTCTCCACCTTCTTCTCCACCTTCTTCTCCTCCTTCTTCTCCCCCAACTCCACCTTCGCCGCTTCTCGTCCTTCCTCTTCTCCGTCTTCTTTATTCCTGTTCTTTTGCCCGTTTTCTGCTTCCGCAAACGACAGCCCGCTTATTTATATCCGCGCGTCTTTGCATCGCGCGCACAGGAGCGAGAGCAGCGCTTTTGCGTTTACGTTTATACCCACAACTCGCCCCCCTTCGGACGATGCCGGTGTACTGTTTTCCTGCTTCTGCAGAGCGCTGCGCGGGTATCGCAGCGACTCTGCGCACACGACGACGGAGTTCTCGTGTAAATCGCACACAGCTTTGCACCGCCGGCGACTTGTGTACACAAACACTCACAGAGAGTGGGTATATGAGCCATTCCACGATACTTCGGCCACCGAATTTTTTTTAAATTTTATCATCGCCGTGAAATTGCGTGAAGATGAAATAGGGTAGATGCACCGGTTATGGCCACTGTACCAGTAGTGGCCATTTTCACTATAATTTATTTCAAATTTTTGTTTTCCTGTATTTTCATATTGAAATTTGGAAAGTATTCATACAAGTTAACAAGATCATCTATACATTTTTGTTCCGTCTTAACAATACAAATAATTCTGTCTTTTCAAAGACGGTGGCCACAACTGGACCAAAGGCGGCCAAAACCCTCGCCAAAACCGGTACTTCTACCCTACTAACGCGTTGAAAAAATTTCTCACGGAGTTTAGGGCCCCTACAAGCTTCCGGTTTCGAAAAAAGCGAAAATTTTCAGTTTTTCGTTGTTTTGACGATAACTTCGCGAGACAAAACATTTATTAAAAACGGAAATTTGCAGTTTTTCATTGTCTTTACAAAAAAAAAAAAAAAAAACAAAAAAAAAAAAATTGATTTACTGCGGTCGATTTTCATTTTCATTTTCACGGTGATGATACAATTTTTTAAATTTCGGTGGTTGAAGTATAGTGGAATGCCTCACATGTCACTGTATGTGTCTATGTTTACTGGTTTGCGTGTATATATGCTGCATACGAGCGGTGTTTATATTCGCCCGCTTGTCTGTGGCTTGTGCGGCGGTCGCGACGCGACTGGCGGAACGAGTGTGTCTTCTACGTGCGCGCGCACACAAAGACGCGTCTGCGCAGCCGCCACACAGTGTCTGGAGACTTGAGTCGCGCGCGCGAACACGCGGAAACGTCGCGTGTAGGATACTCGGGAGAGCAAATCCAACAGGGCGATCAATGCGCGCGAGCCAATTCCGTTACCGCATCACCTGTCAACGCCGCGTCTTATGTAGCAGGTCTATATTACATGCGCGACGACGACGACGACGACGAGCTATTCCTGCCTATCCGAGCTCGAGCTCGGCGAGTCGGCTGACACGGCGGTTGGTCGCTTCAGAAGGGACAGTGGTAGCTATAGGCATCGAATTCACTGTTCCCGCGCTTTTTCTGCATCGAGGGATGGTACATTTTTTTTAATTTATTTCAATGGTTTTTGATGCTCTGAGCTGTGGAAGTTTTTTTTTTGTGATAGGGGAATCGGTTTTTTTATCTTCTCTGAGATGAGCTCGGATTTTTCAGATCAGAGGTAACTAGCAGAAAAAAATTGTGGGAACTCTGTAGGAAAGAAATGTGTTGTAACGATTTTTCGAATTTGACTCAAAAACGAAAACGATTTTTTTATTTTTATTTTCTAATATTTAGTTTTTTTATCTTCACTGAGATGAGCTCGAATTTTGAAGGACAGAGGAAAGTAGCAGAAAAAATTGTCGAAACTCTATATGAAAGAAATGTGTTTAAACGATTTTTCGAATTTGACTTAAAAACGAAAACGATTTTATTATTTTTATTTTATAATATTTAGTTTTTTTATCTTCACTGAGATGAGCTCGAATTTTGAAGGACAGAGGGAAGTAGCAGAAAAAATTGTCGAAACTCTATATGAAAGAAATGTGTTTAAACGATTTTTTCGAATTTGGCTTAAAAACGAAAACGATTTTATTTTTATTTTTTAATATTTAAAAAATATTGAATACCCGCGATTGATATCCGCGTTGTGAGTATCCGAAGCATAAATCAGTAAGAGACAATTTACCTATGGAAGGTATAGACGCGAATGAGCTATTAGTACGATACAGTGGAATGACATCCGATACATGCGCCGCTTTTCATATCGCAATATCCTGTCAACTATGTAACGGATATGGACAACGTCGTAAATACGTCGATCTCCAACGGTTGCCTCTCGTCGAATTAGCCTCAGCCAAATTGCTCTTAATCGCGTCATAGCTGACGTTCTGTTTTTTTTAACGCGGAGTATTTATCGATTTAATGGTAACGTCATGTTACGTCGAAAGAAATTGCCGAAAAAGAATTGTGTAGTATTGTGCACAGTGGGAGATCGGCCCGGGCTCAGTCAGCGCGGAGCGATCGTAGCCGGCGATTAAAATCCCCCAGCGACGAACAAAGACCCCGAGCCGAGACACAACGGCACCGGCGTTACGGTAACACGTGGTGACACCTACATGGCCCGCGCGCCGGAATATCATATTAAATTTAAATCGCCTTATCCTGCCGCTGGCATTTTTTTCGCCTACCGTCTTCATCCCCCGGAACGATACGCGCATTCCTATATTCAGCAACGATGAAAGAGCCCACCGAAATCAGCAATCGGAATTATTATAATTGCATCTTCCTTTTTTTTTTATTTCTCAATATTCATCAGCTTACATCGAACGATTCGAATACAAAAGTGCGTAGATAAAAAAAAATGTTTAATTCCCTCTATTAAAAATTTGGCAATTTGACAGAAAAAAAATCAATTTTTGCGTTTTTCTCGTCGGATTTTCTATTTTTTGGATAAATTTCGGTGCTTTTCGGAATCAGCAGAAAATTTGCCATCGAATAGGGATTTCAGACTTCACTAAATCAAAAATTTATTTTTCGCAAAAAATGGAAGAGGTACCCCTTCAAAAAATTTACGATTTTTGAGGGCCAACTTAAAAATTCTGCGTAAAATTGAAAAATCAAGATATTGCCTTCCGCCTTTCGGCATTCAAATGATTATGATTTTTTTCACTAAGATCCCTTCGATTCTTCCTCACCTCCAAAAGTCCATCATCCCAGAGTACCAAAAGCTCGCTAAATACATCCACGAACCATTTTCCCTGCGTCTTCTCCTCAGCCTCGTCGAATGCGTATTAAAAAGCTGCGACGTTAAGAAAAACGCAGGGAATAATAGACGCGATACTCTCGCACTTGTACAATGATATCCACGGCGGCGCACTCCACCTCTCCACCATCCCAATGCGTAAGCGCAAAAGCCGCGCGAATCCTTCGCAAATAAATGCTGGAAAAACAGGAACAAAACCGACATTATGTGGCATTAACATACAAAGTATGTCAGCGAAGAGGAGGAGGCCCTGCGCGCGGGGCTCCGGCGAGAGAGGCATAACATAGTATCGCGACGTTGGCATACCCCGCCCGCCATCGGCTGCTGCGCGCGCGTCCTTCTCGGCCAAGAGGATGACCGCGCGCGTCGGGCGAGGCGCGAGAGAGACAGAGACAACAGCACAAGTCGCGAGAGAGCGAGACAACAGCACAAGTCGAGAGAGAACGAGACAGCAGCAACGAGAACGGCGTGAGAGGCCCGAAGCGGCCTCCAGCGCCGAGGAAGACGGTTGTGGGGAGAGAGGAAAAAGGGGGAACCCCCGGGCGAGCTTTGCCATGCGCCGCGCGCGCATGCGCGGGGGTGGAAGAGGGACGCGCGGACGTCGAGCGCGAAGCGGCGAACAAGGACGAAGAGGGCAGAGGCAGCAGCGCCGCTGCTGTGGCAGAAATCGAGGAGAGACTCCGGGCGAAGAGAGGCAAAGGTATAAAGGCCGCTACGACGGAGGGTGCGGTGCAGCGTTTACGCTATCCGCAGTCCCCGTCGTCGTCGTCGTCGCCGTCGCCGTCGTCGTCGTTGTCCTGCCGTGTGCCACGCGGTGCGGCTTAACGCAAAAGGGCCAAGGGAGAAAGAGGGAGGGGAGGGGGAGAGAAAGGGAACCGGGAGAATCGCGGGCAAAGGGAGATCCGAAGGCAGAGGAGCCGAGCAGCAGGCGATGCAAAACGAAAAATCAAAGCGCATATATCGAGGCGGCCCGCGCCGACGACGACGAAGGGACACACACATAAAACGAGGGATTCTCGGTGTCTCTTGCTTCTGCTGCTGGTGGTGCTGTTGCTTCTGCTGATGTTGCTTGTGCTCCCTGCTGCCTAGTGGACTGCCGATCGGCTACCGCTAGCGACGGATATGAACTGACGCTTGTGTCGGGCAAATTAAGGCAGTTCTGTCGCTTCAGCCTCATTTTGCATAAAATGAGAGGTTTTTGAAAAATTAGAGGGGATTGCATCTCGATAACATAAAGATCTGAAAAAAATTCTTGCATTTTGAATTCTAAAATAGGAGTTAAATTTAAATAGGTGCTGAAAAGATTAATTTGGCATATAATAATTGTAAAGTGTTATTTACAAATTGATGAAAAATAAAATTGTTTGACAAATCTTCCGACAATTAAATTTTTTTGTTTCGATGAAAATGGTTCATTTTTCTAACTGCTTAAGAATTTTTTCACATTTTTTTTCTTTGTTTTGAATTTTTCGTTTTTTTGCATTGAAAAAATCACGAAATTCAAAACAGAGAAATTTTTTTTTTTAAGAAACGACAGAACTACCTTAATATTCATTATTCTTGGCGGATTTTGATGAATTTACGAATTGAAATTTAATTTTAGGATCCGCGATACACAAGACAGCGGATTATTTTTGAGAGAAAATTGTACAGATGCGGTTTCACAGTGATTAGTTGATATTGAAAATTGAATGGAATATTTTTTTATGCCGGTCGATCGACGGTATCGTTGCTGCATTGAGAAGTAGCGACGGTATAGGAAAGAATTAACATAGGCGAAAAAAAAGGAGAACTCGGTTTGGGTAACAGATGGCCGGCCCGTTTCGATCCTTCGCCTCTTGACTGAATTTCAAAGTAGCTGGTAACTATTGCGGTCGCATTTGCATACAGGGACGGATAGATTTAGTGCGTCCTACCGGTCTGAAATATATTCTCGGGGCTAGTGAGTTGTACGAGCTCGGATTTTGGATTGATAGAATATTGGAATATTTTCGGAATTTAATTCGCAATTTTTCTTTAGTTGCAACGAGTAAATAATTATTTGTTTCCCAGCGAAACTCGAGAGACACTGAAACCTATCGCTACGCAATGACTTCCATTCGTGACGCTTTTTCAGATTTACGTTTACTTTTTCGCTCACTAGCTCCTGGCGAAAATTTATATATGCTCCTGAGATTCCGCGTATTCCGTTTCGAGAATTTATTACATTTTTCGCGAGACACTTGTTGATTATTGTACGTAGGTGGAGGCACCTGACGCTCTGAGATACGTTATCGCTGTTGTATCGAAAGGAAATATTAATTTTTAAAATAGGTCAGGAAAACGAGTCAATGTCAGCGAAACACAAGAATGAAAAGAATAATTATTGTATTTCTTTTTCAACAAGGTACACATAGCATTATTACGTTCGTCATTAATATTTTTCTCTTCGTTATCTACACATGATAAGAATTATTCAGGTCGTAACAACACTCCTCCTGTACATTGATTCGTAAAGCGTTTCACGGTTTTTTTTTCTGCTAAAGGCAATCGATCATCGTTCGAGAATATAGTAGACACGCTGATCGTGTAATACGTTTGAAAAGATCCACTGATTGTCCTCAGTTCTTGGCCATCGTCTCGGGAATGAATTCGGAGATAATTATTGTAGTCATTAGGTATGTTTCTTCGCGGATTAAGAATTTGTCGGTGAAATCAAAAAGGATTCTTTGCACAGCATCAAAACATCCACACAGTGAATGATCCTCTTCGATGTTATGCTGACAAAATGCGAAGGGTTTTACCTATAGTTTTCGCGTAATCTTTTAAGTATTTTCGCTAACTAAATAAAATGTTTTCGACAAAAGTCGGTAGAACGCATATGGGCAGACACTCTGCCGAGGTCCATTGTAATACGGTTAATATAATAATTCGGCATCCTCGCTGCGAGCCTTTTATCCACTCGTTGCATTCGTTTTATTCAAGGAGACGATGTATCCTTTGGACGCTAGAACCCCTCGACTTTTTACGTGAACCTGGTACCGAGCTACCCAATTTAGAACGGCGTCAGTTCCGAAAACTTCGTTGATTGCTTCGGGTGGCAAAATATCTGCAAAGTAATTTTTTTCCAATAAAAATTTAGAAAATGCTCAGTTCCAAAATACAATATTGCGGCGTGAAGATGTAAATACTTACGGCAAGGGTCGCTGTGAGTTAGCAACTGGATAAAGTTTTTCTTGGTGAATTCCTGCAACGCTGGTGGAACGACGCAACAACTTGCAAGATTAATTTGTACAATGTTTGGCTTTACATCCTGAAAACCGAAGCAAATTTTCTCGTTAAATTGTGTCTCAATTTTGTAGTTTCAAGAAATTAACGATACTCACTGTAGCCCACTCGTAAAGTTGTATGAATACATCTGTGTCGACGTCGCTGACGCCGACGCTGCAAACTGCTTTCTTTTGAACGTAATGCTCGACCACTGGCCACAATTGTTGCAGAGCCGACAAAACATCCTCGGGAGCTTTACTCGCTGTGTTGCACGATATAACTAAAGATTCTATGCAGCAGGCTTCGAGGCTCTTCAATACTGAAAAACGTGTTCATTATACATTTACCGCATCCTCCAATAATTTTAGGTTTCAAATAAGGCGCTGCCACTGTACCTTGATCCAATGCTTCGCTGAGAGCTTTTTGATTGGGTTGCGGAATAAAAATTTTGACGCTCACTTTGAGCTCTTTCCTCTCGACATCCGTCAAAGACAAATTATCATTTTTGCTAATCTAGAAAAAAAAAATTTAACGCTCAAAACAATAATTTTAATTATTCATCCTAAACACATTCATAATTTCATTGACTCACAGTTTTCAATGTGTCGACTTCGTTTCGCGTATCCTTGAGAGTAATTTTCAGAGCTTCGATCAGCTGTAATCGAAATTCGAAATTCAAAATGCGGATAACCTCAAAATCGAGTATCGCGCTTAGGAAAGTTTTACGGAGCTGTCATCGATTGTCAAATGTCGTGACGCACACATTGAGACAGAGAATATTTCGAGGACTCACCTCTTCCGACGGATTCAGTCCGGCCTTCTGCTTTAGTACATTCAACGAGAGAATGTTTCCAGTGTTCACCAATTCGCTTCGGGACGCCATTCTCCACCCCTTTTTCGAACGCGAGTTACTTATGCGAGAAACAAAGTTGCGGCTGTTATATCGTCAGCCGGAATTCGAAAAACCGCGACACTTGGATTCCCACTCCAACTTTTTCGTACTTCCTTATCGAGCGTTTACTACGAACTGATCAACGGAAGAGTTACGCGATTTGAGTCAAGAGTCGTAATGACTTGCACATTTTCTCCGTCGAGATAAAAACTCCGACAAACGTTTTTTTTTCACATCTTGGCGAACGCTACTTTGTTTGCAAGTGGCTTTGGTCGCAGGCGGCCCAGAAACCTGTTCAGACACTTGTTTGATGCGAAAACTCTCGTTTTCGCACAATGCCCAAAAAAAAGAATGAAATTCCGGCCAATTGCGACTGAGTTGCGATTCGCATCTCACATTTTAGCGGTCTTGTAATTGGTACAATGGCTTCGCTTGCAATCGCTGCGATAAATCTCTTATTACATGGGATTTAAATTCCATGTTTGGGTGACGGAAAGACGGAAAGGTCGGTACAAAGGTCTCTTTCCCATTTACTTTACCGACTGTCGATAAAACGCACACGTAACATTATTCCCACGAAGGCCACGAACAGCTGTTTCGTACGCCTGCTGCGACTGCGCATGCGCAGCATTTCCTTGCATTAGTCTGCGCCAGATTTTCGCAATCAGTTTTCCAGAGGAGGATCTCAATAAGTCGGAGGATTATTCTAGGATCAATTCGAGAGCAAGATGGGTGCGATCGAACATTCGTTTGTCGCTTTCATGTTGATCGGCTTGAACGCTTTGTTTATGCACAAGACGGATAATCTGAACGGAAGGGCCACCTTTTTCGACCAATTTGGACCTCAGCCTCGAAGAGGGCCTCACAGGAAACCCAAGGTAAGGTTCAAATGATTTTTCATTCGGCTGCTCAATGCGTATTTACATCGAGGCAATAATATCGGTATCTATTTATTGGAAACCTTTTATGCTAAATAAATCATCGATGTATTTAAGAAATGTCAAAAGTGAGGTTATGTCACATCTTTCAATGATTTAAAAGTTGCTACAATTTTGTTGTGAAAAGACGATGAATGTTTGATTTTATCGTACAACGCACAATGTATTCTCTTTTGTTTACAGCCTGAGAGCAAATAATTCAAAATGGGAATGGATTGTCAACAGTTTTCTGTATACACGAAGGAACCAGTCGAAGATTACGCTGTACAGAAGATCGTGGCCTGAAATGAAGCTGGTAGATCAATTGTACAATACAATTATATTTATTCTCTATGATTCAGAAAATGTCAGTGGAGATGAACTTAATTGTCAGAAATAAATATTGGAAATCTTAGTATATTATTATAGAAATCATTTCTATATTCTGTTACTGCAGATTCCTCGAATTACCGATAATTCTGTTAAATACCTTTTGTCGTTTGAACTGTCAAAAAGTATGGAATTCAGAGCGATTTGTTCGTCGAGTAAAAGTATCTATAATCCGTTAATATGAGCTTAATCGGATGGAAACAAAACCTAATTCTAATCTATTATCGGATAGATTACGGATGGGAAAAAAAATTGTTAGGAAAAATAAGTACCCAAAAATATACTGTTTTATATAAAGAGGATATATCCTTTTGCAATATCTCAGAGGGAATAGTTGGACAATATCTCAGAGGGAATAGTTGGATTGGCAGTGCGAAGGTTTCGTCGAATGAATAAATATTCCAGCGTATTTTGACTTTCAGAGTATATTTGTCTTTTTACAAATTTCCGTAGTCTCCTCTAGAGCGTGGACAACAACGGGCCGACGACCACAGCGTATCTCTTATGTAGCATGTATAATGTGTGCAATCCGTATGTGCAGTTATTATGTGATCCAAAAAATGCTTTAATATATTACACGTGCGCGTACTGCCGAAAGCCAAATTCGTATTTTATTATTTCGTTTATAATGAAAACGAAGGCGGTGGCGTTTCCTCGACGATGACTGGTGACGGGGGTGGTAGTAGTGGTGGTGGCGGTGTTGGTTCGGGGGGGGGGTGGTTGGTGCTTGTCGATGCGATGACGAGATTTCCAATGACGATGGCTCAATGAAGGTGTCAGCGACTGCTCTTTTATCCACGAGTCAACAGTGCAATCTCGAGAGTCAACTTTTCCCGATTGTTATTCATCCACACGCACACAAGGACGCATCCATCCACGCAAACATTTGTATCCTACAATTAAATTCAACAGTGAACGGAGCTTTGCCCACGGACGATTAAACGAAAAAAAAAAAAAAAGGAACGAACAAACAAAAACGGAAAATTGAGCTCTCAAACTCGACGCGAGACAAGAACACTCTGAGATTCCGTTGACTCGCTCTCGTGACTTTTTTTGGCCGTGCTCGAACATGTCAGCTCTCTCGCACACTTATCTTATTCTTCGTTTTACATTTTTTTTATTTTTTTTTTCCGGAAGTAAACCGGAAGACCCATTTATATTTAACATCCTATTAGATTAAATCTGTGCAAGACATTCGCATATCGACGACAAGCTGACGTCTTCGAGCCGCGCTCATCTTCTCACCTCTTTATTTGTATATTTTACTTTTCCTCTTTACCGCCGTATCTACCGAGATCGCTCGTGGTTTCGGACATATAACTTTATCTAGCTAATTACTTAATGTAAACGTGATAATTATTTCAAAAATTCAATCTCTGTTCTCCCTCGTTATCGTCGATAAGATATAATAATGATATGGAACACGGCACAATGATCAACTGGTGATATACAATTTAGTCGGTCTCTCTCTCTCTCGCTTTTCGTCTCTCGTCAATCATTTTCTGCTTATTCATCACTTCTCTACTCTCATCGTCCTCTCGGCGCCTCTCCTCCTTCTTCACCTCCTCTATTAATTCTCTTAACTAATTTAATCGTTAGAGTAACTTACACTTACAATATTCTCTCTCACACTCACATTTACCTTGCGCTCTTCTCTTTTTTCCCCTTCTAACTATATCTTGGTTTTTTTTTCTTTTTTTTCATTAGTTCCGATCACACTTCGTTACTCGCGCTCCTCAGTGGTCGTCTATCTAAACGCCTAAACAAATTCGACTCACCTAATCGAGAAACGGATTACTGGCGAAGAAACTGGGCTACCTCGTTTTCCTCGAGAAATATAAACGAAACGTCGATTATTCTTTTTTTCTTTTTCGTTCCTTCTCGTCTCGCAACTCGCGTCGTTTCAAATTGCCCGAAATCGAGAGTCCTGCGCGCTGTGACCAGAAACATTAATAGCAATTCGAGCGGCGGTTAGAATCCAGCAGAGATTAATCTCCGTCCAATCTGAAATCTTCAATCGTATTTTTTTTTAATTCTTTTTTTCTCCGATCAAATCGCACCGATCTCGAATACAGTTTAATTTCACATTGATGGGTTAACGATTGTACTGTCGATTGTCGAAGAATCTATTGAACTCTGCCACGATTGTGCAGTCGTTTACGGGTTACAGAAAAATATAATATTCATTTTTTTCTCGCTTCATTATTTTTTTATTTTTTTTTAAATCTTTATTCTTTACTTTTTATCCTCGTTAAGTGGAAGAACGCGCCGAGGTGCGTGATTAATCGCGACTGGTTGCAAACTGAAAAGCGTGTGTAACAGCATCGCGAAGTAAAAGCATTTGTTTCCCATTTGTTTGGCTCACTCTCGATCGGCGCGTGTGATTTCGAAGTGGATCGAAGATATTAACATTCGATTGATATTTACAACGGATTCATCGTGACCCCTCGAATCGCGCGGCTGTTTTGTATTACCGATGGAAACGATGTAGCTTCCGGAGTTTAAATTGTTAGAGAAACACTAGTAAAAATTGTTAACGGATTTGTCGTTCATTATTTTATTTATTTTATTTTATTTTTTTTTCATTTTTTTTTCTTCTATGAGGATTCGTAAATATCTAACAACCTGACATTGTTCAGCGAGTAATTGTCCTATGATAAACTGTGAAGAATTTGACAATGATGATATCGTTTTCGTCGGTTTATCCATTATAATTCCGGTCACGAAAGGAGAGAATGACCGACGGTCAGTCGCAAGGCGAATTACGAATTATACATTCAGAGGACAACTGTACTTGGATATCTCAGTTAACTAGACCTAATTAATCGAAAACACAAAAAAACAAAAAAAATACTCAACTGACTCGTACGGACTGATTAAAACGGTTGTGTAACGTCTCTCGCGGTTCATCCGCGTCGACGGAACAACGAAACCAACCACGATCGTAAAAAGCAACTCTAAACGGCGCTCTGTTTGCTCAGTTTTGTGTCGAATGTGCGTGTTTTTATCCGGAATATATTTTTTTCTTTCCTCTATCTCGCTTCTCTTTTTTTTTCCCCTAGATTCTCTCGGTCGGAGGTGACAATGGTGCGGGACATGAATGGGGGGGGGGGGGAGGGGGGGGGATGATCGATGGAGGGGCGGCAAGGGGTGGGGGGCGAGCGGGGGCGGTTTGCGTATCGGCGTGCATTTTGCATAAAAAATTTCGTCAACAATGGTAAATAACGTTCTCCGTGGGAGACGAACGATTCAACTCCTCAGTTACTTAGTTATCTCTTTTTTTTTTTTGTTCATCATCATCATCATCAATAAACGCACGCAGTCATATCGCATGTACGCACAATAATATTGTAGATCATAATTAACACGCGAAACCGTCTCACAAAAAAAAAATGTTCCTTGGTATTACGATTAAGGACCCATTACTTCTGCTTCAATTCGTCTCTTTTTTTTTGTTCCTTGTTAACTGTTAGTGTTTTTTATTTTCGTCTTTTTCTCACGAAACACAAACATCCCGTCGTTTTATATATTTATTAGGTACAATTACATACGCGTCATGCGATTTTTTTTTTCTTTTTTTTTCAAGCATAGTATTGTCAACAGTTGTGTATATATTTTTTTTTAAACCATTCTCACGAACTCGTTCTTTCGTATCTTTGTTTCGTTTGACGATAATCCCCCTTTCGCTACACGTTTCGATCAGCAGTTGGGTTGAAGATTGGCTTGAGTTTTTAGTTTTGGTACTGCGTCGCGTTCAGCCAACGGACGCAAAAGTTGGCACGTTTTTTATTTTTGGTTCGAAAAATGAACGACTTTTTATTTTTGGTTCGAAAATGAAATTTCTGGCGATTCGCTTTGCCACAACTTAAAGCTTCAATTATAAATAAAAAAGTACTTGATATTAAAGTCTGAATAATAATTATGTAATTCGAGCATTGAAGCTTAATAATTCTCGTTATTGTTTATTTTAAGAAAGAACATTGAATAGTCGAATCTAACTAAATTTCAGGAATATACGGACTATTAATTCTTTAGTGAAAATAAATGCTTATCGAATTGAATTAAATTGACGTCGCCAACTTTTGCATCCCAGTTACGTTCCACTTTGCATTACGATATTTCCATTTATTTGTTAAATTTCCTAATCACAAACTCGCAATCGCGCAATCCAGGTTTCAGTTTGTCTTTTTTTTTTTTTTTCGCACGGGATTTCGCTGTTATTACAGATCGGGGCCTAATATCTCCTATCGTCTCACACCCCGAGACTATTTTGTCGGACGATATCAATGCATACGGAGAAATATAAATCGGAATGCGTTTTTAAAAGAGAAAAATACTGTTGCTATCGGAAGTCTTCGTGTCGGTGTCGTGTCGCTGAATTTTTATTTTCCCTATATTTCCGGTAATACGATTTTCGTGTCTCGATGCGAACGAACGCCTGAACGTCTTCCCGTTTATGTGTGAGCTGTATGTCGATAAGTGGAATGTGTTTGTGTGTATGTAATGTGTATGTATATTTTTTTTATTTCATTGTAAGGGGTAATTATCACAGAATACACGAGATATTTTTTTTTGGTATCTTTTTCCATAAGCTTACGAAGATATTAATTGAAGCGGAGATTAGGAGAAAAAATGGTGACCCGTCTCGTCGACGTCGCGGTCGGAAAAATACGTGTCCTTTCGAAAAATTCCCTTGCTCTACATTTATTTTCCTTTTTTTTTCATCACCCTCGTCCACGTCCTCTCGCATCTCGTTTTTGTCGCTCGCTTCGCCGTTTGAAACTACTCAAGTTATACACTAGACTCGACTGTACGTAGCAGTAGAAACTCGGAACAACGTAAACCATGTAATCGTGTAGTATCTTTTTTTTTCTTGTTCACCGGGAGAGCTTCATTTACTCGCAATTTATTCTCAACTCTGGTATAATTCATACTAAGTGGATTTCCCTCTCGTTTTTTATCCCTCGACACCGGAATCGCTACTGACGCGTATTCCGGATTTATTCGCGGATCGGGCGGAGGAGTCGGAAGCTCGAGAGGTAAATCTCGTTGAAAAAATACAATTTTTCGTTTACAAATGCACGGAGAAAAGAAACGAATTTTTCCGTACAAGCAATTTTTCAGTACAAGCAGCGCGACGCAAAAATCACGCCGAAAGTCACCGAGAAAGCAATAAACCTGTCGTTACAAAAATCGCGTATGTGTTTTTTTGTTGCTGTTGCAATTTTTCCTCGATTTGCCTCTCGCCTCGTTGTCCCCGACGCGGCCTTTGTTACGAACGAGACTCGACCTCTCTCTCTCTCTTTCTCTCTCTCTCTCTCTCATTCACCACCACACAAGCAGTCAGACTCTCTTGCGATCTCCGATTTATCCCTTAATTATTACGAATAAGAACATACTTTACAATACGATATTAATTAATATGCCCTATTATACTAGCGGCCCGCCGCCGAGTGTAAATCGGCGACGCGCCTATTGGTCGTACGCAATGCTACAATATTTAAACTTGGTATTAGAAAAAACACTCCATTTCAACAAATTCACCGTATCTACAGTCGTGTGACGACGCACCTGGGGTCCCAAAACGCCGCGCGCGCGGATTTTGGGCCCCGATCTTATAAGTCGTGGAATCGTCCCAACGGCGGAACGTCTAACCCTCAATAGTTTTGTCTTATCCATGTTTTACGTCTTAAATTCATTAGTCGTCTTTTTTCATTCCTTTTGGTATTTTTTTTTTCTTTACTTCTCTATCACTTTATTTCTCGATTTTTTTTTATTTATATTATGTGCTTGGACAACGGGCTGTATCACGAATCCATTCACATGTGTGTGTTTTTAAATTCATTTTATTTATTCTTCGTCGTTATCGTCGCACCGATAACGCACATTTCGCGGAGGGGGAGGGTCAAGCTCCCTCGAATGTCCTCGCGGCGCGAAACGCGTTTCGTGACGACCATCGTCGCCGCGTCTTCGACGGCGAAAGCGATCCCATCGCTATCCGTTATCGTCGTCCCCCAATCGGCTGGAACACAGTCGGGATCCGCGTCGAGACGTCCGTCCAATCGTCGTGATTCGTTCGATAGAAAAGTGGGAAGAACTCGTGCGTCGGTTTCGTGTGGACGTTTTTTTTTTCTTCGGTGCATTTCCGGACTCATTTTTTCCGGATTTTCGCTGGCGAATGCACCGGCGAAGAACCCGTGGATTTTTTTTTTTTTCAGAGCGGCAGTTTCTCGGTCGTCGCGCTCGGATTCGCTGGGTTTCTTCCGGTTCACCCGACTCGCCGGTCTCTTCTCCACTTCCTCTCTCAGGCTCTTTCCAAGCCTGACAGAGTTTTCGGTTTGTCTTGTTTTTTTTCTTCATCTCATTCGTGATCGTTTTGTATTTTTATCATGTTTTTTTTTTCAGAGTCACTTCAGGTCGGATTTGGCAGCGGATTTTCCTGTCTGATGTCGCTCTTCAGCTTGACGAATTCCTTGGCGACCTCGTCGTTGTTGCGCTGCGACAGTATTCGCAGTATCGTCCAGCCGGTCTCGTCCATCTGGATTCGCTTGCCCAACGACAGCCAACAGGCGCAGGAACCGTCCTCGACGATGTCCTTCAGCTGGAGAACCGCGACTCCGACGAGTCTGTCCTCGCGAGCGAAGCAGTAGTCCTTCACGCAGATGTGAAGCTCGAAGAAGTCCAGCTGCTGTTGCTCGTTGCCGATTATGCTGATTGGGCGAATCGAGTATAAGTTAACCCACACGAAAAAAAATGCGATAACACAGATTTTTTTTTAAATCAACGAACGATACTCACAAGTGGAACGTTTCGTTGAATTTCGGCGACCAGTTGTTGCTCTTCGATTTGGTGGCGAATTTCCTCTTCTTCTCGGCCAGATGAGGCCCAATTAGATTCACCTCGACGAACGGTCTGAACATTCCCGTGGCGATTGCCCATTTGAGGTCGTTCGCGGCGACAACTGCAATTTTTTTTGATTCGTTTAACGTTACGTTTTCACAAAAGGATTGAAATATTTCAGAGTATCAAAGTCTCAGTTCAGAAAGAAATGTCATTGGTCTCAGATTCAGTCATTATTTTTCTTTGTTAATTTATTAATTTTCCTTCGTTCATACCTTTCACCGTGACCTTCTGTTCTCCGGTACCAGGATGCGTGAACAGGTCGACCTGGATGCTGAGTTCACCCACCGACCCTCCTTCGGCGCCCACAGTATCTGAAAAAAATCGCACGTGAGACTCCGGAAAAAAAAAAAAATCAGATGCATCGACTGCCGATCGCGTTGACAACGCATTGTCTGTAATCCAGGCGGTACCCTAATGGCGAATCAGTGAATCCAAATAACTACGTTATAACTCGTAACTAGCCACATATCTATTCGCTTATGCTCGATCGTTCTACGTAATCTATAGAGTTTCTATAGTCCCTTCCCTGTTCAGCAATTCCGATAAAAACCTATGGAAACCGATCAAATGGACGAAATTCCCATTGAAAAAAAAATCGGTTCTAATAGGATTCAATTGGATTTTTGTCCGTTTCGTTGGTTCTAATCGGATTCGTTTAATCAGGGTTTTCTAATGTTCTAGAGCAAACTACATGCTCTATGCTATTATGCGTCAGCTTTTGCGTCAATGCCGAGGGTCGCCCTCTTGGATCGTGACTCGTCCTGGAACTCCAGAAGTGCCGCAAGGCGTCGATGTGAGTTAGTCACTCATCTGTGGCAAAAACAACTATTCTACGGCCGCTCGGAAAATAATTCGCAAGACGTGCTTGGTGGTCTTCCTCCGTATGTACAGTACAATAGAGGTATTGGCGATAATGGATTCGGGTGATTGATGAGGATATTATGTTGTCGTGATTCAGCGAGGCTCTCAATGGCAGCGGGAACAACGCAGCGGCAGCGGCAACGATATCAGCACCTAGTTTTACTATTGTGTGTTATACCGAGACACTTTCCCTTCGATTCGACGAGATTCGTTAACGAGATCCTCGAGTCACTTCGTGAATTAGCAGGAACCGATGATGGAACCAAAGATACAGGGTTTTTTCAATCAGAAGGGAATACAATATAATGTAGGTCGAAATAATTTAGGACATTATATGAATTAGCAGTAACCAATGATGGAATCAATGATACAGGGGGTTTTTTTTAGCAGAAGGGAATAAAATATAATGTAGGTCGAAATAATTTAGGATTTATATGAATTAGCAGGAACTAATGATGGAATCAATGATACAGGGGTTTTTTTTTTATCAGAAGGGAATAAAATAGAATATAGGTCGAAATAATTTAGGACATTATATAAATAAGCAGTAACCAATGATAGAATCAATGATACAGGGGTTTTTTTTATCAGAAGGGAATAAAATATAATTTAGGACATTATATGAATAAGCAGAAACCAATGATGGAATCAATGACAGGATTATTTTTTAAATCAGAAGGGAATAAAATATAATTTAGGTCGTGACAATTTGGACACACGAAATTATTTTCCAGGGATCGTTGCGAAGCGATCGAATCGAACGGGAAGCCGTCAGGATTTAAATGCAACAAATTTCAACTACGTCGACTATGACGAAATGAGTGTCTATGCGTCGTAAAAGCTTTTTTTTTCGGTCTCAGAGTGCGGTGTCTCTGGTACCTTGTCGGCTCTCTTGACGGAGAGGAGGCTTGCTCTGGCGCAGGGGCTCCTCGAGGCCCTCCATGCCCTCGGCGCCCTCCCCTTCGTCCGCCCTCTCGCTGCTCATCGAGCGCTGACGCTGACGTAACGTTGACGGATCGTTCAGCGGCACTGTCACCCGACAATAATTATTACCGTTGTTGTCCAATGAAGAAAAAAAAAAAAACAAAAAAACAAAAAAAACAAACCGCGCCAACGACGAAGTAAAATCTAATTCGCGTCTTTGTCGACAGTTTCAAAAGTCGCCTGATTGTTTTGACAAAATTATTTGAACAACCCTGGGCCAACACTTCGAGGAATAATTAAGCCGCAATGGTAGCGCCGAAGTTGTACTCACTCTGATTGACTTGCGAAGTGACGAAAGTCTTGATGAGCGTGTCTGTCGTCTGAGTGTACAGGCTCAGAGCGTAACGGAGGCTCTGAAGTTCCGGCGACTTTTCCAGGAAGTTCTTCTTCAGGCCGCTTCCACCCGCGTGGAAATACTGCTTTATCGTGTCCAGAGCGACTTCGAGGACGGCGCACTGCTTCGGCGACAAGTTCTTCTCCACCTCCTTCGATATATCCTGGAGGAAAGCAAATTGAATTCGTGAGGCACACTTTGTTGCACTAACGACGAATGAAAATGTTGCATGGGTGTCAATCAATGTACCATCACGCCGCTCAGGGCATTCTTGACGTCCGGTTTTCCGGCCATGTGGTTCTTGAAGAGCCTCGACATGTCCTCGATTTTGGCGTTCGCTGCGAGATTTTTCGCATTGTCTGTCAGGTTCTTGAACATCATCTGCAAATTTTTTACGTTTATTACCATTTTTTTTTCATCTGAAGTCGTGGGGATAATGTAATGTTTAATTTGAGGGGATAATGTAATGTTTTGTGTTGCAGATTAGGGATTGAACTTCATTGAACTTACGCTCTTGTCCGTCATTGGCGGCAATACAACCGTCTTCTCGAGGATCCTCATGACGATTTTCCAAAGTTCCTTCAGCAACCTCTTCAACACGGTTTTCTCGCAAGTTTGGGCGTAGAGGGACAAACTACCGTCCAGCAGATCCATCAGCGGCCTGAGAACGTCGTCCGCCTCGGCGGCCACTTGATTCGCTTGACTGGGCTGCGAGGAGCCCACTTGGCCGCCGCCTTTGATCGCCAGCAGAAGATCGGCGAGCTCGCGAACCGATACCGTGATTCGCGGCTCGAGGCTCTTGGCGAACAGCATCGCCAGATCGTCGAGAGCCGCGTTTAATTGCTGCTGAAGGTCCTTCAAGATATTCGCAGCGTCGACCTCGAGTCTGTCACCACCCATGGACTCGAACATTTTTTCCAGTTGGACGCGAAGTTGTTGGATATTGTTCATAAGGATGCAGGCCTGAAATACGTCGATTGCCGATGTCGTTGAGTGAAAGGTATCCCAGGTTTTCGAGGAACAGCATTTTGTTGATTTACTCACGATTCTTTCATCCTTGAGGTGAGCCGGAAATTCTTTTTTCACTATGTCGGCGTACGATATGAGAACCTTGACGATCGTCTTGGCGAATCTCTTCATGTACCTCCTCCAGATCTCCGGATCCGGACACTCGAGCTTCGAGACGACGTCGAAACATTGGGTCAACTGGGTGAAGACGTCCACCACCGAAACACTGAACAAGGCGTGTTCGCTGCTTTTTTGGAACTAGGTGGATGCAGAAAAAGATGATGGTTAGTATCGTTTAAGTTTTTTTATCTGTCGCAACGCTTAATGGTAAATTTATTAATTTTTTTTCTGATGCAGGAAAATGTTGCCAAAAATGGACTTCAACAACAACGGTGGCCCTTTTCAGGACGCAATCCTCTATTAAAAAGTTCGTGAGCAACCATTGTTGTCGATTTATTCAGCATCTGATTGGTCGTTGGGAAGCCAGCAGCAGTTTGATGTTTAATTATCGCGAAATTTGGCAGTTTGTCGAAATAAAAAATCGTTTTTCGCGTTTTTCTTCTCGAATTTTCGATTTTTCGGGCATATAACCGTGATTTTTGGAATCAGCGGGAAATTTCCCATCGGATAGGGTTTTAAAACTTCGTTAAATCGAAAAAAAAATTTTTTTGATTTTTTTCGAAAAAGCGGCAAGGGGTACCCCTTCTAAAAATTTGCGATTTTTGAGGGTCAACTTTAAAAATCTGCAAAAAATCGAAAAATCGAGATATCGCGTTCCGCCCGGCGGCATTCTCTTCGTTGAAGAGTTTTCTTTCGAATGAAAGAAGAAAATCACGATTATATTGATCCAAAGAAAATCTACACCGATTTTAGTAAAGTGCAAAAATTGGGAAAAAGTGAAAAATCGTTTTTCGCGTTTTTCTCCACCAATTTTCAATTTTTCGGGCAAAAACCGGTCATATTTGTAATCAGCGGGAAATTTCCCATCGGATAGGGTTTTAAAACTTCGTAAAATCGAAAATTTTTTTTTTGCCGAAAATCGCAAGGTCTAAAAAAAAACTAAAAAATCCGTGTGCATACAATTATTTTTTTTACCTATACTACTGTATTTTTTCTAACCCTCTACTGCTCAAATTTTCAGAAAAAAAAATCCAAAAGTCATGGTAAGACTCACCCCGTCCTTCATATCCCTACTGAAGGCACCGTGAAGATACTCGAGCGAAACATCGTCGTTCTCGTTGAGCCACTGCATGACGAAGGGTTCGAACCACGACGGATACTCGGGCACCGCGGTCTTGTAAAGCGGCACGTCCTTCACGAAGTTGGCGTGAAGCCATTTGACCCTGAAGTGAAGATTCATGTACGCCGACGACTTGCACAGTCTGTGCTGCTCGTGCTCGTCGAGAGCGTATTTCATGTCTATCGAGAAGAACGTCCACATGTTTTCCGCCGACAATTGACCGATGTTGAGTTCCTGAGGAAACTGATTTAACACAGGAGCGTAGCTGTTCTTGTCCTCCTCGATGACCGAGACTATGAGGGCTATGAGCTTGTGCCAGAAATCCAGAGAATCGAGACGCGGTCCATGATCCTCGGAGTCGCGTTTGGCTTCGTTTGGATCGACCTGATACTCGCGGTTGTACAATTCGTAGCAGTGCTCGAAGAGGAATTGGTAAGTGGATCTTAGACAAGCCTTGACGCAATCCTTGACCACTGTACTGGCTCGCGGTGGACTCGACAGCTCCTGGACCTTCATCCTGAAGAACGTTATGCTCGTCAGCAGATCCACCGTGCTCTTCAGGTCCATCAGCTTCTCCTGACTCGACGCCGGGAAATTGTTGCGGTACATCGACAGATCTATTCTCAAGGAATTGTGCAACTGGTCCAGCAGCTTGACGAATTTTTCTTTCTGCAATTATCAAGAGAATGAATGAATTAATATGAGTCTGAAATATTAATATGAGTCCTTTTCTTCGCCAGAAATGCGAAGATGACACTGAGACGACGTCAGGCTTTTTAAAAAAATGTCTTGCCACCTTCTGAGCCGACTTTCCGGATGATTTAAGTCGCATTTGTCCCTCACGTGAGTAAAACGTGAGAATTTGTATTCTCCGAAGATAAAAAAGGGCAATAAGTCAGATACAAGAGCCTGTTATTTATCTATGGATGCAAAGTCCATGCAGAGCTTTTTTTTTCTCGTCTCTTATGGTTTTTTTTTCGCCCGAGGCATTGTTTATGGCCGGCTCGAGGCGGGTTCGCCATAACCGGAAGAAACGCCGTTGGTACCGAGAGGCGGAAGAGAGGAAGACCCGGAAAAAGCGGAGATCCGGACGGAAGACAAATCGCGAAGAGGAGATGGATGGGGGTAAGGATAAATCGCATACGTGACGCAGGTCGGAATCTCGCGCTCGCGTGTTTTATCCAAGCTCGCGACTATGGACGAATCGATCTTGAGAACATTCCAAGTTATCATCAATCATCCCCCAGTTTATTTAGAAAAGTCCGTCGAGTCGTTTCTGCCGCTGTTAACTTTCTCGATAAACCAGATAAAAATGAACACGTTACAGTTCTTGTTACAGATTTCTGCTTTCAGTGATCCAAAAAAAACACAATCTATTTTCCGGTCTGATAACATTTCATCGTGAAATTAATTGCAGCTGGTCCTGATTGTTATCATCAATCATCTCCGAGTTTATTTGGAAAAGCCCAGTGAGTAATTTTTTCCACTCGATAAAATAGGTATTAAAAAAGCAGTTCGATTGACACATTTTTGCTTTTAGGTGACTAAGAAAAATCAGAATAATCTGGTCCTGGTCCTGTTAAATTTTTATCGTGAAAATAATCGCAGCTGGACTCTCGATTCGGTCGAATTTCGCTTTCAGTGTATTAGGCAAATGCACCAAACAAGAAACGTGACCTCTCGCACTTCCTATCACGTTCTACTTCGTCTCCACTCCGGTCCAACACGCGAACACGTATCCCAAGCATCCAAACTGCCCGACGATCAACTGCGCATTCGCTCAACGTCTGTCTTTCTCCCCAGTGAAATACACCTGCGGCTATACGTGGACGGGACAACGGGCGAATGGGACACGGGACACGACGCCATGGGGACGGTTTTCCGGACGATCAACTCGACTCTACATTCCCGACATCCACGGAGAAACGAGAAGCATCACAAACTATGCAGACGCAACGTTGGAAAGAATTTCCCAGCAGACAGTATTCTCGACTCATCCATTTCCGGTGTCGCCCGAAACTCGGCAAGACCCTGAAGAGGCTGCCTGCTTCTTCGTATCATTCCTCTCGGCAAACCGCGAGGGGAATAATGTAAAGATTCCTCAAGAAGGGTAAAGGAGGGGGTTAGGGTTTCCCCCCCATTTACGAGGACAAGGACCGATGGAATCGCGCCGAGCGAATCGGAAAAGCGACGAATGCTTCGCGTCGAAGGTGCAAAATCACCGATAATTGATCAACCTCCGGTTAGGAACGTCCCATAGGTTATCAGGGTGAAGCCAATCGAAGGGGGCACGCGTCGCGTCACCCACGGCTG
Organism: Itoplectis maculator; assembly: GCA_964034905.1. Taxonomy (NCBI): domain Eukaryota; kingdom Metazoa; phylum Arthropoda; class Insecta; order Hymenoptera; family Ichneumonidae; genus Itoplectis; species Itoplectis maculator. Next base: position 11,952,584 of record OZ035856.1, on the reverse strand, counting down.
CTTGCGGTCGTGTTAAGGGTGAGAGGGGGGGGGGGGGGGGGAGGGGTACCGGGGAATGAGGAGGGAAACACGTTGCCGGTGGGGAGGGTGGATATTGATAGGGTTGGAATGCACGCGAAGGGTGTCCCAGTCAGGGCGCCATGGGACACGATGTATTGTGTGCACCGGGGGACAGGGGAGAGGGGGAGGGTCAGGGGGTGAATCGTGTGTGAGTCTCGAATAACGGATGGACCACGAAGTTCGAGGAAATTGCACGAGCATTTCTCAAGCCTGCATTTCTCGACGCTCCAGGGACAACCTCATCGCGGCCCCAATTCTCAATTCCCCAGACGCTCTCCCTTTGGCCTCTGTCATCCCTTCGCTCGCATTCGTTTCGTCGCCCGAGACGTTCGTATCCTGGTGACGACGGTGCGCGCGATAAAATGGACACAACGTCCTGCTCGACTCACCCCGAAATTGCTCGCCGCGAATCTGTCGCTCGCCGAGACCGCCGAACTCGCCGTCGTGTGGGCGTAGTAAGCGTTTATGTTGGCTAGGAGGGTCGACATCACCGCCGGGACACCTGGGCACAGGTACTTGGTCGACAGACAGTGGAAGTGCCTGAGGAGGGTAAAAGAGACGAGTTATTTATTGATTACGGTTTAGATCGACCGTTGAATGTGATTCTAACTGTTCATTGTCTGATTTGTGACCTCAATTTGGTCGGTCTTCGGTCTGGAGGGCTAGTCTGGGCTTTTTTACAAGCAGAACGACATTTTTTTTAACGAACTAGAAAAGGTTTGAAATTAGTACTTTCAGAGGTAAAATATATGTGATTTAAGAATAATAGTAAAGGTAAAAAATCGATTTAAAAAAAAAAATTACGTGGCCACGATTAAAAATGTTTAAGCTTTATAACAGTGATTAGAATTAAAATGTATAAATTTTGTTATCAGGGGTAAAATATATGTGACTTGAGAACAATGGTATAGGTTAAAAGTCGATTTTTTTACAAGAAAAATTACGTGGCCACGATGAAAAATGTTTCAGCTTTGTAAGAGTGATTGGAATTAAAATGTATTAATATTGTTATTATACTAACGTCATAGCCTGATAGATGCTCTCGATGCCGTAGCGCATGGCGAACTCGTCAACGAGCTCCTCGCCAGGTGGATCGAAGTAGACCTTCCACGCGTCGTCGCCCTTCGCCTGCGGCAGCGTGACCATACCGCCGTTGCCCTCGCACAGACTGTGGAAGAGATTCTCGTGCAGACAGGTGTACTGCACGTGATACGGCGCGACCTTCTCCTCGCCTTTGATCTCCACGCTTATGTGCAGCCTGATTGCCCCCGACACCGCGCTCTTGTCCGTCCGCTTCTCCAGATTGTACCACACGTCCATCTCGCCGCTCAGCGTTCGTACCTCGATTATCGTCTGACCGAGAAAGTCGTCGCTCTCCCGCGTCAACTTCTGACGCAGCTTCGACTTCAGATCGTTGTCCTCGTCCCACACGCGGACCTTTATCCGATCCGACGAGTTGTGACATTCGCTGTAAATCAATATTTGGTTTTGTCAAAATTGGACGATCGTTTAGAATTGGAAAAATTGTGGTAACAGTTTTTTTCTATTTTTTTTAAATTCTATTCGATTATTAATCAATATTGACATGTTCGTGTAAATTACGAACATGTCAATATTTGGTTTTGTCAAAATTGGACGACCGTTTAGAATTGGAAAAATCGAATAAAATTGGAAAAAAATGTGGTAACAGTATTTTCCTGCCGGTTTTTTTTTCATGATTTTTTTTTTTATACTTTTTATTGAACTCACAAGTAAAACTTCTCGTGCCAGACCGGATTGAGTTCCTGCGGCATCGTTCTCGTTCGCTTCTTCACCTTTCCCACCTGAACGGTGACGTAGGGATCCGAAGTGCCGCTCTTGTCCTTGGCGATGAGTCCCTGGGCGCAGATCACTGCACGTTTCGTGCGACAAGAGTCACGGTATTAATATCTCAGTAATCTCAGCCACAATTTGTATTTTGTGCACTAAATAATCGTCGGGTTGTCACTCGAGGGTAGAATATTCTGTAGCCACGGAATTTTTTTGATTAATCGTAACTAACGCGCCGGACAATTAGACGCTGTAAGCGAGCTCGCGGTTCGGAAACTCGGACCAGGTCGTCGCGGTCTCTGGGAACGTTAATTCGAATTTCAACTTTCGAAGCTCGCGTCTCGCTCGTTGCGATTCAGTATCGTCGCGTGTTCCACCGGCAAATGGGGGTATTACGAGTTTCGTAACTGGGTCTTCGCCGGGCGAACCTCTCCGAAGCTACGATAAAACTTTACTGTTGGTCATCCGAATTAGTGCGGTCCAGCCGCTCGGTCACACCGACGAATCGCGGCATTTCCGTTATCTTTCGCGTACACGTTAATCGAGTTCCTCAGAATTTACAGCACAATTTTCACCCTCGAGCTCCAACCAAACTTGCAAGAGCTATTTTACGCCATTTTTTATCGTCTTACTTTTCGTTATTTTTTATTTACGACGCTCCATGAATTTTGTGTGTGTGTGTGTATTTTGTGTGTATGTATGTATGTATATAGTTGGTTAAGTCATAGACAATGAACACAAGGAAAACCAAGTCCGCTTAATCGCCAAGCTGGGAGCCTTAAGAGCCAATTGAGCTCCACTCAAGCGATGCATTAATTAAGTAGAAAAGGCCACGTGTAGTCAGACACGCTGACTTCGTTCAGTAGATACGTTTGGTGATGCACAGACGCAGCTACCTCTGACCTGCATTTTTCTTGTGTTCACTGCTCAGCGATTTTATGTGCTTAACCCTTTGCCTCAGAATCTGTAGAGCAATACAATATCTCGAAAAAAAATAATTACATTTTTTTTTATTAAAAAATAACGATCCATTTCTCAAATGGAACGTCATTAATCAGATCCTGTGACAAAAGTTTAGATGACGATGACGATGATCATGCATTTATATCACAGAAAAAAAAAAAAACCCACCAACCACTGGAAACACCCAAAATATCTCAAACGTCGAATTATTCGTACGAAGAATAAATATGTATTTAACATGTATATTATATCATAATCGTGTCTGTGTGTGTCAGCCATCTCGTAAGCGTGCAGAAGCTTCGGCAGTGATGTAAAAACATATATTATATATATATAGAAAACAACGGACGTATATGACATATATTTCTACCCTTATCAGTATAATAATTTGGCACACGTGACAGGTGTGGTATACATGGTGTGCGTGGATGCGTGCCGGTGATTCGAATATATCATATATAATTATTGCGTGACGTAACGATACCCATAGTATGGAAAAAAAAATGGACGGCAAGGTCATGCCCCATGCCACGAACGTCTCGTCGCAGTCCGAGCGTTCGTTAACCCCTGATTTTTTTTTTCTTTCTCATCCCCCGCGAGTCTCATCGGTGACGCATCTGAAGCGACACTTCGGCAATGCTTACGTCCGGTCGCGACACTTTCGCAATTCAATGGTCCGATCGTCAAACGCTCACCGAACGATCAAACAACTTTCTCCGGGAATGTCGTTCAAAACTCGGTCTGTGTGTTAGTGTCTGTCCTGTCTGTCTCTGTCTGTGTTTGCTCCTCTCTGTTGCTGCGTTCCTACCGTGAATTCCGTTTCTGTAATCCGAGCAATGCGGCTTGCGTCTGGCGCACCGAGCGAGCCGGATCTCTCAGTCCGTTTCAGTGCGATTGAACTGTTACGCGTTTGCCAATCTCTCTCTTGTCGCGATTGCTCTGTGTGTGTGTTTGTGTGGGTAACGCGTTTCTCGACGTCTCTGTGTTTGTGTGTCCGAATCTGTGAGACCCGCGTTTCATCGTCGAGCAATCGGCATCGATGCTGCTAGTAAGTAGATACGGTCGGGGATTGAACGGGCCACCCCTTCGATCTCCGAATGACGGATTCTCGTCTCATTTAAATTTAGACCCTTCAACCTTTTTTTAATTTTAAGCTTGATCGATTTTTTTTTTTTTTTTTGAGAGGCCGGCAAATTATTGGAAGGCGATGACATTTTTTTTTCTGTCCGTTTCAATTTGTGTTTTTTTTTATGGTTTTTTTTTCTGGTGGGATTTCGGCGAAATTGGCAAAAGTCCGGCGAGCAATTTTGAGAAGCTTTTTCTTTTTTTTTTTTTTTTGTTTCAGACTGGCCGCGAGGAATCTTCGCCGCTTTCCCGTTTATCTCGCTTCGTCGAATCCCGCAGCTGACTCTCCTTTCCGCTGCAGAAGCTGCTACGTGCGCTCGCCTCGTCTCCCGACCTACGGTACATACATCGTGTATATAGCTATTTTAATTTGCGCTCGGTGAATCGAGAGATTTGATTACCGTGGCGGAAGCGGAAGTGGCGCCAACTGTTACTACCTCAAACAATTTCAATCCCTCGGCGCGTCGCCCTTTTCGCTTCCACTGTGCCGCCCCCCCCCCCCCCCCCCCGCCCCTCGGGATTCCGGAGCTCCGCCAGGAATCCAAGCTCCGAGCTCTTGAGGTTTCGTCGAAAGTTTTTGCTCCGCGTGTTTGCGCATACTTTTTCGGAATTCGGCGAATCGCGGATGCTCGAGTTTTCCCTTTAGTTTATCGTTCCGCATCGACGCTCCGTGAAACGTGTTAATCGGGAAGTTTGTTGATAAATTTACAAAATTTTCTCCTATCGAATTGTTCTCGTCGAGATAAAATAATATAAAATAAAACGTTACAATGAAGCACAACGAATTATTGACTCGCAAACGGAATATTAAATGCTCGATTCAATCATCGCGAGATTAATTTCATTATTATTATTAATCAATTTACTGACAATTTTTTTTAATTCGGCAATTGCAGTAATAATACCATCAATAATAGATAAATCGGATTAGTCGCAAGACTCGAAAATAAATTACGCTGCCCCACAAAACATTTGTCCCAATAATATTTTTCCTCCGCAAAAAAATTATATTATTTTTCCTCGACACGAAACTTTGAAAAACTACTGAAAACTGTTCAACGTCTCCGCTGGACAATTTTTCACTGTCGCGTGGAATTATATTAATGATCCTTTCGGTCTTCGAGAAATAAACTTTTTCCGCTGTTTCCTCGGAAGGTTCGCGAGAGGCGGCAACAATATTAACGAGTCGAGGGAAGAAGTCGACCGAGAGTGGATTAAAAACACTTAGCCCGATGCATCGAGGACGCGGTTTAATAAGTTTAACGGTGAATTTAAATGCACCTGCTCGCGTTTTTTTATCGCTCCTCGCGCAACAAGCTGACTCCCTCCCCCCCCTTTGGACGATCCGGGCTGCACTTTGTCTACCGTCAACGAGCGGCTTCCTTCTGTTTATCGATCCTTGCCCCTCGCGTTCGCCGCGGGTCGGACCTTCCGTGGCCTCTCAGCCCTCTTCCATCTTCTCGGCTATCCCACTCGAAAGGACTCGAGTGCAGCCCCCGTTCAGCTTCACCAGGCGACTCGTACGAACGCACTGGCTTTGCGGGCACCGCAAGTGCATTTACCGTCGTTACACTGTACACATTTAATGTCGCTCGCAACGCTTACGCTGTATTTCCATTCGCTCCAGAAAATATCACCGAGTGCAGAGCGCGCGATGTAAACGCTTCGAGTACGTACTGCGACATACCTCCTCCACGATTTTCATGCGCACGAAACGAGAACGTGATGCGAATGTGGAACAGTTGCGTTTTTCTTCTCGCTTCAAAATTGCGCGTTTACTATTAAATTAGCGGTTTGTTTGCTTGGAAATGATTTTGCGCCGCAGCTGCCAAATTATTTGAGGTCAAATGACCTGATCCCTAAATACAAAAAAAATAAACTCTGGCTTCTTGAATATTGTGAGAATTTTTTTAATCAAAAATATTTTAATTGGGCTGCATGGGCGAAATTTAATTGACAAAATCTTATAAATTTTCTGTCTTCTGTGTATGAAAAATAATAATTCTGCGTTTAAGAAATTCATACCCATGAATATAATTCCGTCTGCTGATATTTTACGACCCAACACCCCAACTTTCGTAATCATATTCAACATCCCGACCCCGTGTTTATTACAGTCATCAAGCTAATCAATAACACCGAGTTTACGACCTTCTCGCACTTCGCCGCTGCAACTATTTCCCAAAATCAGCTGTATAAATCCCCCACGTCGACTTCTCGTCACTCAGTTACCGAACATACATCTCGCTCGCTTAGCTAGATTCTAGATTTAACTTTCCTCCATAAACCATAACCCCCATAAACACCCTCCTAACCAGTCTCCACCGAATAGTCCGATCTTCAACTAAACCAACTCTACAAAACATCCACATGTTAATTTTCTCGTAATTCCGAGCAACTTCAGTCGTTCGACGACGCGTAACCGAGTCGCGATTATTCCCGAAGTGGAAATCGATGAGCTTACAAAAAAAAAAACCTGTAAATGGGTTGTAAGGCTCGAAGGGATGTGGGGAGGAAGGTGCGAGCGAAGAGGGCGAGGTATCGGTGAGGGGGAGTCGGTTGGGAGCTGGGAGAGGGTTGGGGAGGGTTGGGGAGGGGGGAGGGGGGTTGCAGACGACTCCTGGGCCACGGATGGCGCTGCACTTGGCTGTACGTTGAACTATCGATCTCGGCTCGCGCGCGGGCTGCTCTCGCATAGAAAGTTTCGCCTCTCGGCGGGCGCGTTTCGCGTTTTCGTCCGAGCCAACGAGACGATTATATATAGCGCGCGCCCGGACCCCCCGCGACCTTCCCCACGAGACCACCGCTATTGTATAATACTCTCCGCCTCCGTTAACCTCAACCACCTTCCCTACCCCTTCACCCCTTCGTCCTGTCCCCTTTGCCTCCCCTCACCTGGTCCCCTTCGACCCCTTCGACCCCCTCACCTGATCCCCTTCGTTCCCTTCCCTCCTCGTCTGGTCCCCTTCGTCCCCTCCCCTCCTCGTCTTTGCCTCCCCTCACCTGGTCTCCTTCGTCCCCTTCGACCCCCTCACCTGGTCCCCTTCGACCCCTTCCACCCCCTCACCTGGTCCCCTTCGGCCCCTTCCCTCCTCGTCTGGTCCCCTTCGTCCCCTGCCCCCCTACCGCCCCCCCCCCTTCCTCACCTTCGTACACACCGTCTCGTTTTCGTCTGACCCTTGCCCGGTGCCCAACCCACACAACCTGTACCGCGAGCACCGTGCACACGACGCTATACGCGAGAGCTTGCGCACTGGTGCATAAATCGTCGTGCTTCCTGGGTTCGCAATCGTTTTTTATCCCCTCGACCTCGCCTCGCGGCCAGACGTTAATTGAAAATGAAAATCTCGTACCGAGCATCGCCGTACTTATTACCGTCCGTATATCTTTTTTTTTTCTTTTTTTTTCTCTTGACTTTTTCGCCTTCGCCTCTGCGTACAAACACCCACCGCAGAATGTTTTTTTTTATTTCTTCGCTGCTACCGCAGTTCATATCACGGATGGCTTTTGGTCGGCTTTTGGTGAAATCGTGATTTATTATTTCCAAGCTTTTGTCGGGGTTTGGCTTTAGACTGGAAATTCAATGCGTGTCGGTCGAAACGTGTCGAGGCGTTTGTGTGGTTTCTCGTGGTGAGATTTTCGAGTGAGTGTTTCGCTTGGTAATCAATGATAGCAGAGAGAGAGAGAGAGAAATAGACAGAGAGTGAGTTAGAGTGAGAGATTTATAGAGATAGATCGTGAGGTGAGATTGTGGGCGAGAGAATAATTTCGTGATTTTGTAACGAATGAATCTTGCTTTGATTTGCATTTTTTTTTTGTTTTAGTATTTGGTCTTTTTTTCTCTATATGAAGTATAGTCAGTATTTCGTGGTGGTCACCTGTGATGGCGATCTTGCACGACCACTTGCTGGTGCCCTCGAGGACGATCAACTCGGCCTGCTCGAGACTGTCAATGTGGGTATCCGGGTCGACTGAAAAGGTCGTGCTGAAAAGAAGACAATGACAAAAACTCGTAATCGAGCTCTACTGCGGGAAAGTTGGGGTTTGGAGTCACACAAGCCGGTTTTCGCGGGTTTTTTTCATTAACGACCGCCCACGTTGAGGACGAAGTCCCGGAAGACACCACCGATCCGTCCGTCCGCCGTCCGCTGGTTCCCTACGACGTCCAAATCGAAACTGATAGCTCCTATCGTCGTCGAAGACGTAGAGTCGGAAAAGAAAATAATCATAATTCAGAGGAATGATCTCGAGAAATAGTCTCATGTGTTAATTCCTGGTGAACTGCCAAGCTCATTCAATACAGCGAGAACTATGTGTAGGCGCTTTCCAATCACTTCATAGCCAACGCGTTTCAGAGACACTTGAAAAAATTAAAAAAATTAAAAAAATCGCTAGAGCTGCTTAAGCTGCATTTGACTAGAAGACTAAAACCTTTCCCCCTAAATTCATCTGTAAAACTAGTTCGAAAGTTACGAGTCCATCGACGATCTTCATCTCAGCGAAAAATGCAACAGCTAAAGAGCCAAAGCTCAACATCGTCACTTCATGCAGCTATTTTTCACAATTGCCGTAACCAACGATAAAAGCTGCTGCAATTTTTTCCTCCCTGCACAATTTTCTCCACATCCATCGGTCGTCCGCATCATCATTATCAAGTCAGTGGGATATACACTCTACTATGTTTAAACTGCTGCGAGGCAATCGTGGCTGCTAAACAGACGGGACAAAGTACCGACAATGTCTCGTGGATATCGTGTCCGTTCTATTCAAAACGTCACACCGCGTTTAGGTTCTTATAGCACGATCGTGACAAGACCACCTGTTAACAAAGTGGGAGGAGAGCGAGAGAAAGACAACGAGCGAGGATAGCGAAGAACGATAGTGGAATTAACATCGTGGCTAGAAATGGGGAGCGAGTTGCACACCGCAGTCAGTGGAAGGCGATGAAGGGAGGGGCAGGGGGGGGAGGGTAGGGGGATTGAGGGGGTGTTTCACAGTCTCCCGCCGTCAGCTTTTCAACCACCTCGGAATCAGCCGTCCGGCTGTCGGGGGCCGGAATAAGAAAACTTGTTGCTCGCTCGTCGTCGTCGTAGACTCGTCTACGTGGCGCAATGCCAACTTTCGACCAGCACCCTCTGCTGTTCGAGCGAATAATGTATCAGCCTGTCGTGTGCCCGCCGCGATAGAACCCCCTACGCTCCCCGCGAGAACGAAAACCCTCTGGGAGGGGGCAGGGCGAACCGGAAGTGTCGTTAGACTCGACACGACCGCGCGATAAACCGACTATGATCCGTTCCGATGTGGCTCTCTCCACTTATTTCGACCCGTTGAGCCTCGTACATCATCTCCGAGAAATTTCAGCTTCTCGTATAGAGAGTCTCTTATCTTTGTGCGGATATGTTAGGGAGGGCTGAATTAATCTGCGAGAGATTGCGGAAGAATTGTGGCGGAGAGATTGGAGGAGAAGAAGGGGGATAAATGGTTGGGATGGACAGATGGTGCGATTTGGTTGAGGCGTGAACTGACTTGGTTGGATTCATGAAATGACTTAGTTGGGATAAGAATTATTTAGGCCTAGATAATTTAGTGGTATCAGATCATTTATTGGGCCTAATTAATTGATTGGAACCAATTAATTGCTTGGGACCAATTAATTTTATTAGGACTAAATAATTTATTGTGACCAAATAATTCATTGGGACCAAATAATTTACTGTCCCAAAAAATAAGATAAATGAACTAACCTATTGAATGATTTACAGGCTCAACCAATTTAATCGTGTGAATCCTACAAAACCATCGAAGATCTCTGCACTGACTCACTTTGCCAATATAAATCACCCATCCTGAAGACGTCGAAGACGAACGTGAAGTGTCATTAGACTCTGCATGACTGATCTTCAACCAACCGAGATCTCCATTTGCCTCGACTTATCCGTCTCGTCGAAGCCGATACATCAACCCCACAGAAAATTCCATCCACTGATCGCTCAACGCTTCTGCAGCGTCTTCGAAAGACAACCGATGAATCTTGGAAAAATCTTGCATGAGAAATTACCTCAGCAGCCGAGATGCGTACGTAGCATCGTCGCTCGAGCGCCTGGAATTCTCCCGACTGAAGGGATCCTCGTGAATAATGCAGCCTTCGTGTAACTACGTCGTTGCGGGAAGACAAGAGCGAGTTGCCTCTAAACGCAACGTGCCGATGGTACACATAATCTATATAGACACACATACATCGGAAAAGTTGCTGCAAGTTGCTCGATAGGAGAAATGTGTTATCATCGATCCATTTCATCCGAGCATACGAGGCCTTCTGGGAAGCTCGAAAGTAGGACTCGACCGTAGATCCACAGGTGGAGCACCCAGAGGCTATGTCATCGTCGATATGACATAAGCGGCAAACCACTATCGTACACACGTACAAATTCATCCACATATACAGGGTGATTCAGAATGTTTTTTCCACCAATGGTTATTTGGCAGATAATCGTCTCCTGAGCAAAGTTACTTAAGCGTTTTTCGAAATTCGCAATACTTATTTATAAACAAGCATCAACGAGTTTGAATAACTGGACCAATCGGAGCAGCAGAATTTGGCGCGCACGAATGTTCGATATCGACTGAAGTTGCCGAATCTCCGTAAAACTATATCAATTGATACCAAACACTCGAGCGCGCCAAATTTTACTGCTCCGATTGGTCCAGTTATTCAAACTCGTTAATGCTTGTTTATAAATAAATATTGCGAATTTCGAAAAACGCTTAAGTAACTTTGCTCAGGAGACGATTATCTATCAAATACCCATGGGTGAAAAAAACATTTTGAATCACCCTGTATACATAAAAATGTATATACGCTTATACTGAAGCTTCTAAAATATATAGTAGTGTCTGTATATAAATACGAACATATATATATGTCGCATGTACCGACACACGGTAATCGAGAATCGATCGAGGAGCACAGCACGTTATCTCAAGTCCATCGTGCGCTGCGGGCGCGACGTTTTGCCGAGGGGGAGGCACGGATCGTGGGCACGTGGGGTCGTTAAACCGCCCCTGGTGCCCGTATCACAGGTGGTTGGTAGATTGCTTTCCAGACTGGTTTTCGCACGTACACATCGCACACAGACACATTACATCACATGGACGCCCACACTGAGGGGGATTGTGTCCGATCCAGGGCAAACTGGGCCAGAGCCTGGGCTAAGAACCGAAGTTGCTGTTGGGGCTGTGTAGAGGGTTTTCGCCGGGCGAAATAACGTCGCAGTAACGTCGCAGGTATCGCAGTCAAAGCGACGAGCGGACATGCAGGAAGAGCCGCAACAACTTGTTAGACGGTTTTAATGGACTTTCGATTGAATTTCGGACAAGTCCCGGGGAAGGTGACGTTGAATGGAGTTCGCGGGGGATGCAATGGCGACGCAGATGATGTTGCACTGGTTGATCATTCAGATGACATCAGTGAGATGATGTTGCCTTGGTGTCTGCGGCAGATTTAGGCGACTTGGGTGACTTTGGAGAATGAAAAGTAGGTTTGCAATAAAAGTAAACGCAGGTTTGGGAACGATTGGTGATAAGAATTTTATGAACGACGAAGAAGAAGGTCAATTCGAACGATCGTAGATTTTTTTTGATTGGAGGTGAATTAAAATTGGTTATCAATTTTATTTTATCATTGAATAAACAAAATTTTGTTCAGCACAGCTGGAAGGTCAACGAGAAGGTCGACGACCAGTTAGGACAATCGTCGTTGATTCGATCGCAAAAGAATCGAAATTGTATCAGCAAATCACAGTTGGTGGTCTTTTCTCCATGACGTCATATCCGCCGGTTCGACCACTTTGCATAAACGAAATTTCGTTCAGCCAGGCCACTCTACTCGTCGCAGCTCGAGAGAAAAGTCCGGCTCCCGATTTTGCGGTGGATTTGCCCTCCTTGCACGATGGAATAACAATGGCCGAGACTTTACAGAGCGGCGATCGAGGGTCTCTAATCGATTGTCGATTCGGGTCAGTTCGGTGCATTCAGCAGCGAGTCAATTTATTCCGCGCTGAGTTGAGAGTTTTGTAGGAAGATTGAGTCAAAAACCGCGGAGGGCGATTGGGGCCATCGAAGATCGATGGCAATGAAGAATACGGACGTCTCTTTCTTCCTCCTTGGTTAAATTTGCGTGGAGGGGGAGGCGAAGGCGGTGGAGGAGGAGGACAGTAATAATAATCGAGAATAAGGAAGTAGAAAATGCAGACATGGTCAGACCGGACGATATTGGCGACCCAAGGGTCACTCATCGATTTGCAACTTCGCAGAACGAAGTGAAGTAAAGCATCCGATGCACCGCGTGTTCAATATGTTGAACAGCACGTGCAACACATCCAAGTGCACGTGGGGATGCACATTGCACATTGCACATTGCACACCGGGAACTCGTTAACTCGGTTCTCGTATTTTCCGTCGTCTGGTCGTCTCCTCGAAGTCCGAGCTCCTCAGCCGGAAAGTCAACTGCTTATTTGCCTCCTGCAAATTGCAAGGGAATTTGATATACACGCGAGTGCATTATAACCAGCAGAGCCCCAGACCGGACAGCTGCTGACAAACACCGAGGACGCTGGGTTATAACCCGAGCCTCGAGGGTTGCAACTGCGTTCCGAGAATCCGAGTGCGTTATCGATCAACTCGGGGCGAATGAGAATTTCCGCGCGCGTCAACAGCCGCGACGACGACGACGGAGACGTTGTTATTAAGGACACGGAGAACATGGCGCAAAATGCAAAATGCACGGAATTGCGAGAAAAAAAAATATACACGCAAATTGCACCTCGCGTTGCGACTCTTTCCTCTCCTATTTAATTCTGTCTCGCGTGTCACGAGAATTTTTTTTTTCGTGTCGTGCGTCGCGATGAGAAAAAAAAACAAAAAAAAAAACGCAGTTGCGTCGAATTAGCAATTTGACGTTTGATCGAGTTGGCAGTGCGACGCGAATGAAATTGTTTCGTCGACGCGAGGTCGAAAATATTTTTGTGAATTTTTGTGGATGACATTTACGACGTGGTACGAATTGCAAATTGGATTGAAAAATGTGGTATTTAGTCGGGCTGATTTTTTTTTTTCTTTTTTTTTTAGTGCAGACTTTTTGAAGCTTGCACGAAGGTCGGAATCGAGTTGCGTCACTTGTGGGGTTCAAGTTACTCATTACCTTCGTCACGTCGCCGAGTAAACGGAGTTGAATTCGGAGTAGATTTGCGGAACGCTCGAGACGTAGGGTTGAATATGTTTGAGCACTTTGACCACACCGGCGGTGTCGTCGGCGCCGGGGAAACGCGAGGAGACGGACTTGGTAATGGGGGAAGCCCCGAGGCTAGATTGTTGCATACTCGAGGCGCAAAAGGCTCGCGATGTGACGCGGGGGCGGAAGACGCGTGCTGTCGCGACAACCTTCATTATCAATTTGTCCACCGCGTGAAGTTGAGACAGTTGGGCCGTTTATGTAACTCGTCCAATGAACGGATACAATTAGACGGCAGGAGAAATGTGGTCAGTGCATCTGAACACAAACTGACAACAATTCGCTCTGGTAAAGACGCATCAGCTGATTCTGCCGAAGGGCAAAATGAATATTCAGTTGATAAAACGAATCGAAAAATTAATCGTAACAGATTTTTTTTTCGAAAAATTAATCGTAACAGATTTTTTTTTAAATATTAAAGAAAAAATCAAAAAGTTCTTTATTTAATTCAATATTTAGTCACCTTTGACCCGTGGTTGATTATTTTGCTGAGACATTTTCTGAGTATTGAGAATTTTAGACTAGTTCTAGGGTTAGCAGAGCGAAACTTCATCAACTTACGGCGACGTAATACAGAAATTGCCAGGCAATTATCCGAGCGAGGGTCTGTTATTTGTGCGGTGTCGAGTGGGGACCGATGTATGCACATTTCGACGGGACAACTGGCTGGTCCGGACTGTCTGAGAGGTGTTTGCATTGTTGTCGCAAGTTGGAGGATTAATCAACGACGACGAGATGAGGCTGGTTTACACGAACACCGGTTCAACAGTGGCCGAGGCTACTTCGCGACAAAGTTTCGCTATTGCGAAACTATTGGATATGGTAGATCCGCAATTGTAATTCAATTGCTTTATTAATGCCTTTTCCACTGAGACGTATCGACAATAATTATTAAATCGCCTCTCATCATATCTGTTACAGTATTTTTTTACTACCACTGCTTTCAAATATGAAAAAAAACAATCATTTAAGTTTCGATTTTTTTCCTGCCATTATTTCGATCAGCAGTAAAAAAATGGTAACTCCTAAAATTCGTTGGGCCAAAAATACCTCAGTTACATTGAAATACCGAAATACTGAAGATATTTTTACCAAATAGGATTTTTCCACGTTTCACTGCTATTTTCCAGTTTCACGTGACCCAAACGCATCCGACATGGACCTCTCGGCAACGCCTATTATTCGAGTAGCCAGGACAATGAGCGAAAATTCCGTCTGACTCGCGATGCTGTGACTACTTCCGGACTGCGACGAACCCCGGACGTCTATTCAATCGTCTTGTGAAGACGCTCGAAATTACCGGAATTGGATGAAATGCTTGGTTATGCATATCACAAGTGAATGCACTGAATGGCACAATGGTCATCACGCAGGACATGGCGAGTATAATGGTCGCGGGGGCTGTTTGCAAGAGCTCTCGTCCGTCTACTGTTGGCCGCAACGCGGAGAAAGCAGCGTGGAAACTCGTCGAGTACGTCCTACAACGTGCGGCCACATCCACTTCTGGAACGCGCCCGGAGACTTCTTCTTCCACAGTGCGCAACCCGCGGATGCGTCGAGGCATCACTAATCGTTATTCATCGAGAATTTCCGGACAGACGGCCCTGTATTACAAGTGGAGACCAGGGTCAAACACAGGACAACCTCGATCACCACCAACCGAGACGAACAATATCGTTACGGAATTTCACTAAGCGACTCTCAGTCGCACTCGCAACATAATCAGGCCTAGGACGAAAGCTGATTAGGAACAATAACAGCAGCAGCAGTAACAGCAGCAGCAAAAATAAAAAAATACGATGTCCCCATTCGCACCATTCACAAAATCGACTTACGAAATGGTGAGAGCAGACTCATCGAAAAAAAAAAAAAAATTAGACGACTAGCGATTTTTCGGCCGACGATCCGCTGAAACGATCACACAGCAACATCCATCCACAGCGAAACGAGAGAAGTCATACATCAGCGTTAAAAAAGGTTTGGCACGGTACGATCGATAATTTGGTCAAAAAAGTAACCGCGAATTATTCGATAAGCCCAATTCATGGTTGAACCTATCAAATTTTCAGTGGTACCATTTTCATCCATTCCGACGGTCGTCCAGCCTTTTTCACCGTCTTCTCATCACTCACAAGACACGCAACAACAAACTACAGCAGCCTGGGTATAAGAATATTATTCGTGACACAGAAACTTCAGATGCGACGAAATAAATATCGACGAAGAAAAATGATAATCGACAACGACAAAAAGACAATTAGCGGTTATGTGTGGAGGGTCGTAAAAACGTGGGGGAAAAAAATTTTTAAAAATTGTGAACACTGAGTGGGACAGTAACAGCCATTAATAATAAACGTTGCACGTGGGCGAGAATTGCGATCGGCTGGAAATAATCGACGCAGGTAAACGTGACGCTAAATTAACTGAGAAAAATAATAAAAACGACAAACATATTAACGTCAACACACAATAATAAATAAATAAAGAAAAATAAATATATAGACAGCGACACAGAAAACACAGTGGCTATTGACGTTGTACAAGAGCTGCAGCCGCCGGGCAATTCGTCGATCGTACGGAAGCTTTCGTATTATTGTAATAAATGCGTCAAATATATATTATATGTATATAATAAATATAATGCTGTATGTCTTACGGGTAAACACAATTATCATAGGGCAAACATCGAATATCGACAATATGTGTTTATATATATATATATATCGACAATATCGAATGTAACACTGATCTGTATATGTATCATGTATAAGTGGAGTCAACGTATATATCTGTATATAAATCGGGAGCCGCGGATTGGAGGCGCACATCGAGGATAACCCACAAACCTGTTATCGCGATCTTCGCCGACCATTTGCTGGTGCCGTCCAGCACCGACTGCTTCACCGACGTCATGTGGTTGATATGATTCTTCTCGTCGACCCCGAAGACGGACCTAAACTCCGACGAGATTCACATGAAGCCCGAATTCCAACTCCGTCGCGTTCGCATATTTTTTTTACATCGAAAAATAAAAAATAAAAAAAATTGTTCCTGCCTTTCCTGCGGTTCAATTTTCGTTGACCCTGAATTTTTCTGTTTTTTTTTTCTTTTTTTTTTCTATCATTCTTTTCGTCAATTCCAAAGACGAACCTAAAGTCCGACGAGTTTCACATAAAGCCCGAACCCAAACTCCGTTGCATAATTTTTTTTTTACATCGAAAAATAAATAAAAAATGTCTCTCTTTCCGTCGGTTCAATATTCGTTGACTCTCCGAATATGTTTCTTGTTTTTTCATTTTACCCTCCCGCGGGTGACAATGAAAGCCGCGCGGCGAAACTGGTACAACCGGCATATTGCGTCGCGGTCACGTTCTCCGCATTGTGTTCTCTCGGCCGCGCGCGCGCGCCGCAGTTTTCATAGAAACGATTCGCGGAAACACGTGTAGCGAGGAAAAATGCAATCTACACGCGCGCTGCTGGGTGGAATTAAATATTTACACCGGCGAGCGTTGGCGGCGCCGAACACACGGCGCGTGAGTCGCCGTATGAAACCGTTGTCAGGCATCAAGACGAGACGGAACGAACGAGAAGACGGAATGAGTAAAAATACGATGTTTTTTTTTGCTTCGGCAATGTGATGTTTTTTTTTTGCTTCGGCAATGCGATGTTTTTTTTTGCTTCGGCAATGCGATGTTTTTTTTTTGCTTCGCGATAATCGTGTGGATAATTCGGTGTCCTTTGGGAAAATGTGTCTACGCGGCAATTTCGGTGCGGTAATAATATAGCGGGTCGAAATTTTCGCCGGATATATAATGAAGTGGAGAGACAGGAGCTGTCGGACCCAGCGACGATTACGCCTCGTCGTGCTTATGTCCCGAGACCGCGAGCGCTGTGTGTTATCATTATCGATACCTCGATATCGGGTCACCGAGCACCAACCGTAGGGTCTGCTCTCTCTCTTCGTCGCGTGTTGCGCGACGCTCTCGCGGGGCAATAATGGCCTCTTGTGTATGGTTTCGGAAACCGAGAGGACAAGCCGTTATCCGCGCGCGCGTTCGACCCGGAAGATGCTCTACATCATTGTCGCCCGGGCGTGTTGCGGATTTATCGTCGAACCGGTCGTTCAATTATCAGGGCATAATCAATATTCAAGGCAAATTAATTTTTTCATGTGAGCCAAAAATTGATTAGGGAGCGGCTGCCGGAAACCGAAAGTCGTTATCACCGAAAGAGAAAAATGAAGTAACTGATAAGAAAGTAAAATCATTTTTTTTTATTAATTTAACAGTACAAATCATTATTAATATTGACAAAAATAATCAAAAGTGAAAAACTAAAAAAAACTAAATTGTAATAATAATAATGAGTCGTGTAGTAATGAAGAAAAATTAATTTATGCATCGCAGAATTTTTCGGTTTCAATGATGAAAAGCAAACTTCGCAGATTAACTGAAAAATACTTGGAATATGAATTTCACTGCGAATGCTGATCGTGAAGAGTAAAGCACACGTGAAAAATTAAGAGAATTAGAGGAATAAGTTGCGAGCTCGGCGGATTAAAAATGCGAGTGAAAGAATTCGCATAGCGACGACTATTTGCCGGCTGTACCAGTTCGCTCACGCTGTGTGCGTTACGAGCGACTCTCGTGTACTTTGGGTTTCGGTAATGATCGCCGAGCGACATGCGGATACTTTTGGTAATTAGCTGGCAGCCGGTTTCGGCACATTCGGCGGCGCTGCAGCAGCAGCCGGTTGCATTTCTGAAAGCTCTGGCATCGGTGCATCGGTGGCGCATTAACCGCGACGCTGATTGGCCGATGGCACCGTACCAAAACTCGATTCTCGGCTTTTCGACCTTGGATCCCCCCCTCCCCCCTTGAGTGTCTGTCTTTTTTTTGGGGGGCGAAAGCTCAGGTGAGTGAATAAAAAATGGCTTCGACAATTCGGCTCAAAATAAAAATACAAATAAAAAAAATGCTCGCTTGCTTTTTTTTTGCTTTAATCACCGATGCGGTAAAATGCTCTCGATTTACCCTCCGAATATTCCACCAGCGATAATCACGAAAATATAATCCGAAAGGTTCGCCGTAAACCGCGAAGCCGATGACTCGTCCCGAAAATCAGAGCCGATAAATCAATCGATCCTCGCGCGACGCCGCGAATTATCGATCGACCCGTTCCTCGCCTTTCCGCTCTTCGATCGTAATCGTTTTGTATTTTAATACACACATCCCCGGGCATTGTGCATTCTCGGCGCGCTCGCGGATCGGTAATCCGATAGACGAAGCGAACTACGTAACCGCGATGAAGCGATAACGAGCCAATTCGAAATCGGGCGTTGGCCCGCGCGCGCAATAGCCGAAAATCCGCGCGTCAACGAACACCGGTAGTTACACGATGGAACAAGCGAGAATTTGCGTTGTCCGCCGCAGTAAACTCGTTGCAATTCATCGGGTAAATAGAGCGGAGGGAATGTGTGATTTATTTTTATTTCGTTTCTTTTTTTTTCGCTCGGGGGCTTCACGCGTATTTCGAACGTAGGTTTTTTTTTTTTTTTTTTTTTTTTTTTTTTAATTGAGACCCTCTTGAAAACCTAAATTTGGTTCCGAAATAAGTTCCGCGGTGTGAACAAAGGTTCTTGACGCCCTTCGAAACCTCCGAAAGTGTCAGATCCCAATTGGAGTACACGGAGACTACTGCGGATTGAAATTTTTATGATCGACCCTCCAATTCGATTGTACAGAGGTGATGATTGAGATGAGGTTCTTAGACCTTTGTATGAACCTCCAAAAGTGGCATATTTTACCCATTTTGATTCAACGAACGGTATTTGAAGGGCGCAATTTTTTTTTTTTTTTTTTTTAGCTGTGACACCAGACGCAGAAATGCGCGATAATTGCGCGGCGCGTGTGACGATTTTATTTTCCCGAGATTTTACGAGCGATTCGCTTTTTACGCCGCAGTGAAAAATAATTTTCACGAAGAAAACTCGCGCGACACGTTGTTAATTTTTACAATTTTTCGCTGTGCTGAAACTGCGAGGTTACAAACGTTTATGGGCCGCGTCGCACCTTCCTTTGAGCTTTTTCTTGGCGCGACGACGCTGCTGCCTGGTTTTTTCATTACGCCTCAGGTGCGGCAGCTGAGACTCAGGCGCGCGTTTCGTTAGTCGACCGCGCAGAACGCTGCGACGTGAATTTTCCACTAAACCGCTTCATGTGTAGCCTTGCGCTAGTCCTGCAGGACTTCCCGTTATTTTGCCGGGAAATTTTACTGCAGTTGCCTCTATTAGCCCCTCTGCGAAATTTCACGACGGCCGTTTCCGCGACGGCGGAAATTTCGCGGGTCGAAATTGCTTCCGGAATGATTTAATGTTTAATATTATTGACGAATCGGAATAATTCATGCGCTTTTCTCCAGACGGTAAAAATTTGAGTATCGAGAAGCGATTTTTATTACGTTTCGTTTCATAAAATAAAATCTTATTTTGGGCTCTCGAGCTTTCTAATTTTTCCGTCGTCAGAGAAGAAAAAAATGTACGCCATTCGTTTATCAAAATAAAAATACTTCTAAATTAATATATACATTTTTTTTTAACTGGGCCTCTTAAAAAAATTGCAATAAAAAAAATGTGTCAAACGACCACAATTTTATTTGTGTACTTTCCATAGGAATATAAAATAACCCAGAATATCGATTCCCCGAGTCAAAAGGCGTCGGAGCAACGTCCGAGTTGGCTCGTTCGCCTCTTCGTCCAATTAAACAGTCAAAGACCCCGAATGGTTTTATCATTAATTAATTCCCGTGTCTCCGACTAACGACGCGGCCTCATAAATAAAAGTCTCGCGATTAGAGCCGCTGAATATTCCGTCTTTGATGAAAAAAAAAGCCGCGACAATCCACTATATTCCCTTCCGTTTTTATTTATATATATTCCTTTCTTCGTTCGAGTAGTCATTACCGGGGTGAAAAATACGGCCGAGCTCGGAGAATAAGCTCGAATATCCGATAATTTTTAATTCAAGACCTTCGACGCGCCGTCGTCGGTTTGTATATATGATGCCTATATATATGATGTATATATGATGCCTACACGATGGAGCCACCGAAGTATCGTATTATCGATAACGAGTGCGAGCTTATATACCGCGCGGTACATATTTAACGCGCGGCGGACGAGCGTCAGTTTCAGAATGGACGGTCGGACGAGATTGGTCCGAGCGTCGGACGCGACCGGACGAGAGAATCAACGTTCCTGACGATCCCGGCTCCGATGGTCAATGTTGAATAAGTTACATCTTCGCGAGTCCGACTACCTATCGACGGGCCACTCGCCGCGAGTAGCTACAAAATGTAGCAGCGAACGCCGTCGATTCTCTCCTTCGTTGTATTTACCCGACGACTACTGCGAACATACACAACTCTGTATTCTGTATTAATCAGAGCTAACATCCGAAGCGGCAGCGCGAAGTTTCAAAAGCCCGAGTCTTCTTCGTTCGAGACGAGTTTCTTCGAGATACGATTAATCACTCGCGTCCGTTCTGATTACTCGGCCGCTCCAATTTATTCTGGACTGGGTTAGATTAGCGATACGAAAAAAAAAAAAAATCGTTAAAACGTTCGACGAGTCGTCGCTTCGAGCAATTGTTATTTTTTTGAATTATTAAAACCTCGGAACCGTGATTTTTTTAAATGATAAGAAATGTGTTTTAAAAATTGTATTAAAAATTAATTACTGCGTGGTTACTGTAGAATAGCGATGCGAAAAAAAAATCGTTTAAACGTTCGACGAGTCGTTGTTTCGAGTAATTGTTATTTTTTTTTTATAAATATAACTTCGAACTCGAGATTATTTAAAATGATAAGAAATGTGTCTCGAAAATTGTATTAAAAAATAAATTATTACATCGTGATATTACACTCAGTATCGTTCAGACCGAACATCAGAAGTTGCTCATCCGGCACAAGTTTCGAATTCGAGTATCGACAAACCAACGGCGCCGCGACGAAATTGGGTTTTCTATTTTCGACGAGTTTCTTCGAAATTCAATGAATCTGTCGTACCGTCCTGATTACACGATTCCCCCCCTCCCCCGCGCGGTTAGTCGGCGAGTACGCCGACCTGATTCCATTTGCCGTCCGTTCGATCGATATAGCGAGCTTTTTTTTTCGAAACTATATATAATTAATGCATTTTGTTGAAAGAACCGACGAGAACCGAAGTTGATGCTATCGTCGCTGAGTTTGGGACACGCGCGACCGATTGATCGATATCGATCAACGCGCTAATTATGGAGCACTCTAATGGGGCTTCCTCCCCTCCACCCCTGAGCCCTGAGCTTTCGCCGGCGAGACAGAACACTCGTTTCGTTCATGTCGAAATACGCATGTAGCGTTTTCGCTATGCAATCGCGTGTCGACAACTCGGCGCTTATCGATCACCTGTCGAATGGTATACCACCTACCGTGTACACACATCGGGGGAGGCAATATCGACGGACAAACAACAACCTGACATTTCCGGGATACGAGAGAACACAGAGGAGAAAAGTTTTGCGCCGTTGACCGTAAGAGGCGACTCGACTCACCGGATGAGTTCGAAGATCTCCGGCTTCTCGCGCTCCCGCTGCTTCATCCTCTCCTTCATCGCTGTTATTATGCTGTTCGCCTTGTCCTCCGCGCCGTGCTTCGAACTCTTCTCGGCCGCACCTGCAACAAACGGGGATAGTCACTATCGATTTTTTTGACATTTTTTTTTCGCTTCAATATATCGACGTTTAAGGTAGTCCGAATGGTACAGTCTCAGGAAATGTGAGATTCAGGGAAATTTAGAGAGAATTACGAACGTTTTGCAATGAAATACAAATCTGAAAAAAAAATCAAGCATTTTTTTAAGTTCTTAAAAAGCTCTTAAAGCTCTTTTTTTAATAGCTCTTAAAAAAATATTGGTTCCACCCTTTTTTTATTGCCTAAAAAATGTTCGACGTTTGCTTTGCTTTGTGAATAAAGTGGCAAATAAAAATGAAGCACCGCGAAAAGTGCTAAGTTGTATCTTCTAAAAAAGTCATTGACTGGGTTCGACTTTCCGGTTACTTCGGATAATTTTCTCCATTTTCCAACGAAATTCCACTTCCACCCTACAGACCAAAGCTGCTTCTTCTCACCGAATTAAATCGCGTTTTACATCGCTCGGATTTTCACCAAAGAAAATATTAATTCCCTTTCCTGCTATTTTTTTCCACTACTCTCAAAACCTGGTCTCCCTTTGTAGTTCGCATTTTCCCGGGTAATTTTCCACGGTTTTTTTTTTCAGCATGATCCAAACCAAATGCCAGTAAATACGAGAAAGTAAAAATGTAATATAAGTGAAGTATTAAATAGCTCGAGCAATTTTCATCTTCACTGCGGCCGTCGACTGCAGCGTCGGAGTGCATTTAGTTTTGAGATATAATTTTATAGAGGGGACACGGCGCAACTTTTAACCGTGTTACTGCATACTTTTCGCTCGACAATTCGGGCATTTCGCCGGGAACTTGGAGTCGTTCGTCCCAGGCCGAGGGGAAAGGGGGGGAAGGTGGGGAAGGTGCAGGGGGAGGGAGTTGGTTAGGGGATGGCACCACCATTAAGCCGTTTTGTCTCTCCGACGAGCTTCCGGCCTCCATTCGCGGGAATTCACGCCCTCGTTACCCTCCCCCCTCCCCTCCGCGCTTTTGGCCGCGTTCTAATTTTCCGGCGCGGGAACCGAATCCTATACCGCGAAAATCTACGAGAGAGGGGCTCGACGCGTTCACCGATGCACCTGCTGGCGGCGAAACCTCCAACACCTGGCCTCTCTTGTTGTGCTTTCCCGCATCGGGAAAGCCTCCGCGACGCCTCGTTCAACTAGGTCAAATGTATACAGCGAGAGAGAAAGAGATAAAAAAATCGCCGGATATACGCCTGACGATTCGTGATAATTGCCAAGTTATATCGCGTAATAGACGGAAAACTACGTCTCGGTATTTCAATATTTTCCCTCATAGCTCTCCGTTCATTTTCCCACTAGTATGAATTAATTTATCATTTCCTGGCGACAAGTTGATATTTTTAATTAATGAAGTGTCACTTAATTTGACAAAATAAAAAAAATCTTTTCATAAAATTGATTGTTCTTTAAAATTGAAATTTAATTGAAAATTCATATCCATTAAGCAGACCAAACAAAATGTATATAAAAATCTTATAGAACAAAAATGATAAAACTGAATTTTATTTTCTTTTGCCGATTAAACGTATCATTGCTGTTCGAATTTTCATCGCCAAGTTGCTCAGCACCGACATTACGATTTCCGACGTGCGAAAGTACGAAGGGGGAGGGGAAAGGGGGTTGCGAAATCTGCAGCAGGATGCACTGTTGCTTCCTAATTACGTTTTAATTGACATATCAGCGTTACAGTTGGTGGAGCGACACCTTCGTCACAGACTTGCTAACGAGACATATATCTGTCCCCTGGTTATCGCAACCCCTCCCCTCCCCTCGTTCCTTCCTCGAGCTCAGCGCAAAGTTCGAGTTGTTCTTGCGAATTCGCTCTCTGCTCATCCCCCTTCCTCTCCCCCCTCCCCCCCTGCGCCCTTCATTCGCGCTGTACTAATTAACACGCAGCTTACTTACTGCGACGAGGTCGGAAGTGCGGAAAATTAATTATTTCTGAACACGCCCGTAACGGAAAACATATCTTCGTACTTTATATACATATAGCGTTCGTCCACCCCACTTTGTATCGTCAGATCCCGGACTGCAGATAACGCGAACCGTCCCAGTGACACCGTTTCCGTCGCAAAGATAATTACAATTGATACAATTGTCGCCCTTTAAACGCCGCCACTTTTCCCTCTCGCAATTTCCAAGCGATTATTATTATTCCTGTGACGTTAAATAATTGAAAATGCAGGTTTAACAGAGAAAAATTGAACCTGCGTGTAACGAAGGTGTCCGCGGATCGTTGTAACATTATCGTGTAATATTTTCGCGACGAAATGGAAGTGAAATGGAAAAATCATTTCAAACGTCATTCACTCTCCGATTTTCTCCGAGCGATTTAGAGTATCGCGTCGGCGGGGAAATAATTAATTGCCAAAGATTAACGAGGAAACTTTGCGAACTCGCCTCTGGGGAATTGTGATTGGAAATTAATACAATAAGCGTTCGTCGGAGCGTGAACCGTTTATATAGCTTGCGTTGGAAGAAGGGTCAATAAACTATTGTTTAAAAGGCATTTTAGCGCTCGGAAGTTTCTCTCGTCTGAGCGCGAGCACGCGATTAATGTGGGCGGCGCTCGTACACCTCGACGGGCTTTAATTTAACTGATTCAATTAAAGGGAACCGAGCGGTTCGCGTGCGCGATATGCTGCTGGCCGTTGCGGATTTCGTCGATTCACCGGTAAACGCGAACGAACCGGGGGATTACACGGGGGTTGTGTACCGCTGAACGCGCGACAGGGCTCTAACGTTATTACGTTGTCTCGACAATGCATGGGCTTCCCCGTCCCACGTAAACGCATCCGCGATTATTATTTGCGCTCGTGTAATGCTGTATTAAAATATCTCCTAGGTCAACCTGGTCCGCTGCAGATAGCGGATTTAACGAGTGATCCGAAAGCCGATCCGATAGTCATTTTGCAAAAAAAAAAAAAAAAAAAGTAATTGAAATACGAATCCTCTATTCAAAAGTGCGTGAGCAACCATTGTTGTCGATATAACTCGGCCGCTGATTGGTCGAGGGCCGTGACGACCGACAGTTTTTGTTTAACAGCGCGAGATTTGACAGTTCGGCCAGATCTACGATTTCTGACAAACTGATCGGCCAAATTTTTTTTTTTTCAAAATCAACTAAAAAAGGGTCGCAACCAGTGTTTTCAGGGGTAGAATATGCGACTTGAGAACGATGGTATAGGTTAAAAGTCGATATTTTGAAAAAATAAATTTCGTGACCCCGATTTGGGCGGTTTTCGGCCCGGCGGCCAGATCTACGATTTCTGACAAACTGTTCGGCCAAAAATTTTTTTTTTCAAAATCAACTAAAAAAGGGTCGTAACCAGTGTTTTCAAGGGTAGAATATACGACTTGAGAACGATGGTATAGGTTAAAAGTCGATATTTTGAAAAAATAAATTTCGTGACCCCGATTTGGGCGGTTTTCGGCCCGCCGGCCAGATCTACGATTTCTGACAAACTGTTCGGCCAAAAAATTTTTTTTTTCAAAATCAACTAAAAAACGGTTGTAACCAGTGTTTTCAGGGGTAGAATATGCGACTTGAGAACGATGGTATAGGTTAAAAGTCAATATTTTGAAAAAATAAATTTCGTGACTCCGATTTGAGCGGTTTTCGGTCCGGCGGCCAGATCTACGATTTCTGACAAACTGTTCGGCCAAAAATTTTTTTTTCAAAATCAACTAAAAAAGGGTCGCAACCAGTGTTTTCAGGGGTAGAATATGCGACTTGAGAACGATGGTATAGGTTAAAAGTCGATATTTTGAAAAAATAAATTTCGATTCGCATATCTTAGACGCTAGAAAAAATATCGTTTTTCAACTCACGTTGAAGACAGTCCGCGTTGAGGAGATCCTTGCACTTCTCGTGGCACTTGACGCCGCACTCCATGCATCTAACGCCCTGACGTGCGATACCCCAGAGCAGTCCCTCGCACTCGTAGCAGTAGGTCGGCGACGTGGCGGTCCAGGTGACGAAGTTGTGCGGCGTCGTCGACGAGATCGGGTAGATCATCGCCTGGAGGGTCTTCTTGTACACGTGCATCTTCTGCGGGTGGGCACATTCGATGCAAATCGTCAGACAACCGTAAACAAAACGTTGGCATCTCGTTTTAATCGCTCATGTACACATTTTTTTTTTTTTTCACTCGGATTTAATATTCATCCTCGCACACAGACGCGCAACAAGCATTACGACCCACCCCCCACCGTTCGCTCCAACCCAGACTCACAGGCATGCGGCTGTGCTGCTTTTTTTTTCAGCCAAGCATTTCTCTGGCCCTCTATGTTACTATGTGTTGTATATATATATAGTATGTTGTATACATGTATAGTGTATAATAGTTTCCTGCAGATTTCACCGATAACAGTGTGTGTACAATGTGTGTATTGTGTCTCTCTCTCTGTAATGTGTTTGCGTCGCAAACGACGCTTTTGTTCATGTCTGTGTGTGCGTGGTGTAACAATCCAAACAAGCGGAACAAAGCACTCGGCAGAAACGCGAGAAAAAACGATTTTCGATTATCATCTCCGATCGCGGAACTAGCGTTAGCCCAGAGCGAGAAAAAGAAAAACAAGGACAGGGTTTCGGTGTTTCAGGAAGTTACGATTTTGAGCCTCCGATGCAGCCATTGGTAAATGCGGCATGACAGTTTATGGGTACAGATTCCGCAATCTCGGACGTGAAACAGATGCATTCGGATTTCGGGAATGGCGAAGTCGCGATAGATTAATCCTTTGAGCCTCCTCTGCATGGTATGATATGGTTTTGTCGAATTATCGTCGTTAATGCAGACCGCTAAATGTGGAACCTGTCGCTTTGGGCATGACGTCGTTTGCGGGCTATGCTGGGATTGTTCGTGGCGTGTACAACCCTCAACAAGACGGTCGACGCGGGCTTTGCAGAAGTAATGTGGAACTGAAATGGACTTTGCTGCGCGCGGTGGAAATAGTTCCGTCGTTCGAGGGGTGGCTTCTCACTCTCGTGCGCGCTATCGAAACACTCAATCAGCTTGCACTCGCGGAGTCATGCAGAAGTAGCGAAGTACTCGCTTGAATAATATATTGCTCGTTTGATACAGTATCCGTTTATAGCTTTATGGAAGTAGTGTGGGCAGAGGCAGCCAGGGGCATCGCACACAAACACACTCACACTTATGTTCACAAACACACTCACACTTACATTCACACACACTCATACCCAGCTGCATTCACGTTTCTCCAAAACAAACACCATTGCATATATACTTCAGGTTGCACCGTACCGTAAACCCGCGCCAGACCCTACCTCTGGGATCACAAACATTCGTCCGGCACTGTTTTAACTGTATACATCTCACGCCCACACGCCTGTATACTCATACTTAGCATTCGCAATTTTCATACGCACACAATCGCACTTACTTTGCGCACACCCACACCCAAAGGGACTCGCTCAAGACAAACACTCGTAGTAGATTTATCAAGCCAATGAACTTCGTGCCTGCAAATCCTAATGACATACACAAGTCGAGTGTTCACAAACCATTCGCCAGGGGGCTGTGGACGAAGAGATTCCAACGCGATTCCCCGAGCAAAAAAAAAGAAAAAAACAACGGAATCAGTTGTCGAGCGCTTAAGCTTTTTCCTTCGAGAGCACCGGACGGGCACTGAGTGAATTGGATTCAGAAAAAAAACGCCTTAGGCAAGGATGTAAAGAGCTGACATGTTAAGCATCTTTCTTTGAGGGTTTTATGAAGAGAACAAAATTTAATACTGAGATTTTCATGGACAATTAGTCGCTACTTGCGATTTGATTGAAGTGTTTTTCAAAGACTAATTTTTTTAAATAAATAATATTGCAAAATGATAATAGAGTAATTATATTAATTAATTATATTCATTATAGTGAGCGATTTTTATTATGAACAATAATATTTGTACACTCATTGGAATCTCCTCGAGCCAAGGAGCTATTTTGATTATTTTAAGGGGGTGAAAGCCAGTGAGCCCTCTAAGAAGCTCTAATAATCTTCGAGCAAGAATCATCCCGGCGATGGATCGTTATCCCTAACGCTATTACTCGTTCCCTTCTATCATCCGACCCCCAGCAGTGATTTTACGTCGACGGTTCGCCTCTTTCGATGAAATATTTTCTTTGGACCGGAGGCTAACACTAGCGGGGTGTGTGTGACTCGGAAGACCCTTCGAAGAGTCTCTCAAAGGACCTCCTCCAGGATGATGTGGGTCTAACCTAACAAGCTCTAAGGATCCTTGGTCCCGGATGCACCATCTCCTCGGATCCCAATTGTCTCTTGTTCTATTATTATATATCCCGGCTTCGTGCTCGAACTTGGCAAATCCGCAGTAATAACTGCGAATGCACCGAGTAATTCAGAAAAAAATATGTCATCAATCTGTTTAAAGTGATTTTAGTGCAGTGAATTTTTAGCCAGATTTTTTTTTTTCATTGCAATATTTAACAAAAAATTAAATTGTGATTTTGATTCCTCAAATCGATTGTGTTTTCGAAAATAATAAATTCATATGTTTATAAACTAAAGTTTCCAGCTGTATTGCATCGATATACATTTTTCCCCTGATTTACCCGGTACGTCGAATCTGGTCTCCGTAATCTCCGATAAACCCCGGATACCTCCAAGAACTCTCTCTCAGTAAAGGGACCACGAAGATATTTCCAGATCTTCATATCTTCTCGAACGCTATATATTCTTTACAAATATGGCACTAGAATCCGGAGAAGACGACCGAACTAAACTTCAGGGATGTGAAACCTACGTGCAGCCTAGGGAACTCTAAGGATTGTTCGAATTTTTTTTTTTCTTCTTTTTTATATATCAAACTCGATGCAAACTTTTCTCGTTTCGTATCACAGTTCTTTTGAATCCAAGCGTGTATCGATCTTTCGCAGGAGTTTCGCCGCGTTGACTCGCACTAAGCTCGTAGCTCCAAGTGCACCTACTCTACGTATTGGGTGGTTCTGATCGGGGAGAGTGGTTAAGCATCGATCCGCTAAAAAGCACTAGAGTGGTGACGTGTCAGGGCTCGTGCAGGATGTTCCCCCGTGTTGTCAACTGAGACCTTTGCCACGATTCTGTCGACAGAAATTCTCGTTTTACCGCCTGACACTTCTCTCCCGGCGGAAGCTTTCGTATTGAAGGCACTTTCGGATTCGCATTCGCCAGGGAACGTCCTGCACGTGCGCAAAATCAGGAACTTTGACAGTCCCGGTGCTAGCGCGATTTTTTTTTTGTTTTCCGGAAAAGTCGAACGTAAGACATTATTTCGAAATTATTATTGAACAAAAAAAATATGTGCAATGAGCATTTTTTGGTGTGGAAGAGGCTTTGTCGTTGGAGGATGTACCAAGTACCGTATTGACGGGAAAGGACATTGATTGGAAGGGCATTGACGGTCGGTGGAGTTGAACAATGAAAATTTCGATCAAATGTCATGTCTTCGATATGTTTCGAAAACATTTTCACGCAAAAGTAAGATTTATTGTCGATTACGTCGAGGCCTCGGCGTCAACTCGTCCTTCCTACTTTATTTGGTATTATTAGCCCTATGGATAAAAATTCTTGTGATCCTATTTCTGTACATTACTTTGTATGTACATTATGATTGTGCGATTAGGGCATTTACTCCACTACTGCACTCTCGCCTATGTAGTATATGACATTATGTATAAATTTTATGGATGAGATGTATCTCGAAAAGTGCCTATATATGTTATAAATTATGCATTCGCACGTACGATCATATAGTATGTATAGTATATGCTTCCTCGCTAGATTATGCTCGCTAAGTTGATGATTTTTCTATATCGCTACACGTTGCTCTCATAAATATATAGTATAATAAATGTGAAGACAGAAACGGAAGAGACAGGTGGATAGAGACAGAGATATAGAGAGATAGAATTAGAGGGATAGCAGTAGTTGCAGACCGAAACGCAGCGAAAAATAGAGACAAGGAAAGTAAAAGGATAGCATAAAAGATCAAGAGAGAGAGAAAGAGAGAAAGTAAGAGACAGACAGAAGAGCAAGAGCCAGAGTGTGTGTGAGAGAGAAGAGAGAGAGAGAGAGAGACAGAGGCTGAGCCACACTTACGTGAAAGAAAATAGCGTGGAAATGAGGATAAAATGGCAGCACGGTAGATATGGAAAAGAAAAGAGAGTTCAAAGGTTAAATTTAACCCGTTCGTCGAACGTGGCCCATTCTATTGAAGGCTACACGTTGAACGGGGGATCGTTAAACTTATAGAGGGTTGATACCTATTACTGTTTCGTGGAGATTTTTACTTTTTGCAATACTTCTCATGACTTTATGGGAAACCTTTACGGAAAATAAATTGTCAATTAAAATTAATTTTCCACGGGACGAGACAACATAAACCATTATGGTTAACATGCTGAATATAGGCCAAGGCTGTCAAATGGACCATTACAGGTTATCACGAACGCGGGTTAAAAAAATATCTCCATACTATTTACTTGTATTGTTAAATTTAAGATAACTTGAGTGGCAAATTGTGAATCTGACAAGATTTAAAAATGTTTTGAGCACTGATTTTCAATTAAAAAATATCTGTACAACACAATCGAAACGTATTTAATATTTGTTTAATGTTTGACATTGCTACGATAGGTATCAAACCTCTGTAAGCTGTTTCCAAATGCAAGGCATAATATTTTATGAACTCTATTACAGTATAGGAAACACTAGAATAAAAAAAAAATATATCTCTCAAATTTTATATAAATTTCATCATACATATAGGCAAAATCTGTAGAAATATCATCTGTCGCAGTCATAAAAAAAAATGTCACTAAATCATCTCATCTCAGGAATATTCGGAGATACACTATTGTAGTCGCCCCTCGGGTATTTACTTTTTCTCCGGATATTTCGCAGACAAAACCGTTTTGTCCGGGGAATGACGGTCGGCCAGCATTCGAGTGGAAAAAGGTTTCTTTTTTTGCTGCCGCCGCCACCCTTGCTGGCCCGTGGCCCACGTCAGGTTTATAAATATAAATATATATATCGTGCGAATAAATTATACCCGGGGCGAGTCTCGACGAAGCCCTTGGAATTAGCATTTTTTCCTAATCGTAATCGTTACATATTTCAAGCTTAAAAAAAACGAAAATAAAGATCGAGTAATCAGCTGCAGCACGAGATGCTTTTTCTTTCTTTCTTTCTTTTTTTTTTTTGAGATACGTATATTACCTATGCAGGCACAATTGTTTGCATTTTCTGTTGCCTCAAATTGATCGTAACATTTGAGACGACACCCTTATATTTTATTTTATTTCCTATGGAAGAAAATCTGGACAAAAGGCGAAGACATATAGAGTGAAAGAGAAGTATAGTTTAATGGCGAAAGTACGAGTCCTTACCAGCTCCTCGTCGTTCAATGTCGCTCGTGGAACAGCCGATGTCAGTCCTGCGTTGCGCTTCGTTGCGGCCATCGTCTGAGAAAAGATATAGATTAGTGTTCGCGTGACAAAAAGGCATTATTTCGGTTATTTTATTTACAGATAGAGTGTATGTGAGAAAGAAAGAGGTGAAGGTGTTGGATCAGTGGACGAAAGAAGTGAAGAAGAAGAAGAAGAAACAGTAGTAGTAGTAGAAATAGTAGTAGAAGTGGTAGTGGTGGTAACTAAACAGAGGCAGAGAAAACCATCAAACTAACCAAAAGTCAATAAACGCCGATATACCAGAATACACGTTCAAAGAAAAAAAAAAACATCGATATTAAATCTTTGACAAAAAACACCGCCGAGCAATTAGATCAACGATCTCAAAATCGACACACAGCGATTAGGACACTTAGACGTATCTCATCGACAATTTACGTATTAATATTTACAGAAAAAAATAATAAAATATGTATCCACCGAAAAAATGTTAATTTATTTACATCTCCGGACAACTTTACATCCGGTAATTCGCTTCCGACTCGAAACATACATAATCGAAATTTCCAATTAGCAAATACGAGCTCTTAATTAGCCAAAAGTTCCATCAGAGTCTAATTAATCACAATACAACAAAAATATAAGACAAAAAAATCGTAGAAAAGTTTTGGGGGTTCCAGTTGAGAGAGTTCGGGGATTGGGAAATCATAGTTGAAAGTTTCAGGTGAAGAAAGACAGACGTAGAGAGAGCAGAGACAGAGAGATAGGAGAGGTAGGGATTATGGAAGCATTTTAGGAATTTCAGAACGTTTTCGGGATCTTCTACGTGGAAAATCTAATCCAATTAGCCTATGGTATCTGGTGGGGTATGGCAGCTGGGATTTGCGACCGCGAAGATTTTAATTAAGATCTCGCACCCGAACCGGTGCTGCATAAGATCCAATTTCTCAATAGTAAGTACGGCAAGTAGTGTCTGTGTGTAGGTGTATATAATGCGTATGTATTATATATATATGCGTTTGTGAGTGTACTTGGGCCACCAGACACTCAGAATTCGGACCGACGGCGCGAAGTGCCCGATCAGCGAAGAATGTCCTTCATCTCGCGAAGTGCAACTTCGTACGCGCCGAGTTGTTGTTTTTTTTTTTTTAATTCTTCTTTCTACTTTTTCATTCATTTAAATCCCCCACTTTCTCAACTCTATCCGCTCGGCGCATAAGATTAATCCGACGAAATTGTCGGAGGCGAGTGACTCAATTTTTGCGGAATTGAGATTGCGAGGGTTGTCGTTGAGAAAGAGGGGGATTCGCTTCGTGGGAAAATTGTTGCTCCGACGCGTCACGGCGCGCGATACGGATCGCCTTTCAGTGATGCGAGTAAACAGTATAGAAGCGAGGAACCTATATCGATCTATCGATCTATGTTCATTCAACTACCCACTACCGATCTACACACTACTTTACGCACACACATAGTATATTTTGTTATACATATTTAATCGTAAGATATATATTTATAATATTTAACGTGTATCAATAGTCATTAAATTAACGTGCACAGTTTCAATGTCAAAATACCACGCCGGATGCAGTCTGCGTGCTGTACTCTGATAAGTATCATTTCTTTTTTTTTATTTAGTTTACTTTTTTGTTAGGTCGAAATAAACACGTTTGTGGAAAGTCAGATTCGATTGTCGATAGGAAAAAAGCAAACGGGTTGTGTCGACCAGGCGATTCAGTCAACTGAATCAATCTTTGATTCGTGTACATTGCGTGTGAAGTGTGTCAATAGAAACGAAAATAAAATATATATATTGCAAAAATCATTAGTGTCGCCGAAGTAACAACACAACCCACGTGCGGTGGACAGAATAGAGAAACAACGAGAGCGACAAAATATTCGAGAGAATGGAAAAATTTGAAAAAAGACTTTCTTACGTGGTCGTTTAATGGGGGGAATAAAAGTATGTATCAAATATTTGCAAGCTTCGGGGGAAAGCTTCGCGGTAATCGCGAGAGACGCCGAAAGTTTCACGTCTTTTGTCGTGACGACACGTCGATCTCTCGGACACGGCGTATCCACGAGACAATTTCGCATAGTATTTTTTTTTAAATATATATATAGTACGTATCATATAAAAATATTAATTTCCGCCGTAAATCTGTTCGTGGATGGAAAAAAAGAAGCGAAAGCTCTAGCAAGCGGTCGAAGATATCCTTGGTTTAAATAATTACCGCACAATCTCCTTTCTCTTTTTCTTTTTCGATCTCGAGGATTCGCGCGAAAGCGTGCTTGTGCGTAGAACAAGAAAACTCAAGTTAGGTCGAAGAGACTAAGAGAAATCGACGTAGAAGGCGAAGATAGAACAAAGTTTTCATTAATTAATGAGACAGAATATTTATCTCAGATGCAAATCTTGAACCATCTGTGTAAGATTCGACGTCAAAATAATACGAAAAATCAAAAAATAAATGTATTCAAAAAACAAAATGACGTATGTATATATTTATATATATTTGTATATATATATGTAAATATATATATATAAAATATAGAATATTTATAAGTATAGATATAGAGATGAAGAACATTTAGAGAGTGAGAGATGAGAGATAGAGATAGAGAAAACGAATGAATATAAAATTGCATGCAACGTTCGAGCAAGCCTTTTTAATTAACTTCACTAAGGAGGCATTTAATTAGTACCTTCAAGACCTGGACGTGGAGTTTTTGAGATTTTTTGAGAGGTTCAGTGAGTGGTTTTTTTTTTGTCGGGTGTTCAGGTAGATACAACAACGGGCGCCACAGAGAACAAACAAAGAATAGCATTAAATGCCGGTTAGTTCATCAGTTCTTTTTTTTGCATCCTTTGAATATGCAAAAGGGTCATTAATCAAAGGCATGTGGAGGTAATTACCGGCTGCCCGTGGAGCGACCTCGTAAAATAATTAAACCATTTAAACATTACTCCGTAAATAATATCATCACACTTCCATTGTGTTTCTCTCATAAATGATTTTTTTTCATAAGCTCCACGAGCATTCCGATGATTTTCTCGGGATTTGACAGAATCAGCAATTGTCTGCTTGGTACCGACTATAAATTTAAGCGAGTTTTTTTATGCCTCATTAATTCACGGGTAGGGAAAATGTTGCACGCGGAAATTCAACGGTAATTGAAAGATTTTTGGGACAACAATCTCGCTGCAGCAACTTTGCCGGACTCTAAATGTCGGAAAATGATATAAACTCCTGAGTACAATCTCACGCGCCATGAGCCTTCAATGGACTTTCACGGAAGTTGCACGGTGAGATAATGCAATATCATAATTTCCCGGCATCCCGACTCTCCGACAGACGAACGAGAGTTATTCTGAAAATGTTTCAGTCACTGCAAAATTTTCGCACATCCACGAATTTCCCCACAAGTGAATTTCCGAGTCGTCTGTCTCGCTCAAATTTCCAATCGTTACAGCTTCTTCATTTCACTATTTTTTTTTGTTTATTAACGAGAAACAATATTCCCGTAGGCTTCGAGGATTCGGGGTACAGTAAACAACGATTAGATTGAA
The DNA here is from genome assembly GCA_964034905.1 of Itoplectis maculator. Classification (NCBI taxonomy): domain Eukaryota; kingdom Metazoa; phylum Arthropoda; class Insecta; order Hymenoptera; family Ichneumonidae; genus Itoplectis; species Itoplectis maculator. The sequence continues at coordinate 11,917,597 of OZ035856.1, read as the reverse complement.
ACTTTCGACACTGAACATTCAGGGGACACAGATATTGGGCTGAGAGATTCAACGTTTAGTATTCGTGGGAGAGAAAGAGAAGATTCGACGTTTGACTGAACTTGTCATTGATGATCTAATAATAATTCACATGTAGAAAAATCTTCCTCGTTCTTTTCCACGATTAAGGCCTTTGGGGTAAACACCGATTTGGAAAAGACTCGTTCGTTTAAATTTCTTCCCCGAAATCGCGTTGGTAATTACGGGGCATCCGGGTGGAGAATTTGAGAAAAAAAAAGTAGCATGTAAAAAGGGTTAAGAGTCGGAAAAATCCTAAGAAGGGGGGCACACAGAGTCGGCTGGGTCGAGTGGGCCTTCCCCATTTTCGTAAAGCGCGCGGGTAAACGGATTAATTAAAAGTTTATAACGCTCTGAGAGATGATAGAGCCAGAGCAAGAGGCTAGACGGACCGAAAAAAAAAAAAAAAAAAAAAAAAAAAAAAAAAAAAAAAACCTTAGAGCAGCGATGAATTACAAAGCCTATGAGAGTACAACTCCCACAAGCTTCATTTTTTTTGGCGGTTCTATAAAACTCGCTGATTACATCATGTGACCTACTGCCAGCGAAATTTTTTCCACCCTTTCGCGTATCCGGATTCGCGCGGATACAATTTCCGAAGTTTCCGTTTGCATCACGCGTATTTTCTGTCGTAAAACGAAAATCCCCAAAAAAATAAAACGTGTCACGAAACGGAGATAAAACTAGGATGGAATTTTTATCAGGACTCCGGAATAATGGTTCGCCGAATGTGTACGCGCCATCGGAGTCACCCTATTGGGGGATGCTCGTCTTCCAACGCCGAAGCGTTTATCGAACGCCAAAATAGTGTACCAAGCGAATGTGGCTGGGCACCTGCGTCGCGCTCGAAGTTTTTTCCTTCCGCCAGCGAATCGAATACAAAAATACCCTGCGTTTTTGCCTCTCGACCCAGCCTTCGTCGTCTCTGTTGCGTGCGCGGCCTCGAATCGTGATCCAGGCCACACACAACATCCCCTCGACGTTCCTGCACGCGTTTTGGGTCACAAACGTTCGATGCTTTTTCACGTTAACCATAAATTAACCAACGGTTGGGTCGTACCGATATATCGTCGTCAATAATGCTATAGAATAATAAAAAAACTTTACACGTTTCCCGTTATTGGCGATATTATTATTATTATCATAATTATATTTTATTATCATATCCTTCGTTCTGGAATTATATATATGGCATTATATATATAGCATTAATATCTATATGTATGTTTGGGCGAAAGGGGCGCTGTGTTGGTACCGCGGAAACACACGGACGATAATATAAGGCCTGAAATTTCGCACGACCGACGGACGCGCAAACGAAAGCAGAACCCGTGCGCCAAATTATATGCTCGAGGGCGCTTCAATATTCAATGACGTTTGGCTACCGATGACGCCGTCACGGGTGAGAGAATCTCGCTCTCGCGGAAACCGCTATCGCACTCCCCCCCTCCCCCACCATTGCGAATCTACGTGTCGGTCGAGGTTCTCGCGAGCAATAATTCACTCGCTAACGAGTGCTGATTACCATGACCGCAACGCGCCGTCCAATACGCTACACGAAAAAAAGCACCGGGTGCCGGATTAAAAAAATAATGTTTTGATGAATGGACGATCGGATATCAGAGAGCGGCGCAAAAGCCGTCACCGACAGTTTCGAAAAAGTCGTCAGCCGAGAGTAGTCGGCTTAATTAACATTTTGTACATATGACACATGATAGATTCTCCAGAAATAGCATTTTCAGTGTTAATTAACAATCGTATAAAAAAGAATGCACATGGTTGACGTAAAAACATTTTTTGAATACGAATATAAAATATTGCTGACGAAAAAAAAGTGTTTCTCATTTTTTCACGAAAAAAGTATGATTCATACGCGTGGAATTTTTCACGCGATTTTTCTCCTTCCAAAAAATGAATGTTATATTTGTTTTTATACAAAAAATAAAGACAATTAACTGTTTTGTTTGAATTTAGGGTCCGGACTTATTCAGTCATCAAAGATTTCAGCATTTGGAAACTTTCACCTCTCCCAGTCTTTTGGCATGGGCTGCCCAAAAGTTTTCCTCGCTGTGGTCGAGCGAGGACGGCGCGGATGCGGTTTACCGAACTAGTTAAAACAAAACAAGCGTCTAATTAACGACCACAGTTGGCGCAACGGTTCTCGAGCTGGCGGCACGTAGTTTCGTTTGGATTTCTGGCGGAGGGCAGCAGCAGCGAATTCCCGTTGCAACGATCGGCCGTGCGAAACAACGAGATGATGAGAGGGGAAAGACGCACAGGGTCGGACCGTGTACGAGACGAGCGCAACGATTCGTCGAAGACGAGGTTAACTTCAGCGCACCATGACGGCGAACGACGACGACGACTACGATGATAACGATGGATGATTATGTTAATTACGATAATCACGGAAGTGACATAGACAACGATGTCCTGCGGGACGTTAATCAATTCTGACGATTATAGACGGTACAGGCAATATAATGTAGACAACGGGATAGAGAGAGATAGATAGATAGATATATATATGTATATATATAGTATATGTAGGATAGGGAGACGATAATGGGTAATCGGCTACGTACCAGCTCCGAGACCAACGGTATTGATTTCCGGCGTGGTCGTATGTCCGGCATGCTGTCGATGTTGCTGTAAAATGGGTTGTCTCCAGGATGTCTGAAACGCGAAAAAAACGTCATGTCCCAATTGAGAATTCAATTTCCAACAATTTATATCAATCGTATCGTCATTTGTGTCATAATTCCGGTGAATAAGTATGGAAGACCCGATACAATTTCCACAGTCGTATTTGTCGCTTTATCGACAGAGCACTGAAAACGCGGTTTCATTGTTCATTCGCTCATTGAATTCGCTTTAAAGTTCGATCAGACGGAAATTGGATGCGTTTCATCTGGAACGGTGGCGCGGTGTTGTCGGTTCGGCCAGTGGATGTCACTTTCGCTTTCCTACTTCGGGAAATTCAGTACGTTCGATTCTTAAGTCGTCGATTAATCATTCTTCAATTGTTGCTGAGCGTTTTGCCTGATACTCATTATGAAACGTTGTTACAGCTTCGAAGGGGAAGATGGATCGATTGGACGTGGACCAATTGGAAATGCGTTTCCGAATTACATCGAAGAAGTCGTTTAGCATGGGATCAAATTGACGATTGGAATAATAGTCCTTTTATAATTTAAGAGTTCTGTCATTTTTCTCTGCTGAGTTTTAAGGGGTGCGTTCGATGTCTTTCAAAGTTGGGGTCGAAGGAAACTTTGGAATTCTTAGTTTTCCTTGTCTTGCCACTTCGTTAGCAGGTCACCAATATTTACATATTTACAGTATGCAACCTGTGACAAGAATACACGCCGCATACTTTGTAGTCTCGTTTCCTAACAACTTTGATCCAGTTCACCTTTGTGGCTTGCGTTTCATAGCTTTCAGTCATTAGCACACGCACCTCATTTGAATAAAAAAATAAAATAAAATCTTTGAGAAAGAATTCTTAATAAGACTCTCGCGGTCGCTATGCAAGTCCATTAACGCTTTTACTTCTCCGGGGCAAAGTCCACTTTCTCTTACCTACTGAGCGATCTTTAATTATGCAAATTTTCTAGTGTCAGATGATACGGATAAAAATGTAACCCGGGCGTGGTTTGGATGCAGTTAAACATGAAACCTCGGCTATCAATCATTCGCCGCGGGATTCTAGGTACCACCCTCGGGGTTGGTCGGATGTCGAGGGTGAAACGACAATGAGCATAGCACGCAACTTCAAAAGCCACTTCTTTTGGGCGTGTTTTTTGTATGCGTATAAAAATACAAAAGTTAGGGTTTTTTCATAACTATTCTTTAGCTCTATGCAGTCAATTTCAATTTTACTGGTGAAAGAAATTCCAAAGTGCCCTTTCGTGTAGCCAGAAGTTTACATTCTAAAGATTATCGCTTGACTTTCAAATTAAAAAAAAACTCGCAGTTACAAATTTTTCCACTTTTATCCGAAAGACGGATCGACAAACTTTGGAATCGGAAACCTTGAAAAGTTTTTCGATAAGCGCACTGAAAATGCTTGTAACCGGAGTTTCCCCGTGGGAAAGGCAAAACTTGAGAACGATGATGTAGGCTAAAAGTTAATATGAAAAAAAAAAAAGAAAAAAAAATGTGAAAAGGGTCGGTTTCGATTGTTCTGCTGTCAGGTCTATCGTACGTAACCCTAGTTTCAGTGCAAAAACTACTGACAATGTTGGTCTAACAGTACAACTTTTATTGATCTCTTAACTGCCCTCAATCGAGGAAAGTCGTTGGCCTGGAAGTTCAGCCGAGTCACTTCCGAGTTGAATTAACGGTTATGGTCGAAATGTGTTCGTTGACTTCGGGCAAAGATGTCGCGCGGCGACAGTTTTCACGATGAAAACACGCGGATATCGATTCAGCCTCAATCTCCTTTGCAGTCGTCGGGGGAAACACGGAAGGCCACCCCCTTCAATACGGAAGTCGTCGTCCCCTGTCATCGAGCTGGGATTTCCCATTTTCGCCCCTGAACCAAACCCAGGAGGGAAAGCCCGTGGCCAATGTCGACCCTCGGGGCTTTTCGACCGGGTTCTCGTCCTACAACGACGCAGAAGCTCAACAAGGACAAATACTGGAAAGGAGATGGAGGAAAAGAGATGGAACATTTGTTGTGTCCGGGCGAAGTGAAAAAGGTAAGACGAATTTTCGAAGCATGTCAGTTGCTGGTGGCAAAGCTGGTAAAGCTCGGACCAGCCTCTCGTTAGCTTTTCCTGAGGAAAATAGGACGGTCAGCAGGGCTCTGGGTGGAAGATGATAAGGGTTGCAAAAGCTCAGGAAGTGTTGGAGGGACCTTGAAGCGTTTAACGATGACTTTGGCTTTAGGGCCAACGTAATTAGGCGGCTACTGAATCGAACGAGCTTGCATTCATTACACTGCACATTATGTCCCCCTTTTAGGATCGTTCCAATTGAATGTGAAATGGGGATGGCACTATTGGCTGCTTATCTGAGTTATAAGGAAAAAAGTGGCCAACCAACAACACCGCGACGCAGATTTCCGATTTTGATACCGCCGAACACATTGATCTCAACTTACAACTACAAAAATCTGTCTGCTTTTGCAGCCTTTTCAACTGTTACCATTTCATTGTCAATTACAAGTTAATTTTTAGGAGGAGCATTAAAAAAATGATTACTCACCCGTTCGCCCTTCCACCGGCTTCTCCGCCAGGACCACCTCCGTTCTAACAAACAAAAAAACAAGTTTATTAGAAAAACAAGCTAATAACAGTTCTTAACAAAACGGAGAACACACGTTCCCGGGGGTTCGTAATTTGCGAACGGCCAAGTTAATGTATGTTAATACACATGTATGAGGTATACACAGTCTTCAATATAGAGTGCGCCCACGAAAAGTAAAAACACGTTTTATTGAAAAAAAGGTGCTTTTTCATACCACAAATTTCATTCATTTTTGCGATATCCTTGGATTTTATTATTACACTCGATCTCGACGAGTGTGTATAGTGTGTTCACTTTCGTGGGCGCACGTACACATTTTATAATGCACAATGCTTTGCCTCGGCTCTCGCTCTCTTACAATATTACGCTCTCTCTTTTTTCCATCTCCGCCTTTCGCTTCGTTATCTTCTCCGGCGCAGATGTGGGCGGCCAGAGTTCGTGTACGTCTACGCGGCGTGTTTGAGGGGTTGGTTTGAACGTTCCCGGTGCTTTTTCCTTTTTACTCTCTATTTTTCTCTCTCGCTCACATTGTAAATTTTTTCGCGAGCAGCAGCGTAAATGTGGGGAAGCCTTCGCGGCTGATTGTGCTGCATTCTGTGTAACACGATGAAACGAGTGGTGCAATAAAAATAATAAAAAAACGGGAGCAAAGAGACAAAAGAGACGCGGTGGAGGTGAGGCAAAGTGAGGCGAAGTGAGGTGAGGTGAGAGGAGAGCGAAGAGGGCGAAAGCTTCGGGGAGAAGAAGAATTCTAACGTGGCCATCGCCTGAGCATCTCTGACGTGCTAGTCCGGATTACGAGCAGCTATCGTGTCTCGGATCGTTGAGCCTCATACCTCTTTTCCTTTCTTCTCCCCTCGCCCTTCCCCCCCTTTACCCCTCCCTCCCTCCTCCCTCTTCTCCTTCGTCCGCTTCACCGTCGTCGATTCTTCTGCCACTTGTTCTCCACTTTTTCGCAAGAATTTTTGCCACCCTCCTCCCCCTCCCCTCTCGGGCTCTCACAATCCAATACCCACCGTCAATTTACAAACTGGAACGTCCGAACGTCCTCTCAATTCTCACGCCGCGAGACCGTCACGCGCCACTTGTGAACTGAATTTTTCACCGGCTGACCAGAGCGAAGGCAATTGTTCACCCTTCTTGCTCCACGTTACGAGACAGAGAATCATTTTTCGCCTCGGCTCTCGCGCGAGATATTTCTCGAGACCGACGCGCGGTTTGACCGTGGATACGCGAACTTCGACATTACATTGTATATTTATCGGGACGACAGACAGAGACGAGAGTCTTGCGCGATTTAATTTGTCCTACGCTTTGGGATGGTCCGTCTGACCGGAAAGTGGATTTTCCACTCGAGTCGCAGTGTAAACTGCAGTTATTGTGAGGCCAATTTTTTTCCCTAAAATGTTGCACCGATTTTTAATCCAATTCATTTAATCAATTTAATTTCACTTGAACCTCATAATTTAAAAAAAATGGTCATGCACGATCTGGACAATTTTTCGAGACAATTCTCTCGCCTCTCTCCATTGTCTCGGCTTCCTCATTGAATCTCGTTCGCCGGGTAATCGCGCGCATTTGGAAGAGTGTTCGTGTGTGTATATGTGTGTCACTTTTTTTCATTTTTTTTTTTTCGTATGTATGGAATATTGTAGAGTGTATAACAGCTCGTATAAATATAATATCACGTACGAATTCTCGCGGATCGTTTGGACGATCGGTCAAGAGATATAATATAAACTTATGGATAGCGTAACAAGTATAAATAAATATTTAGAGTTTAGAGCCGCGGGTTTTTTTTTTTTTCTTAACGTCGTTGTCACTCTTCACCTTTTTTTTTCTTTCTTTTTTTGCATCCTCTCTCTCACTCTATCGCACGTAGTACTTTTTTTGTTTCCCCCCCACGTGTCCCCTAAAACACCCCTCGTGGACATTATCTCGTGGTAGTTTTTTTTTTCGTCGTCTTTTTTTTTGTAACTCTCGTCATCTCTCTCTCTCTCTCTCTTCACCTCATTCACATTGTTAATCTCGCGTCTCCTCGTCAGCGCATGCGCACGATATCCCCGCGAGCAGGTCACGGAGTGCGAGAAAATGTGTGCGTCTCTCAGTGTGTCTTCGTATGTGTGTGTCTATTTTTTTTCTTCATCACTTTGCGCTCGCGGTGACCGCAAAACGACGTCCCCGAGGGTGTCTTGCCTCGGGCACCGTAAAAAATTAAAAAATAGTCATAAAACTAATATCACAAAAACCGCGCGAAAAGGAAGTTTGCCGAGTTAAAGCAAAGAGCAGGAATTTTCATTACGGACTCGTATAAAAAAGAGGCGAGGGCCCGGAGGGAGGGGGAAGGGGGGGGGATATGCCGGAATGATTACTTTGAAAAAATTCTGATGGCCGGCAAAAGTTCGTACGACTCGTGAAACGTTGAAAAATTCGTTGGGAGTTTAATTGAATTATCGGGTCTGATGGGCTGCTTTAATTGTGCGACTTAGCCCCGGTCAGCGTTGGACAATTGGCAGCGATTCGCGAATAATTAATAGCCGGGGCCCCTCCCGCGCGACGGGACGATGACGAGTCCGAAAAGTAATGAATGGCTCGTTATTCGTTGTTGGGGATCCCGTTGACGATCGTACAATTCTATTGGGTAGTTAATGGCGCGGCGGTGTCACCGAGGTTGACTCGATCGGTTTCGATTGGCGTCGCGCTCGACGGCTCGTTCGACGCGCGCGAAAACGTGTGTGCCATCGATAATTCGGGAGGGGGGACGGCGTGTTGGACGACAGACCGGACGTCCTGACAATGCGCGATTATGTACGCGCGATCGACGTTAATCCGCGCGATAAGCCGCGGCGATTATCGTCAAAAAGAGTCGCGTCGAAGAGTCGTTGATAATTCGATATAATCAGTCGCCGTGAGTCTCGCACCCTCGGAGGACGAGAAAATATGCATTGGGAGACAAATCTGGTATCGCAAAGTGACAACCGGAAATGAACAACCTTATGTATCATTTTTTTTATCGTTTTCGTAACTATTTTTTCTACGGTAACTATAAAAAAAAATTCGCTACAGCAAGGAAATAGTCACCGTAATTATAAAAAATAGCCACGCGGACTGAAAAATTGTACTTGTCACTTTACGGCTGCCCCGATTTTCTCCGAGACGAGTAAAACGCTTAAAAAACGAAACAAAAGACTGTTGTGTGTGTTTTTTTGTATTTTTTTTTATCGCCAACAAATCTCTTGTGTACCTCACCGACACCGAAGAGCCGAGAGCTTATAGTTCGACTATTTGCGAGGAGAGACGACGGTGTCTATAGAAAAAAGAGAAAAAAAAAAAATTCGCCTGCGGGCGAATCTTTTTTTATTTACCTATTAGGCCTTATGGACGTATTTACGCTACAACGTCCGCCGTAACGCAACAATACCGTACAATCATAACAATCATAATAAGAACGACAGTAATAATTATAATAATGACAATAATCATATTTTTATAATAAATGGTGACTTCTGATGCTGCTGACACTACAGTAGGTATGTGTAATACTATACTGTATATACTAGTACGAATTGCCTACGTCGAAAGCCCTTAATAACGTCTCCTATTTGTATATATATATATTTATATATATATATATTTTTTTTTATTAGCTTTTTGTTCTACATCGATCGATGGAGTTCTCTCTTTTTTTTTTTTTCGTTTAATGATATGACATTTAATGCGAACACTGCTTGACGATAATGATATGGAATTATGATAAGGGGACAGTCGAATCGAGTCCAGCGTCCGCCAATTCTCGGTCCATTGTCGCGAGTCGTCGAGGGCCAACGCGGAAAGCGTCGTCTCGGCGCGGCCATTAATTCGAATCAAGTGCGATTCGTCGGCTGTTGCCTCGTTACGTTATACCGCGGGAAGATAATTCATTAGCGCGCGTTTGCGCTATAGCTAACGCGCGGGATTTCGAGCGCCTGTTTAATTATGAAATTAGTGCTGGGGGGAGCGTCGCTGGCTCGACGCTGTGCTCGGAGGTAGCCGAGCGCGAAACGTTTGAGCGTTCGCCGTTTGGTTTCCGCGTGTGACGTGTGTTGGGGGGAGGGGTGAAGGCCCCCCCTCCCCCCCCCCCGCCGGTGCGCCCCGCGAGATCGATCGTCGTCGACGTCGCAAAACGCGAGAAGCCCCTGCCGGATGTGTATATATATATATATACAGTGTGATTCAGAATGTTTTCGTCAGCCGTTGAGGAAAAATAGTTAACCATCTCGGGAGCAAAGTAACTTTGCCGTTTTTCGTAATTCGCAATATTTATTTATTTACAAGCATTAGAAAAAAAAATTAACCAATGGGGACAAATAAATGAATAAATATCTAAAAAATACTATTTATTTATAGTATTTATAGTATTTTTTAAATATTCGTTTATTTATGTTCCCATTGGTCTACTGGTTTATTTATTTATTTATTTGTTCCCATTGGTCTATTTTTTTTTTTTTAATTTTCGATTAATAAATAAATATTGCTAATTACAAAAAAACGGCTGAGTTATTTTGTTTCCGAGGTGCTAAACTGTCATTCTTCAACGGCTGACAAAAACATTCTGAATCACCCTGTATAATAGGGGTCGGCTACGGCGATGCCACGCTAATGCCTTATAACGCCCGGTAATGCCGTATAATAGCGATCACGACGGGATTGATACACCCCCCGCGGCCTTGCGGAACATCCTGGCCCGCACCTTCAGCCCTTCGACGACCTCAGACGGGCTCACGAGCTCGACGAACGTTACCCGGAGTTTGCCTCGTGAAACTGCGCCAAGCGCCCTTTGCATCCTCGAAGCTTCGGAGCCGAAGCTTCGGAGCATCGAAGCACAGAAACATTCGGTTAACTCCGAACTCCGGACGATCGTCAAGCGCCACGACGCGACGTTTCCCCTTCGCCTCGATTCGAATGTCCCCGCGATAACGTCTAATTGCTCACCGGCAAAGCCCACCCGCGATGTACCACGACGGCCAATTGACGTCTGAGCTGCAACAAGCGACGCGGCCTTATCTACTTCGGAGCATTACGACGGCTGCAGTAGATACAGCGAGATCAGACCGATTACGACTCTCGAATAGAGAGAGCCTGGATTAATTGAGACGCAAATTGGCGCACCGAGGGGGCAAAAATAGCTGAGTTTGAATGACAGTGGGATTTCGAGACGCGATGTTTCAATTAATATTCCGAATCCAGAGGAGTTGGGGGATTTATTAATGACTCTGGGGCGACATTAGATGCGTGTCTCTCGGTGGATCCAAATATATTTGATTAAGTATAGAACGAGAGTCGAATGGATCGTCGTTGAATGACGTTTAATAGAATTTAACGATCAATCAGGCAGCTTCTTATCTTGTCAGACTGTACATTTATATACAATTCCTGGTTAAATTTTTTTCTGGTTAGATTTTTTTTTTGTTCAAAATATTTCAAATTCTAAAAAATAGACCCCTCGGCAGCCACATAATACGTGATTTATCGTTGCACGGAATTATTACTTCCCTATTATAAACCGTAATTTAATGGCTAATTTATGTATCGCGTCGCGCTCGAGGCCATCAGGAAATGTACATGTAGACTGCACTTCGGAGTCTAAATTATAATTCTCGAGCCTCGTGGTACATTGGCGGGTCAACTCGAGCCCGCGAGAAATTTCCGTTCGTTCCGCGTGAATTTCCGTGCTCAGTGCGTAACACCGTGACGTGTGTGACGTGATGTGATGTGTGCGAAGATGATATGTCGAGAGGCATCGTACGCTTAATAATAACATATTATATTATAGCGCGGAGGATAATACACAACGCGCCGTTGTCGTCCAACGGGGGCTGTAAATCCACGTGCGGTTGTGTCCAGCCTAATCTCGCTTTTCTCTCCAACAATTTCCCCCCCTCTTCGTTTATCCCACCTCCAACCCTCGCTGCACCATTTATCGTTCAACCTTGCCCCAATTGACCGCGAACCTTCGTGCGCGCACGCACATCTGCGTCTCGTTTGCGTGCGCACCTCGCCGACCATCGAACGCACGACGGCTGCGACTTCGTGCTCGACGCGGTAAATAACGCGAACGGCTGCACAATTTCATCGCTGTCGCTCCGAAACTGTCCTGCTTTCTCGGTTGAAAGGAAAAGTGCGGAAAACACCGATTCGACGATATTTCGAATTTGTTTGCTGATACAAATTCATGGTTCTCGAATCTCAAATATTTTTTAGACGTCAGAAGAATTTTTAAAAATAGTATTGACAGAATGTTGTTATTTTTATTTTGAAAAATTATTTATAAGAAATACTGGAAAGGATATATATTTTTAATTATAAAAAAAATTGCATTGGAATTTTTTTAATTTCAAATGACTCGTTTAAAAAAGTGAAGGGTAAAGGTAAACGGGATTGAGGATATACATTTTTATTTATCAAAAAAATCGCATTGGATTTTTTTTTCATTATTTTAAATGACTCGTTTAAAAGGGCGAAGGGTAAAGGTAAACGGGTAAAGGGTACTAAATTGCGTAACTAAATGATCGACATTATTATTATTATTTAGGAGAGCTTTTGAGCCACTGAAAATTAAGTAGTAATATAGGCGTTATGGGTCCGAGGGTAAAAGTCCTTCCGACAAAAGTATCCCTCTTCCTACGCATCTATATGTGTAACATTGTCGAGTCTGTTGTGTGTGAATCGCGACGAACCAGAGAGCTTTCGACGCTTCCGGTACATACTGAATATTCGATGTGTACAGTCACAGCGAGCTTTTCGGTCTGGCCGATCGGATGCCGGAGCACACGCGGCTTTCTCCGTTTCCCCGCATTCGCCGCATTCTCCGCCCGTCTGTGCAAATACGAGACCACTATGTGCAACCGAAACACCGGGTGTACAGCCGACGGGCGGGAGGCGAACCCGCTCGTTAAAACCCCGGCGAGCGAGCGTCGTCACGTATTAGCCATCCACCCTCGTCGCGCCGAGCGAGAAATAAGATTAATCGTTCCTGCAATTCTGACGAGCCCGGACGTTTCGCGGCGCGCGCGAACCGGAAGCCCGAGCACCCGGCCCCGAGAGACCGGAAGTGCCTTACCGAACGAACTTCGCGCGGCTACACCCGCGCTCCGTAAATTCGCCCATTTTTCTTCTTGCACGTAAAACATTTGTTATCGCGAATGAATCTTAATCGTTGGGGAGCAGCGAGAAGATTGTTGGTCGATTGAATAATTATTCGGCTTACGACGTGTTCACGTCGGACTAAAGGGTCTCTTCTCTTTATATTCAGTAGCAACATTTTTTTTACCTTTTCCGAATTTAAAATTTTGAGAAACATTTTTCGAATCGACTTTTAATCATTGTAATATTATATATTACATTGTGCCTTTTTAAAAAAATGAGAGATCGAATAAAAAAAATTAATTTCGTTTATTAAAAAAATTCACGACTCGACATTTCCATGCGTCAATCGCAGCGAAAATTCCTCCAAACAGTCTTAAAAAAAATCATGCGTCCAAGATGTCAAGGTCACGTGGATTACGACATCGTCGAGGCGACTCGCGTAGATAGTGCTGCGTTTCTGATAAACTCGTTAAAATCAGCCCTCGTCGCTAGGAACAGAAAGAGAGGATAAAGGGGAGGCGGTCGCTCGTCCGTCGCAGAATTGCGGAAGTCGCGAGCCGGAGTCGAGGGGAGGGGGGAGGGGGTGACGTCAATTACGGTTTATACGTGACGGGAAAACGAAGGAATGGCCTATCGGGGGACTTGGCGTACCAGGGCGCAAAAAGTTTCACCTCGTGTGTAGCAGCTCTCTTCGATGGTAAAAGTACAAATGATCTTTCGGTCTGTGCGAAGCCGCCCAGAGGGTAACGAAAATTTATTCCACCGACCAACTTCGACTCCCGGTGTTTTGCACTTCGGTCGCCGATAAGCGACGCGCGGTAATTCACCAATGGCAAACGCCATTGGCAAAGCCGTTCACCGTTCTTCGTCCGCAACCGAAGATGGAGTGGAGGAGATTGCAAGTTTGTAACGCGGAGGAGGGGACCCAGCAGTGTCGCTCGATACAACGGCAACCACCGCGAAATCTCTCTCCCGAGGTCCGCGTCGGCTCTCCGAAACCGTCGGAACTAGTTTGTGTTTGAGCTTTCGGTGAGAAAGGGGGAAGGGAAAGCTCGGTGGGTTTCTCGTCGGTTTCGCGCGACGAGAATTTTCCCTTAAGCTTCGTATACGTGTGAATTGTGTTCGTCTGCGTGTTGTGTCTATGCAAAACTCGATAATTCCGACACTGTTGCCTCGGTGCTCGAAGGTCTGTCAATTGGGTCAAGATTGACAATAAAGATAAATAGTGCTTCATTCCTATTCTCAGCCCTCTTCCCTTAATTTCCCAAAAACCGCAATCGCCAAATATGCTTAATAATTTATCACGAAAGTTTCGATTATCACTATTTCCCCGTCTAGGCCAAAAAACCAGACGCGCGCGCAAAAAACGTATCGCCTATTTTTTTGTTTTTTTTTTCGTTAATTGACACAGACTACCGCGTACGAATTATATGTGTGTTGAGTGGTGGAATGATAAAGAGACGTGCGTCACGTGTTACATCCTCTCTCTCTCTTCAATGATAATGGCGGATGTATTTATATATAATGCATTTGCGTGTGAATTGTGAAGGTTTATTTTTTCCTTTTTTTTTTACGATGTGCATTTAATGGTGGTTTTTAGTCGAATTGCGTGTTCGAAAGAGAAAACGATGCGACGCGATGATCCTCAGCTGGGAAATCAGTCGCGTCGATTATAGTAGCTGCACACGAATAGCCCTAAGAGACATCTCCTTCTTCTCCTTCTTCTTCGTATTTTTTTTTTTTTTTTTCCTCTACTTCTCCTTCGACTTCGAAGAAGTTCAGCGAGACCGACAAAGCTACCTCGGATCGCTCGACTCTACGAAGCGCGAGCGCCGATAGCGCCGAGGAAAAGTTTGGCGCCACGTCTAAAGTTACGTCACATGTACATACTAATATTATTTTACGTAATATTAATCCATAGCTCCGGCAAACGGACGACGACTGTAATGCAAACGTCGTCGTCTGTCATTTATCTTGCGCGATAATACGAAACGATAGTGACGATGATAAAGGTCGATGATAAAAAAATTCTCGTCGTTAGGCGCCAGAACTGGTTTTCATATAAAAGTGAGAAATGGTTCAGTTGGTCTCGTGTTTACGCTCCTTTTCTTCTTTATCATCATCCAGCCAATTTTTCTTTCACTCGAGATCTCATTTTTTTTTTTCTTCGCGCATCTCACCCGGCGTCTTTGTATATTCCGGTCTTCCTCTTTATTCGTTTTCAACCCTTCAACCCCCTCCACCCTCCCCTCCCACGTCTCCTCCTTTCAAGTCGTTGCGGTTCAAACCGTCGACGAGGTCGTCGCGAGGAGCCAGACCGAAGCCAGCTGCTCGTTCGCGAAATAATAAACCACCCGAACGCCTCGGCCCAATCCCTGGATCTCGATATAATTGATTTATGCGAGCTCACGAAGCCGAAAGACGCGTCGATCGGATCGACAAGCCGCTGGGTTAAAAGCCAGGAACTCGGCAAAGAGCCGGCATTTGCCTCTTCTTATCAGCTTCTTCTCCGCTTCGCTACTTCTCCTTTGCAGCGATAATTTCTCCGTTCGAACTCCTGAGACTTTTCAATCGACTGCAGAATCTGAAGAAAATTCGTAGAGGGAATAATCAAATTATCTTCGATCTTCGCTTCGACATTGGATAATTAATCGTGAGGCTAATCAACTTTTTCTAATTACCTCCTTTTTTCAGAAATTGCGATTTTTTTTTCAGTTCGCAGGAGTCAATTTTTTTTACTCGAATTAAATATGCAAATTGGTTCGAGAGACTCGATGTGTGCGCGACGATGATTCGTCGGTGCGGAGCCTGCGGTTAATTAATTTGGAACACACAGCCGGATGTTAATTACGTACATCTCGGGAGTTAATTGAAAAGAAACATCCGCCTGTTTTGGAAGAGCAACGAGAGCCGCGACGCGAAACTCGCGAGTGGTAAATTCGAAACGGCGATATGTATGGCGCCCTTCTTCGGCGTTGCACGTTGCGTCAGTCACGTGCGGAGCTCTTGCGGCGTGATTATAGCCGCGCGCGGTTTGTGTGTCGCGCGCGTTGTAATATTAATGAAACGCGGAGGTTCGAGGTACGACCGAGCTTTCGCTGCATATTCACATAACTTCATTGTTCGATATATGCGCGCGGCTTTTGTTGCCTCGTCTCAGTGATTTTCGTTCAAACTCTATTCTCTTGTGTTCGATCAATTTTCTCAGATCAGGTTCTCTCTCTCTCTCTTCGTGCGGATATTTTATCTTACGACTTTTTTATCTTACGCGGAATATTTCGGAAGAAGACTCGATGCAAAAATAAATTACTCAGACTTGGAAGACTGCGAACAATGCAGGAATGAGGTTTTTTTTTTTTTTTTTTTTTTTTTTCGTTACTTTGCCTTTTCCAGGGCTAAGTCGATTATTAGGGAGATTGCGTCTCTCGTACCTCGGATATCGGGGGGTGAGGAGGAGGAGGGGAGAGGGGAGAGGTAACCGAGGCGAAGACGCCGCGGGCGAATCGCAAAGTTCACCCGAGGCGCCGCGCGCGGTATAGTAGATCAACAAGGATTTTGATCTCATGAATAATAATATCGCGAGCCCCGATAATGGATCGAGGAAACGGCCCACTCGCGCTATCTGCTCGAAGCGTCGTCTTTATTCATCATATAAAGGTGTGTAAGTCAAGGCGAGGAACATATACGTCGCTCCCGATGGAAGTTATCCGACAGAGAGAGAGAAAAAAAAAGTTGATCGATCACTGAGACGAATTATTTATCGATCGATTCACCCGAAGTTTTTTTTTTTCACTCGATGCATTTTTTTATTTGACACTATCGATTCAGGAACGCGACATCGTGGAAGCACTCATATTCAAAAAAAATTATGTAAAAAAAAATAGGAACCTTTTTTACCGACTGAATTTTGGCAAGAATCGTTGCTAAATGGCATAAAAAATGCTATTTCAAGTCAGCTGTCTTGGTATATTTTTGTTGCCTCGGAGTAAGAAAAAGAGAATTGCCAATGCTGGGTCTTTGGGAGGCTTTTCGCGCGTCGATTTGTCACTCGTGTTGCAGCAGAAACGTTTGTAATGCTGCGAGTTCGGCCGCCGAATGCCACTTCTCTCTTTTCTCGCGCAATCGCATTCGAGTAAATTTCGTTTGCGCGTTTCCCATCATTCGGCTCTCCCGAACCACCGACCGGAAGGTGGGGGTAGGTCAAAGGGGGGGAGGGACAATTTGACACTGCTGGTTGAAAACGAATTTCACTTTGTTCGCCGTTGGCGCAGAAAGACTTTTGGACACGGACGCATTTGCATATACGCATTTTTCGCCGGGTGATGTCGCACGTTTTTTTTTTTTCACTTCTCCTAATGCAAATGGAAGTTGAACTTTTGTGGTCGTCCTTCTCACTCATAGAAAACACGAGCCACGTCTAATCGCGACTTATTCCTGTTATTTCTCTTATCTCTCTTATCATTTTTATTCGTTTTATTCTTTTTTTCCTCTTATCGATCCAACACCAAAGACAAAAGCGCGATATCTCGATTACCTTTTACGTTTTAACCTTTTTTCACCAAATAACCTACGAGTATATTAAGAGTACGTTTTTTTTTTCGCTAATAGCTTGCAAGTCTTTAGATACGGAAGCATTTATGTACTTGGGGTTCACCATTTTTTTTTTATTATTTATTTACTTTTATATATATAACGCTCACTCTGTTCTGCATCGTTTATCGATATTTATATTTATTTTTGTGTTTTTGTTCGTCCTGCGCGTATTTCATCTGCAGACTTCTGCAGACTCCGCGCGAATTCTTATGGGATAATTGTAATAATTACAACCGCCTGACAAGTCAGTTCCTGCGTCTGCCTCTACTTTTCTCAGCTTTCGTATTTTTTTCTCTCCTCAATTTCTCCGCCTTCGTTTTCTTCTGGACTCGCGGAGGATTTTTTATTTCTGGTGAAGACTTTTTCTATGGAAGTCCTTGATTCCCATTAATTCGGCTTGTTTCGCGCATGATTTTCCGGATTTCGAGTGTAGAAAACTCGTCAGCGAGTAGAAAATTCGTGCTGCGGGACAGTCTTTGGAAATGTATATATAGTATATATTGTTTAACGTTGATCTTGACGAAAAAAACAGGGCCAAGCCCAGGAAATCGTCGATCAACGTTGGTCGGGGTTATTTTTCTGGTTTTTGGTCGAGTCAATGAAGCGGTTCACACGACAATCAATCGCGTCTCAATTATATCCCTCCTTTCGCGGATTCCAACTTTAATACTGAAAACGACAGCGTCGGGAACGTTTTTTTTTCGATTTGTCATTAATTCGTCATCATCGTGTAAAACGATAATTCCTTGTGCTACGAATTTCACGGTCACGATACGGTGGACTATTATTTGTTTTATTTTTATTTTTATTTTTTTTTCAGCTTTTTACACTATGTACCGAGGAAACACCGGATGGGTGATACAATCCGATGCGGTCTTTGTGTCACGGGAGACGCGATTTTCCCGATCAAGCGCGAAACGAATTAACCGACGCGAGCCACGAGTAGGATTTCCGTTCTGTCTGCGCGTCGAGGTGGAGGGGGGGGGGGGGGGGGAGGAGGGGGGAGGAAGCTTTGTCGACAATCAAAGCCGCCGCCCCCATCAGTCGGCTGACAAAGGATTATTGGCGAACACGAACGTCGAGAGTATCTCCGTTGCATATTCGAACTTGATATCCTTCGGTGGTTGGCCGAAGCCTCTGTGTCAGTGATAAGCCATCCCCGCGCGGAATCCGCGGCAACTGCGAGTCGGAAGTCACACAGCTCTCATCCCCCTTCCCCACCTCCCACCGACCGGAAGTACATTATTTATTCCATCGCTTTCGGCGTCGCGAAATATTTATCAGCGGATTTTCGGTCGCGATAATCGCTCGACGGAAGTCTCGTCTCTTCGTCACTGACGGAATAGTCATCGCTGTATTTTTTTTTTTATTTCTCGCGTGATATGACTCGTGGATGATATATCATTATTATTTGTCTCTGTGGGGTTCGCGTGAGTCTGTCGATTGGTGTGTTTCGGGTTTGTGTTATCCTCGACGACGACGACGTTGACAACTGCGATGACAATAATGTATTTCGATGTAAATATAGCGCGAATATGGGAAGGATGAGCCGTGCCTGGCGCGAAAATCCGTCGGAACGTATTTTATTTCGAATTGATGACAACGTTGATAACCGGAAGAGCAACGTTCGTGAAAATCCGTCGGTCACGTATTTTTTTTTAATTGATAACGACGTTGATAACCGGAAGAGCTTCGCGAAAATCCTTTGGAACTTATTTTTTTTTTAATTGATAACAACGTTGATAACCGGAAGAGCTGCGTTCACGTCGAAGGAAACGAGACTTTCTCGCGCCGGGAAGATCCGCTTAATTTGCGGCCGAGTCTCGAGATCCTGGTCCATCACTGTCGGCTGTAATTAATGGCGCGACCCGCAGGCCTCGGTCGGGGCTTTGTTGTTGGGTTCTCGGTAAGACGCTAACGCGGCTCTCTCACTTCGCTCGCGTTTCCGCCGGAAACGCCGCCGGTGGCGATGCCGCTTGCCGCGCGCATGCGCCACCACGCGAGGCGCTGCAGCGAGGATGCAGCATGGACGTCATATTGCGGAGCGTCTCGCGGCTGCCACAATGAAACCGCGGAGTTAACGTTATCCGCGCGCACGAAATGTTATCCCAGAGACGAGCGAGCGCGTTAAGGCGACTCGAGCGCGCATTTATCTCCCCGCAGTTACACTTTCGCAGATGAGATACGAGCGTTTTTCGCCGCGAATGCCTTCGCAGTGAAAACGCTGTTCGCGCAGCCGCAGTCACCCCAAACCAAAATTCCGCCAGGCACTGTTCCCCCCTCTGCGCTCTTTCGTAATTGCAGTTCGTCATCGTCTTCCGGAAAATTTACATCACCATCTGATAACACTTCAACGCGCTTTGATAATGTTTGTACGGTCAGCGACGATTATTTTGTCTGTGCAGTTTCGTTCGCAGTGGTTTATGAAAATTTGCCGTATGAAAATTTTCGTTAGCGAGTCGTTCGTCAATCCGAAAGGACTCGCGATTTTTTTCCTCGTCTCATTCTGTATGAAGACATATTTTTTGTATCGTCGAGAATTGGGACGTTGATCGCGCGTTTTGTATCTTACACTTAGGCTACACGCAATACAAGACGCACGTATTAAACCACCAACGCACGAACAGGAACGATCGATAGTTTCTTAAGTGTCTACTTAATTATACATGTATATGTATATATTTATATATATTTATGTATATATATATATAACCAATCGGTGCGTACGCCTTATTGATCGCCGGAATTGTCTTCCTGGTGTCTAATTAAATTGACTAGTACCTTCATCATCACGTGTGCCACCAATTGCGGCGGTACACCGAAGTGTCCCGAACTTGTACGAACGCGCCGACCATTGGCTCGCGTTTTCCCTTCGCTGTTATCTCTTATCGTACACGCGAATCGCAAAAGTCAGACTCCGCACGTTCGCTCGTTTGTCAACCCCTCTCACAAGGTTTACATATTATTGACTTCTTTGTTGGGTATTATTTGTTGGGTATTCGGTCTTTCGTGCGTCGCTATCTCATAGCAACCAACTCTCTTAGAATTATTAATATCTTACGCATTGTTATAATTGTAGGCTTAATTTTAGTGAGTATTTGACCTCGTAGCGACCTCGCTCGGTGCCTCGCACGAGACAGTACAGTGTATTCGATATTGCGGGGGCCGCGATCGTTCGTCACGGACGAATTCGTCGGTTACAGCGAGACAAGTGGACGTCGTCATAGTTAACATTATTTTTCGGCGATAGAATCGTTAGAAATATGGTTAAAACTCGTCGGAATAAAAAAAACTGCGATGCTCTGTTTTTCCTATTTTTTTTTGTCATCAAGAATTATTGGTTTTGCGTATAAACATTTTTGGTCAATCATTCAGCGTATTCTTAGCTCGCGACTGACAATAAAATCCGACGTCGACAAAGTTGTCAAGGAAAGCGAGAAAAAAAAAACAATTAGGCCTTTCTCCAGCCCCCGAATCTCGAATACACTTTACAGAGGTTTTCGTGTCCTCACTTGATCATAATACTCACTGCCGCAGGTGGCGGAGGAACCGCGGCGGCGGTTTCCTTCGCCGTCGCTTCCTCGACCTCTTTGAGCTTCTCCTCGGCTTTGCGCTCCTTCAGCGCCTTCAGTAGTTTCCACTTGGAGCCAGGCGGTCCAGGACTGACCTGACCCTCCTTCAGGGTCGCGTCCGAGCTGCCGCACGACGACGAGTCGATCTTGATCTTCGGCAGGCTCAAGGTCGCGGTCGTACCGGTCTCGGCGCTACCGGCGCCCTCGCGTTCGCCTTCAAGGACAGTGCTTTCAGAATCCCACGCCCCGGGGATACTGACCGAGACCTCGCTAGGTGGTACACTTACGCTACCTTCGCGCGACAGCGAGTCCGAGCCCTGAAGTAGCTTCTCGCCGTGACGTAGGGTCGAGCCGCTGGAGCTTCGTCGCGACTGTTCCTCCTCGTACTCCTTCTGCAGCAGTTCGTCTTCTTCAAGCTCGTCCATGGAGTGAACGGGGCTGTCGGGTCCGGATGTCTCGCCCGACGAGCCCTCCTCCATGGTTATTACCTGAAGTGTCTTCTCCTCCTTCTTCGCCTCCTCCTCGTGAGCCCAAGTATGATAATCCGTGACCCTGGCGAACACGGCTTCGACGGTCTCGGCGTTCTTCATCTTGGGAACAGGTCTTCCTGCCATATGGGCATCGTGATCCGGATAACGTCGATGATCCTTGGGTATGGACCCGTTGATCCTGGCGCCTCTGGGAACCTCCTCGCGTCGCAGCTCCCTCTTCAGCTCCTCGTCCTTGGGTTTGGCTTTAAGCCTCAGTTCGCGTAGAACGAAGGACATTCGTTCCTTGACGTCTTCATCAGGTTGATAGGGTTCGGTGCCTTCGGGCTCTTCAACGAGCACCTCGCTCATCATCTCTGGCTCCATCTCCGACTGTCGTTCGAGTTCCTGAAGCTTCCTCAGCTCGTAGCAGTACCACTCGTCCTCGGAGTCTATCGAGTCTTCGGTGCTCTGTCTTCTTGACGACACCCTGGACGTGCTTCTGTAGGAATGCGTGCTCCTGTTGTCCTCGTCGCCCTCGCCGCTTCGAGCGCCACCCCACGGGATCTCCAGGGACTGCTGGTGTCTCGGCAGGAACCTGGAACCACCTTGAGTGTGACCTCTGACACTCGACGCCGAAGGGCTGCCCTCCGACGGTGGCGCCTCTTCGGACACGCTGGTCACGAGCTCAGGTGGCTTCTTGCTGTCCACCTTGTCACCCTTCTCCGAGGTCGTATCCTCCGGGAACTCCTGACTCTGTTCCAGGCTCTGAAACTGTCCGTCTTCTGACTTCCGGTCGCCTCCGTTCTCCTCGTTGAGGCCCTGGTCATCCGACACCGTGGAAGACTGTCGCTGTCGATACTTTCCAAGGGCCCTGGACACGGCGAACTCCATACTGGCACCACCCATCAGGTTGACACTAGGTAGCTTCGGTGCTTTCTCGTTGGGCGCCTCGTCGGAACTTCCGGTCGACCGTTTGATGTCGCCAACCGTTGGGAACATGGACGTCGAGCCTCCGGAACCCGAACCAGTGCTCTTTCCAGACGCCTCCTCTTCAGGACCACCGAGATTGTCCGACAGTTCGTGTTCACTGCCATCGAGCTTTCGCTGCTCACGCTCCTTGGTCCAATTCTCCTGGGCAACCTGCTGCTGCAGCTGCTCCTGATGCTGCTGGATCTGTTGCTGAAGAACCTGCTGCTGTTGCTGAAGATGTTGTTGCTGCTGCTGCAGGAAGTCCTTCTGCTGCTGGAAGCTCGCTTGCTGCTGTTGCTGCTGCTGAGGCGACTGTAGTTGCTGCTGTTGTTGCTGCTGTTGCTGTTGCTGCGGTGTCTGCGGTTTTCTCTTCGTGCTCGTTCGAACCTTCGCGAAGAACGGTGGATCCTGGTTGATGTCCGACATAACACTATCCTCGTCCTCCGACAATCCACTCTGTCGTCCACTGCTCCACTCGGTCTCCGACTGTTCAGGATCCGACAGCGACTGCGAGTGATGACTTCGCCTCTTAGCCTTTTGCAGGATACCTGACACAGTGGAGACCAAAGTGTGCTTTTTCTTCTTCCTGGCTGCCTGAGTCCTGCCTCGACCCCTGGCTGCCGCCATTTCCGCAGCAGATCTCTGCTGCGGCACCGCCGCCTCCTGGGGCATGTCCAGGTCCTCCCGCCTAACCCCACCAGGTAAAGACTGACTCCTGTGCCGCTTCGTCAGATGAAGATCAGGCAGCCAGTTGCTCATCGAGCTCATCGCGCTCTTCAGCGACGCCCCACGTCGCACCTTCTTCGGTATCTTCGCCTCCTCGTGATCCTTAATGTCCGCCGAGATGCTGATGTAACCCGACTGCGAGACAATGACGCTGGACGCGTCGTAGTAATTTCCCTGCTGGCTCTGCGACTGCGCACTGGCCGGTCTGCTGCCAGCCTGATCCTGATCCTGCATGTACTGATGCTCCCGTTGCCACTGCCGCTGATAACCGTCCGCGAGCTGAGCGCTCTCGGAGCTCGTCAGCCGTTGATTGTACGGCTGATACTGTTGCTGATAGTTCTGCGGATAATTCTGCGAGCCGGGGTAGCCCGACTGATGATAATGGTGACTTTGATAAGCCGGCGGCTGAGGATACCTTCGACTATCTGTGGTGTAAGGACTCTGGGCGGCGTAGCTGCCATCTGACGTGAGCGAACGGATACTCGACGACGTCGAGTCATGTGGAATCTGACCTTCCATCGAGCTCAGCCACGTCGAGCTCTGCTGCTCGTTCGTCTCAGTGCGCGGAAGATTCGCACTGGTTGGATAATAAGACAGCGCGTCGGTGATATTACCGGTTGGGAACATGGTCCGATAGAGGGCGGTCTTGTAGCCCTCGTGATTGGTCATCCCTTCGCCGTAGGACATCGCTCTCTGAGGCTTCTTCCCCGCGTGCGAAAAATTCGCCGACATCGTAGCCTCTGCATATTGCAATGCATTATAAGCCTCTTGATAATTCGCATACTGATCACCCGAAGTTTCTCCGGGCTGGAACTCGGAGCGAAAACCGTAGGAACCCGATCCACTGGTGTAGACACTCGTTATCGCGTGCTGACGATTGCTACCGGCGACGGAATAGATGGCAGGTTGCTCGCTGCGATACAGAAAGTCCATAGTACCAGGGGGCACGACGTCGTAGGTATGTTGAAGGCTCTGTTGACGTGCTGCCCGCTTCTTGGGGCTCTGACAGGTGGCGCCTGACGGCGCGGGCGGTGGAACGAAGCTGTAGTCATCCTTTGACGCCGGCGACTTGATGGACGCGAAAGGAGCCATGTGACCACTCGCCGGGGTCGGATAAGAGTGACTCGTAGCGGCTACGTTGATATTACCAAAAGCATCTCTGCCTTCGGGGGTATCGTAAAGCGGCTCGTGCGTCAAAACCGTCGCACTGGCAGTCGACGACGACGTCGTAACCGCGGTCGTCGCGGCCTCTGGAAGCGGTGGTATCGGACTGGCCGTCCTCAACGGCTGTGCGCCCGACATGAGCGCGGATCTGGCGTGATCCATGGAGTACGAAGTGAGCATCTTCGTTATCGAACTCTTCGGCGAACCCGGTGACTTCTCCAAACTGCTCCATCCGGACATCGACGACAGTCCGGAATCCGACTTTGCGGCAACGATACTGGCATTGGAAGGCTTGGCCACGTGTTTCGGCGATACTCTCGGCGACTTTGGCGAACGCGGACTCAGTCGACCCTGCTCGAGTATCACCATCTTCTCGGCGCTCTTCAGGAAGCTCGGACTCTGCGAGCGCTTGGCCTCGGCTTCGCGCTGCTGCTGCTCGTGCGTTGGCATCAGGAAGGCGTCCGTCGTGGAGTCGTGTGGCGCCGGTGGCGGCGGCGAGCTCGGCGACGGACTCGGTGGCGTTCGACTCTCCGGGAACTCGAAGTTCAGTCTCGCGGCGCTGCCGAAGTAGCCGTCGCGACGTGTCCGAAGGCTCTGGACGCTGTGAACGCTGTGGACACTGTGGACACTGCCGGCTGAGAGGGTCGGCGACGATATTTTCTCCTGTTGGGCGGCGTTGTAGATGGTCGGCGAGGCGCACGTCACCGCGACGAAGCTCTCGACCATGAGATCAGTCAGTTCCTTGTTCTCGGCGTAACCTTTGGCGAAATTGCCAACGTCGATTGGCAGCTGTATCACCGGTTCGGGACTCTTCTCCAGTAAGGTCGACGTGTAACCCAATCTTGGTGGCGTGTAGGTCGACGAGGATATCGAGTCGAGGTGACTCTTCGGGGTTGAACTCAGTCTTGGCGAGATTGACCTCGCGGTGAAGTCACCGTCTGTCGCCAAACCGCTGTCAGTGCTGACCCGCGAGATCGATCGTCCCGTGGATCCCGGACTCTTCGAGTACGTCCAATTGTCGACATCCGTTTCCGCGTAGATCTTCCGCAGCTGCTCGTCGATGCTGCTCGCCTCCTCGGCCAGCTTCGCCTCGGCTTCCGTCGCGTACTGACGCTTCGGCGACTCCATCAGTCGCGACTGCAGCTCGATCAAATCCTGCGAGTCTTTCTGGAGCTTGCAGGTCAAGCGATCGAGCTCGTGAAGCTTCTCCAGGGCGACCTGATCCAGCGAGCTCAGTCGCGACAGCTGAGCGAGATCCTGCTCGCTCACGCACGGCGTGTTGCCGCGGTAGCTTTTGTAGTCGGCGGCGCTGAATATTTCACCCTCGTCCTCGTCCTCGTCGATCTGTTGCTTCTCCTCTTTTTCCGTTTGATCCTGCTTCGCCTCCTTCTCCGTTTGTTGCTGCTGTTGCTGCAGTTGCTGAATTTGTTGCTGTTGCTGCTGCTGCTGCTGTTGCTGCATGCTCGGAGACCTGCTATCCTGATCCTTGTCCTTGCCCGCGACCTTCTCGAACATCCCATTCACACTGTCCGCGTCCTTCTTCCCATTCGAGTCCTCCACGTCCTCAGCCTCCTCCCAAATCATTCCCAGTTGCGAAGCAGGCCTCGAAGTCTCACCGCATATAAGATCCTCGCGATACGCATTGTTGAGACTCCGATAGAACGCCTCGTCAGGCATATTCGATTCCTCCTCCAAAGTCTCCAGGGCCTCCAATGTCCGGACGTTTCGATGCATGTCCGTCACCGCTGCGGCCGCCGCGGTGCTGTCCTGCGTCAATCCGTGCATCCGGGCCAATTCCTGTTGCGCCAGTTTCTCCCTGAGGACCGACGTCTCCTCGACTCCGATCGCGGCGCCGAGACTCTTCGCAATGGCGTCCAACTCGCCGACCGTACTCTGCTGTACCGTCATTGCGTCCTCGAGGGCGTTGACGGATTCGTGCTGATTGCCACCGTTGCCCTGACCACCGGGACCGCCGCCTCCGGTGTAGAATTCGATAAGCTGACTGATGACCGTCTGCTGCTCGTAGAGAAGACCCTCGAGCTTCTCGAGGCGTTCCCACATCTTGATGTACTCCTGGCTCAGCAGATCCAACGCTCGCCACGCGTACTTCAGCTCGGTCTCGAGAATGTTCAGACGCGTGCCGAGACGCTCCATGTAGTCGCTTATTATGTAGTCGATGTTGCCGTCGCCGGTGAGACCGTAGCCCGGAAGGCCCGTGGCTTCCGGTCCGGGGCTGCCCGGGGCCGCGGTGCCGTTCAGCTTCGTCGTATCCATCGTTACGTTTCAAACCCTTTGTTCCTTGTGACTTTTCTTTTACCTCCTCCTTCTCTTTGTCGTCGTCCTCGACTCCTGAGCCCTTTTGCCTCCTTTCGATAAATCTTAAGAACCCGCTGGACGAACTTCCGCTTCGCTCTCAGCCGACCGGAAGCTCCTCATCATCATCGTGCTGTGGTCTTGGACGCGTCACGACTGACGCCGATGAAATTCCAAACTTTCGAGATGCTGGATCACGATCAAATCAGATTTGACCTTGGGGACCAATGGGGAATAGGAATTTCGCTCGCGCCTCCAGCGCTGATAATCTCGCGACTCCGCCATTGGATTCCGAATTCTTGGGGCGGAAAACGCGACCGGAAATGCCTTCCATCCTCCGCGGAAAAAATCTCGTCAAGATCACTCGCTGCCCGCATCACATTTTTTTTTTCACTCGCGGTCTTTTCACTCTTTTCTTTCTACACGACACTTTTAATTTCACTGAACGGTTCTTTTTTCGAGGTTATTTATTTTTATTCCAGGTTATCTCTTTAATTAGGCACTCTCACTGGTAACATAGTCAACCTCGAACGAGTCCAACACTCGTCGGTGCATTTTGCACGTGAAAACCTGAGTGTCGACGTCATTTGTCACTCGGTATAATTTCCGTTGTCACGCTGCTTCCGCTATCTGCAAACAGGTCAAAGATATTCGTGATTTAGCGGGGAGGGAAGGTCATGGAAAATTCGTTCGGGCCAATGGGGGGGTTTTTTTTTGTAGCTTCACACGTCGAACAGTTTTCACGGTTTTTCGAATAATGCATAACACGAAAGACGTGCGCATGTGCAAAATCGTTTTGAGTCCCTGAAAGAAAATTGACTTCCCGCAGGATGTCTGTCCCGATGGTGAGCGAGAAGAGTACGATTTTCCGAAACGGGGTCGAGAGGATAACCGCGACGGGCTCTCCCCTCTACCCCCCCTCGTCCCCCTGGTCCCCTCATCCCGTATTCGAGATATCGTCTGTTGATGTCCTTTCCACCGGAAACCCGTACTCTTTTCGCGTAAAAACAAGTTCTCCCAGCTCCCGTTCTCTCCTCCCCAGTAAGTAGGTCAATACGTGGATAAAGTATGATCCACGGAAAAATCCCGTTGGAATAAGCTCGACGTATATATGAGGCATATTCACATTTTTCGTAAAACTCGATGTGGGGATTACGCTTGGAAAATAAAACGTTTCACCTTCTGTACAAGAAATATTGGATCCGGGAAAAAGAGGTCTGTAATTGTTCGACGAATGGGGAGAGCATTCTCGAGTTTTTCTAAAGACGAGTCTGCCCAGCATAAAATATTTTAAAAAATTAAAAAATGTATACATGGTCATAGCATGATCCATGGAAAACTCCGTTGAAATAATCTCGACGCATTTATAAGGCGTATTCACATTTATCGTAACACTTGATGTCGGAATTACACTCGAGAAAAAAAAAAAAAAAAATTACCTTCGGTAAAAATAAAATTGGATCTGAGGAAAAGATTGATACGAAGGTCTGTAATTGTTCGACGAGTGGGAAGAGCATTCTCGAGTTTTGCTGAAGACGAGTTTGCCAAGTAAAAAAAAGGAATAAGAAAAAAAAAAAAATCTCCGCTGCTTCTGGTGCTGGCGACGTGACGTACGTGTACTCGAATGTGACCGTGCGCGACGAACTAATCGCGAGCGATCTCGACGGACTCGAGACACCTGAAGAGCCGGACCGACAATGCCACCCAAGGCTTAACCGGGTGGAGTGGCTCGGTTCTCTCGCGGAGCTCTCGAAGCCCCGCGCGCGGAGGTCGTAGATCGATTCTCACGACGCGCGGATGACGAAAAGGACGTGCGTCGCGCTGCCCAAGGCGAGCACAACGATGCGACTGCGGGTTCTCGTCGTCTCCGCTCGGCGAACGCGGATACGACGAGCTACCAGCGTCGCGGGGACGTCGTAACCCGCGACGAAATGCGCGCCTCGACACCGATTAAAACTTATCGCCGGCGCCTCGCGAGCTGAAATTAAAGTTGCACTGGGAGGTACAAAAGGAGGTACAATCGTCCTGCTTTTCTCGCGCTATCGTCGAGCACTCTTGAATTAAGGCGAAGTGAGACATCGGGGAACGTTGACGAAAAAACGTGAGCGTAAAAAAAAAAAAAATCTCAGAAAGAAGTGCTCCGAAGTCGCTGGTTATTTACACTCGGATAAAAATCTCGAGGTGATTGTAAAGTAAAGCGACTGCCAAGTTTTGTTCGCGTTTTTTTTATTGCAGTGACCAAAAAATTGCGACATTATTTTTACTATAAATGATGACGACTATAAATGATTGCTGCATTAGGAAAGAATTTTTCGTGGCTACGAAAAAAAATAATCACGTGGTCCAAAAGTTGACAGCTGTCATTTTATAGCTAACGTAGATACAGGTATTGATATTAAGGTCTGAACAAGCCTGAAATGAGCTCGATAGAAATTATGCTTCATTTATTACGAAAAAAAAAATTACGAAAAACAGAAAAATAAAAATCGATGTAACATCGGTAAAATCAAATGTCTCTGTTTTCACAATTTATCAGATGGGTTTTTCTCCCCATTTTTCCCCCATTTATTCGCCCGTCGCGTGTGTCAACTTTTTCTCCCGGCGACGAGGTAAAAACAATGACGAAGCGTTGTTGATCGATGACTCAGGTCCCGAGGGCGAAACGGGAGACAAACTCACTGCCGAGGACGCGTGTACACGACTACGGACGACGACGACGCAGCGCAACGAGTGTCGTATAATTCCAGTGTCGGGACCGACGAGTCCCCAGGTGGTACTATAATCGTCGGGCGGAGGCGAAGCACTTCGTGCTTGACGATGCGCATTTTGACGCTCGGCGTATATAACCGTCGGAAGCATCGTCGGTTGGTTCGTTGCAACATTTGTTTTTCTCCTCTTTTCGGTGCGGCTGCTGCTGCTGGGCTATTACCGGGCATCAACTTTTGCACGAATAAATCTTGTCGGCTTCTCTCTTTGTTCTGCTATTCCGACACTCCTAGTCTGTATAACGCTACCTTGGAAACCCCATAAACAACAAAATTACCATCGTCATGTCCAACGGTACTTGGATCATTCGCGAGAAAAAAAAAAAAAAAAGATGATGATGCACTCTGTGGATTATTGAGACTGACGTTCATTGTTGTGTATTGCACGTGGAATATTTCAGACGCAGGTCGGTTCGGTCTGATCTGATCTGGTCTGGTCTGTTGCCGTGCGTAAAATGTTGAATTGCTATTGTGCGAAAGGGTCTGAAGCTGCCTCGGCGTCGCCGATATTGGATTAGCGGAGAACGAGCTCAGACTCACGAGTTGAATATTGATATTATCGACAGAACGAGATCGGAAAAACCAATTACAGGATACCCGGAAAGCGAACCTTCGCGTATTACGGAAACCCACGACACAGACGACCCTTCAACCGAGAGAGGGCGCACGACCCTCCAACTGAGTTCCAACCACCTATTGGACTTGCAGGGTTGCGACTTCTTTGAGCTCGGATATCCGAACTTCCAATATGTTGCAAGTTGTTTGGTGAATCTTGTTCAAAAAAATGTCTCGTACACCAAATCTTGCTCGAAGGGAATCTCGAGTACATTGAACCGTGAGACCGATTGATCGGAATTAAAGCAGTAACTCTGACCTACCTCAAAAATGATTAATTTGCCTCTAAAATTTTCTACACAGAAAAAAAATTCGCTATACCAATAAAAAATAATGTTTTCATTAATAAAGATCAATGTCAGCCTGCGAACAGTGACTCTGTTCGAAACTCCCAACAATAAGTCCTAATAATCCCAGTAACACGTACCGATACATATCAATTCCACACGTCAGGAAATACCGTCGTTAATCAATGAAAAAGGGGGCGGCGCGCGGTCTTACATCCTTTACCTCGGAGGTTGGCGCGTCAATGGTCTGTGGAAAAATAATTGGGTAGTGAGGAGGGAGACGAGGTCGGTATATGGGCGACTGGTTGGTAGGCTGCGGGTAGCCGTTCGAACGTTTGCGGAGCAGCCGACCGACTGCGAAGCGAGGGACGCGGGCTCGATGCTTTCGTCGGGGCGTTCGATCGAGCTCTCGACATGGAAGCCCACGACATGCACCCCCTCCCCCCCGCAGTGGGGGGGGGGGGAAGGGGTGGCCTTGCTCGCTCTCCAGTCCCACGAGTTTTCCAGTAGTTTTACTTTCACGTCTGAGCGAGCTACGATGAACGGAGGGAACAAAAGGCACCGGCATAGAGTACAGTTAGGAACTGGAAGAGGAAGAGGAGTAGGGAGAGGAGGGAGAGTGGACGACGACGACGACGACGACGACGTTATAGTGGCGAGCCACGTTGCGGCGGACCTCGCGCAAGGAACGAGCCAAGTAGAAAAGGTCCGTTCATAGTCAGACACGAGACTTTCGTGCTCAGCGAGGAAAAAGGAGATTGGCCATGAAAAGAACGAATGAACAGGAGTCGAGGGGACGAATAATGAACGAGAAAACGACGGAACAGGCTTGGCTGATGCATTACAGTAGAGACTCGACTTTACTTTGATGAAAATAAATATTATTCGAAGCATCCCGATTTTTTTACTGATGAGAAAAAATTCATTTAGGAAATTATCGAAGAAAAATTTCGCTACCTTGACTTGGAAATTTTTTGGGCGTTATTAAAGCATCTGATAATTTATATGACGGTGTCTGCTGTAGAGTATCTTCGTTTTGCAGAGGTAAAAAAAATCAGGCTCGCTGCACAATGAATTATTCTTGCCGCAGTGGTGATTGAAATGTTAAAAAGACGAGTCGGTTATTCAGCTCGAGAAAAAGCGTCCGCTCAAAAAAAACGGGGAAGATATCCCGGCGTTAAAATAACAAGTCGCGTGATTATTCCGCGAGACTCGCGAGCGAGTCGAGCGAGGAGAGCGAGAGGGACGAACGTCGCTTACTGTTTGCAAAGTTTCGAAGCTGTCTCGAGCTTTCCCAGCCGTCGCGGCACTTGTGTGTCCACGTATACCCGCGGAGAGATACGAGACGAGCCACCGCGTCGGTAAAGTAAGCAGCTTAAGGTAATCATAAATTTTAATTATCAATTTCGTCGCGAACGCTTCGCGGCCGCCGCGCACTTTCCACAATTCATCCATCCTCTTATTCCGCATGCGAAAACTTTCTTTACTTTCCTCTCGTCGCCCGAGGATCGCGAATATGGCTCTCGCCGTTTCTCGGGCCATTTTTCTCCTCGACCATCTAACTTCGGAAAAAAAAAAAAAAAAAAAAAAAAAAAAAAAAAAACGGTACTCTACCTTTTTCCCTCGATCGAGAA
Source organism: Itoplectis maculator (assembly GCA_964034905.1). Classification (NCBI taxonomy): domain Eukaryota; kingdom Metazoa; phylum Arthropoda; class Insecta; order Hymenoptera; family Ichneumonidae; genus Itoplectis; species Itoplectis maculator. The sequence goes on along the minus strand of OZ035856.1, from coordinate 11,886,057 downwards.
AGGTCAAAAGTGACACCATAAATTATTACAGTTCTCGAGATGATATGGTGAAAAAAAAGAGAAATAAAAAAACGAGCTATGATCCCGGAATATATATCCGACTGAAACGAATGGCCAAGTTTTTTCATTCGTCGATTTACAAGCAGCGCTCGATTTTTATCTCTATCCACGTTTCACCGATCGACTGCCGGATGTGAGAAAGAAAAATCGCGAAAAAAAAGAGTGTAGTCCAATCGACTCGTCCAGCGACAAACGAGTCGGACAAAGATCAGCCGAGAATCTAATCCTAAAATCGATAGTCCCTCGGTCTTGTTTCTTTTTTTTTCGCCCCTCGCAATTAGTAATCGTTAGAGGGTTACACGAGGGTTGAGTGACTGCCGGGAACCTTGACGCTGGCTGTCGACGCGAATAAAAAAAAAGCACCTGAAGTCGGCTAGCAAGTTGGCTGGATAATTGGCGCCATTGTGCGGACTCGTAGGGCAGTCGGCGGCTTCAATGGAACCGCCGAGTTAATCGACGACCGTAGTACGACCCCATCGCCTTCGCCACCTTCGCCACCTTCGGAACGAAGAAATCCTCGCCGACAGCTGCGAAGCTTTCCAGCTGGCGCACGGCTTGTTTCACCGCTCCGACCCTCGACGTACCCTGATGTTGGCTTGACGTCAAGGTGGGCGCGTGTCACTGCACTTCAACCATTCGCAGCGGCGAAAAAAAGTGTTTTCCTCGTTACGCCGGCCGAGAAACGAGCGTGCGAACCACTTTGCCATCCCGGACATTTTTCCTTCATATTTCTCCTCTTTGTGCTCACGTTTTTCCCCCCACCACTCCTCCCCCTCCCCCCATTTCTCTTACTTCCCTCGCGCTTTTTCATTCCCTCGTTACTTCTCGGCAATTTTTTCCTTTTTTTATATCTCGTATAACACTGAGAATACTCGCGAGCTTCCTCCGGGGCTTGATATATATCTTGGGAAATAAAAAGTAAGAGAGAGGTGAAATCTGACAATTTCACGTTGGGCTGTCTTTTTCTCTCTTTTTTAGCTGTCCGTCTCTCTCGCACACAGGCTTAGAGAAAAGCAGTGCGCGGGGACTTGGGGTAACGACTCGTTACACCGCGAACACCTCGTATTCCTTACGACCTAACACGACTATACGGCAGGCGGCCTGTTGTGCCGCTGCTCCATGGAGTTTGCTATCTCACGGACGTGACTTGACAGAGACAAGCTGCGGAAGCTCTACAGTATTCCGCAGTGATAGATTAATCGTATTTCGCGGAATTGATCCATCGTACCTTCGAGGCTTCAGGCGCGAGAATATCTATTGCTTCGTAGGTACGAAAACTTGGCACTTAATCACGTGAAGTAGCCTGGGCAATAGATGCGATTACATTTGAGATTTAATTCTGAAAAATGAGTGGAAATTTCATTGAAGACAGTTTTATTTTTTGGGAATTTATTTCAGTGAAAATTATTTACAGGCTTTTTTGGAATTCAATTTCAGTCACTTATTTTATTTACTTTTTTGGAAATTTATTTCAGTTGAGAAAATTATTCACAGGCTTTTTAGGAAATTTATTTCAGTCGCTTATTTTATTTACTTTTTTGGAAATTTATTTCAGTTGAGAAAATTATTCGCAGACTTTTTAGGAATTTCATTTTCGTTATTGATTTCATTTACTTTTTTGGATATTTATTTCTGTTATGAAAATTATTTACAGGCCAAAGATGACACGATGAATGATTCAGCGAGACGAAAATTCGTTAGGCATTACCTTTTAGACACACCAGTGTCCAAAATTCACAAAAGGGTGGAGCCCACGTCCACGACTCGTTGAAGAGGGTTAAAGACAGGCAAATGGCTATAGTCGGAGGGAAAATATAACGCTGAGACGGTGGTAAAGCCCTAAGACCACGTTACGAAGCTCGGGAGAGCAAAAGGGGTGAAGGACGTATAGGTACGACGACGTGGGAGCGGTCTGCAGGGGTTGGGCTCGGTAAATTGATCATGAGGCAGCAATAACGCGTGATCGAGACTATACCCTGAGCCCGCCCGGTGCTTTCCGCTTTTCTTCAGACATTCATGATCGTCGAAGGAACGAACCTCTGCCCCCGCGATTTGCACAATTTTCCCACGGGAGATAATTTATTTCACCTCATTCGCGGCAAACTGGACTAAAGCTTTTCTCACACTGATTTCACAGTGCCACATTTTTTCAGTGTCTGACAGTAATTTTTTTTCCACTTGATCACGTCATGAAATAAATTATGTATCTCAAGATTATTTTTTAAAAGATGTCAACGCCTGCGAAATTCTTAAAACGATTTGAATTCACAAAACGACTTCAACAACGCGAACAGAATAAAAAAAAAATATATATATAGTGTTGTCTAGACGCCAGGAAATCGTTAGACGAAGCTGAAGCTCTCATCCCAACGGCTCCGTTCAATCGCCTCTTTTTCTCGTCTCCGCGGCACCGATGCCCGGGCGGGAAACTCGGTGAAATATATTTTTCAGCAGAAAAATTGCTCGATCGAAGGATAATCGACTTCCGCGCGAATAAAGCCGCGGTAAAAGACTTTCGAGGAACTTGGTAAAATGTATTTTCCAATAAAATACCCATTTCCAAGAATACGAAAGTGGAAACTGTGCGAAACGAGGTTTCACGCAACGCGAAATCGTGAAAATTAAATATCTTGTCGTTATTATTTGTCATCTCGTAAAATTTTAATAGCCAGTGTGTTTCTGTATTATTTCAAATGCATATGAAATATATGAGTCACAAAATCCTAATCGAGCTAACAGCAAACAAATGGTACACTTATATCCAGATTAGGGCGCCATTTTGTGACCCATGAGTTTCGTTTTACTGGGTAATTATACGTCTGATGGATCCCGGTAACTTTTCAGAGGCCTTGTGAATGACTTTCCATCGAGTGGACCTGAATTGACTTGGCTGAGTTCAACCGAGAGTCGGATAAACCGTCTCTTGCGCAGGTGTCGGTGTGCACACTGCCTTTCATTCGTGTTTCTTCGATGCGTGGTGGTTGCCCTCAGCCGCGTCTCGTTAGGCGTTCGTAACGCTCTCATTACCGGCGGCCAGAAGGTAAATAAGAAGAAAGTCATGTTGAACCGTGCGCCGCGCGACCCCATTTCGCACTTTCATCCCAACCCCGAGAAGCTTTTTCCTCGAGCTAAGTCCAAGACCTGGAAGGCATATAGGATTTCCAACGACTTTGCGCGAGTTACTGGTCACCCGACCTTTGGACCGATGAGCCCCTGGCGAGCTAATTAGTAGCCACATTGCTAAGCCCTGTCTGCCGGTGGTTTTCATCAGTAAGCCTGGCGTATAAGTCCAAATGATTAGTCTGTAGATCACGTATAGATTACAGCGCCAGTTGCGGTGTTTCCGGAGTCTAGAAGAAAAGAAAAAAAAAAAAAAAGGACAAAAAAAGGGAAGAGAAAGAAAACTGCGGAGGTCGAACCCTTCCTTTTCTTCTCCACTTCTTTTTCTTCCTCATATTAACCGAAGAGCGCGGAGAGTCTCGAGTTGAAGTCTCTCCGGGTATCCGAACAGCTCGGAGGTCGAGGTGAACGAACCCTGATGACCCTGCGTTTCTCCACAGGTGTTCCTCGACTCTCCACCGTTGGAAAATTCTTAGAAGGTATCCAGTTGCAACGCCATTTATCCAGTGGATTTTATTGAGACTGTCGGCACTAAATTCGCTCGCATTCCCGGACTCTGCGATTTTGCCTCCACCAGAAAAATCAGGTCAGTATTTATACACATTTATTGCACGAGTGAACCGCGACGAAATTTAATTAAGTTTTTAAATTACTTTTCGGAGAATAGGATTATCGGGACCATTAAGGAACTTTGGATGAAACTTGAGACGGTGCATTTAAGTTTCGAGCTTTTACGTCTTCGACTATGAAATAGCGCAAACTTGAGGGTTTGTGTTATAAGTTGATATAAGTTAGATATGTTAAACTTATTTTGCCTGCGGCAACTTTAACATTATTTTGCATATTTTATAACAGTTTTCGTGGTTCTTGAACAACGAGTATCCTTTGAATATTCGATATCATCGAATGCAGGGAGTGGGCAGATTATATTCGCTACAGAGTATTGACCAAACAATTTTCAAACGAGTGAAAATGTAACAGCTACTCTATCTGCGATGAAACACCACAGAAAACATATAATTAGACCAAATAACCAGGGACGTTTTATTCGAAAATTGTGGATAAAAGCGCGTCTCGTTGGCATCGTGAGCCACGTGGAAATTGCAAATCCGCAAATGCGCAACGTGGTCCATCGGCAGGTCTATCCAGCGGTTTGGCGATGATGTAGACTCGCGACTGGTTGATAATGAAGTTAACCGGAATGAATGGTTATGTATTTAGAGTCGCTCGGCTCGTCGAGCAATGCGTGTAAACGTATTACTTCGGCGCATTTATACGCACGTGACGCGCAAAACGGACTCTCTAAACAATCGCAATTATACGCGACGTGAATGCCGCCCTCCCTTTTCCACCCTCGAAAACCTTCCTCGGAACAATTAAGCCAATTACGCCAGTAGCGGAATGGACAAACGATCATGCGTTGTTTCACCAGGCAAAATCATCGCTCTCATGATGCGAGTCATCTGTTGGATTAGCATATTGATCGGAAATACCCTAAAATTATCCTCCGCTGTTGTGGACTCGCCTACCGCACTTCCTTCTGGACGGTAGAAGCTTGAATTAATGAAGAGGCTGTTTTTGGGTCAACAGTTTATTACAGTCGGCCCGAACAGTCGATTAAGCTCGCGTAATTTTACCGGCTACCCCTTAGTTGTTTTTTAATTGGCGAAGTTGGATGGCAGCCGGCTTAACAAACGTTAACCCTCCACTGATCAATAATTACTCAACTTTCTAGGTGGGGAGTTACCTTCAGTGTTCAATTGATATTTTCCAAAAGTTCGGACGATTAAATTCCGCGAGTCTGACTCTGCGAACAGCTTCGCAGTTAGTTGATCGATGGTTATTCATAAACTAAGTCAGACATGTACCGACAAATTGAATTTTGTAAAATATTTGTGTCGTCCAAAATAAGAACAACACCCTCATAACTAAACTAAAACGTTACATTTTGTTTTTCTTCCTCTCGCACGGGGAAAAAACAGTACTGACGACGATTGATTTACAAAACTGAAAGCGTCGAGTCGAAAGCACCGGAAAAGTGAAATAGTGGAACAGAAGCTTCTGCGGAGTGCGGCGAACCGGTGCCAAGACACGAGCGACGTGGACTCTCACTTCTCACTTACTATCTTCCTCCGCTGTTCGCCAAATAACAAATTGAATTATGCAATTTTCCGGCTTGAAATTTCTCGCGGCTTCTGAGGGGTGGTTGGGGGGTGAAGAGGTGATGGGGGTGGCAGGAAGCGAGCCAAGACGCACGACGGCATCGAGTTTTCAAGCAAAAGTTCGAGGACTCGTATATCTGGACCACGCGCGTTGAACTTTGTCAACTCTCGAGTAGCTTCCGGCGGTATCGAAGGCGACGTAGAAAACTACGAAGCACGGGGTACGAACCCGAGGCCCCGACTCGACGTTTCCCATCGCGAACAAACTCCCCGCTAACAAGCATTCTCATCCATATGTAATTTCATACCACGGTTTATATCGTCGCTGTATTCCATAAACTAAATGCATCCATTAAGACGGTCGCGTGATTACGTCCAATGTCTTGACTATTCAACGCGCTTATTAAACTACTCGGATGTAGCTCATGGCGCGGCCGAGAATGCGTCCGCGGGAGTTTTCGTCTCTATGAGCCTCATCAACCGTGGACTGTGCAGCGCCATGAATTTTCATTTTCCAAAGTGGCATACCCCGTGGAAATTGCTCGTTCCTTTTGTGGAAGCCTGGAGAGCGACGGATGACGAGGAGAGAGAAAACCATCAAAAGTAGAGATTCTTGCCTGCTGCTTTGGCTTATTTACATCCCTCCCACTCGGCTCTTTGAGGAATTTCCCACCATGCAGCATGTTTTTTTTTTTTTTTTTCTTTTTTTTTTGCGTTGCCTCCCCTACTGACTCGTCTCTGGTGCTCAAAGCCTGCGCAGCCGGGGAAAAGGCCATGGGGATATGAAAACCAAATGCACGTTACACGGTGAGGCAAAACAAGGCGCGAATAAGGGAGAGAGACAGAGAGGCAGAGGGTTGATGATGGCGCTCGGGAGGAAACCCGGGTTCGGGACTCCACGCGGCTTTCATTCCCGACTCGGTTCCCCAGACTGCGGGGATCAATATTCGGCAGCCCTCCTAAACTGCCGAGTGACAACCCCCCCTCCCCTCCCGGATCCGTCTCGCTCCTCGCCTCCTGACAATCCCCGAAAACCCTTCCAACCTCCGTCGCGTATGTCGCCTCTGCATCCTGTTTTTTTTTTGCGTTCAACGTCCATCTTTTTCAACATCACCGGGCACGCGCGGTTCTGGGCCTCTTCCTCCTCTTCGTTTCCGCCGGGGCGGACGGAAAATCTTTTCCATTCATTTCATTTCTTTCCTATTACCGCTCGACCGCCCCCACGTCCGGCTGCTGCCCCCTCATTTCCACCCCGGACGAGTCCGTCCACTTCCGCACTGCGAACCCGTGCCTAATATCTCCCATCGCCTGCTGACTTTTTGTTAACTAACGTAATCTATCACTGGCTACTTTTTTCCCATCGCTCATGACGTTTGCATTTTTGTCCCCTCCCTTTCGTTGTCGGGCGACGAGGGTTTTTTGTCTCGGGTTTGGTATAATCTTAGGGCGTTGATCAGGCTGATCGGCGAAGCTCGTTCGATGATTGGAGATTTCTGGATCGGTGTACCCTTCTCCTGGTGGAATCATGTAGGTTAGGAACTGGTTGAACCCTGATCTGTGGCATGTTAACCCAACCAGGGCAGGATCTTGGCTTAGATGTAATGCTGCGGATGTAATGCTGCGGATTTCCCAACCAGAATTGTTACACCTTCAGTTGAGACATTAATGAGGAATTCGGTGATGTGGAAACATGACGGAATGCGAGAACTTGATGTAGGTAGGAGAAGAGAGACAGAGTGCGTTCTCCACTTCATCGACATCACCAGTCGTACGTGTGCAACGTGTGGTTTCTGCCGAGAGGATATAGACGCAGTAAGTCAGCCGGCGGACGAGGCAATTTCCGGCTGTGCGTTTCACTAATGGTCTACTCCCACCCACACTGGTGGATAATTGTATACCCTCCCGCATTGCCTAGGCTTCACCTATGTGGAACTCGCTCTTACGCCCTCTGCCTCTAGAGTCGTCAGCTCGAATGGAAAACCACGCTGCCGTCTTTAGAGCCAAGCTTCAGGCTACGCTGAGGGCAGCTGAGTAGCTGTGGATGTCACGTATGACGTGATTTTGATGTGACGTATTGGAAACCTAATATTGTGATTGAAGTCACCTGTTGTTTCGTTTTGAAACCGAATAAGGTCACTACAAGAATAAATAACATAACTAACGACTGAATGATGATACCCTATTCATTCATATTATAATTTATTGTATTCTGCATGCCATCATTTACTTCATTCCACATTGATTTTTTTTACTGTATAGTTTCCAGTTTCCTGTTTCATCATCAACGCCCTCCAATTTTCCACATACGTTCTCGAGTTCCAACTGCATAAAAGAGCTCGGTAAAATGAATCAAGTTCCTAACTAACGGAAGTTCGCTTTGTAAATGCTCGGAATTTCGCTATTGTATCCAAACCAAAAGCTGCAGAGTCGTTTCCTCAAAAAGTGTCGATGCAGGAATCGCGCGTTCAGAGGGACACAACGAAACACGTGTGGCATCGGAAGTTCCGCAGCTGGTAATACACAGTGGCCGGGACTTCATTCCTGGCCGGCTGCCAACGCGACGCTGAATGTTAATTACCTCAGCTACGGACACGGTCAGCAAATGCTTTCGTTTTGCCCAATTGTGTGGCTCTCGAAAATCAGATGTCATCATTGTCATTCGAAACAGTGATGCATTTTGACTTCCCTTCAAATTCGGCAAAAGCCGAACGAATGAGACGCACGAAATTCGCAGGTAGTTTCACATTGGAACATAATAACGAACACTGGGGAAATGTAATCCGGCTCCGTCGGGTTCAATTCAGGCGTACAAAGGGCGCGACGTACAAAGCCCTGAGCTTTTACATCTCTACCGCCAGCAGAGTTGCGCACCTGCAGTTGTACTTCATACTTCCTTCGCTTGGTGCGTCGCTTCATATTTTTTTGCCCTCTGCCGCGTGTTGCTCTTTTTTTTTCCTCTGCCCTTTGCGCGGAAAGGAATGAAAGAGGCGAAAGCGTATTTCGCAGTAACGCGCGTGGTCCGCGGAAATCCCTGATCCGGAAACCACTGAAACGTGTGTATACGCCGAGAAACCCAGAGGCGGGAATCCAGCTGAGAGACAGAAAGAGCCTGTGGGGGTATAAACACGAAAGGCCTAAAGTTTTCCGTGCGCGTTATTCCGCCTGCTCGAGCGAGTTCACGATGCCCCCGGAGTTGGTCTTTCTCTCTTTTTGCCCTCCGCCCAACCGGCGCATAATCCTTCGGTGGTGTCGTCATTTTATAAGAGATCTCGAGCTACCTCCCATTGGCTCCCTCGCTCACCTTCCCCTCCTCCCCTCCCTCCTTTCCCCACTCTGCCGGTAAATGTCGGGCGTTTCGTCCGTATAAGCTCAAACTCCCCGACGACCTCTCACTCGCTCTGCCTCTCGGCTTCAAGTCCTAAGCTCGCGCGCCGACCCTAAATCCTGGCTCTGGGGGTCGTTACGGAAATGGCCCACTTCCGACGTCGACTCTCCCGCCGCTGTTCTGACGTCGTTCGACGCACCGACATAAATACCGAGAGATATTGCCCGGAGCCCCCCTGATGACTGCTTCGATGTTATGGCAAATATAAATAAACATAAAAAAGACCCAATTCGAGTTGGAGTGAGAAAATTCAAGATTTTAGGTGGGTGGCTTTTTATCTTTTGCCGGAAATCCTGAAGTCAACTTCCTGAGTATTTACGTCAAATTAAATTGATGTGAATCTGACCGAACAGCTTTGATCAACTGTCGACTTGAATTAACGACAGGTGTTCATTTCCAATAACGATTTTGTAACGAGTTTGCGGTGAATTATGATTGGCCAATGACGTTGCCTCATTACAGAGGCAAAGCGTCCGGGAAGCATTATAATTAAATTCAACTCAACGTGGAAAGTAGTGTCACCCACAGTTGCATTATCGGGTCATGATTTATTTCAGCTAAATTGATACGCATACATTTGCGATCAACGCCACGTATTAATTATTGATTTTGATCGAAATCGAGGAAAATTGCGTACGTGCTGTAGGTCAACAAGCCGTATGGTGAAAATCAGATGAATGGTAGGACGTGAGGCCAGCATAATTGTTACTGTCCCTTATTGAAACCAGTCACTTTGCCTCGCGGACGTGTTTTAATATTGAATTTGACAAATAGCCCAGACAACTCGACGATGAGTCCCTCGGGGACTTGAAGCACACGCGGAGGCCGAGTAGTCGTCATATTTTATCACAGCGACTGCCGCGAGCCAGAGGCGATTGGCCTTTTGCCCCCGCGCGCACTGGTCTCACTGTTACGCAGCCCTCGACGGTCAAATGTAGCGCACACAATGTTACGACCTCATCCCACGGAGCCACTTTGTCCTCTTTTTGTCTTTTTGTCTCGACGATCAAACACTCCGCGTTTCGATCCAACGCACTCGACGACAGAGTGACGCTTCGGAGGGACCGAGAAATTTTCACCTCAATCGCAAAATCTTCTGTAAAGTCGTATGACATTCACACAGTTTCTTCAGCAATTCAATCGAAGGTTTGAAAAATCGTTGCACATCGATTTTGTTACGCATCAATGCGAAATAGACGTTGTAAACAGAAGACATGAACGATCAAATTGAAGGCAAGCTCAGCGAAAAAAAAAAGTTCATGTAGTGATAAATGTTGCAAGGTGAATCATTTCATAAGATCCTCCAATGTAAGGAAAAATATTGAACGCCCATTTTGCTTCGGGAATTGTAGGCCAAGCGTCTTCGTTTGAGAAGCAAAATGTGGTTTTTATGTTCTCACATTTTTCCAGCGATATTTTTTTTTATGAGTATTTTAAAAAGGCGATTCTGAGAGACGTCCGTCTCTGAGTGAGTGAGTTATTCGCTGGAATTGGATGTTCGATATTGCTGGTCGTTGGATGTGATATCCAGATATATGGCAGATGCTTCTCGGTATCCAGCGCAGAGCAATTTCATATTTTTCATGTTCTCGTTCGACTTGAGGGGAGAAGGGAGAGGGGTTTCATGGCGCACTCTTGTCCCCTGGTCTTCAGCTCTTTTTCTGCCTTTTATTCGCAACGCCTACCCTTGTCTTTAACCTCCTCTGCCTCCTTTCGGTTCCTTCGATAAATTCGAGGCCACGACCGGTGAGTCCGGATTCTCAAGAACAGGAAGCCGTTTGGTTACTTTTTTTATTTCCAAACCCTCGTTTCAGGGATGAACGCGTAAGGGAGGCCATTGATGCATGTTCTTCGTCACTGGCTTCTTCCTCTTCTTCCTTCTTTCCTTTTTTTCTTCTTTTGGCCTCTCGTGCTGATGCTATTCGATAATAGGGTTGTAAGAATGCAAATGAGGTGGATCGGTGTTGGGGATCGATGGGTTATTCTCGTTCGAGGGTAGGTTCAAGAGATAAGGGCGCTTTTGTCGGGCGGAGGGTCGGAATCCCCCTACGGGAAAAAGAATCAAGGATTTTTTCAAGGATCGGAGTCACGGGAGGGGGAAACCCATACGTTTGTCTATTACCGCGAGGAGAATTCGTCTTTCGCTTGAACAAATAGGACTTTCATTGCTATACAAGACCAAAAATCAAAACAATCGATTGGACGAGGTCGTCGAATAAAAATGAAGCGGGAACAGAACAAAAATTGGTCGACGGTCGAATTAAAGTCACGCAATTTATGTTAGGGTTATTGTTATTCGGTATAATCATCGTTTTCTTAACGGAATAAAATCCTAATTGTTAATCTTGCGGCGGTCATTCAGGTTGACCATTTAGAGTCTGATGGCTGATGGGTTAGGAAATCCTTGATACTGTCATGGGACATCGCTTGCTAAGATATTTACTCATAAGCCGACCAACCAGATGCGGTAACTGGGTCATCAGCTAACCATCTTCGAGTCTCCTCATCCTGATTGGTTCGTGGCTCTTGTTGGTTTGTCTCCCAGATTCCTCGTATCCTGCTTTTACTGCTGACGCGTTTCGCGCCACTTCGGCGATCTTATTCGACTGAATGTATAATGCATGCAATCTTGTTTCCTTCCCCCCCCACAGCAATCAGGTCAAGACAACCGTAAAATTAGTCCTGAATATTCGAAACACTAATTTCCGCGTAAACTCTGATTGCTTCCAATTGTCAACAAAGTGCGCAGTTTAGAAAATCCATTCATAGGAAAATGCAGCATTTTGATCTGTATTTGAACGTTTCGCTGCTCCGATGTTTCCGATTTTACGGAGCTTTTGCGACGTGACGAGAATCCCCTAAGGCTGTTGGTATTTTGAGAAGACAGCGAATCACCTCGGGGCTTAATTATTGAATTGAAGATATTTTATGCAAATGCGGAAAATATAAGGGAAATACCGTGAAATAACGGTGGAACATAAAGGCCGACGTTTCGACAAAGAAATGCTGCGATGCTAAGGCGCTTCGCGCGGATCGAGGCGGCTGAAGTGGAACGGGAGGAGCTTTATTTAGAGACAGGAAATCGAATTTACCCGGCCGCGCGGGTTTCCCAACGGGAAATGATGCTGGCGGGCTCCGACGCTCTCCGGCTGCCTCCAATCGGTATTGGCACAATTAGTCAGAGTCCCTGGAGCTTCTCGTTACATTTTCCCTCTCCCCGAACGCTTCGCGTCTATAAACTTTATATCAGCTCCTGGACACCGATCCAACGTCACCGTCGTCTTGTCGCGCTTCCGTTCTCGATTGCTGCGACGATCTCGCGGAAAGTTTCTTGTTATACTGGGGAATTGACTCAACTCGCAAATAAGCTACTTCAACGCGTCGCGCTCTGTTTCTGGTCGTATCTGTTCGACTGTCTCCAAGTCTCGGTCTGTCGCAACGTACTCCAAAAGTTATTCGCGTCCAGCGGTTTCAAGTGGCCGAATGTCTTGACTGATGACAATTAAAAATCATGTCGTGAAATAAAGTGAATATTCGATGTTGATTTTGAAAGCAGCTCATCTGCAATTTAATCTGCAATTTTATATCTTCCATTTCAATTTACCAAAAAATCCATTAAAAATTTCAAATTCATATTTGCATAAAATTATTGCTACCCATAGAAAGAGATTCAAGTTTTCATGCATTTGCTTTTAAAAAACGTACAAAAGTCTCTATTTTTGCAATAAATACGTATTTATTTTTTTTAGTCCATCTGATGTTCTTTTTTTGACGATCTAGAGTCTCAATGTTTCTCTTAGTCCCGCCCGCTACAGTTTATCCGCGCATGCGCAATACCGCAGCTCCTGCGCACGTTCACGTTGGGCCATTTCACTTAGTACGGTGTTTTTGTTGTTTCATTAGCCGTTTAGCCGACGAGAACACTGCGAATCCGGTGGAGAAAGCTCGAACCGGAGTGGTGAAAAAAAAAAGTGGAGAACGTGGAGTAGGTGGAAGAGAATAAAAAAAGCGAATAAAAAAACTAAAAACAAACGATAGCCTAAAGCGGGCGAGAGAGGAAGCTTGGAGAATCGCGGCGGAGTAGTGAGAGGAATTAATTTCTCCGGGCGAAGCCCCGAGCGACCTTTTGTTTACGCGATAGCGAATCGAAACGTCCAAGGCAATACAACTCGCTCGCTCGATTTTCCACTATCTTTTACTACTCTTTTATTTCGTTGCGTGCTAGTCAGCCCCCTCCCCCCTTCCCCCCCCCCCTCCCGCGATTGCAAGCGCAAGTGTTCCCACATACACACATCAGTTTTTTTTTCCATCTTTTTTTTTTTTTCATACATTCATTCGCGAACCTTTCATCGCAGCTCTGTTTTCAGTTCACCGTTACTCTGTTATCGCGTCGTCCTTTTCTATGTGGGATTATCTGCCAATAACGTGAAGTTTCCGGGGTTCACGCTGCGCGCGAACATCGGCATTCGCAGCTGGAAAGTTCCACTGTGGAATCTCTCGTTTTCTGCGCCGACTGAATTGTCAATGAACGCTTTTGTCGATCAAGTTCAATAACCAGTTATTGATTTTTTTTTTCTCAACCCACGAACAAAAAAAGTGCGAAATTAAAGCTGCTCGCAAATTGGATGGAAAATACCTCTTTGCTTTTCTTACACATGGTCTGACCCTCTCCTTAAATTAATCACTCCCAAAATCAACGAAAAATCTATACCAATGCTTGCTTTAAATTCCAAAGAAAATTATTTAGTCGAAGTAATAATTTTTTTTTCACCCATAATTCGATACGAAAGGTTGCAAAAAATAACTTCGAGGACACAGACACCTAAAAGGCCGCATTGGTCACTAAAAAAACCTCTCCAGCTACCCTTTCGCTCTCGCTAACAAAAAAAGGTTTGGTGAGCGAGCGAACCTGTTAAAGTTCGCAGAGACTCGGGTTGGCCGTCGAAATTGCCGGATATTTGGGGGATGGCGAGAGAAGCGACCAGGGGCAACAAACACAAGCGAGAGGGCCAGGATCGTTCCGGCAACACCGTACACTGAAACTCATCGGTCGCCATCATTTCCCGGGTTGAACGTTGCGCGAGGCCCTCGGCCCTCCGCAACTCCCATCGAGCTTCCCCCTCTTCCCACCCCCCTGAACGTTGTTGCCGAGAACCTTCGGCCCTTTATTCCGTCCGCCTCGCACTTCATCCCTCTGCTCGCTGTCGCTGAGTGCGAACCCTCTCACTTTCGACCGGGCTTCGATCGTTCAAACGAGCTGCCTCCCATTTCAGGATTCAAGCTCTCCACCCCCACCCCCCGCAACCATCACCTCCCCCACCCGCTCCATCATTGAACCCGTCGATGTGGAGGTCCAAAGTGCGGAGTGAAATCGATGGACCAGTAGCCGGGCTTAAGACGGATCTCGCAACGGAAAAAAAAAAAAAAAAAAAGGCCAAGAGAGCAAAGTCCCGGATCACCCTGAAGAAATGGGCGAATTTGAGACGAATGTGGGAGCTTTTTGGGCGAGCGTGAGATTCGACGGTTGGGAGTGAAATGAGTGAGAGTGAAATGGAGAAATGCGAAGCGGCAAACAAACGACTCTTCGGCGAATCGAGCGATAATGAATCGCTATAATAGCTTTTTATACCCAGTATGATCCTTTGGATTCGTTAGAATAATATAAAAAAAATATTTTCGTTGCTTTACAGATGTAAACGTCAACAACAAATGTGTCTCTAGCTTCAGCGATCTTTTTTTAGATTTCTGAGTCCACCAATCAAATTGGAGATTACTAATTGGAGATTACACTACTGGAGATCCTTCCGGCATTTTGTTGCTTAATTTGTCAAGGTTAATAAGCCCCAAAGGGTTCAAAGTGGAGACCAATAAAAGCCTCGATAAAAGCTGCCACGAGCGTAGGAGGATATACCGAGCATATTTGACTTCACTCGACCCGAGAGCCAAAGGTGGACAGGACCTTTGCGTATCGTATCCCGTCAATCACCGAATTACAGGGCCGCGGATTCGTACACGTGAGCAGCGGAAAGTGAAATTACCATCGGGTCCGCGGGGTTTAAATCACCGATCCGGCGCTCCGTGCCGGCTTCCGGCAGTCCCACCGCGCGTAAAGTGAGGCTATCGGTGCGCGCGGCGTCTGGCGATGGACGAGGAGGATGCTCGATTCCAAGCGTTATCGCATTATCGCAACTCACGCCAATCGCACGTGCTCTGCCGATGCTACGTGCACACCAGTCACAACCAGGAAATCCGACTAGCGTTACGTCTGGTCCAAGTCCGGAACTAGCCAGGCCCTGACCGTGCACTAATGTGACCAGCCCAGAAACTAACCAGAGCTTCATTTCCACCAGGAATCATTACCCAACTGCTCGTCAATTATCAAAAACATTAAAAATCACAATAAAAAAAATTGACCATCCCTTATGGCTCAATTTGAAAAGCGAAAAACAACCCCCAAATAGAAAATCAAAACCTCGAAGCCTGAATAGTAGGGATACATAAACAGGAAGCCAGGACACGTAAAATAAATTCGTCGAGTCACTTCCACCGAACGTCAAAGGCCGACGGAACTTTGGCGCCTATATCGAGCCCTCGATCACCGAATTAGAGGGACGATTTGTACACGTGAGCAGCGGAAAGTGAAATTACCATCGGAGCGCAGATTCGAATCGACGATCCGAGGGCTTCCGGTAGTCCTGCGGCGTGTAAAGTGCGGCTATCGTTGCGGCGGTGGAGGAGGATGCTCGATTCCGAGCGTTATCGCTTTATCACAACTCACGCCGGCCGTACGTGGCCGGGCTACGTGTATACACATATATATATGTATATACCGGCGATCTCCACCTGTGTATACACGACTGCAGCGCATATAGCCGAGCTTATCGATCGGTCTCGCGAGCGGAGTGAGCGAGGAGCGAGACAAGAGAAGAGACCTGGCGGGGCAGCGATAAGACGTGTGTTTCTGCCGACACACAACCGACGCTCGTCGCCGCGCTCGGAAGTCGAAGAACGCGCGCGAGCCTCGCGTTAATGCGACGTCTGGGTTAATTAGCATAACTGGGACGCCGCAGCGCGAAATCCCGAGGCGTTTCCGGGGGGCTCTCGGAACGCGGAGCTCGGAACAGAATGGATCGGACAGCGGACGTACGCTGCGCATATCCACCACCTATTTGGTCTTCGCAGTGTTGCAGGCAACCAACTGGCATCCAGGGTCCAATTTGTGGACGGAGTTCGTCCCTCGTGTAGACGGAGACCAGACTAGTGACTTGCATCAATGACATCCTTTTTCAGGGCTCAATGCATTTTTATAATAATTCCTTTGGTATTAAAACGTAAAAATAAGATAACGTCAAATGTGATGATGTTGAATGCATCGTTGGAATGCTACGAAATTTTATTATTATTATTATTATTATAACGATTGTAAAATTATTCTACCGATTCCAAAAGAATTATTATAAAGATCAATAGCTGTAATAACTTTTTATATCCAGTAGGATCCTTTGGGTTCGTTAGAATAATTAAAAAATATATTTTCGTCGCTTTCCAGATGTAAACTTCAACATAATCAAATCACTAACTTCAGCGATTTTTTTTTAGATTTCTGAGTCCACCAATCAAATTTCCCAAAACGTATCAGCATAGTAAAAAAAATACGAGTTGACCGAAAAACCTTCAGTAACCTGGAAAAAATTCTTATGCTACTATATTAACGAAAAATAAAAACCCCCAACCAAAACCTTCATCTTCGTTTCGCAATCGACCTGAGCCTGAAATTTCGAATGAAAATACGTGCATAGTCATCCGGCGTCGGGGCAGAAGGGTCGGCGACGGGGACACGCTCGATCAATTGAATTTCCGCGACGCTTCTGTTGGCGGCGAGCCCGACACACGACGACGCGGAGCCGCTTCTCTCGTCCGTTCGCCTCTCGCGTCGTCCTCACCGCACGCTTTTGCTGCGCTGTTGCGCGGCGGCCGCCTCTCGTCGCCTCCGCCGTGTCCCGTAATCCGCTTTATGGACTGCGTCGCGTTACGGCACACGTGTCCCGTGCACCGCAGACCCACCGCGCCGGAAGGATGAGTGGAGGGGAGGAGGTAGGGTGGGGGAGGAGGGGAAGGGACGTCGCGCCTGTCGTGAATGAACGCGAACTCCCGGGAGAATCGAATCGCGGTGGCCCAGGCGTGGCTGTTATTAATTACCGTTATTAATTAATATCAACACATTTTGTCTGTGACGCAGCGAATAAGAGACTTTGTAATAACGGATCGGTTGTTCGTGCGACGGACGGATCAGTTCGTTGTACATGTGGGGGGGGAGGGAGGGGGGAGCATATCCAACCTCCCTCCCTCCCCCCCACGACCTCTGCGTTGTGATTGGTGAGGATTAAAGGCCCCCGCGAAACTTTGCACCAATTTTCCGCGAAATACCAAAAATAATTAATTATAACGCAGGCGAAGCGCTCGAACGAAATGGTAATTAATTTTCTGCGACCGGTTGTACAGATTTAATTCGGTTTTTCCCGTGTTTGCAGGAGCGCGACTCGCCGGACAGGTGATATCGATAAATAAGCTTGATCTCGAAGCGCAATCCGATTGGAGTAGCTGTCGTCGACCGCAGCGAATCAGCGGATTCCACGGGGAGGATGGAGCCGTCGTCGTGGCTCCTGCCAATTTACATTTTATAACAGAGAACGGAATCACAGGTAAATATGTGATGGGGAACCGGTTTGGTGAGCGGCGCGGAAAAAGGTCAGGGGGATGTGATCAATATTGGACGGTTTTTCCGCTTTTGATGCGCGATGGATGTTAATTGTGTTTTATTTGAATTGTAGGAGAAATGGGATTGTATTTTGTTATTTGTGGAAATTACGAATATTCCTTAATACAGAAAACTGCAGGCAATGTGATTTGTCATTGTAAAAGGATTGCATTTAATTTTTATTTCTTCTTTAATATCAGTTCTTGCGATAAATAAAAATCGAGAAAATTGAGAATGCTTGGACGAGCAGGAAGAAATTTTTTTCCAACCAACTGTGTTTTTTGTCATTTAAGAAATTACGACTTTTACGTAATTCAGGAAGCTGCTGGCAACGTAGGTCGTCGATGTAAAGGCAAGACTCTTTTTTTATTTTATTTTTTATTTCTCGGTTAATCCTTCGATATCAGTGCTTACGGCATAAAAATCGAGAAAATGGAAAACGCTTGGCCCGTGGGGACGAAAAAAAAAAAGATAAAAAAAACCGGGTGCAACTCTGAGCTCGGGATGCGAAGATAATGGAAGGGATAGCGGCAAAGAGACGCAGCGGCATCGTCGAGCTTAGCGAATCGATATTTGACTCTCGAGCCCGAAATAGTAGCCGAACCGACGGCGAGAGAGAGAGAGAGAGAGAGAGAGAGAGAGAGAGAGAGAGAGAGACGAGATGAGCCAGTGTACGAGCAGGCGGCGGCTCCGCTCGATTTCGTCCGACATCGGATACCCCGGAATATCCGCGCGTTCGGCGCTTATCCTTTTAGCCGAGAAGCGATAGGAAACGAGAGAGGATTCGAGACAGTGACGAAAACTCTGCGCTTCGTCGAGAAACCTGTCCGGCCTCGTTCTCGTCGATCCGGCCGCGTTTCCCGATATTGTCCTGGCTTTACATGCATCGTCCGGGTCAGCGTGACTCGCGGCATCCTGATCAGGCTCATCTCGGGAACTTTTGGCACAGTTCTTGAGTAACGTTACATAATTAGCATTTTTGGTAGAAAATCTGTAGTATTTTGTTACATGTGGCCCAAGTTGGGCACTGATCAGGCCTGGGCAGGGATGACAGAGCCGTAAAATAGTTTCGTGATCACAAAGTCGTGATATAATTTTTATTGACATTGATAGAATAATAAAAAAAATATTACAATTTTTTTGGTTTTTTTTTTCTGTAGCATTTTGTTACATTCCGCCCAAGGCAGGCACTGATCAGGCCCGGACAGGGATGACACAGCTGTAAAATAGTTTCGTGATCACAAAGTCCTGACATAATTTTTATTGATATTGATAAAATAATTTAAAATACACGCTAATTTTTTTGGTTTTTTTCTGTAGCATTTTGTTACATTCCGCCCAAGGCAAGCACTGATCAGGCCCGGACAGGGATGCCACATCTGTAAAATAGTTTCGTAATCACAAAGTCCTAATATAATTTTTCTTGACATTGACAGAATAATTTAAAAAATCACGCAACATTTTTTTTCAGGATGACATCACTTGACGAAAATACTGAAACAAATGTTTCGTTGATTTCAGAAAATTCTTTCACAAAATTCACTGTCAGTTGGAGCGCTTGACGAATACGCCGCGGATCACAATGTGGAAACAATGTGGACGTTTCTTCTTCAGTCATACTTTGAGGTGGAAAATGGAAGCGCGGAATTCAAGCGGCAAGTGTCCTCCACTTACGGAGTGCGTGGTTCTCGGGTGCTCTGCATTTCAGAGTATTCGGGCATGCGAGTGATCTCGTCGTCGTCGTCGTCGTCGTCGTTTGCAAAACGCGACTTTGATACGCATATCAACGCCGAGTGTTTGGAACGCGAGAGCCCGGCGAGACGTTCTTTGACCGTTAAGAGTTACAAAGGCTCAAACCAAGTAGCCCGTCCCATTGTTCAGTCGTGCATGCGCCGCGACCTGCGCTCCATGACGTCGCGACGAAATCGCGGAAAAAACACACTTTTTCTTCTCCTCTTTTTCAACTCGTCCTCCTCCTCGAATCTCCCAACGGGGCGACGAAAAAAAAAAAAAAAAAAAAATCCCACGTGGAAAGGAGACCGATAAGGATGGCTTTGATGTCTCCTGGCTGCGGACCAGGCCGGGGAGGTGAAGCAGAAAAACCTTTGCGCGATCCGATCAGTAGAAAGAAAGACGACAGCTTGTAACGCGGAAAGACGAGAACAGAAAGAAAAAAAAAAAAGAAACGAAGAAGACGAAGAAAGGAACGTGCAGACGAAACCTGGTATAAAGGGATCGGCGAAACTCTTACCGGTCGACAATCGTCTGTGTTGCTTCGAGTATAACAGCGCGAAGCCGACGTCCCCCCCCCCCTCCCCCCTCCCCCCGACTGGAATTTCAAAAGAAACTCAGAAGGCTCAATAGCAGAAGAATTTTTTTGTCCCTGCGAAAAGCATTCGATTGAAGGAAAATGGTAGGATTTTTTTATTTTCCGGTTCAATTTTTTCTCGGATACACTACTTTCCGATAAAAGTTTTTTTGTCTACTCGAAGACGGATCTTGAATTTTTTTATATTTTTTTTCGTCGAGAAAACCGAGCGAAAAAAAATGGAGGGCCAAAAATTGGGCTGCAACGAAGTGAAAAGCGGGTATGTTTATATTTAACCGAAACCTGCCAATGACAGGTTTGGAGTCGAGGGGCGCGCTTCTTGAATTGCCGAGTGGAACAATGGACGCGGTACCCGAGGCTCGCGACGGTGCTGCCTCGACGATGGCATTTTCCGCCCTCGCGCAGCGCGAGTTGTGAACCGAGTTGAACCGGGGCTACTTTTCAAGAGCCATAGAAAAGTGCGGCGCGGTTGGCGCGCGGCGTCGGAAGTTTCGTCCGCTATAAGCGTCTTTCCGAATTTTTTTCCGGGCCACTCCGGCCACGTCTGTACAGCTGCGCGCAACGCCCGCACACACAAGACGTTCGCAATGCCCGCGCGCGGTCGGAAAAGAGCGAAAGAGGAGGGGAAAAAAAATTAGCCTTTCGCAAAGTCGACGAAAGTTTTTCGCTCTATTTTTGCCTCTCGTTGCGCGCAAAACAAGAACGGGTTTCCGGGCCCCGATTGAATAGTCCCGACCAGCATAATCGTCGAGTCTCAACGATCATCGTGAATTATGAAAAGCGAAGCTCGGTATTCAAAATGCTTCAATCTTTTTTTTTCTTTCCATGGATTGTCGATTAACCGCAATGCCATTAATTTTTCATCAATTACATAGCTCTGTTGAGCTCTTCTATTCGAGTCAACGAGGATAAAATTGTTCGTAGCAGATGAAAAAAAAAAAAAAAAAAAAAAACCCAGGCCAAACATTTCTTTTTCCAAACATACATTTCTTCAGTCATCTCCAGTTCTCTCCGAGCAGGCGTGAAAAATAAATCAGCCTCTAAACCATCCCCATTGTGCGGGTATCACAATATTTCCCGTTCCTTTTCAATCAACTCCGCGCGAGTGTGCTTAATAAGTTAGGCAATCTCGTTTGATTGAAACTGCGAGCGTCGAAACGAACGCAAAAAAAAAGGGCGCAGTATCATCCAGCGAAATAGTGCGGCCAAAAGGCTCTTTGCGCGAGAGTTGATCAATCTCGGGTGGCGCCGGGGATTTCAATGGAAGTGGACGGTACATCCCGAATTACCATTCGTCGTATATCCCCCGCTGTGTTTCGCCGTACAGCGGCGCGCTCTCGGCGCTACACGTAGGCGCTGCTGCTCTCGTGTCGAGCTTCGCGCAAGCACAATCCGTTTCATCGAAGCATCAACGCGACGAGGGGAGGGAGGGGGGGGGGGGGGGGGGTGGGGTGGGGTGAGGGGGCAAGCTGGATGGGATCCGTACCGGGTCACTAGTTGGCTCCTGGTAGAATGCCGGAGCTCAGCCACACTCACAGTCACACTCACACTCACACTCGCACTCACACTCGCACTCACACTGACACTCACACTCACACTCACACTCGCACTCACACTCACACTCACACTCACATTCACACTCACATTCACACTCACATTCACACTCACACTCACACTAGCACTCACACTCACACTCACTCACACTCACATTCGCACTCACACTTCCACTCACACTAACACTAACACTAACACTAACACTAATACTAATACTAATACCAATACTAACACAAACACTTACACTCGCTCTCACCCTCAGAGCAAACTACCATTTCTCGATAGCTGCAGATTGACGTATACACCGCACTATACCCACACAACATTGAACGATTTAGCCGTATAGGTGTGTGAGTTGAGTGTGAGTGTATTTGTGTGTGTTATCTACACACACATATGTATATAGACATATAGGTCGAACATTACGGAGATTTCCCAATGGGAATCTCGTGACGCCGGACGACGCTCAGCGTCCCGATACTCGCGATGGATAGCGGCACACGAAACCACTATATACGGCATATAGCCAACCCGAAGCCCGGGGAGGAAGCCGGTTGCGCGTAAAACCGCGCGCGCGCATTCAGTGGAACACGAAGCGCACGCGATTCGACGTTGCCGGCACGCATGAACCGCAGCGCGGAAGCGTTATTTACGCTAGTCGAGCGCGTCGAGGGAGCTTCGGCGATGTTTCTTAGCCGGGCGACGTTTGTGGCGTGAACGGAGCGCAGAGTCGATATGACGGCTGAATGCCGGGAGAATTTGAGAAACAATGTGTATACCAAGAAATGGCGAATTTCCCAGTGGACTCGGGATGGATGGGGGGGGGGGGGGGGGGGTATGGGGGCAGCCAGTCGTGACACAACCCTCGGGATCCGCGCGCTAAGCTCGAGCGTAAACACGCGTGAGCTTTCGCCGCAGGTAATAAGCGTACGCGACACGATCGAAGCTCTCAAAGGATCGCGCGACACAGAGGGAAAGTCGAGAGAGGGGTCTTGCGAGGGAGGGAGGGAGGGGGGGGGAGAGGAGGGGAGGGGTTGTGGGGCAGCGTGCCCGGGTACTTTGGCGAGTGCGATAGCAATCACACACGACATGGAGGGTGGCGCTCGAGGGTCGCGTTCTCGTTGCCGCTTGCGCTGAATAATCGCGGTACAGTCGAAACTCACACACTACGATTTTTTTATTCCGAAACATTTTCGCGCGAATCCGCCGAATTTGCTGTGAGAATTGGTAAATAAAAATCAAAATCTGTCAGATTGATTGGTAAATCAGCTGCGACGAAAAATCAGCTTATCTGTTTTTATTCTATAAAAAATAAAAATAGCGATATTTCGTGGCATTGTATTTTTTTTTTCTTGAATAACCTAAAAGTTGAGAATTAATGTGAATTAATGAGAGCGTTATAATGCTCCGCTCTACGAGACTCGATACTTTTATACGATCAGATTTTGTTATTCCACTGTTTTTGGAAAGTATCTTGTTTCAAAATATTTTACATTCAATCTGAGAAACGAAAGTTTTCGAGATGAATGGGGTTTGGGTTTGGGGGACGCTACTGTAGGCTGCTGCGGCGAGTGCCGGGCCGACCGAGAGTGCCCTGTACCACTGCAGTGCCATGGTAGTGGCTGCGCTATGGCAGGCTGGATTCGCTCTGGTTCGCGTAGCCCGTTGATACCGATGGTATAGTGCGGCTCGTGCGGTGTTCGGTGCTCGCTGGAGCAGCGCGACAACGACGACGACCACGACGACGAGTCATGTGACCGAGTACCTAATTATGCATGTCGAGCTACGCGGAGGGTGAGCGAGAGGGAGGAGAGAGAGAGAGAGAGAGAGAGAGCCGTTTCCCCAGTTCCGCGGGTTTTCATTGATTTATGACCGCCGCGACCGTCACTGCCGCCCGCTCTCAGCACCGGTTTGAGTCGGTCGTTTAGCCGGCGTTAGGATAGCAGATATATATAAGTACACACGCCTGATACATCTGGTTGCCTTGTACGAGGCCAGCAGTGCGCCCGGATGACCTCGTCATTGCCACTACTCACGATTTTTCACCTCCCACGATGACTATGTCAGGACTCATTAAACATACAATTTTTAATAAATCGTTATTTCCATTTTTCATAATTTTTCTTAATTTTTCTCAATTGTTGTCAGTCGTTAAGTCGTTAAGTTGCCACTACTCACGATTTTTCACCTCCCACAATGACTAGGTCAGAAATCATTGAACATAAAATTTTTAATAAATCGTTATTTCCATTTTTCATAATTTTTCTTAATTTTTCTCAATTGTTGTCAGTCGTTAAGTCGTTAAGTTGCCACTACTCACGATTTTTCACCTCCCACAATGACTAGGTCACGAATCATTAAACATACAATTTTTAATAAATCGTTATTTCCATTTTTCATAATTTTTCTTAATTTTTCTTAATTGTTGTCAGTCGTTAAGTCGGTAGTGTGTCCCTTTGGTTCCGTCCGTCTGACCTCGCAGTTACCATTACTACTTACTTTGAGTCTCAGGATGACCCAATGTGGGTTTATAAAAAATAAAAAGTTTTCGAAAATTATTATTAACTTTATAATTCTTTACGAGACTTGCATACTCAACATGAGCTTTCAGCGATTCACGTCTATTCCCAAGCAAGTAAACTTTGTGCTACAAGCAAATGTGTACATTTTAGTAGCGTAAGCCTTATAAGACCTCGTTGAGCGACCCGTATAGCAAAATGTGTACCACGCTCGCGCCTCGAACAATTTTCTTCGCGTCGTAAACCAAGTTTCGAGCGTTCTGAGCGGAAACATAAATAAAAAGTTGGTTCTCGGCGTAGCCTCAGTGTGCAGTGTCTATTATTACGATCACGAGAGCGAGCCTTATCGACACGTGATTGTCGATTAAAAACTGACAACCCCTGTGATTCTGGTGGCTTCCACAATTCGCCTCGTAACCCCTTTCGCCACCCCTCTCCCTAACTAAACTCGAAAAGTCGTTTTACACGAATATCGACACATGCGGAACGGTGAAATCTAGTCCAGATCCAGGAGCGCACACAGACTGCTATATATATTTCAAACGTGAGCTCAATCGGAAGTTCACAGACAGAGAGAGAAACTGGGAGATAGTCGTCAACGACTACGACGACAGTACTATTAGCCACCGCTACTGTCCCCGGGTTTTCGGTTAGCCCAGCAGCTTCAACACACAGAGAAATCGCCCAATGGTAATAAGAGATAACAGTTGGAATGTCGTGACTCGAGTCTATCCAAGCCCTCTGCCCTTCCGGTCTACCATTGGACCGTCAGCTTAAGCCTTTCATTGTTAGTACCAGGGACGATTACAAATACTGGAGAAAGCAATTTTCCCAGCATTCCAGGAAGATCGGCTCTCAGATTTAATCAATGGAAGCCGCGGGGATGCGACGAGACTGGAGCGTAGAAAATATGACGGAAAAAAAAAAGAAAAAAAAAAAAAATGTTACGGGAATGGTGGGCGGGTGGAAAAAAAATCCCTATTGGCATGTGGATGGTTATCGGAGGAGGAGGAGGATATGAGATTGGACGAGTTTTCCCACAGCTATATCTACGCTATATACTATAAATATATATAGCTACGACAGTGCGTGGCCAGTGATTTCCGTGGGAAGCCCTGTGGCAAAATCGTCGCAGTCGGATAGGCCTGAGCAGAATGATCCAGGCGGCCTGCGGGTCTCGTTCGATCAATCGAGAGCATCATTGGAGGGGATCTTTCGCCCACTCTTTCCTTTCCGCAAAACCTGGTCGGCCTTCCACTTGTACTCGGAACCCGAGAGACTCGTGTGAATCGAGCCCAGCCCATCTTATATCCCGCACAATCTTCGCGCAATCTCACCTAAATGCGTGCTTAAGAATATGGAGCTCGGCGCGTGAGCTCCATATCGTTCCTCTTCCCTCGCCCGCGCAGTTTTACATTCATTTTGTTTCAGGGCCGAAAAGCCGCGGCGGCAAACTGCGTTACGGACAATTCGTTTGCGCACATTGAGATGAGGGCAGAAAGATAGCGCGGGAATAATGTGGGGGGGTTCCCCTTGGAAGGGGAGTGCCCAGCTGGGGTGAGCCCGACGCATAACCGGATGGGGCAGAGGAGTCGAAGCCGTCAACCTGAACGACCTCATGGACCGCAGCGCCACTCCATCGTGGGCAGAGGTGGGCAGGGTTGGTGGGGAAAAATCATACCTTCCGGCCACCATGAGGCTACACGACCAATCCCATCGACCCGGTAGCATCAACCTTTACTGGGAGCCACGCGACAGTAGCGCATTGGCATTTGCACCACTGGCACAGAGAAGTTTTGGTTCCTTTTACATTTTACTTTTTTTGCATCGCTTTATCATCCCTTCGTTGGACCTCTTTTTTCGTCTTCTATTCTCAGAACACGTGAGGATTGAGAAGTGTCAGGATTGACAGCTCGATATCTCTTTAAAAATATCCACCTGTCTGGCCAGCTTTTTTCAAAATATTATTTTGAACTATTGCTTCTGAATTATTATTTTTGAGTCGCATTTTCAACCCTCGAAATACATAGTTTTCTCATTTTTTATTTTTTTTTTAGTGCTTTCGTGGAGCTCAGATCCCAAAATATTTTTCAGGATTTTTTGTACGGATCGAAAAGTGCTAGAATCGACACTACGAATTTTTTTTATACGTGTTCTATCGTATACAGCGGTGGGCAGGGCTGCTGGGAAAAAAAAATAAGCATTCAGACCTGTGGGTACGCCAGCCAATCCCAGCGACTCTGTACTACCAGGCACAACTAACGCCACCGACGTTACACTGCGAGCAACATGACAGTGGTTGCTATTTGCACTACTGGGGTAGTCGAGACGCTCCACCCAATTCAACCCCCTTTCGCACTTTGCTTTCTATGCGCTCGGATCTCCCTTTCGCCTCCCGACGGTGAACCCGCTGGTCCATTCTTCGTTCATCGAGCATTCGAGGCGGTTTTTCCCTGAAATGGAAAGAAGGCACCGAAGAACGGACCAGAGGCCAAGGGAACGAGGCGTTGGAGGAGGTTGCTGTCCGAGTGAACCCAACCACGACCCCGCCACGTTTTTTTTTTCCCCAGCTTTTTTTCTCGCACTCGCGTCTCTCTATCTCGAACCCATTTCAAGAACGAAAAAGATACCGAGCAGGTAGGCTACACCTACTGACCCACTTGGGGAGTCTACTTTCTTAGCCGCACAATGTACCGTCCTCACCGAACAACTTTTTCCACTCTTTGTGCGCATTTTTGCCCCCCTCTGTATTTCTTTTGTACCGACCGAGCCACGTAGTTTGCCACCTTTTTTACATTTACGAGCTTGCAGATAACGAAAGCGGAAACGTGGGAAAAAAAAAACAGGGAAAATTTAAGCTCTCACCTATCGTCGCGTATTGCAGTCGCTGGTATCGGAATTTTTAGTTATACATTTGCGGGAAAATAGACCGCATTTGGGTCGAGTAACTTTTTCTGAGGTTTTCGCTGACCCAGCTAATTTCGTATCCGAGAACGAAGCGTGTCGTACGCCGCATCGTCGCGACGTTCTATGGGTGAGGAATTACTTCGGGCGCTTCGCCGAATGAGACAGCTGTTCGCCTTTATTTCCTCGAATTTATCACCCGGATGTCACCGCGTTACGATTTTTTTTTCTTCTTTTTTCCTCGCGAGCATCGCCATGAAAAGCACCTGCTGCTTCCGGTGGCGGAGGAGCTTTTAATTCAATTCTCGTGTTTCCTGAGCTTTTCTCATATTTTTCCAGAGACTCGACGAATCACTGAATACATTTTTATAAAATTTGCTCTGCGAAAAAAAATGTACAACAGCATTGAGGGAAACAATTTTTATTTTAAGCGCCGTCTTATTTGCATCTTAATTTCTGGTTCGCAGTAGTTCGAAGAAAAATCGTTAGTACCGGACGCGTGGGTCGTTTGGCGGATTCGTAATGATCGGACAAAGCGTTCTCATTGTACGTCTTACGTTTTGCGCTCGTTCGTTTTTTCGCCTATTTACCTCTCATCCGGAGACGTTCGTTTCGTTGGAGAACATTTGCTGAGCACCGAGCGGCTCTCTTCGAGTTTTTCAACCCCCTCGGCGTGGTTTTTCAACCCCCTCGGCTCTCGCCCATCGCTCAGAAATTCCCCTCTCAATTTTCCGTATCTTTCGTACGTCTTCATTCTCCCGTTTCGCCTGTTTCCGCTGTTTCGCGACTTTTCTTCAAGGACGTCTCATCTCGCGCATTTTATCCTTTCGCGTTTTCTTGTCTCTCGCTCGAGAAGCAGCAGCGAGAAGCCTTCCACGAGTTCTGGCGTCCGTCACGAACTTTGCCGGCTGCTTCTCTCTCGGCTCGTCTCGATGTCCGGCACTCGACGACACGAGAAAAACTCTCGAGACGGTTTTTCTCGGCTGCCACTTTTCTCACCGAAAGTTGATCGCTGTTCGTCGCTATATAACATATACACACCGTCTGCTGCGCTTCTTTGTTCCTGGCGCTAAGTGAAAAGTGGGGTAACTTCGTATATCAACAATATAAATAAGTACAGACCAACGCGACTTGGGTTTCTATCCATTGTCCACTGTTTATTGGTCTTCGAGTTCTAAAATCTCAAATCGAATCAATGAGAAACCAGACATCATTTTTTTCCGACAAAAATTGGTAGGCAATATGCCTACATTTTTATTTAAACCTAATCGTGTCTAGATCTGCATGCGTTATTATTATTATTATTTTAGACGTTAGGTAAACTGTTCGAAATCGAATTGACTCAATTCCAGCATCTGACGTCAACGACATCAAAATGTTGTTTCACCTGACGTCGACGACATCAAAATGTTGTTTCACCTGACGTCGCCGTCCTCCGCATTCATGCGTTTATTATTTCCAACATCCTCAGCCCCGCCCAACCTGAAAATTCCGACAGTTTGATGGGTGCTCGCGATTCCCCGAAATCTCGAAACTTCGTTGCGCCTCATCGCTGCATCTCAGGGATTGCCGCTATCGCTATTTTACTCCCTTCCCGCAACTTTGGCTGTTGCCAAGACGCACGTTCCTCGCGCCCAGCGCTCGAGTAACACGTCCCTTTTACTGCTCGACGTGGATAACGCGAGAACAGCGTCGTCACAGCCGCGCAACCTGATTTCATAACCCGCGCTCCGTCTCACGCTCCTCAACTGTCTTCGTCGCAAGTTTTGATTGACTTTCCAGCCTCGCAACGACGTCGAAATTCCACGACGTCGTATTCCACCGAAATTTATCCACGTAGCCTCCGTGCGTATTGTCTCGACTCGTTCTGTGCGCATGAATAACCAACTATTCTCTGGCACTTTGATATTCGAGGGATCACCCGGCGTTGAAGCTTTCCCAGCATCTTTTATACATTTTTTTTTTTTTTTATTTTTATTTTTTTGGAAACAAAAAAGGCGTCTTATATTTTTCGCCACTCTTCGCGATCATCGAGGCATCGCTCGCAACATTTTTAAAAATTTTTCTCCAGCTTCGTCGACTCTTCCCACAATTTCAGCGAACTTCCTTGGCTCCAGTTTTGTTTCTTCGCTGCAACCGAACGTTATCCGAACCCCGCAACGTCTTCCATCATTTTCCTCTAAAATTCTCAAACGCTTCGACGTCGGCTTCGGCTTCGCGAAAACTCAGCGCGGGCTCAGTCAGCCGCGCGGAGTTTTCCCATTCACGGTTCGAAACTATGGAAGACAAATATTAAGTGGAACGAGGCGAAGTGTGCGCGCTGCGTGGTTGACGTGCGGGTTTAGTGCGCAGAACTATTGTGGCACTTTGTGTGCCACAAGTATATAGCGGGTTCGCCGTAGTATTTCATATACCGCTGGAATGACGGTACGTGCGGTTCAGGCTCGTTTCGTTCAATCGATAGTCCCCGCGTGCCTCAGACTCGGAGCAACGGTTTCACCCATCGCGGCGAGTTTCACGAACGAGTTCGAAGACAATTTGTCTCCGGCCTCGGCTCGTTCACTACCACCCGGGCGATCCGGTTCCGCCAGCCATTGGAACAGTGGGTTTCATGCGTCCCTTCGCCCCTCCACCCGCCAAGCTGGAAGAGGGGGAGGGGCCTCCACCCCCGCCGCAGCGGTGGGGGTGGAAGGGTTCGTCCCTTCGAAGCGACTCAGGCAATTCGCGCTCTGGTCGTTCGCACTGCCGAACCGGTCCCGGGGTATTAAACTCAACCTGAAATTACGCGGCGTCGACGCCGGAAGAGCTTTCCCCACGACGCCGAACACGCAGCTTCTGGTTTGCTGACGACTCGCGGGTATTTTCACCTTCAGCCGCGAAACGGTCGAAAATGTGAAATAGGGCTTCGCGGATTGTTTAGAGACACTCAAAGCGACGCAACAGGGAAAACAATGTTTTGCTCTTGGAGTTGAGGGATGGGTCGTTGAGTCTCAGTGTGCAACAAGCATATTTGCATAGCTGGTAAAATTGCGGTCAATGTGTCTCCGAGGGTCGAGTGAAGTCTGAGGGTTGAAAATCTGAGGGTAAATATTCTGAATTTTATGCAGGGAAAATAAAATTCGGCTACGTTTTTTTTTAATATATTTTTTTCGATGTATCCACTGGTATCAATGTTGTTTAATTTGGAGTTCAGTGTCCCGATTTTTTTTATTTAACTGAAATTGGAGCTGCAGAGTCGAATCGCCTATCCTCGTTTGACTGGAAATATTTCAACAAGATTTTGTAATTTTTCCATGATCGACTTATGAAATAATTGAGAGGGACTCTGTGAATTTGAGAGGGAAAAATATTTTTCCGGAAGAAAAGATTTTTTTATTCTGTAATATATGTTTAGTGAATGGGCGACGACACCGAATCGTAAACAAGACGGTAAATTATCTAAAAATCCCGCATATATTCATGCCGCCGGTGCGGTTGACTCTCGCGGCGTCGAGCGAGCCGGAGATCTGGTGTCTCGGGTAAAACATTAAAATTCTAGCTGGGTTGAGAGCCGTGGGTTGGCAACAGAGCTACACAGGCGGCGGGGCGACAGCCGAGCGGAATACAGAAATTTAAAGCTCCGCCGTGAACACCGACATTGGCGAAAACTTCTGAGACGACGGCTTTTTGTACAAGGAAAAAATAAAATAAAAAAAGAAACAGTGAAGTTTCAGCAGAAGAGACTGGAAAAAGTGGGCAAGGGGAACAGGATTTCGAGATCGAATTTTCGAGCAGATTTTATTTCTCAGCTATTCGCAAATCTTTACGTCACCTGCGAAGTGACAAGTTCAAGCGATGATAAGACATTAAATTTTTATGGTCCTGACCTTCTTTTCAGAAATATTTAACAACCCTTGCGGACAACACGAGCCGTTAAAAAAAAATAACAATTTACCTGATTTTTTTTTACGTGATTTACGACCTTCAACAATTTCATTAAAACGGCGAGATTGCCAATAACTCCGGCAATAACCGGTGCAAATTTTGTACATACTCGAGAGAGGCCAGAGTTTACAATACACGGCTCGAAGCCTCTCTTCGACCGTGACCGAACGAAGTGGAAGGAATCTCGAGTTAAGTGATACTGAAAGGTTTAACGACTGCCAATAAAAATGAGACGGCACACGCGCAGGGTTGGACCCTCCCCCGAAGTTCGTCGGATCTCGACGGTGAAGCGGTAAAGTCGATGGAATACAGAAGTCTCTGTTTATGTAGCAGCGTCAGCAACCATCGGCCGAGGAGTCGAGTATAAAAGTGCGTTAAAGCAGGAGATCGATGAGCTTCTCTCGTCACGAAAGTGCTCTCTAAGAGCTCTTGGAGCTGATGGCCAGTTATCATCGCCAGTGCGAATCTTCTTCCCGGAAACAAAAGCCCAGATGCGTCAAACAAATCTCCACTTTTATACAGCTGGGAATCTTGGAAATGCGCAAGCAGCTAAAAGAATGAAAAAAAAAAAATGTCTGTCGCTTTAAAATCGCTGATACACATTTTTCTTTGATTTTATGTAAATTAGAAAATAAGACCAATACTAAACTTGTTGAGAAGCATTAATATTAGGTTTCTGTATAGCTGATACATTGCCAATTAAAAAAAAAATCTCAATGAAATTTTCTTTTAGTCGATTAATTAATTTTTATTAAAAAAAAATATCTCAATAAAATTTTCTTTTTAATTACGAAAAAAGAGTAATTTATGCCAAGACCGAAACTACGTACACAAAGTGTAATACAGGTGAGGTAAACAGTAAAGGAAAATGTCAAGCGTCCCCGGCGACTTTGCCGGGTCACAACGACCCCGCGCAACCAGCAATAGCAGCAGCGACACGGCAAGCTTGTCATAAAACTAATAGAAGCTGCGCTAGACTCGTACCAGTAGTATTTTACGCCCGACCTCGCGGCGCCGGAAATGGTGTAGCCGCCCCCGGGTTACTGCGCCAGGAGCGCAGGAAGAAGTGACAACTCGGCTGCCGACATAATCCGAAGGAAATGCGTTGCCTCGTGTGAAAATGCGCACGCGCGTCGCCGAAGTTGCAGACGGAAAGTGCGGAGCGCCCGAGGGTGGAATGGAAATTCAAATATGCTCTCAGTGGTAACAGACGTGTTTGGGCGGACGTAAAAAAAAAACAAAAAAATCAGCAAAATATATCAGACACATTCGACTACAATGGAAGGAAATCAAAGACATTGCACAAGGGACTCAGGACTCAGGAAGGTTTATCGAAAGACAGGAATTCGACTCCAGCAGAGAAAAGTTCGGATTCCGCGCGAACGTGCCGAGATAATGAAACGAAAACGTCGGAACACGGATCCAAGTAGTAATGGAACGGAGCGCTCAGACTAAGACAGCAGAAACCACTGACTGAAACTACTGGGATTTTTTTTTCTTTTTCTTTTTTTTTTTCGTCGTAGTAATTCACATCCTCGAAGAGGGATTTTCAGGGATTCGCGAAATCCCGCACGCAGACAACCCAGATAGGTGCGGAGAGGATCGGAAGTGAGGGGGCGGAGGAGGAGGAGGAGTGGGAGGGGGCGGAAGGGGATGGTGGGGGAGGGAGGCAATTACGAGAAATCGATTTGTCGCGATAGCCATCGAGGCCGAAGGAGGCCGCGAACCAATGACGAGGAGAAGAGCGACCCGCGCGGAGCGAGCGAGAGGGCCCGAATGTGTTCGGCTAATATCGCGAAGGAAGACAGAAACAGGTAGATAAAATCGAGCAGTGACTCTGACGAGTGGTGGTATAGTAATAATGGCAAATTGGTTACCCAGAGCCGCGCGGGTTGGAAGGGCGCGATAGAGAAAAACGAGGTCGGAAGCCATCCCGGTAGCGTGTTCCTGGGATAGAGAGGCAGCAGCAGTGGAGGCAGCAGCTTCTAGCTGCACCGGGAAACTCGAACCGGTTGCAATATGCGCTCTCGTTCCTATCCGAGATCCCGCCTCTACTATAGGCCACCCGAAACCCGTTGGGTTGTTACGGCGAGAAATCTTCGCGGAATCTTCGTCTCCGGTTTGGCAAATCCAGGTATCCGTTTTGTCAATCACGGCAATCATCGCAGTCATCCAAAGCAAATTGCTCTCCGAGCTGTCTACAACGCCAGTCCATTTGGTTGAGTTTTGAATCTGAATGATACACTTTTGTAGTTGCTGTCATTGGTTCAAAACTTTGAATGTAAGACAGCGAGTAGTAGTCGTGAGTAGCTATACAATAATTAGCAAGACTATATAACAATGATCAGGATCGTTGAATTGGAATTGGAATTCGAGAGAACAGTCTTCGTAGACCCAATTTTTTTTATGCATGTTGGATTCATTAGTAATGGCGGGTTCATTGCACGAGTGACCCGAAAGCGAGATAAAAGTTGAAACCTTCCCTCCCTTCTAGGACTTAAAGTATCGATTTAACGATACCAATTATACAGGCTTCAAATACTCCAAAAATTACTGATTCAATTGGTCCATTATCGTGATTGCCGGATATTTCCGCCGTCAATTCCACGAGAACAAGCTCTGCTGCAGCAGCGTTGACTTTGGCTCGCAGCGCTGAGGGTTGGAGTATTCGATTTGGTTGCGCGCAAAAGGATCCGACGGGAAAACGTGATCGAGGCGGATCGATAGTCCGGGAGATGCACCGCGGGGGGAGGGGAGTCAAACAATCATCCCTTATCGCGTCGAGGGGCAAATACTACGAGATAGATACCGGGTGAGTTTGCGAACACACAGAAGGAACGGATCGAGATACACACGGGAAGCGAATGCCGTGAAGGAGGTTACATTTGCCGTGAAGAGTGTTCTCCCGGCGATATAGCGCAGCCATATCGAAGTAGCGCCAGTAAAGTAGTTCCCACACCGGGACCTGCACTTCCGAGACCCCGACCGGTTTTACTCCTTGGTACTCACTTCTCTTCCTATTTCTTGCCCCCGCTTTATACACCACCCTCGAGCTCGTATTACGTCGCTTCCAACCGTCGCTAAAAGTGGAAAAGTATTTCGAGCTTCGAAGGACCCTAGCAAAATCCACTGGATTTCATAGAGTCACTCGAACTCATCTATTTTTAGTCACAAGGGATGAAAGTAACTACAATTATCTGTTTCTAAAATAGGATATGAAAAACCGGACACTTCAACGATGAAATCCAGTCCATCCGGTTTGTTCTGCTGGGAATCGGAATGGCGAAGCCTAAAAATACATGTTTAGTGGAATGCAGAGTGAAGTAACGAACAATAAATGTTTGTGTGTGTTGCATTTGCTTTTTGGTGGAGCTGCGAGATACGGTAACGAGGAAAAGAACAGAGAAAAGGAGGAAAAGCCAATTAACGATGATCCAAATAACGAACGTCCGACACGCTGACTCGTTTTGCCCTCCTCTTGGTTTTGTGTACACTGGTTTGTTATAGAGTATACGATGCAACTGTACAATCGACCCTGCCCCCGACGTGACCTCTCGCTTCGGGTGTTTCGTTATTATGCAGCGAAACCCGGGACATCCGAGACGTCGACTGGCCTGTTGAGGATAACATTCTGTCGACAACATTTTGACGGCATACATTAGCATCGCATCCGCGTGCATTCGCAATTAGGCGGTCGGAAGCCACCGGCGCCACCGGACGTTCGTACATCGAACAACCTCGCCCCCAGGTGCAATAGTTGCAGTCTCGGTAATTAATACTGGCAAAGAAAAAAAAAAAGAAAGAAAACAGTTGGTAATTCTCTACGGTCTTCCAATTTACTTAAAAACTAGGTTATTGTGCATGCTATTTATGAAAGCCTTCTGGTTAGTCTGGCTTTCAGCATACAAGCCGCTACCATGTACAGAGGAAGATAAAATAAATACAGACAAATGGTCGGAGAGAGAAGGAGGATTTGAATAAGAAAAAATAAAAAATAAAGAAATAAAACGGTCGCGGGTGTTTATTCTTGGCGAGGGTAACGGCGAGTGTCGAGCGAAGAAAGATCGCGAGGAAAGGAGAGAAATGGAAGGCGGCGAAAGGCGCGGAAAAGAAAGTTCTAATTTTGCGCGTTTCGCGAACCGTGCTAAGGCTCTTACCCTCTCGGCAGTCGGGGAACGGGACGAGTAATTCGGGGTAAAAGCACCGAGAGCACGGATTACGATAAGGTGAAACCATAAACCGCAGAAGAACTCGTCCCCCTTCCACTTCTTTCCCTCTTTTTGCAGAGTGGGAATATCATACCCCAGCCTCTTCAGTAGATACAGCGAAAATCTTCCGACCGTGCACAGACCCTAACGTTGCTGAGCTCTGGGCTCGCTGATTATTTTTTTCCGTCTTTGTGCAGCGTCTCTGCAGGGACAATTGTGTTCGTTCCACGAGATAACGCATCGAATTATTATTTTTCTTTTTTTTAGCGTTACATGAGTACTTTATAGTCAAAGAGGTCGGATATTGCGTTGGAATTATGGGAGTTACTCGGTTGCTTTCTGGATATTAAAGCTTCGCCACACTGCACGAGCTTTCACGTGGGTAGAAATACAACAAGTAGAGCTTGAACACCACTGAAAGGGTTGCACAGAAATTGCGATACATTGTTTTCGTTGGGTCGACTGTAAAACTGAATTTTACGCTGTTTGTAGGAAGTCGGGATTAACTGGATTCCAAGGGAGTGGTCGATACTGCGGAGACATCTGGCGACTCTAACGTATCAAATTTGTGGTACCGGGGTTGGGATTAACCGGAAATTTTCCGGATATTTGGGTCTCAATCCCAGGATCCTTGAGCGTTGGGATCCCAAGATCCGGGTTATTTGAGGTCTCAAGCGGCCGAATTAGAAACACTAAGAGTTCCTCTATTAAAAAGTTCGTTGTTTTGGAAGAATTTGGCAGAATATGCTTCTGTTTGAATTAAAAGGAAAGTCCTGAAAAATTGAGTAGCGGATAACAGACAATGCAGATCCGCTTCTGCTGAAAGTTAAAAAATAAAATTGTTTTCCTCCACTTCTCGAAAACAATCAAACTTGGTGGCAGTTGGATAAAAACAGATTTTCGGTTGACTCGATCGTGGGAAGATTCCTCAATGTCCGCAAACAGCTTCCACTTGTCTAAACGTCGTAATGCAGATTTGGCGAGGTCATGCAATCCCAACAAGTGTCGTGTTTTTTTCCCATAATTCTGCGGGGAACAAAAGTTGCGCGAACGTTGGTAAAACTCGCTACAAACTTTTTGCTCAATAATAAATTGGTTTTAGCTTATATTCAAGCGAAGGGCTTTTTTCTTCCCTCCAGCACGAAAACAAAGTTATTTCACCGAAGAAAAGTTCCGGCGCCCCGTTTGGCCTTTTCTACACTCAGCGGCGTCTATAACCGTTCGAGCTTTTTCTGCCACTTTTATTCCAGCCTTTCGCGCGCTTCTCTTCTTTTTTTTTTCACCCCAAGGTCTTACGCTTGACTAGGGCCGTACGCGCGTTTGGTACGCTGCCTGTCTCGCCACCCGCGGCGAAATTGCCTCAGATGGGAATTAACGGGACCCGAGGCCGTCGAGAAGATGGTGGGATTTACGAGGTGGGCTCTCGGCCCTTTTGCCGTACACTTTTCGGCCCCCCTTCTATCCTTCACTCAGGATCATTTATTCGTCCTGTTCGTTAGGCAGTAGCTGAAGCAAATAAAACGTTCGTTGACGTCGCGGCTGCCTCCTCGACAAAACGCCGCGGGGCATCCCAGTTTATCACACGGTATTAGACCCTGTTCGCAACTTTGATAGTCCTGATAGTCGCTTTGTCTTAATTTGGTGCTGTCTTATCGTAACAACGGCTTAAGTTGCTTCGATATACTTTTATATGTACGGCATCATAAATTATTATTATTATTATTAGTGCCATAAGCTCTCTTTCGTTTCGGACAGCAGTGTGGACGTCTGATTGTACTTAGGACCCTCGGTTAATGTGATCTTCCATCTCCCAGAACAGTTTTTACGCGATAGAATGTAGGGGAAAAAAGTGTTTCAGAAAAAGGGGGAAAAAACGTTTCAGAATCTTTCTCAGCCGCTGGTTTTATATATTTTCGATTAAAGATTTGACGTTCGGCCACCTCGTCGAAAAGCGAATACGAGGGAGTTAAGTATACTGCACGGCGTTGGACGTCTCTCTCTCTCTCCTTTCGCCCTCGTTCTCTCTCCTATCTCCGATACGGCGAAAAGTGCGAGTGAGAAAGGGTGAAGCGAAGCGAAAACCAGCCAGAATCGCCTCGTTATCGGATTCGACTATCGGGAGTTGGTCTCTCGCCTCGTCTGCCTTGCCCAGGCCACCCAGACTGCTGCTATTCTCTCGACGGTTTCTCCGGGTTCGCGGCCTCGATCACTAATACTCTCGAGGAATCTTGATCATATATATATATATATACGGTGCACCTTTTTTTTTGCTTTTCGTTCGCGAATTCGCCTCTTTTTTTACTTCGCCTCGCCTCAATCATGAGATCCGCAGAGATTTTACGATTATGACGACGTCCAAGGACACGAAGGACATTCGTCTTTAGGCGTGTCAGGACTTTCGTCATTGAGATTACGTTCCTGCAGGAACAGCACTTTTGACACTGATGAGGGGCTACTGTCCCAGATCCAACGTCGACGTTACAAAGTTTATATTCGAATAGAAACTCATCTCGTGTCGAGTTAGCGTGTCAAGAAATAGAAACCCTATTAAAATGATCACTATGATTATCCGCCTCTCGCAAGGAAAACTTTTCCCTGATGCTCAGCAAACTTTGGCATTTATAGCACATTCAGCGAAGAAGACCCTTCGTAAAACCGCGTGGTTCACCCTCTGACCCTTTCTCAACGGTTGGGAGATTCATATTGATCCGATTGAAGCATCGAACATCATCCATATACAATAACGATGCCAAAAATGGATCACGTGCATGGAACACGTTTGTAATCGTAGATGTAATATCAGTAGACAATGTTACCATGTTATCAAACTGAATATTTTAGTAGGATGGATATTTTAGTAGGCAGAATGTAAAACTATGATAACATCAAGAACAGTATTAATTTAATAGGATTTTCCTGAAGATGTTCAAGTCGTTAATCCGAACATTTCTTATTCGGATGCGTCCCTGAAGGAGACATCATCGTTCGGCTTCAATCTGCTAAACTTTGAGTCACGGATTTTACGGGCACACGTCGATGTACTCGGTAGTTTTCAGTTCGTGACACGATTTCTTCGAGCGCCAACGTGGCGTCGAACACGTTTTACGATCATTCGCGGCATTTCTGTGGGCGCTGCCGGGGTAACGATCCAAGTTTCCTGGCGTCGTCATCGCATCGAGCTTGCCGACACCAACGTTCCAAGATTAGTTGATACGTTGAAATTGATCGGGTAAGACAAGTCGGGCAGATACTTCGACAGGTCACCGCGATAATCGTCAGGAAACCGTCGGAATCACCAAACTGCGATTTCACGTCGAAATACAGAGATTATGTTCCACCGGTGGAAAAGATTTGGTATCAATCGAATTGAAGGACGTGACTCTGCACTCTCTTATCGAAGAATTGAAGGACGTGGCTCTGGCTGCCGGCAGCCAGAAATCGAAGATCAGTCGGAGAATTGCCCATCCTTCTAAAAGGCAGAACTACCGTTGACTTGAAACTGCTAATCACAGAAATGGACTTTCGCAACTGATCCGTCGCAGAGTTTGCGGTGTCTCTGCTGCCTCCCGCTGTCATTTCGAAACCGGGACCACGATCTTAATTGAATTGAAATCGATATGGACTTTCCTCGCGAAGCCCAGAGTGGAAATAAGCTTCGACGTTATTGGAGCTCTCAGACCTCCTGCGGCAAGATTTCTTACAACTGTGGAGTAAACAAGATGTCATTGGCCAGCTTAGAGATCGAAGATAATAGGACAAGCAAGAGGACAACGGCGAAACCCTGGGAAATCCAGCAACGTCATTAGGATAACCAGACAAAGTGGCTCCTGTAGTGGTGCTGCCAATCTTTCTACATCGTCTGTTCTTTTGTTATTCCTTCCACCGCGTTCGCCGTCCTCGTGCCTGACCTAGCTTTCCACTTGTTCCGTCTTCTCTCCTTCCATCTCTTTTCCTCTCTGTTGGTCTTCAGGGGATATTCTCGTGTTTCGATAGAGACGAGAATACCAGAGTAGAGTGAAACAACTCGACAAATAGAGTTTTTCATGCCACGGAACGAAAACTATAACTCGACTATTCGGCAATTTCACCTCCGCTCTTGTTGGAGGGTAAATGAATAACACAGAACAAAAAAGCCAACTACTCGGAAGGCAGAGATGAAAAAAATCCTCTGCTGTGTATATTGAGCGTCTAGTGGCGGGGGTTTTGCGCTGGGATTTAGTCGAGAGTTATACGTTGTTTTAGCGTGTAGTGCCGCTACAAACAACGGTATAGAGGTAACTGGCAGCACTGGCAGGGCGACGATATCGCGTTTAACGAAAATTGTCGAAACTGGTTCAGCTTGAATGGTCCTCGTTCGAATAAACAAAAAGTATTACGGATATCGAGTTGCGACCTTTCTGCAGCTCTCTCACTTTTTCTGAAAGTGCCCTCTCTGGGATTTTTCCAATTTGTTTCATCTCTATGCTTTCTCGCATTACAATAGATCTGAGAGAACTTAGTCAAGATGAAGGGAAAGTGGCCTGATACCTAAAGTAACTGTAACAAAGCTCATTCCCAATGAGTCTTCTTCTGTTCTGGTTTCTTGCAATATTTTGAATAGATAAATATATTTTTGCATCATCACCCTCTTGTTATCATTTAATTTATAAAACATTTTTACACTTAATACAAACGTTACAAGATTTTTTTATCTTATTGCTTTTTCTGCAGCTTTAAATTCTTTTTCTTTATTGCCTGCGCTGGGCCCCTTATCTGCTACTAAGACTACAGAGTGCATTCATTTGCCCTTCTGAACGTGAGCTTTCTATAGAGTTCAGGGAAAATCCTGTATGTTAAGATTGCAGCAACTCTATTCTCTCGTTTCGCGAAATAAGTACGAAATGGAGAGAAAACCCGGAGGAGAAAGCGAGGGTAGCAGAGCCGGTTATCTGCTATTCGCAACGCTACCAGCCCAGGTCCGCCATTCTTCCCGGCCCGTCTCGTAATCCCATTAAGCGTACACCGTGTGTAAGGACTAAGGGCTAAGTGCGGGTTTATAGACATCTAACAACGTTGGAGCTACTGCCGCCGCTGCCGTTGCAGCGTCAATCGTTACTGCCTCTCCGCAGGTAGTGGCGAGAGCCGGGAAATCCCTAGTCTCGGCTGCTGACCGAGAAAGGTAACTTCCGTGAGAAAGGTGGAAATGAAATGTCCCATTAGGATTACGATCCGCGCGTGATGGGAATTGTTACTAAAAAATTAAGCGTGTTCTTGGTCGGCAGACCGAGAAGGTGCTTAGTTTTTGTTGAGAAAAATCTGTTCCATCTAATCTTGAACAGTCTTTATTTCCTGAAAAAAAAAAAAAATCTGTAAAGTAATTCCACTAACCTCTTCATATGTCACAACCACTTAGCAGCAAAGTTGAAACATCAACATTTTAATGTGCAAACTAAAAACATGTCATCTCGTTGAAAGCGTTTTACGCGTTTAAGCGCACCAACAGTTTTGCGAGTTGCAATGGAAATGCGTGAAATGTGACGAGACCATATTACACGTTTTACGTTGTTTGGTTAGACCAAACCGCGACAGCTCTGTTTTACAGGCTCGTACCTGAGCTATTATTACGGGCCTCGTCGTTGCGTGAACGCGCTGCTCTAATGCGTCGTGAAACCCCAGAGATAACACGAACGATGCGATCTTTCATTTTTAGTGCAAGCTTGATAGGCGCTGGATTTATCGTTCATCCGTGTGTAAGAAAGCCCGTAAGTCGAGCCTGGTCGATTCCAGGTTACAAGCGTGACATTTTTTTTTAGTCTCCCTACTTTCGCGTCGCATGTCTCACGTTACACCAGGGAAATGACACGATACGCCGAGCGTAATATAATTTTTCATAAAGCTCCATTGATTTATCGATTAATAAATCGATAAATCGCCGACGATATTAGATACGTATCACCGATTAAAATTCTATTTTGCGATTTTTATCCGCACGGACTCGTCGCACGTCGAGCGTCAGGACTGTCACATTCAGGAGCATTTAGGAGCGATTGAATTTTTCCTCGGGCGTCGAATCCCACCCCCGAATGGCAACCCTCTCTCCCCTATTCACCCCCTTAACCCGCCTCTGCAACGAGTTTTATATACGAAGACCCCGCGAACACGATGATATTTTTTCAGATAAGTCGTCCGGACGCGGACGAAGACGGAATACCGAATAATCGATTATCTGAGCGTCTGTCGGTAGCTTCGTGCCGGCCTCCCGCACAACTCCGAGAAGATTAATCTTTTTCTAACGTGCGACCCTGCCCTCGCGGACGGATCTTGACTTCATAAATCTTCCCGCGGGAGGACCGTCGCGACAACGACGCTTTAAATCTACACTGTGTCCAAGTGTGTCACGAAATCTGTAGCCACGTGTCCCTTCTATTTCAGTTGCTCCTTATGCATCCAGTTTTTTTAAATATTTCACACAGCATTCGTAGGCAAAAAAGGGCGCTTCAATCGCGCAAAAAAAAAATCACTGGGATTTACATTGTGTTTGGCCCGTACGTTAAAAATATTTTTGACGCGGTACAATTTTTCAGTGAACTCGAATGTAGATGAAAAACATTACGACCCACAAATGCCGATATGTTGAGGTATAAAAATAACATCCGACTATATATTTCACGATGTTTTTAGTGATGTTTTCCCGAAAAATTCTGACACGTATCCAATGAAAAATTCTTCTGTAAATAAATATGGCAGAAGCCAGTTTGAAAAATGCAAATACTACACTGAGGGACAGAAATATCCAGGATATTTTTTTTTCGTCGCTTTGTGTGTTTATTTAGAGCAGATACGTAACGACATTACTCGTCAGCAATAATTACGGTTGCAGGGCTTAAGAATAAAAAATAATGAGGACGTCGAGAGCAAATCCTCGGGAGCGACGGAGAAGCGTGGAATTTAGTGCATTGAAGCAATACGCCCGCCATGTCATGCAAAATCCAGCGTCAATACGATCTTCAGAGACGCGACAGACGCAAAGAGGGAGAATTCCTACGAGAGGACTGTGTATACCGAGCCTGTAACCCAACAGACGAACGCGTATTCCTTTGATCTCCCTCCGTCTAATCCCTCCCGCTGTTTTTCCCACAGCTGCCCTTCTGCTGCCTGGATTATTGTGAGACTCGAGTTTGTGTACCACGTCTGTCCCCTTCCGAGAATCCGCATTCCCGTGGAAAAAAAAAAACCTTGCGCCACTCCCTCACCAACGGCCCCGAAATGACTGTCTATATAGAAGATAATAGAACGTTTCATCGAGACGTGACATTTTCTCATATTCCGAAGTCTCCGTCCATCGACGTCCATCTATCATAATTACGTCTCTCTGAGATGTCATAATTTGTCCTGGAAAAGGACCCTTTTTTGTGAATTTTTTATACGAATCTTACTCGTTCGATTACTACATTTCCTGGATTTTTTTTTTAATGAATCATAAATTGGAAATATTTTTATTTATTTTTTTATTCATGAATTGGTAATATTTGTTCACCACAAAAAAAATAGTCGACAGTTTGAAAC
The DNA here is from genome assembly GCA_964034905.1 of Itoplectis maculator. Lineage (NCBI taxonomy): Eukaryota > Metazoa > Arthropoda > Insecta > Hymenoptera > Ichneumonidae > Itoplectis > Itoplectis maculator. The sequence continues at coordinate 11,843,589 of OZ035856.1, read as the reverse complement.
ACATGTCCAAAAGTCGTGGCGCGGATTAATCGCGATCAGACTTTTTCTTTCTGTGTAACTTTTTTCTTTCGTCATCGACAAAAATACAGAAAGAGCTCGTACGCGAAAAGCGAAGTGTGTACTATGTGGAACAAAATATAATGCCGCGCGACGAGAGATAGACGAGAAGTCGGGGAGAACGGGTGACTATAACCCGGCCGTTGTAGTAACCCCGGGAGTGCGCGCGCGCGCGGTCTCGCGGAGGCTTTGACGTCAGGAGAGGGCTTTTCTCAACTCGAGTGGAGACTCACCGCAAGAGCGAACGAGGGAGAGAAGGTTCGACGCGTGTTGGAAGTCGCATTAGAGTGGTGAACGGGAGGCCCGGGAGAAACGGGGGTTCCCCTCCTTTCGTAGGTGCGACGGTCGTCTGACAGAACGCGGGAGAAAGACAGAGAAGTCAACGACTCGTGGACCCCTCGCATCGATTGCAAATATTTAAAGCCCCCGAGGTCAGACGAGAAACGCTGCTCTCGGAGAAAGTCGAGCAAATTCCGGCGCCGCCGCAATCCTCTTAGTGGCAGACAAAAATCAACGAGTGGTTACAAAAACATCCTGGATGCGTGTACATAGGATGTTCAAGGAAATTCGATAAAACGGAAATTTGAATAATAATAATAATAATAATAATACCAATAATTGTATTGTGGCCTCGTAAAAAAAGAATAATATTATATTACGATACGAGGACGGTAAACGTTTTTTTATGATGTTGAAGTTTGCATCGTTGGAATGCAATGAAAATGAAAAAAAAAATTATTATCACTAAAATTGTTTTCACGATTCTTAAGAGTTATTATGACGGATTAATCGTTATAATAACATTTTGTACCCAGTTCGATCTTTTGAGTTCATTGGGATAATTTTTTTTTATTTTCGTTGCATTCCAACGATGCAAACTTCAACATCATGTTTTTTTCACGAGTGTTGCAATCACTATCGTCTACAATTTTAATTCACACGTCGCGAAAATGGGTTTGCCCGCACGCAAAACATGCGTGAAACCGCGTTTCTCGCACCGAGTGAAATAAAAATCATTTACAAATGAAAATCTGGTTATCGACAGAAAGGAGATGCAATGGTGTAAAAATAAATAATATGATCTGTAGCCATGAATAGGTGGAATGATAACACATGGGAGAGTAACACTGGTTGCCGAAAAAAGTTTGGTCGAAAAATTCGGTATTCAGTTTATGATTTTTTTTTACGCAAAGCATGGTTACTCGTATGTTTATTTTTCATTCGCCAAAATGTTCGCTCTGTTTCTGTTTTACGCTTCCCACTGAACCGTGGATTGAAACCGAATGACTGATAAAAATGTACAATGTAGCGAGCTCCTCGTTGAGCCGCTGACCTCACGACCTGTGGCTCGTCGCAGTGTCGTTCGTGCCTCATAGCAAATTCTGTTCTCGTTGAATTGGAGTTTATTCGAAAAAATGGTAAACCGCGCGTGGCATGTGAATACAATAAAAGCGTCGATCAAAAATCATATTTAACAGTCATTTCGGGGTTTTCCATAGTCGAGTCGGTGGAGTCGGTATTAAAAATTATTATTTCTACCGGAAGAGCGAAAAAGCTGTATTACCTGCAGCCATCCAATTTAACTAAGGCATCTGAATTAATACTTCCCCCCCCCCCCCAGTTTGAATAATTCATGGAAAAATTTGAAAGCACTGTCGTGTAAAGCGTGAGTAGTGGAATAAAAATTCGAAAGTAATTGAATCAACGGCGGTAAATCGTCATCCTCGGAATCGTTCGGACGAGCGATATATATAGCCCCGCTAATCCGATAACGTAGGAGAGCGAAAGGCGGAAGCGAGGGCGAAAAGCGAACGAATGGGAAGCGAGTACATATAAGTTTCCCGCATGGTTTATCCAATTAGTGAGCCGAACACGAGCTGGAAATTTAGTGGTTCATTAGACTCCGAGGAACAGCCAAAATTCTAAATCCAGACAAACGGCATCGCTGCAGCCATTTGGATCGCGATATGGTACAGGTGGTGTTCGGCCATTGGAGAGAAGGCAGCAAGCAAGGCCAGTATCGGATTGCGTGATTAGCTCTGTCGGGGGATCCCTTATTCCCTTTCACGTGATTACATCAACCCCAGAGTCTTTGCTCTCGTGGCTGCGTAACCAGCCCGACATCGAAGAATCAAGCCTCGCTCGTTTATTATCGTTTCGCATGCAACGTACATCCGAGCCGGGTATGAATGCCTCCCACTAGGACACTACAGTACAGTACTACACTAGGATCTCTTCCTATGCCTTCCACTACGACTAGGCAAGTGAGCACAGACTCTGAGAAATGTTCCTCACACGGTACATTATATTTTGCAGCCTTATGAACACCTCGAAAATGCTGACAAACAGTATTGGACATACTGAATACAGGAGTTGGATAGGATAACTAAGTGGTTAGTGGGATATGACGATGATGGATTGGTTGGAATAACTAAGTTGTTGGTTAACTCGGTTCTGTTCCATGTGGTTGGTTGACCTAACCGATTAATCGTCCGACCTATATGTCCTCCTGGCTGCATATGTCTAACCCCTTGTGCAGTGTGTTCACAATAATTACATCTTCTAACGAAGACAACGCCATGTAGGAATTTTAGAAGAAGAAGTAGGTTTTTTCAATGTTCTCATTTACCAACAATGACACACACATCTGGAACAATGATGATGGCCTCAATGACGAACTTGTATCGTCAATTTCCATTGATGACGTATCGTACAACATTCATTGATCAAGCCACCGACTGCTCCAACACAACGAAGCGACGCAACTTTTCACAGTCTGCGAAACATCATTGTACCGTCAACAAGTTTGGCGCACGAGGCGAGGTTAATGTCTTCCCTGGACGTACACAGCGCTGAAGTACAGTGTACCGTAGCGTAACATTGAAAAGAGGCGGTGCAATCCATCACGCTCGGATGACAAGGAATACAGCCGCCTGCTTTTGGCGCGGATGTTACCCCGCGTCTCTGCGTTTCTATAGGTGGCTTCTGGTCGGCTCTGCAGACTGGGCACCCGGAGTTCTCCGTGCTATGTTTATGATGAAGTTGCTCTGCAGATGCTACAGTCCGAGTGAGATGGCTGAGGGAGAGACGCGAGATCGGAGTTAGCATCGCGAAGCTAGCGACTGCCGCAGTTACCACAGCAGCAACCCATTCGGCTATTGCATTGTTCCAACGCGGAGGACGGAGTACCGACCTCCTGCGCCGTTGGAACAATAAACAGCTTACGACGATGCTGGCGCACTGCCTCAACGTGTGTGCAATGGTGGGCGAACGTGGTCGTGGCACAAGCTCAGTGGTCGTTCGCACACGTCAGTGAGATTATCGAATTGACTCAGGCCCAGGGGCAGTTTAACCACCAAAACGTACGAGCGACGCAGCTACCACCTCGGCCACCCGTCAAAGTGGTTACGACGCCAGCAGATTCGACGAGTGCAATGAAATCGAACCATCAAGAGACATCAAATCCTAGCAGTGCCTCCTTCCATACGCCAGAAGGCGAATATCATACGTGAATCGTAAATCACAGATTGCAACGTTTGGAATTTCACGGCTTTGCCCGGTAAATGCGTCGAAAATTAAAAGCCCAACGTTTTTACCACCCCCGCTGTGGCAAAAGAGTGGAAGGGAGGAGGACGGCAGAGTATAACGCGGAAAACTTTTCACTTTGATGACGCCAGACCAGTATGTGCACAGTTGGGAGCAATCCATCACGCAGCATGTCACAGAAAATGTGGATATATAGCAGGTAGCCGCGTGATTGCGGTGGTATCGGTGGAAAAAACGCTGGAAAGGTCGGTTCGTGAATTCTGGTTTCGAGTCTGAAGCAACCATTGATAACAAAAGCTACGGGGAGACAGATACAGTTGGAAGAGAAGTGAAGTGGACTGGCTTACAGCAGTTACCGCAGTTGTCTTCCAACATGAACTTCTCACGACGCCGGTCAGCTTAGTCACGTATGAACAGTTAAAGCCAAGCGGAGTCGAGCAAAAAAAGTCAATGGGAGGAAGGGAGGGGGCCACTGACTGCAAAGAGGACCGGTGGGAGAAAGATAACGCCAGACCGAAGCGTCATAATCTATCGTCTAGGCCAGAGATGATGCCGCAGGGGATATGACAGGTTCGCCGGTGGTCGTGCTCCCCACGTTGCGCACCTCCAAAGCCGCCAGGCTGTTGCATTGTCCTAGCACGCGAGTTGTGACCGTACGAGGTGGTGACTGCTACTACCAGTGGCTGCCTCCTTCGATCCGTCGTGGCTATACGAACCCATCAATGTATATAGCCGCCATCGCCCGTAACGCCTCACTACCCACCGCACGCAGTTCAACAATGAACACCACTACTGCGAAGCAACGCCTACGTATATCGCGTGAAACCTCGTAGCAGACACGCGCTCCGGCCGCACGCAAACATTTGGACGTCGCAAACGAATGCCAGCCGCGAGTATGTACGATCTGAGGGCCCTAGCAGGGTTTGAACACATGCACACTTAAGCGGGGGTCCCTCTTGCCACGAACATCTGAACACGCAGAAACATCGACCTGTAACAACGATGCACGGAAGCTTTTCCCTATCCTACTTTCCCCCCACCCCATTCATCAAACCCCCTCCCTCGACCATTTCACCCTCTGAGCTGCTGCTGCTGCTGCTGTTGGGTGTGTCAACAAGTGTCTTGGCACCGGTTCCCACGCTCCACTTTCACTTGTTTCGCCTTTTTTCCCTTTTTGTTTGTTAGCCGATGTCTCATCTCGACAGTCGAGGGACACTCTTATCCTCCACTTGCGCTGGCGCAGAGCTTGACGATTTGATTTGGGATTATTTGCCAAGGAATGAGAATGAACTTTCCAGCGATGAACTATTGGGGCCCTTAACTGCTTTAACTTCGGCCGGATTCATATTTCCTGCATAATACGGTAATCCTATCGGAGCTCTGGGAGATATTCGCTTGAACGGAGGGCCGAGCGACGTCACGGAATTCGTATAACCATGACCGGCTCAAAAGCTTGAGGTTCGTTGTGAAAACTAGTTTATGGATGATCCGCTGATTTAATGGTGACTGAACAAAGCTTCGCTAACCAAGGCCAATCTCGTGAAATCGCCAAAGAATCAACTTCTACTTTGCTTAACGGGCTTTAATCGTTGGATCGATAGCTATTGGTTCGATGCTTTTGTGCGAACTTTTCTGATCGCCAAATGACAAGAAGCGTCGTCGATGCCTTGTGAGATCATGACAAAGGCTACGTTTCAGCCATAACGTTATTTATTCGGTAATACAGGCGAATGCCTCGGGCTTCGAGGATACAGAGGTCGACTCTTTGAGGGTGATCTGTATATTGAGTGGTGTTCCGGTAGCGCTTCAGTGTGCCGTAGGACAATCGTCTCCAATGAAGTGGAACTCGGACAGCGAATGGTCGCTTCGATTACGCACTGACTCGTTTCCGTTCATCCGGCGCGGCATTGAGGGAGCCGACGCGAAAGCGCGGGGAAAGGGGATGGGCACGCGATTGATTTGATTGTAATTACCCCGATCGATCGAGTCCTTCTTGCTTTAGAATCGCCAATCAAGAGGCTCCCCGGAACAATGAGAGGGAATTTCACCTTTGCAAGCCACGCGGCTCTCGCGTCTCGTTTTGTTCGTTATCGAGAGCGCGCAATGCGCATGTACTCCAATGCCACACATTGTGCAGTCGTATATTAGTTGTAGCTCAGAATCCGCCCGACTCGTACGGTTGAATTTCCTGGTTCTGCATAACGAGAGCCAGCGAATGGAGAGTGGTAACGATGCTCAGACGAGAGAATCGAGTGGACGATGTATACCGTCTCTTCGCGTATACCCCAAATGATTTTGCCCCGTCGCATTTGCCGGGGAAACGAGTCGAGGCTCTAGGCTTCGCTGCAGGGTCTGGGCCTAGTTAGCTCTCTTACTTCCGATGGTCGTAGCACAGTTCACAGGCAAAAGCCTGGACACCGATGATGTAGAAACGAGGTCCGAACAATTTTGGACCGATTAGGATGAAACTCGATTTTCGCCATTTGCTCGATACTAATACCTTGAAAACTGTTCGACGTGTGTATGCATACGTTTTACTCGCTCTCATTAGCGAATGGGGCCGTTTGGGTGGGTGGATGAAATTGTGATGCACTCTCTTACCTCGAATAACCACGGCGTCGCACGTCATGGACGTTTGGCCGTGTCGATGGTTTTTCCCGTAAGTCCACTCCACGGACGCTTCGTTTACGCCACGATTAATAAAAGCGCAAAAAAATATATATGTATCAGGTACCACCTGTGACACTGAATGGAAATTTTGTGGCGTTCGAAGCCTTCGGAATGAAAAACTTGTGTATCAATTGATTTTTTTTTCCATGTAGAACACACTCGCGCACTTATCCTTTTGTTGGCGGTTGTGTATGTTGCGTGTGTATTTTTTTTTTTTTTTTCGTAGGCCGTTTCGCACACTTCGTTGTCAACTACGCTGCCGATGCGGTTACCGTAGGTCGTAAATATTACCTTGATTACAATAACGTAGATGTTTACGATAATTCACCCATCACAGTTAAAACGTTTACGACGATATATGTAATATATATTTATATATAATTTTTCCCCATGTAATTGAACTTGCTTGAAACTTGAACGATTACTAGTAATTGACAGTATTCGATTGGTCGTTGAGTGTGGATCTTTGGCCTCTCGTTCCATAAGATCCTGTGACGTCGATATATATATATTTGTTTAGTTATCCGTTATCTTCTCCTTTTTGTTATCATCAAGTACACATTTATATTGAATTTTTCTCCTCTTTAATATTCAACAACGAGTAGCACGAACAATGATTTAATTCACTTTGCCACGTAATTTTATTCATACATATATATTTTAAGATGTGTGTTTTCTTTTTCGTTTTCTTAATTATCGGATTATTTAATGTTGGATTATGAGTTACGAATAATCATACATTTGTATAATGCACTCGCCGAAGGGCGCAAGAATTTTCTTTAACTTTTATGTTTCAAAGTTTACACGACGACGATTGATATCGCAGGGAAATTTGTAAATGCGGAGACGAGAAAATTCGAAGAAATAAGTTGACGTTATCACTTGCACACGCACACGTTACACATATCTACAATTAAAGTCCGTCTATCAACACGAATTTCAGATTCACGTTTTTTTTTATCCGGCGTCCTTCGTCACCCGGTCTTTTTGTTTCCTTGCGCGCCTTTTTTTTTGCCTTCCCAGTTTATCAATTCGAATTCGTCGACGTTCGTCTTAAGCATCTCACGCTGCGTGCCTCGCGTTTTAGGGTCTCGTGACTCCGCACCATTCGAGCGACTCCGGGGTGAATCACACACCGAACCCTCTTTTTGTCTTTTTTTTTTTTTCCCGGTTCTCTTTCTCGTTCACGGTGACATAAAGCACCCTTAAACTTTAATCTTTCTCATTCTTTTCTTGTCTTCCTTTCGTTGTCGAGCTTTCGTGCGCGCTCTTCTCCCTCCGACCGTTCGTTCCTTTTTCCTCGTCTTATATTCTTCTCACTCTCGAAATTTAGGTCGTCGGTACGTTCGCTGCTGGATGTGGAAACACTGTAACACGAGACGAGGGTACACACATCCCTTCTCTACTTGAGCGAAGGCGACCTCCTCCCTTGTGCACCACCTTTACTCTTCCTCCGTCGTCCGCTAGCCTCCGACTTCTTGAGGCGCTTCAGCGAGAGGGTGATTCACCCAACGTAGCCGCCGGTGGCGGTTCAGCTCGCGCGCTAAGGGAGGTTCGGGGTTAAGGGCCGAACCGCGTGGACTCTGAGCGATCTATACACACCCGCCCTGCACTTTCCCGGCCCTCGAAACAACATCCTACCTCTAAACTTTGTACTTCACTGTATATTGCTCGGGGACTTCGCATGCAACACGGAGATTATCCGACGCGATCATCGTATTCTCCTTCGCGAGCCAACAGATACATTACTTATGTTGTAATCAAAAGTCCGAATCCCTACGAAACGAAGTGGCTTTCATTCCGTTCTCTGGACTAAAGTCGATATTTTGTTTCCCTTGAGAATTTTTAGAAAATATGCTGTCAATATTTATACTTTGCTTGAATCGACGTATTCATTAATTCAGGTCAACATATTCATTCTGATCGAAAGACTAAATCCTAAAAATGATTTTTACTTGTGTTACTTTTTTATCATATTAAGATTTTAAATGTATCTTTGTTCTTCAAAAAAATCCCCAATGGTTATTATTACCTGAATCTATTTTCAATGATCGAATCTATCAAAACAGAGAACATATTTACAAAACGCTTTACCGATTTATTTTGAAAACCTTATTTCAATCCTTTCCCTCTCGCATTACACGAAAACTTCGTGTCGAGGTGACTGGTCTACTGTCTAACTATCGGAAGGATCTGCAAGCACAAACAGCAAACGACCACAGAGGTTGAATGGAAAGGGCGGCAGTAGTAGATCCTCGGAAAAGATTGCATGAGAACCGAGCCAACCAAATGCACCCTTTTCCTTTTCCTCATTATATCTCGTGCCACGCCGGGACGATTGTTCTTGCCTGACCCAAGTCCCGGCGGAGAACGCTGGAACGCTTTATCGCCGAGTCGATATAGAACCGCCGCAGCTCGGCAGAACCAGCAACAGCAACAGCAGCAGTAGCAGCAGCAGAAGCAGCAGCAGCAGCAGAAGCAACGGTGATAGCGGTTTTAGGGGTGGCGTAGCGCAACCCCCTTTATTTATCTCCGGCCTCGCTTTCCAACGATTGTTTAGCACCGCAGCAGAGAGAGACAGCGACAGAAATAGAGAGAGATGCACCAACTGAGAGAACGGGCGGTGGATTATCGCGTGGTCGCGAACCACAGACACGAGACCAGTTGCTAGCCGCGATTTTCGCGAATTCCCCCCCTCCCCCCTCCCCCCCCCGAGCTCCGCATGGAAAATTCGCGTTGCTCAGTGGCAACGCGGTCAAGTTATTCCTGTGAGCGCTCGAGTGGCGATAATTCAGCGAACGTTCGGAATTCACCCGACTAACGATATTCGAAATGTCACGCACGCCTAAATGCTCAACCCAGAGGCAGCACTGCCTCCATTTTTTTTTCTACGACCTCTACCGGGTAAACACTATTATATTCGAAATAATCTGCGTTTCGTGTCGCGTAGCAGCAACGGAATAACCGCGGAAAGGTCGGCATTGTATTTCTTTATTTCGCGATTTTTAATCCTGCTGCATCCTACGCTTTTCAGAATACGAAGTAGCTGGAAAAAGAGAGAGAGAGAGGAGCGAGGGAGGCGCCATCTGCTCGGCGAGAAAATCTTGAGAAAATAATCCAGAGGCTGGTGATTAAAATTCAGGGGAAGTATCGGCATTGTTTCGACTAACCAATTGAAAAATGACTCTCCGGTGTCTCGTTTCTCTTCACAGTAGACTACCTAATTTTGCGGTAAATTATCGTATGCACGATTTTCCCGTCGTAGCCTCGAAATGGAAATGCGAAATGCCACGGGCGATTTACCGTCGCTCGTTTGTGCGAGTCGAGCGAATATAGAGCGACCGAAGGAAGTCGGCGAATAGAGAAACTGACAGAGGAAATGGGTGGCGAGATAACATCCTCCACGTTCGAAATAGCGAATGAGAGAGTAGAGTAGAGTAGAGCGTAGACAGAGAGAGCCGCGCGATTTAATTCAATTAAGGGCGACCGTTGGCCGCAAAGGTTCAGGGCTCGTGTGTTGCATACACTCGAGGTTGACTGCAAACGCGGTCGGCAGTTTCCGCCCAGATCGTCGGCGAATACTGGGGGAAAATTAACGAATTATTGTAGCGTAAGCAACGAACGACGAGAACCGGTGAATAATTCACCCACGAATTATAATTATTCCCCATCTGCTCATTAACCAGAGCGAAACGAGACGTCTAGACACCTGATACTCGCGGAGATATCACGAATTTATCGTGATAACGCGTATCTCGTTGTTCACGATTTTTCGCGATATTTTTTTTGTGGCTCAGATTGGTCGAATCGAGTCGAATCATCAGCAGCAATGGACGAACAGAACGTGGAACAGAAATGTGGAGATATTGAGGACGACCAGTACACGATTTTACTTTGGTAGAAATAAATTCACAGAGTTACACTCGGCGCTAGTCAGGCCCTGATCAGGGCCGTGTCATCCCTGTCTGATCATTGCCTGGCTTGGGTCGAATGTAACAGAATGCTACAGATTTTCGACCAGGCTACCTTTCGCCCAACAATTCGTCTCTCTCCTTCTCCTCTCCGCGTGAATTTATCTCATCGCGACAACGAACCTGGTCCCCTCGTTACTTTTTCCACCACCAACACCAACATTCGATTGCCGCCCCCCTCAGTGCGTGTCCATCGATTGCCGTTTGTTGGATCAATACACATTTTACGCGACTGTAGTCGACTGTCGACTGGCTTGAATTATTTCACTCCACCGGCACATTTTATTTGCCAGCGTTGAAATCATGAAGCGCGAACCTCGATGTAACTGCGTTTGCGTGATAAACGAACGCGACGAGGGAAAAAAAAAAACCGACTTTTATTTGACAAAATCTTGGCTTCCTGTTGGCGAGTCCAATCATTTTTGTTTGGCCCAAAAGCACAGCTTTTTTATTTACCGACGGATCAACATGAGCTTTACCGAGCAAAAATAGAAAAAATAAATGACACCGATTCGAGTGACGACTATATTTCGGAAGCGTCTGGGCAGATACAAAAAAAAATTGTTGACCTCCCCGTTCGAAGGCTGCATAAAACATTCCTGCCTCGTAGTTTATCCCCAAACGAATGCACGAATGCAGTAAGAAACGCGTGCCACGTTGGCCGATGCATATTCCTGCCGCTCTAAAGTGTACTTCCGTCACCCGGTAAACGCCTTTGAGGCACGTTCGACTCTCAAACCCCTCTCGTTTCGCCCTCACCCCTGCATTTCGCCTCGCGCCCTAGGTCGCGTCCGTCTATTTCAAACGGCATCCTTGAAAAATAAAACGATAAGACGCTAAGCGACGAGCCAAGCCAGAACTCAGTTCGCTCGAGAGACAAATTTACCCCCTAAAAAAAAAAGAAAAAAAAAAAAAAAATGTCACTACGTTTCGTCAGACTCCGACCCTCGATTCAATACGGAATATCGAGCGCGTTTCGACGTTTCCGCCGCGCGACCCTTCGCCATCAACCAGCGAATGTGTATATATGCCCTTCGCGATTCCCTCCTCGAGAGCCGCGCAGCACTCCGACCCCGCTCCTGTTTTCTCCCTCTTTCCTCGTCGAGCACCTATTATGCCTGACCGAGAAACACCGAGACCGGAAAAAAAAAAAAAAAATAATAATGCCATCGAGAGGTACGCGTACTACACCACCGGCTTTCGATTTCCGCGCTGTTTGTACAGAGCGACGAGACGAGAGACGCTGAGCCGCCGACGACTCTCCTCAAATATTTGATCAAACGCCTCGAAATGGCCGTAAAGCCCTCGGAGCTTCCTCCTCACGGTTAAACAGCTAACAAGCCGCTGAGACTGTAGGATGCCGCTCCCTCAAGAATCGAATTGGCCGGCGCACCTCGCCGCAGATAAACAACCTCCTGTCCGCGACATCCATACATGTGTACATAAATATATACACACGTAGACATATATTTTTTTTCCGTATCCCTCAAATTCTCATCTTTGCCTTCGGCCCTAACGACCCCTCGTTACACGGGAGAAATGACCAGCAGCGAGAAACACACAGGCCGACCGAGTCGTAAAAGCCTCCGACGATTAAAGCTCCTCTAATGCTCCTCTCGAGTGCACGTTATTTTTTTTTTATTTTTTTTTCATTCCTCTTCTTTGCGTCCCCGAGTAAAAGCGTCTTCCCGGAGTGTTGCCCCCGTCGAACAACCCTTAGCGCCGCTCCCCGGCGAGTCGTGCCGGCGTCCAAGAGGCACACGACAACCATGAGACTCGTCGACCCTCCCGCCGAAGCGCCCATAGACAGCCACAGCAGCAACAGCCACAGTCAGCAGCTTCCGAACCAAAAAAAAAAAAAAAAAAAACTACCGGCGTTATTATCCCTTGCTCTCTCGTATTTTTATATCCCGCTGACGTTGGATCCACTCAGTAGCACCGCACAAAGTGTCGTCGACACGACGCGCACCCGCGAACCGGCGAAACGCGACGCGGACAGCGTGAACTCAGTAGTCGCGAGGGCGGCGAGCACCGACATTTCGCGATATCCTCAGCCCTCGCAACCCTCACAGCTCTCTTACCTTCGTAGTTTTGTACAATTTTCCTTAACGATTACTTTGAGGGATTTTTTATTTTTTTAATATCTTTTTTCCTTCGACTTAACGCGACGCTACTGCTACGACGAAGCAGAGTGTGGTGTGTATATTTTTTTTCTTTTTTTTTTTTATAGGTGTGTTATCCGTTATAAGGGGTTGACCCGCCGTCGGGCCGTAGGCCGTGTAGCACGGCTCTCGCTACTGCCGGCTGGCACAACGTGTACCCTCGCTACTAACGTGACGTCCTCCCTCCCCGAGCGCCCGAGCGTAGTCCCCCCTACTCCATCAGCCCGCGCCCGCCAACCAGACTACCCCCACTACGTCGCCCCACGCCGAACAACCCCTAGCCCGGTGTCTCTCTGTCTCAGTCGCTCAGTCGGATATCCCCTCCCTCGAAAGCTCGCGCATGCGCGCACGTGACCCGGGCGGCAAAAAAGCGTCAGGGCCGTAGCACAAGGCGTCGAGACGCTCCTCGCCTGGGGCGCACTTTTTCCTGCATTCTACTCGACCACCGGTGACTGAACATGTTTGTGTGCGTGGATATATATATATATATATGTGTGTGTGAGTGTGTGTTTCCTTTTTTATTATTTTTTCTACCCCCTTCCCCCACCTTCAGCCGTCTTCCTATCCGGCTCTCTGCCCGGTTTCTTTCCTTTTTCACCTACTGCTCTGAAATGCGCCAGGTATCCCCTTCTGAGACGAGAGATCACCTACTAGGTGAGGGGAGGGGGGGGGGGGAGGGGGAGTGCCACCCCTCTCGTCCGCTTTTATCTTATTTCTTTTATTCATTCTTGATTTTTTATTCTTTTCCTTCTCTTCTTGGAAACAATTCCTGGAATATTTTTCTCTGCCAGGCGAGACGCGATACGCAGCTTCGATGTTGGGGATATCGAGCATCGAACGATTTTTCAATTTTGTATTTTCGGTTACTTCTGTCGGTGGGTGAGATTTATTCGATGCCGGAAGATGTAGCTGAGTTTCGTGCGGACATTAGAATCGGCTTTGGGATTTTTTTTTTGGGGGGCTCGCGACGTGGGTCGTGAATTTCGAGGGGTGTTCGAAATGAGATTATCGAAGGTGAATGTTGTTATTCGATTTTAAGGGGAATGTATCAGGGGTCAGGCTTCGCGTTGGGGAGGTCGAAATTTTTTGTCGGAGCGATATGAGGTACGCGAAAAAAAAAAAATACGACGAGAAAGTTTATGGTTTCGAGGATTCAACGAGAGATTTCGCTTGACCTGCGGCAATTTATCGGCGAATCCTCGATAAATCTGCATGAAACACGAGCGAATGGTAATATTATATATTTTGTATTCAACGACGAGAGATAAATATTATCGAGCTTCCCCCCCCTCATAACAATTATGTCACGTCAGGTGGAGTAAAATATACTTTCAGATAGCTTATCGATTCTCGGCTGACACGCCACTGACATTTACATACAGACGTGCCGAAAATAGATATTCCGAATCCTTGCGTCAACTACAATAAAACTTGAGTCTGTTTGTCAAAGGACTCACGATTTTCGGATGTTGCGTCTCCGCGTTCCGAATTTCCAATTCGATTCTGTATCTGTGATCAGGTACAGCATTTTCGAAATATGAAATTCTCTTCGATGCAAATATTTAGGATTAAAAAAAAGTGTAATAACGCTTTGCGTTTGGATTAACAAGTCCCGGAATATATTGTAATATCCTTTAATATCCGTAATGAGTGATTTGTATTGAAATTCCGTCGGCAACATTTAGCCCACAATTATCAGAAACTCCGTCAGTCAATACCATTTCGAACGACCACCGTAATTATACAACAAGCGAATACCATTCGCTTGCTGTATAATTACACGCCAAAGGATTACGTTTGCTCTCTCGACATTCAAATTTCACGCCTTGCCCTCGAAACTTCAATATCTCAGCGCGTTTCTCCATCGCTCCCCGATCTATCAGAGCAGCCCTTCATCCACTTTGCTCCCGTGTTTCCATATAATCGTAAACTCCGTCGTGTAACAAAGGACGAAGCGCAATCTTCGTTTCCGCGGCCGTGTGGCGAACGAAGTGGATTTGTCAGCGGGTCGGAACGCTGAAGCTCGCGTCGATGCGAACCCCATCAGCGTCCCGAGCTCACCCGGGAACCGTGCGAGGGTTCGCGAATCCTGAGGGCCTGAGGATAAAACCGAATTACAGGAGCGACGAATTTACGGCGAACAAAAATTATTTGGGCAGACGCACCGCATTCAATTTTGTCCAACCAAATCGTTTTTATCCATGTTAGTAAATGTAGGAGGAATGGGAGAGGGGGGAGAGGGGGGAGGGGGTCAGAAAAAGGGTCGTGCGGCGAGTGTCCTGAATGGCGGAAACGCGGGAAGCGTCGAAACGTAGTAGAAACGCAAGCCACGCGCCTCGTCGACACGCCGCTCGGCGAACTACGACGCCATATTGATTTTCCGGAGGGCCTCCGAACCACGCGCGCGAGTTTCGCCCGAACCCCCGTGGAGAGTTCCACAACTCTGTGTTCTCTCTCTCCCAGTCGCTTCTTGCAACGGCGGTACACCGAGTCTCGTTTTTGACCTGTTATTTTTTTGCGTCGCTCATCAAACCCGCGACGGTTGCATCGATAACGAAACCAGGTCCAGGGACTTTAACGTGTACGATATTGATTTGCACCGAAAGCCACTACGAGTCGTAAAATTTTCCGCTCTCAAAAATTTTCAAACATTTATTTCTCATCCCTGAATACCCTCAACGTTGACATCGTGCATCGAGTCACGATGTCCGCGCAGCTCGCAACGCAAAATAGCTTTCGCAACCCCTAAAACTAAAAAAACTCTTAAAAAACTCTCCGCTCTCCAAAAATTTGAGAATATTTATTTCTGATCCCTGAATACCCTCAACGTTGACATCGTGCATCGAGTCACGATGTCCGCGCAGCTCGCAACGCAAAATAGCTTTCGCATCCCCCAGCGACCTTTGAGCCTGGTCCAGTTTATTGGCAGCTACGCGCGCGACAAACAGCCGGGGGAACTTTTAAATTACGCCGTCCTATGGAAAATTAATATTCAATATCATGATAAAAGTAGATTTCAATGGCTTTTTTTTCTTCTCCAGCTTCGTCGTCGTGAAGGTGGTTAATGGATCGTAGCGTGTCGCCTTTCATTCGCGATAATCCGGGCGACAATCACTTACAATTAAAAACACATTTCCTGCAGTGACTATGCTAAAATTATTTGTCGCTGGAGTTGTTTTTTTTTTTTTAATAATATAAAATTCAAATGCAAACATTATTCAATGATACAAAAAAAGTATCAATATTTGTTGGGAATTCCAGCATCAATTTTCCGGAAATTTTTCGGAATTTTTCCAGACTGTCAGAGCGTTGCCACCCTTCTTCACTCTATTTCGCCTGTCAGTCTGAACATTCGTCTCATGTTGAGGCTGCGTGAGGCCAGCAGTGATGGCTCGACAAGACCCATATCCGTCGGGACGCATTGCCCAATGGGTTATGTACCATCGTCCGGGCCGTCGGGCTGTTTCTGCGCCGTAAGTTCGTTGAGTACTGTGAGAGAAACGTGAAACGAGCGCGGCTGGAGATCCGAGGGCTCGTGGAAAACGCACGCGGCGGCCACTACGACCATTTTCCCCCTCCCTCGCGAACTCGGCGCGACTCGAGTAAACCCATCTTGCCTCGGTCGAATATTCGACCGGGTTAGAGGGGAGACCCCCCCCCTCCCCCTCAACCGAGACCGTTGCTATTCCAACACGCGTTATCTTCTCGAGGATTATAAAAACTTCACTGTGCCGGATAAATTCATCGACTCGTTTTGGGATCTGCCTCGTCTGACCAACTACCGGGCTGCTCTACTAGAGAATATCATCCGAGACATTGAAAACAATGTGGACGTATCCTGAAGAGTATTCGTGACCTATTTACTGTCTTATATGAAATTGGGTTCATAAAAATACTAATAAATACAAAAATAATAAATAGAGAAACATATTAAAAGTCATTATTAATATTGTAATTTACGCTATATTTATAACTGGTACCGATTGCAAGGATACATTGAGAAAAATGAGTAGTTGCCATTACCAATCATTGGTTCGATCTACCAAAATATTGGTTGCAGTTACTAAAATATTGGTAGCTCTAACCAACGATTGGTAATCACAACTATTAATTTTTTTCAGTGCAGTAAGAGAAAATAATTAGCTTTTATATAATGATTACTCGATCATCGCGCGTATCAGGGATTGAAAGCGCGTAATTAAAAATGTTAAGCCTAGTTTTCGAACAATTCTGAACACCGGAAACAGGTTTTTACCGCGTTATCGATGAGTTAAAGTGGGTCGATCTCAATTTATGCGGTCGGAGTTGTTCGGCGTGCGCATTGTTCGAGTTAATACGGTCCTTTTTATCGCGGACTCGTATTTAATTTATAAAGTCGAGAGTAGAATTTTTCATTATTATCATCTATATGTTTTTACCCAAGGGGAAGAGAGAAACGAATACGGGAGGAGGGGGTTAAGGAAAGAATGAGAGTTCCATGGGGCGAGCATTCACGTATCCGCGATAGCACGAAGAGTCCGCGATGGCACGTGCACGGGCTTCGTGATATTACGGGGCGAGCCTTTTGCCTCGCTTTCGCGTTTAAGGTTTTCATTTTGACTCGGGTTAAACGGTTACTCGAGGTGCGAGGATCAAGCGGCGGAAGCTGCAGCGCCGGGGCTGTACTTATAACGCGTGAAGTAAGGCTCTGAATTACCGCGTCACACGAGGCGATTGCGGGAAAAGGACTACGGTCTGAGCACGTAGAAACTAATAAGCTCATCGTTCCCCAGGTCACTGCCATTACTTAAAACAAAAACGCAAAAAGCTCAGCCAAAGTCATCAGCACTTTCGAAAACATGTTCGAAATCATGAGGCAAAAAAAAAACCAGTGAATATTTATTTATTTATTTTTAAGACAATTGTATTACATATTTTATCTGTCGCCTGTTTTTAATAAAGGCTGAATGCATTTCGTAAGCGAAATAAACATCTTTGTATTTTTTTATTGAAAATACAAATGCGATTTCACTGAATGGGTGCTTGAACAGAGAGTTTTCGAAAGCGGCAATTTCGCTAATCCGGGAAAAAGCGACCGAGTGGTTCGACGAAAACCCGGTCAGAGCGATTAATTCTCCTGGAATGTTGCCCGACTCAAACGAGAGGAGGAAATTGTTCTACGGTCGAAATTTAGAGTCCGTGAAAACCTTCGGTAATTTCGAGTAAGCCCAGACCTTACGATTAAGCAGGGATGGGACGACACCCTTCTTTGAAATTTTCAAGCCTTACTGGATATTTATTAAATAAATGTAAATTTATGTTGACAATATAAGAATGTAGGGTGGCGAAGAAAATGTTATTTTCATCGTTGCGGTTTTCTTTAATTAATCCAGACTTGTAGGTATCATAATCTCGTGCGTCGCATATTAGACCCACGCGTTAACTGCAACGTCACCACCACGAGAAGCTGCGAAGGAGATAGTTTCGCGAACGGGACGAGACATGAGCGCGATATTACTGCCTCGTGTCCTCCTTCCTTTCACGTCAAGCTTTTCATTTCGGGAGATATAACTTAATAGGGTCTAGAGGCAGCATATTACCGCAAGGTCGAGTCTCGCCTGCTTGGAGTTCGCAAAGAATTTTCAGACTGCCTTTGCGCAACTATGCAACAATGAATAATTTCGCAAAGCCATTCCAAGAAGTTTCCCGAAATGTCATTCGACCTAAGCACAACTGTTAAAATTAAAAGTATCAGGTCCAAGAATTTCTCAACTTTTGTAACGCTCGAGAGTTACAATTCAAGAAATTATTAAACTGATCATAACTTATCGAAATCTTACAATCGGTTTCAGCTTCAAGAGTTATGTTCTATCATTTTTTATAACAAGTCTTAATATCTGGATAATCATAGCTGAAGGTGGTAAAATGGTCGTCCGAAAGTGCATTTGCCCAACTCACGTGCGATATACGATTTGATAAAACTACCCCCGGTCATAGAGGTGAGCTTTTGCCTCGTTAGAGGTGAGTTGTCACCGTCGTGAAATGTTCGTCCGGCGTCGGAGCAACAATGAATAATTTCGCAAAACCATTCCAAGAAGTTTCCCGAAATGTCATTCGACCTAAGCACAACTGTTAAAATTCAAAGGATCAGGTCCAAGAATTTTTCAACTTTTGTAACGCTCAAGAGTTGGAATTCAAGAAATTATTAAACTGATCATAACGTATCGAAATCTTACAATCGGTTTAAGCTTCAAGAGTTATGTTCTATCATTTTTTATAACAAGTCTTAATATCTGGATAATCATAGCTGAAGGTGGTAAAATGGTGGTCCGAAAGTGCATTTGCCCAACTCACGTGCGATATACGATTTGATAAAACTACCTCCGTTCATAGAGGTGAGCTTTTGCCTCGTTAGAGGTGAGTTGTCACCGCCGTGAAATGTTCGTCCGGCGTCGGAGCACGTACGAGGTGCGCCGCGAAACTTCATGTGGCCATCCGACGCCTGGACACTGAAACGCCAACCCAGGTGTGCGTAATCTCCGGTTATAACTCGTCGAACTAGTTGAAAACCATCGGACTATGAAGAACCGAGCCATCCGTTTACGAGTTCTCGCAGTCTAGTTTAATAATGGTCAAGTCGACGGTAAAGAAATTTGAAAGAAAAAAAGAAAAAAAAAAAAAATACTAGGGTAAAGTATATGAACTATAAATTAGCTTCAGACACGAACATCGGGCGATCGATATTTATTTTCTTCGGTATTCTGCAAACAACTGCGACAATAACTATTTTTATTATTTTTTTTTCTTTTTTTTTCGCAGTTTGCATCCAGCAATTTAATATTCTAAGTATTTTTCATGTTCTGGAAGGTGAAGAAAAGTGCATCGGTAAAGTTCGATCGTTAGAAGAAAAAGAGCTTTTCAAGTTTATCTTAATAATGACAGCAACGCGGATATAGCACTTTCGGAGACGGAAGGTGTGTCGAGTTTTATTTGACGAGTATCGATGGAGTTCGGCGCGGCGTAGACTGTTGCTTGCACCGCGTCGAGATTTTTCCTTGCCGTCTTCACTGCTCCTGGCAATTTTTCTCAAGATTTTCTCCGACCTTCGGCCACAGCGAAACGAGTACAGAAAATGCGAGGCAACGGACTGCATCGAATAACCTGCAGTCGAAGGCCACAGAGCAGATGAATGGAATTGAGACTCCGGATTGGCAAAAAAAGATCTGTTTTTTTTTGCATCGATTTGTTGGTACAGCGCATCGAACAAGCTGGTACGTCAATTTACTCTGTGTATCCCAATGGGGAGTGGGAAAAAAGTCACTGGAACGAACTATTTGAAAATCCCGGAAAAATAGATTAAAAAAAACAAAGTTTTGATAGCAACAGTTTGGATAAAACCAGTGACACGAGTTCGCTGACAAATAAATTCGCGAGAAAACAAGATCTCGATGGTTGGTCACTATTGTCTGAGTTGCAAACGAAGGGTACATAACGATCGTTAAAATCGCAGTTCCTTAGTCTCGCGAATAATGTTCAATGAGTCGTCCAATTAAAACTTCGAGTCGAAGTTTGCACTTTGACTACTTACAAACGCGGCCAACGACCCTCCAGAGACAACTGTAGACGTGCCTCCTCTATCTAACGATATTCGCGTTGGTTTCTGTCCGAATTGGAGAATAAATAGAAATTTGAAACATTTTCGGACAACGGAGTTGAGATAACTGCTCGTTGTGTAGTGTAATCTCGTTAAGGATATTCCATCAGAACCTTGTAAAACGTGTGTCCTACCCAAAAAAAAAAAATGGATTCAAGCTTTTGGAAGTCCATCAATATTGATAACTCACTGAATATTCAACAAACTGTTACAAATAAAAAGTGGATAAACGCGTTGACCTCTTTTTCATCAACAGGTTTTAGCACTATTTTATTGAATCTAAAGCTAATAATAGTGGAACATAATTAGGTTTCCATTGCTACTTGGAAGGATAAAAGGTGGCAGAGTCTGAAGATAGATACAGTGTGTGGTGTCTCTTTTTTTTCATTTCCAGAATTTTATCCCACGCGACGTTATATATCCATCGGGCGACGAGAACCTACCCCACAAAACCGGGTCGTAAATCCATCCGACTATTATTTATTGATACACCGCGGAGGTTCGGTAAGCCGCCCGGATAAAGGATTCGACGAGCTCTACCAAGCCAGGACCGAGAAGCCTCTGGCGCACAATGTTCCCACGTCCTTTTGCTCGCGCCCAGAGGGGCTGCCCACTATTGTGGCTTTCAGGTTCCTAGATTTATTACGAATTTTCGCCAACAAACGTTCCACACGCGGAACAATGCTGTTTCCTCATATTTTAATTGAAAACAATAATTGTTTTGCAAATGCTTTGCAAGGGAGGATCATATTTTTCATGTCAGCCATTTGTTACAGAGAATTATTGAGATTTTGGAATCGTTCACGATTTGTATGGGAGCACTTGGCATGAAATGAGAAACCGAGTATGCTTCACCGTCGTCAGAATTGCTGGCGTCGGTGCGGCAAAGAGTGATGACCCGAATGGCAGACGCAGGTTTCGGAATGGGACGGAGGGTTTACCGAGGGAGAAGGGAAAGAGATAAAGTGCAAGAAAGGGTTGAGAAGGACTGAAGGATGGGCGGTTGGGATGGACGGACGGACGGACGAAGGATTGTTCCGAGTTAAAGCTCGAGCCACGGTGAGCAAACAAAATTTGAATACGCTTCGCGGCGAGAGTGAGAGCTATATAGGAATATCTCCTTGAATGGGGCGCTGTCGTTTCCCACCCTCGCACGTTCCCCTAAAATGGTCGTCTGCGAAAGCTGAATTTTCGAATTCAGCGGTTTTCTCGCGACACAGCTATTCCCATTAAAAGACACGCGGAAATGGTTAAATACGAAATTCCGGTGGTTAAATTAAAATGCTCCTTTCGTCACAGAGCAACGTTTGCAATGCGATCCGTGTCTTTGAATAATTACTGACATTTATATATTTTGTAATACTGCTTTTGTTCGTCTGCTTCGCTTGGTGTAGTCCAACCATTGTTTGAATACGAAGGCCTTGTAAATAAAACAAAATAGGTCGGAAAAAGTGGTTTATGAAAAGAATGAGAATTTCTTCTTCATTATGGAGAACAGTTTCTGGGTTGTCCAGCAAAATAAAAATAATAGCCATCGATGGACCACCTGAATAGTAATTATAAAAGTCATGAGACGACACCCCTTAAAAAATGGTGTTTCAAAAAAATGTCGACGGCTGACTGAAGCAAGTGAATCCCTTCGTTCTGAATGTCTTCGCTTGTTCAGTAAAGTTGCAGGAGGTCATGTAACCGCTCAGTTCTGTAATTCCGCAAGAAAAATGGGGTAAATTACCAGGTCTGGAGTACTCCAGCGTCTCCAGGCAAAGTCCACGACGCAGTCTCGGGTCTCTCGCTTGAAAGACGCTGGACGTGCGCGCGCGCGACTAACGTCAGGGGAATAAATGAGAAGTCGAATAAATTAAAAGAGCAAGAATTAACTACCCGTTGCGAGAGTCCGGCCGGACGGGCGTGCGCCGGAAGAAGATGCGGAAAGAGTTCGAGCAGAGTGGTACAAAAGCCGGGGAAAATATAAGTCCCTCGTCGCTGAAAGATTTAGTGGTTCAGGGAAAAAAAGAGCCGAGATGAGTTAAGGGGCTCGCGATGTAGCTCGCGCGCTCAACCGAAGCTTTGCTACGATAGCCCACTGACCTTCTTCAACCAGAAAAAAAGATAAGACGTAAAGGTGGGCGTATATTTCGAGAAATTTCGCGCAAAAAGACTTTGTCCAGGTCGACTGCAATAAAATCTTTTCTTTGAATTAAACTTGTAACCCTGATCGAGCTTTTTCTTATTTACAGGTAAAAAAATAAATATAATTGATCTGTCAGGCGTTTCACATTACAAACAGCAATTAAAATAAAGTGGACCAATTAAAAAAAAATGTTAGAACAAAATATTCAACCCAGTCGCCTTAGTCATGGGAAGTGGTTACACCGCCGAGCACAGGAGTGGCTTATTTCCGAGAAATTTGTTCGCGAGGCGTTAGAACCCCGCCGGTTACTCGAGTAGAATACTTTTTACGCGCCTCCGCGACTTACCAACACTGCAGTAGATTGGCCGAGGCGCTGAAACCCCCGCTGGCTTAATTACGCGATAGCTGCGCCACGGGGGCCGACTGTCGCGGAGGGTTGAGGCTGACAAAAAACACACGACAGATACGGAAAGTGGTAATGGATCTGGTAAGAGACACAAGGAGCAGACGTACCTGTTATAGGGAACAGAAACGAGCATCATCCCGTTACACAAACGACTTTTTACGAACGTCAGCTGATTGGCCAGACAAGCGAAAATATATTCGATTACTTGGCTCGTGAAATAAATTAGCCAGTGGAAAAGGACATTCACACACAGCCCAACCTGGTCCCCATTCTCACGCTTTCCAAATTAATTTCTCAATCCTCCATTTCCCTTTCCTCAAGAGATACTTCCTAAATTTCAAATTTGTGATAAATAAATTTATTTTCACTTAAAAAAAATCCATTCGAATAATTGCTTCTTCTGTGACCACCGAGGTGGATGACGTGTCATGGATTATTCATACACCATCTGAAATGGATACGACGAAGATATTCGGCCAAAGAGGTGGCCGCGTATAAATCGGAAATCGGAGAGCTGGAAGGCCCCCTCCGCCGTATAGACGGTAACGGGACGAGCCGGATTGCCGGAAGCGGAGGGTCTGGGCCATGTGGATTTTCGTAGAATTCGGAGGGAGCAATTCGCAGGCCTAGATAGAGGGTGGAGACTGTAGTGACAGGGGAAAGCACTTAAAAGCCCGGGAAACCAGAGTACTCGGTCCGTCGCAGCCGGGCAAAGAAGAGCTCGCCTGGTGGGCAAAAAAGGGGAGCTAGAAAAAAGACGCGAATGCGGGGGAGGAAGACAGAGACGGAGGAGAAGGGATGAACTGTTTCGCAAAAAAAAAAATATATGCCGGGTTTCACTGGGCTACACTTGAAAGAGAAGTGTGTCTCGGCATTAGTGGTGTGGGAATAAAAGAACGTGTTCGAAACAACGCTCGCTATACATGTATATATATATATATATATCGGTGGTACTGGCGCGTCGTGCGCGTTGTCTTTTCGCTACATAAAATCCAGCTGGTCCTTCTCTCGCGTCGACCTTCCCATTCAGCGACGCCTGTGACTCGTAGACTCGGTTGGCACGCTTTCCCGGTTCCCGGTTATGTCGCCACATCACTGTCCTCGACGCGCCGAGCTGAAGGACGCGGCGTCGAGTTGACGAAGTGCCGAGTCGCCAACAAGTTCGTACGCTCGAGTATATGCACAGACTGCGACTCACTCACGGCTTACTTATTCGCCCGGCTCCACCCGAAACCGTCAGCCCTCCTCGCACCGAGCAAATGGTCCCGGCGTTTGGACGAGCGAAACTGTCCAAATGTCGTGACGGTGGCCCGGAGAAAGACTTGCGAAAAAAAACGACAAAACCTGCGGTTGGAGAAATCGCAATGACCGTGTGGTAACTGTGAAGTGTCAGCAAAAAAAAAAAAAAAAAAATGTTCCGTGCTTCGAAGTCACCGCAACTAATTTTAGCCCAACCATTTTGCAGTTGGCATTTATGCCAAAATAATGAAGAGACGCAGTAACCTCGACGTTAAGTTGAAAAATAAATTAATACAGCTTCAGGATAATTTGTTTTGGCGTTTTTAAAAATATTTTGACCCATCTGATATTTTCAAATTTATGCTAATATTATTCCAACAACATTACAAGCAACTATGACTATTCATAACCATTTTTCCGGCAGAATCTCCGGTACATCCCATATACCCTCATTGCCGTGTAAGTCACGTACCTCAGCATTAGCACGAGCTAAGCTTTCATTGTGCCCCCTGTACATACTTTATCCCCCGGTCATATATCCGGCCGTAAAGTACACAGCGCATGTACCACTCTCACGTGCACTGGGTATATATTTTGCTGTATTGCTGTATCGCTGTATTGCTGTATTGCTGTATATACGTTTCCGGGCATTTTATCTCACGATTTCCATTCACCGTTCTGCGTCTCGTGCCAAGTGACTGCTACGGTGAACGTCGTCCATACGCCGCGCATCCTACGGGACGGGACACCCGACGACTTATCCTCAATCTTGGTGTCTGACGCAGATCGGCAGTTTCCACTTGCGCCTGCCGACTGCGTTCCAGCGACGTACAAGCGGATCCCATTCGTTTCCCAGACCTCGATCTAGGTGTCGCAGGCTGAGGAGACCTGCGCACCCCCCCCCCCCCCTCCTCCCCTCGCCTTCACCCTTTCCCCGCTCAGCACCTTCGCTGACACACGCCACACGCTCCCCGCGTGACGCGCGAGTGTCTCGCGAGGCTCGATTGGTTTCTCGCGCAGTAGTAACGGTGCGCGCTCGCTCAGCCCTCCGAAGAAGCGAGTGGAAAATGACGGAGGGGGCAAAAAAGTGGAGCGTGGAGCCTTGCGGCCTGTCCCGCGGGACGACGTCTTCCAAGCGACGAGAGATCTGCGAGAAAAATTCGCGAGGATCTCGCGACGAAGCAGCGAGCGAGAAACGCCTGGTGAGTCGTTTCAACGCGACGAAAAAGTGCAGGAGAGACGACGCCGAGGCGAATCGCTCTTACCGGCGTTGGGTTACGGTAGGACCGAAGCGTCGAGTGACTCCCGGAATGCTTCACGGTCTATCTTCGCTTATGCTGTTTTTTTTTTGTCTCTCTCTCAGCTATGGCCTTCACCTTCTCCAGGGAATCCAGCGCCGAGGCTTCGGGGGTATCGATCACGCAGCCAGTCGCTCATCCCCCCTCCCCCCCCTACCCCCATTCGGTCTCCGGTCCCATTCGCTCTCGAGCGTTGAGCTCGTACGCACACGGCGCGAATATAACTCGAATTCTCCCGAGGGCTCGCACTCGAATCCCTTTTTCATTCGCGTCCCTCATTCGCCCAATGCTAACTCCTCGAAGTGAGTTTGCACTCCGTGTGTATGCGAGGGGCCAGGAGCAAAGGGGCAGAGGGGAACGGGGCGATAAGCTGTCGCACTGAAGGGATGCTGAGATTCACTGTCGAGATTTCACAGGTTACGTTGGATTACTGAATGTTTAATGAAATTAGCGAGGAGATGCGATGAAAATTCTCCACGTGAATAGAGAAATTATTATTATTATTACTGGAGTTGTGTATCATTTTTTTTTATTCAATGCAAAGCATCGGCCAAACAAATAAAATTAAAGATTTTTTTAAATTCAATGCAAAAAAAAATTATACTCAGTTTTCATGAAAAAAAAGATTTTATCAACCAGCTGTAAATTGTCACCGATGTAAACGACGTTTTTTTTAATTGGCTGTAAATAATGCTGTGAGTAAAGAACTAGTAAAGCTGTAAATAAAGAACTAGTAAAGCATCGGGCAAACAAATAAAATTAAAGATTTACAGAAAGCGAGTGGTAAGGATACGTGAGCTACTTGAAATGCCATGACGTAGACAGTTGCCTGTAGTGACGTTGTCGCAGACTGCACAAGGGATTTCTGCAAGCCTTTACTTTGATTAATTCAGCAGCACCAGCGGCAGACGTGCCGAGCTTTACTATCCACGGGGTAAAAGACCTCGACAAGTCTCTCCGGTTCGACATCCACCCAATCGATTGGGCGGCGCCGCGCTCGATGCCTCTCGGTGTTGTCGAATGAAAAACGACGGTAGAATCGATTAGTCCTGATTGATCGTACCTTCGGGAATCCGACGTTGTAAACGAACTTTAATTCCATTTTTCTCTCTCAATCCCACTTTCCGCAAATGATTCATCATTTTGCAATCGGAAGAGCGAAAAAAAAAATAAATAAATCAACAAACAAAAAAAACTTGGAAAGAATTGCGAGACGACGAGAGCAATTAAAAGCGCGTTGCAGTGTGGAAACGTTGCCGGGGCGAATGTCGATTAATCGTGCATTCGTTAAAGCTCCGATTCGTATGTGCCAGACTTTAATTATTCAAAGAAAGCAAACCGAGTGTGAAAACGTGTTAATGAAAAAAAAAAAAAAGAAAGCGTCGGTCGAGTGTTGGCTCGACTGGTTTAGTCGGGATATACATGGTAAATGCAGCACTTGCGTCAGTTCCAACATAGAGGCTTATGAATAACGCGCTTTTTGATTTAGGTGCACTCAGATTGAATTTTTCTAGCGTGCAACGAAACGATTAATATCCCAGATGGACGCAGCTGCGAAATGCTACCAGCGAGTGAGAGCAAACAAGCCTCAGTTGCTTCTATTTGACTCGGGGTATGTTTTTTTTCGCCTGGCCGAGCCGATTCTGAGTCCTGAGACTCTGCTTTTCTTTCTCAACCCATTCGCGAGGGCGATTCAACCCCTCGGCCAATTCAGACCAATCGCCTCGATCCTCGAAGCGATTTGCATAAAGTCCGACTCAGCTATTTCCAAATTCACTCCGGGAGGAAGTGGAGGCTGGAGATGATTTGTATGGGGAGCTTACGCCTACGTATATATGTGTGTATGTATAGTACGATCGGCACCTCGCGGAAATTCAGCTAAGCCAATTCAATTCCCAGCAAACAGCATTTGCAATTTTCAATACGCCTTTACGATATCCTTATCGCTAGGATAAACGACCCAATATGGATTGAGTGAACTCCTAAAATGTATTTTCAAAAATCCTTAGCTTATTTTATTTCCACAACAAAAATACACCTTTTTGGTATTTTTTTTTAGGGGTCGGAGAAAAGAGGCTGCAATAGAGCTAAATATTTTCAAAAATCCTTAGCTTATTTTATTCCCACAACAAAAATACACCTTTTTGGTATTTTTTTTTAGGGGTCGGAGAAAAGAGGCTGCAATAGAGCTAAATATTTTCAAAAATCCTTAGCTTATTTTATTCCCACAACAAAAATACACCTTTTTGGTATTTTTTTTAGGGGTTGGAGAAAAGAGGCTGCAATAGGGCTAAATGGAGAAAAGTAATAGCGTCGCTTCTGTCATGCTCAGCCATCTGGCAGCGACAAAGAGCTGCAGCGGGACCAGTCGGAAACTGGCTTCCAGGGTTGGAGTTACTTCCAGGGAAATTAATTAATATTTTCTTTTTTTTTTCCTCATCGTTGCAACCGACCGGGCGAGGCGAGCATTCGCGTAATTACGTTACAGTCCCTTCGGGCAACCACCCTTATTGCCGTCGTGCGTTTCGTGGCGCCATTAAATTACAGACCCGACGGATTTTCATAATACGCTTGAGTAACACGAAACTGAATTTTCGCCTCGGCCGATCACGCACCGACTGTAACTATTGAAAATAAAAAAATAAAAAAAGAAACACAAGCTCGACGCCCTTTCACGCGGTCGCGCTCGCAGCACAGAAGCGCCAACACCGTTGGACGGGTGGTTTCAACCCGCCAGAGGTTTTTCAACCTCGTCTCGAGGGATCCTTGACTATTTGCACGGAAATCCTTTTACCCGGGCTAAAGTTGCCGCAGCAGCCGGGGCATCCTGCGGTTTTAATTTCACTGCGCTAACATCATCCGTCGACCTCGACTCTTCACACGCCATTTACATTTTAGCCTCGGCAATGCAAAGTTGATTTTTCATAAAAATACAAAAAATAGATGCATTCGTGCATGTTCCATATTCATCCATTTGACACGTAGCCCCTCATTAATTTTTAAAACATTTTATGCGCAGGAGCAACGAGAGCGTGTTGATAGCTGATTTGTCATTTTTGACGTGCTCACGAATGTCCTATCACCTTTTTTTATTCACTTATCCTTCCTTCGTCTTTTTCTGCGTCGTCCACCTGTCGGCTTACAGTGTCGTGAGGATGGGAAATAAAGTATCGCACTAGAAATCCCTTTTCCACCCTTAAACATTGTATTGTCGAGGGAGGCATGTATATATTATATAGTATATATATATTTAATGGACGCAGCGAGTTGTGCGATAAGGGCATACTTGTTATTTACCACAAGCTCTAAAACCGAGGGATTTCTGATCGCTATCTCGCAAGTTACGGTATGACGTACATTTTATTTTAACCCCGTGTGCTGCGCCATGGCTTTCCGTAACGTTGATGGCAAACGCGAGGGTGGAGGACGACTATATCGTCTGAAGATGCCTCGCCGGGCTCGCAGTTATGACGCGGTTATTCCCATTGCGGATCATGGTGGAAAAATGGTAAAGAAAAACTGGGACAAAGCTGGAACGTTGCACCACTGGAATATTTTTTTACGATGTTCAGATCAAGAGCAGTTTCATCGCAGCCACATCTGATGGTCAACACGTCATTTCGCTAAACGATTAACCGAGACACAGATACACTGCCCCAGATCTGACGTTTTGTTTTATTTTTGTAGAAGCACACTTAGCGAGTTTAATTAATTTTGTATTTTCTCTGGGGAAACTTTAAAGTACTGCAGCAGAGTCATCGCTTTGGTGGAGGAGCAACTTTGCAACTTTGCAAGGCTCTCAGAACTTAACGTAGCAGGATTTGATGTTGATGTGGAAAAACGTCTTCCAAAAATAATCTGTGTCCGGACTATTTTATCGAAAACTTTGAATATTATTTTTTTTTAATTCACAAAAAATGTCTCTAACTTGAAAAAATGCAGCACATGCCTTCGGCACATTTTGCCCTTCACTGGTAATTTGCGTGGTCGACGAGAGGAGCTTGGAGAGCGAGACTTTTGCACGACAATGTTCTCGATAAACCAACTGTTACTGGCCAACGTTCCAGTTCGTCGATGTCCAGATTCGACGCTCGAAGCTCGTGAATGTCCGGATTCAACGCTGCTCGAACTTCCTGCCGAGTGTGAAACGAGTAAAGGGGTGCGGGAGTCTCTTCGTATATAGAGCGACGTGGATCGTGGGAGGAACGGCTGGCGCGGTGCATAGGATGCTGGTCGACCTGGTTGACGGAGTGGAAAGTAGGGAAAGGGGGCGGAGGGGGGAGGAAGAGAGTTCAGCGGAACAAGAAAAAGGCACATTTATTTTCCGGGCTTTCTACGGGCGAGAGATGCCCTTCTTGCTTCCCTTATATCTACGTACCTTCCGTATCTCCGGATAAAAAAAATTCTATGTAGGTGAGCAGAACTTTTGTGTAGCGCGTGTTGTTCCCGAGGTTTTTCCTCGGGTACCGAGTCTGTGTTGCACGTTCGTTCGTGTATCCTCGGGAATGGCTTCAACCTCGCTTTCTTTGCCCATTCAGTCGACCACACCTCGGCGACGACGACGCCCTGCACTTCGCGTGTGTCACCGCAGAAATCCCATTGTCGAACTTAAACAAGCCGCGCACGGTTTTTCCTGGTTTGTCTGCGGTATATGCAAAGTTTTTCGAGTCCAAAAATCCGGACGTGACGAGGAACGAGACAGAGCGAATAAATCGAGCGCGCCGAAGAAGTCGGAAAATTGAGTGGGTGAAAAATGTCCGTTTGAAAAATATTGCAGGGTCCTTTTATTTTTATAACCTCAAGAATAATCGTAAACTTGCAAAAACTCAGAAAATAAAGACCGTATTTTTCAATTTCTGCAACGACGTTTCACTACAACTGCCAAAAAAAAATCCAGCAGTCTGAAAAGTGAAACATTGGTCCTTTTATTTTTGTAACCTCAAGAATAATCGTAAACTTGCAAAAACTTAGAAAATAAAGAATGCATTTTTCAATTTCTGCAACGACGTTTCACTACAACTCCAAAAAAAAAATTCAGCAGTCTATGAAAAGTGAAACATTGGTCCTTTTATTTTTATAACCTCAAAAATAATCGTAAACTTGCAAAAACTGAGAAAATAAAGAACGCATTTTTCAATTGTTGCAACGACGTTTAACTATAAATACAAAAAAAAATCCAGCAGTCTATGAAAAGTGAAACATTGTAACGGTGCGACGAAGCGTCGTCTGCTGAATGAACGGAGGAATAAGTCGACCGCGAAGTGGAGACGAACAAAAAAAAACGGAGAATGGGAAGAAGACGATTGAGAAGAAGAACACAAAAATGCACATAATGGTTCTTGCTGGCTGAGCGAGCCAAATATATAGAGAGAAATATATAGAGAGAGCTCGGGGTGCAACAGTTGTAATTCTGGCAACAGTTGCTCCATCGCGATTCGTCGACCATTAATAGTTATATCCATTTCCGTGCAAAGCCTAAAGTCGAGTCCCATATCCAAAGAGATATCTCTGGGTTGTAACCCGTTGGGGCGTTTCGTCGCTCCGGTTGGATTTACGATTGGCCCAGCGCCTCGCAAATCACAGCCGCAATTGGACACCCAACCGCAGGAGGGATCCTTTTGTCGAGTCGATATAAGCTAATTCGATTGAAACCAACCGCGCGCCGCGTATCGCGACATTGTTAGCAGCCGCGTAACGCGATACAGTCAGCTTCGTGCGTAACGCTGTTCTCTATCAGCTCGCGATTTGCTTTCCAGGTCCGATGCTCGATACCCGTGCCTGCCACTTGGTCATTAACGGCTCGAGTTAAATCGGCAGTAACGTTGCTGCTGGTCACGCGAGCGTTTCCAGGGGGCCTCCGCGGGGCTTCGAAACACTTGCGGGCTATGGCCATCACTGCTGTTTGCTTCCACGATCGAAAGCTACGTCTTAAAAGGGCGAATTTGTCACGTGTTCCTAGTTATTGATACTTCCGAGCTGCGACATTTAGATATTTCCGAACATTTTTATTTTGGGCTCCTAAAATCATAAAATTTGAATATTCGAATTTTCGAAACGCGAATATTTGAATAATGAAAATTCCAATATTCGATTTCTTGGCTTGCGTAATTTTCGAATATTTGAATTCTAGGCTTCAAGAATTTTCGAACATTTGAATTCTTGGTTTGCAGAATTTTCGAACATTCGAATTCTAAGCTCCAAGAATCTTCGAATATTTAAATTCTTGGTTCACAGAATTTTCGAATACTCGAATTCTTAGTTTCCAGCATTTTTTCATCTAAAGTGAAAAGGAAATTAACAAATAGTGAAAATATTCACGAAGTTGTCGAACATATCGTTCCGCATTCTTTATGAGAAGCTCCGGTTTGTGTATTTTTTTCTATCACGGAAGCGAAGCCTTACAAGTGCAAAAACGACTCTGACCTTAGACGACAGAAGCAACACGCTGTCACGACTCGCGAAAATGCCCGTCGAAAGCTCCCGGCGCGCCGCGGACGCCGACGAGTGGGGGGGTTTGAGAAGTTCGCGTGACTAAGCAGCGATTTAGTCTAATGGTCGAGCAACGCGGGGGGCGAGACTCGAGGAGGCGAACGCAGCTGGGAAATCTGATATACCAGTTCCAAGCCCGTTGGCAGACGCCTTAAGTATATCCACGTACCGAGGGCTGTTAAGCCTTCGCCACCGAACATTTTCAACTTTCCTTGAAGAAAATTGCGTTGTACGACGTAATTTTAATTAGCAGCGTCGTGAAACTGCTAATTTCGTCGGTTGGGAATCGATTTTACGAGGCGTGCAAATGCACGTGACGTGCAATCCAAGTTTTTTTTTTTTTTTTTTTTTTTAATTTCTGAAATGAGTGAGAAAAAGGCACGTAAATTGTCAAATGTCGTTAACGATCATAAATCTACTTAGAAATTTTTTCCGTCAAATATATATATTTTTAATCAGCTAAAAAAAGGTTGAGTATTTTCTGGGGTAAAATATGCGACTTGAGAATCGATGATTTTCCTGTCACTGCATAATCGTCACCATGGCAGATTAATTATCAGTTGAAGCATTAAATTCGCAGCGTTGCAAGAGGAAATGATCTTTCCGTCCCGAGCGATTCGCAGGGATCCAGGGTTAATGGTATTTTAACGAGTACACCTGTTCTCGAGGTTCCCGTGTGTCAGGAAAATCATAGCCGGATCTCGTCGCTGGCCCAATATCGATATTGCTCTCCGGGGCTTTTGCATCTGGTCTCACGCATCGCACGGCCTGGCGCCAACAGTAGAGCCAACGCTGCTCACTTGTCCGCCGCGTCGACCCCTCGTCGTCACGACGACCAGAAATGCAGCAATATGCTTGGGGATCACGGAAATATTCATGACATGCTCGGGGCGCATAGCATCAATGCGTAACATTTTACGAGACGGTTTTGCCTCGGGTATTGTTGCTGCCTTTGCCCACACGCACGTGGCTTATACACTGATTCCTTGAGGCAGAATTGATCCAACACCAAAAATATTCCT
Organism: Itoplectis maculator; assembly: GCA_964034905.1. NCBI lineage: Eukaryota > Metazoa > Arthropoda > Insecta > Hymenoptera > Ichneumonidae > Itoplectis > Itoplectis maculator. The sequence goes on along the minus strand of OZ035856.1, from coordinate 11,810,965 downwards.
GTATTCATTAATTAATGCAACATATTCGTTAGTCAAAAACATTCCTGTATTTGCTAATTAATGCAACATTTTCGTCAATCAAAAATCTATAAAAATTACGGAAATTTTTTTTTAATGGAAAATTTGATTATAAAAAAATACACAACGTTTTTAAAATTATTGTGACACTCTGATGAGTCATCTCATGATTTAAAAAATTCAGTTAGCTTTTTTCGTCTTTAATTTGCGTCGATTCATATTCCGCCTGACTCTAAAAGCTCGATAAAGCCGAGAAAAAAATTATCGGTCCTCGAAATATTATTTATCATCCCTGTCACCAGCGGAAGCCCCTTTCTAATTAATGCAACATTTTTGTCAATCAAAAATCTATTAAAATTACGGAAATTTATTTAAAAAAATGAAAAATTCGATTATAAAAAATACACAACGTTTTGAAAATTATTGTGACACTCTGATGAGTCATGTCATGATTTAAAAAATTCAGTTAGCTTTTTTCGTCTCTAATTTGCGGTGATTCATATTCCGCTTGACTTTAAAAGCTCGATAAAGCCGAGAAAAAAATTATCGGCCCTCGAAATATTATTTATCATCCCTGTCACCAGCGTGAGCCCCTTTCAGTCGCGTGCGGGACACCCCCGTCCCCTCTCTCACAGCCCCTTCCCTCTCGCGCCTCGTGACAGTTACAAAGTTACCTGAATCTCGCCGATCGACGATTACATCGCCAGGAATTGCTCCCAATGACGATTAATCATTTCGTTTCGCATCCCTTTGATCGTACCCTCCTCGCAATTGAGAAATAATCCCCCGAGGAAATCACTCGCTAGGTCTCTCTCGTTATCGCGAACGATTAATCAAAGCAATTCGAGTTCCGGCTTATTGCAGCCTCGGACAATTTATTCTTGAGAATTCCTGTTTGCGCGCGGTCAGACCGACAAGCCAGTTACATACCGCGGCTTAAAAATGTGTAGAATGAGAGAAAGATGAAATATATCGCGAGAAGGAAAAAAAACGGGGGCGTCGAGGTTGGTGTATAGTTATCATTCGCGTCACGTGCCTCGCGGGCGAACAATCCGTGAATTATACGAGCTTACCCCCTCCCCCCTCCCCCCCACTCCGCTGGGTGTCTAGCATAGTGCGCCGACGATAAACCGTCAAAATTCCGGAGGGTGCCGAGTACTATAACGCCTAGACCGCTGGAAAAGAGAGATGGGGCAAAATAAAGAAACGGCGAAAAAAAAAAAAAAAAAAACGAGGAACGACGGTGGGAAAAGGGGAGGCGAGGAGCGCCAGAACCAGGGCGAGCGCGCGTAAAAGCCGGCATATTGCGGAGCGTCTTATGAATATTTAAACTACCCTCGTGCGGGGCCACACGGGACGGTTGTGGCACGCTGATTGTGTGCGCAAGTAGCGCCGAGTACAGAAATGGTCCGTCCGACGCGCTCGCTGCGACGAGGGCATAATATAGCGCGAGGTAAATGACACCCGGGCCCCGGACTCCGCGGCGGGGTGACGAGAAAACTCGTCGGCGGCGAGCTCTCGCGAATTACGAACTCGTCAAAATGTCGGTTGTCCCGCGTGCGTCCGACATTTCGTGCGTGAAAAAAGGAGCACGTGGCCCGTCTGACAGACGGCCTGAAACGGAAGTGGTTTTATGACAAATGATTCGGATAAAACGTGGGGGTGATAAGATAAGGGCCCCAAGCCTTTCGACTGGCGGACGTGAAAAAAAAAAAAGATTTTAATATTGTATATTTGGAACTTAAGAAAATTGCCATTAATTCATGTTATTGTTACAAAAAAAAAAAAAAAAAAACTGAGAAATGTTTATGCGTTGTACAATTGGTCGTAGATCTTACAGCGATAGGCGTACAATTACCGTTGCTTATCACTAAGAGTTGCAGCTTAAACGAAGGGACTCGTTTAGGAGCTGAAAAACAATTACGAGGTCTCGTTTGTGTACATAAATTATTCCTAGAAGGCTGACAAATTAATTACAGGTAATTAACGGTTACGAGCGAACGTGAGGTCTGACGTAGATTGCGATATTTTTTTTTTTTCGTTTGGATTATTTAAGCGATGTTAATAATAATTAGTTTACGTGTAATCTTAACGCGAGTACATGTATCGTATAATATATATAATTTTCGCCGAAATTATTTTCATCGAGGCAAAGCATTGTGCAAGATAAAATGTAATTAGACTCACCTCGCGGCATTGGTCGTTCAGCAACAAGTTTTTCGACCGAAAATGTTTTTCTACTCACCTGCAACAAAGAGAACAAAGCACATTTAATACAATGTCGATGAGTTATATTAATTTACGGATTATTAATGAATTATGATAATGGGCGGTATCCATATTTTCGCGAATATTCGTCACTAACAACGTGATATCATTTGCGAATTTCTCTCGCTGTCGCCTCGTATACATGTCGAGGCGAATGGCGCGATATACGCCCTTAAAATAGACCGCACAGACTTCCAAATGTATTTCCGGTGAACCCGGTGAAAATTCGCATCCGCCCCCCTTCAACCCCGTCCAAACCCACCGAGCGCACGTCTCATATTTATTCATGAAAGCTGGAGAATAATTAAAACGTTTTCCCCACCCACCCATATTTACACTGCGCGCACGCATGGCGGGACATCTAAACGCGGTTAATTGTAAATAATAATTACTATAGGCTTCCACGCCCCGTTAGGTTTTGTCCCCAATGACATTCAAGAATGGTGACACCGACGCGCGACGACGCAGGTGCATTTCCATTCATATGCGAAGAGTCGAGATTCACATTAAAATGAAGAAATTAGTGAAAAATGGCAAAGAAACAACAAACAACTAAATAGACTTTGAAACTTTATGTTCTTTCTTCGCGATTCGCACCTTTGTGCATTTTGATCGAGCGTAGAATTCTCAGAAGCTAACTCATAAGTTCTGAAGTTTACGCTTTTCATTGCTGAATAAACTGTAAAGCTCGAAGGTAGCTGTTAACCGAACGAACCTTAAGATTACAACTTTATACTGCGGTACAGTTTGAATTAAATACAACGAAGTGACAAACTAAATTGCTGTATGTATAACTTTTATAGTGCGCAGTTGATGTTTTAGGATTGAGTTAAAAACTGTCGGACTTGGAAGTACCTGGTAAGGGTGAGAACAAGAACTGAGTCGGTATAGTCGGAATGCACTGTGACGTGGTAATAAAAAATTGCTTCTAAAATTACAATCGTGTAAAAGATTTTCCATATTCATTACACTACAGAATAAGTTTATTTTGGTGAAATTACACCAAACAGTCGGAATGCATTGTGACGTGGTAATAAAAAATTGCTTCTAAAATTACAATCTTGTAAAAGATTTTCCATATTCTTTATACTAAAGAATTAGTTTATTTTGGTGAAATGATACTACGTCATAGGTCACCAAAACTGGCAACTGGCAACTGGCAGTTGATTTGCCTTTTCTCACTACATTTACAATCCCTCGTCCTGCTATTTTCCACTTCGACTCGCGCTTCGAGCCTTCGAGTCGACGAAGCGTTTCACTTCCCTGTTGCTCCTTTTGGCATCGAGTTTCCTCGCACGCCTTCAGTTTTAATCTTAAAATGTCAAGGGTTCCCGATATCGGGGCTTCCCGTACATCGACAGGATTCGATCTATTGTCGGGGCCGCCGCTGCCGATGCCACCGCCGACGATATCGGCTCGGCCACCTGACACGTGATCGAAGGCATTTTTTAATTTGAAGGGTGCTGCACCAACAGAATCCGCTTTGTAGGCGACGCGCGGACGGATGTGTGAGATGAAAAACGAAGAAGAAGAAAATCGTCGGAGTCCTCGATTCCGAGGTCTTTCACGTACGCGCGAGGCGCGAGAATGAAACTGGGTCGTCGTATTACGGGGTAGCCGTTCATAGTTCAATCCAAACTTGGAGAAAGACGAGAGAAAGAAATTCATTTCAGCCAGAAGACCCCGCAAAAAAATTGATCTTCCTTTGTGAGTATCATATGGTCCATGCTTAGAGCTACGTTTTTTTTCCAGGCTTCGCAATCATTTCGGTAGCGTTTAGTGAAGTGTCATTCGAAGCTCCATGATCGCATGTAAAATATCGTCAGATTATTTCAGCTCCATGGAAAATGTTGATCAACCATAATTATAAGGATAAATTGACATGATAAAAAAAAATGATAAGATGGTGATTAGACTAACCTTGGAGACGCTGCTAGGTTCTTAATCTAAGGAGGCAGAAGGTTGATAACCATTGAAGCTTTCACCGATTTCGGAACTGCGGATACGACCCAATCGTTTATTAATATAAACTTGAGGTACATTTGTATTGTGATTCTTCTGTTTTTTTTATGAGCTAGCGAAGTTGGAATCGGAAAGAAGTCTCCAAACTTGGCTCGCGGAATTCACGGCACGGTCAGGCGGTCCCGGTGCTTGGCAACGTACCAAAGTCGCATAACGTCTGGTACATTGAACGCCCCGGGCCTGACTTTCCTTGCTATCTGCTGGCTATGTGCTCGGCAGGAAGGGGCGCGAGAAGAAGCCGAAAATCCCGAAATTGCGTTGGTTTAACCCACTATCTCGCCTATGTATCATATTCTCGCGTGCAAGAAAAAAAAAAACAAGAGCCTGGTATTACCAGGATAAAGTGTCGTCATTTGTTGGGTGAAACAAATCGGCAAAAATAGCTGCATTTCGTTTGTTTTGCTGTCTTCTGTACATTTCCGCCCCCTTCTTCCCTTGCACCAATATTTTGTTTGAAAAATAAAATGTTGCTTGAAACATTAACACTGTGCACCATTTATAAAACTAATGTAATGTAATGTCATGTTTTCTGACGACACTTTCGTTGTTCTTTTTTCCCTACTTTGCGTTTTGTTTCAAAAATAAAATGTTGCTTGAAACATTAACACTGCGCACTATTTATAAAACTAATGTCATGTAATGTCATGTTTTCTGCTGGCGACACTTTCGTTGTTGTTCTTTTTTCCCTTCTGGTCTGACAACAGTAATTCAACGGTAATAACGCTGAGATAATATTTTTGTCCCCGCGGTGGGCTTTAATCCATTAGCCCTAGTTCCTGCGGTAACGGTAACTAGTCCGCGTTTCCAAGATACAAATTTGCATTTCACGGGTCGGTGAGAAAGCGTCGAGGTCCGGAGAACGCCCGACAACTCGGGCTCGTAAACGCAACGGAGAATTCACCCGGCAGAGAGGTTTGCGAGCTTACGCGAGTGAGCGCGTATGTTATTAAAGAAATACCAGGCATTCCGTAGGAAGATTCCGCGAAACTCTCGGCTGGCTCCATGGCTTTCGAGAATCTGGATAAGACCCGCGGCTGTTTCCACATTCAGCGTAAACCCGAAGCGAATGCTCGCAGTCCGCGAACCAACGGCGACTCTTTCAAACGATTTCGCGATCTTTATTTTTTTTTTTTTTTTCGTCGTCTTTTTTTATCCGGCTATTCTAAGAATTCGCAATTCAATTAAAATATCATGCATCGCGAGCTTTACGAGATTTCACCTGCGAAATGTTCTAATATTCTTTGACGAATTAAAACGAGGTGGATGCACCAATTACAAAAATACTCTGCGCCAAAGAGCGAGTGATGTGTCTTTTTCAGTGGGTCTGCTGATTTGCAACGCTTCGCGGGAGAACAATACGTTCTTGAAGTAATTTTTCTTCAGATGTAATTTCAATTTTGACAAGCAATAAAAAAAGAAAGAATCAATGTAAATGTATATATTATAAATTAAGCCGTCGAATATTTCATATGACCGATCCATACACAGCAAAAAAAAAATCCCTAAAAATAAATCCCTTAAAAGAGTCCTCAACTGAAAAAAAGTGATCGAGAGCAAAAGATAAGTAGAAACAGCATCGATGCAGACACAGACAACTTGAAAGTCTGTTTGCTCCCGGAAAGACGTGAAAAGCACTTGGAGATATCGTTTGGAAGATATTCCCAAATCGATGCTGGGCGAGAGTGAATAAGGAGTCTTTGGCCTCTCGCGCCAAAGTGCTGCGACACTGTGTGTATACCCGACTCTTCCCGGAAAATCGAGAGACTCGAAGAAGATGGAGCTTGTAAGAGAAAAAAAAACTGAAAAAAAAAAAAATCGTCGAAGGAGCTCGTTTACCGGGCGCTCGGGGTGCGCCGCGATGGATAAGGCGGAGAAAAAGAACGACGCCGAGGACGCGACTAAAGAGACGAGTGGATGGCAAAGAGAGAGAAGGAAAGAAGAGGAAAAAGAGAGAGAGAAGGACGAAAGAGGATAAAAGTAAACTTGCGCGAGTGAATTCTCCGTCGGTTGGGAGAGGACCAATCCTACGACGAGCACGTCCACCTTCGAACGTAGCGATCGCTCTCTGCATCTGCAGCCTCTGTGCGTCCCTCCAAAGAATAAATCCGCTTTAATTTGGTTTTGCACCGGATAAAGCCGGACGATGGCAACATACGCGGGGGCGTTCGCAAGTTTAAGGAAGCGCAGCACCGATGCGACAGTAGTTGCAACGACCTTCAGTGACCTCTGCGGAATCCCTCCGAGGGTCAGATTTTCCGTCATCAGAAACCTCTGCGGAATCCCTCAGAGGGTCAGATTTTCCGCCACGCTCTATTTCACTAATCCCAAAATTTTCCAAGCCCAAACCGAAGTCCTAAACAGGATAGACAGGCAGCGACGAGTTCACGCGAAGGTCAGCAGTTCCAGATTAAAATCAACAATTTGTCATTGCACAGCGAAAAATAATATGTATGTTACCTGAGTAAATAGGAGCTACGGTATTTAAAGTCTGTAAATATGAACTCAAATTACAACGACCGCAATCATAATAATTCCGGAAAAATACACATTACATTAGTGAAAATGTGATAGACATTTTTTGCTCATTTCAAATCTGGCAGAACATTCATGAGAAAATTAATTTTAGAGGTTTCAACAGAGAAAAATTATCAAAAAAATATTATATCTCCATATTACGGTATTATTTTTAGTTTTTGTCCGACACATAATCCATCGATTTTTTTTCACCATTCAAATTCTTCTTTTCCAGACAAGCAAAGTGTTTTTAGCGCCAATTCGTTTTTTTTTTATCGCAGGTAGTCACAGCATCGAGAAAATGTAACGGAGGCTTTCGGCCTGGGTTTATTTATTATTTTGCAGACTTCTCAGCGGAAATCGAAATCCGGCTTCTTCGTCTCGGCCTCGTAAACCATACTTTATATCGCTCGCACGGACACACACAGACATATTCTTGCGGTAGCTACACACGCAACACGACTACGAAAACTCGAAACTTACGGACAAAAATACTGCCTATCCACATTCACAGTAACCACACACACATCGCAAATACATTTTTACAGGGAGCCAACATCACGTGTACAGGAGCCACAGCGAGTCGTGTGTACGCGGCGACGTCCCAGTTTTCCCGTTTCGCAATATATTTCGTCGCTTTATCGGTTCGTAGCAGGTAAACTCTGCTGGCGGAGCAATAAATCCCCCTCGCGCGCAACGGTTTCCCCGTTTCGCTGCTATAGTTGTTACAGCCGAGGGTAAGTCACCAGGGCACCTTCGTTATTTTCCATCGACAGAGTTCGACGGCACCGCGCATCGATATGCAAAACGAGACTTAACCCTTTGAGCACCGAATAAACTTTTAACATATTTTATTTATTTTTTTTGACAGCTCGCAGCTTTCGCGTTTTGCATTCACTCGATTCTATTGCGAGACTTTTGGGTCCCTCTGTAATCTCATTGACCCGACAAAGATTTTTTTTTTTTTTTTCATTATTTAACAAAATTTCCTTATCGGTGAAGTTGTGGCGCAGCAAACGTTGGATAACTTTATCCAAAGAGTCGCGCACATATTTTATTATTATTTTTTTGACGGCTCGCAGCTTTCACGTTTTGCATTCACTCGATTCTATTGCGGAACCTTTGGCTTCCTCTGTAGTCTCATTGACCCGGCAAAGATTTTTTTTTTTTTTTTTTTTTTTTTTCATTATTGAACAATTTTTTGTCGGTGATGTTGTGGCGCAGCAAAAGTCGAATAACTTTATCCAAAGAGTCGCGCACATATTTTATTATTATTTTTTTGACAGCTCACAGCTTTCGCGTTTTGCATCCACTCGATTCTATTGCGGATCCTTTGGCTTCCTCTGTAATCTCATTGACCCGGCAAAGAATTTTTTTTTTTATTATTGAACAATTTCCTTATCGATGAAGTTGTGGCGCAGCAAAAGTCGGATAACTTTATACGAGTCGCGCGCACGCGCAGAGACGACCGCAGATGTCGACAGATGGTCGAGTATTCCGACTGATTACATAGATTTATATCCGGTGATCGCTCGAGTTCAACGTCGGTCTGCGTTTATGTCTCCGGAAGCTTCGCGCGCGTCCTGGGACTGGGAATAGGCGTCGTGGGATATTCGAACGCGCGAGGAAGCAAGAAATTGAGGATTTGTGCGAGGGGGAAGACGACGACGAGAGGCTGCAGGGTTAACCCCGGGGAAAGAACAAGAGGATTTAGTGGACCAGAGCAGCAGGGACAAGTGGATATGTGCGAGCTCGGCGCAAATGCACCCGCCAAAGGTAACGATGACGTCGCCCCGGCCTCGCACCATGAATATTTTATATCCCGTAAGTGTCCCCGGCGCTTCTGGCGCTAGGGGTGCGTTTCTCGTCTAACCAACCCAAACCAGACAGCGAAAGATGCGACGGGAATTGTCCCTAACCGACGGGCAATCGATAAAGTCGGATTCCGATAGTGCTCTATACATCGATCTCAACAAACGACAATCAGAGAAAGATAAATCGACAGTAATTCTTATCACATAAAAAAATCCAGACCATATTTTCAAGAATTTTTCCACCTTTTCATTGTCACGTCGATGTGTTTAATTAGAACTTATTTTCTAAATCAGTGACTTGTGCACAGTTCTATTGATTTTTCGGATTTACAGTTCGATAAACTTTAATTATCGATATTGGTGACATTCGATGAACGATTTTTGCCACGAGTAAAAATTTCAATTTACATTCATTCAAAGATAAATCGACAGTAATTCTTATCACATAAAAAATCCAGATCATATTTTCACGAATTTTGTGCACCTTTTCATTGTCACGTCGATGTATTTTAATTAGAACTTATTTTCTAAATCAGTGACTTGTGCACAGTTCTATTGATTTTTCGGATTTACAGTTCGATAAACTTTAATTATCGATATTGGTGACATTCGATGAACGATTTTTGCCACGAGTAAAATTTTCAATTTACTTCATTGTCCGTAATCCGTTCCTCGAGGCGGCAAGCGGCAAAAAAAATTGATAGCAGAAACCTCGTTAGACCGTCCACTGTGCTTTTTACACCAATAAGCTACACATTATCGTGTATTACGGAGCAGATAAAATTGAATTAGCGATCGTCCCTCGATACGCCGAGTTTGCTACTTAAGCGAGCACCGAGGGAAGTCAATTTTTGCGACGAAACGGCTGAAAGGGGTCGGGGGGAAACTAATATCGAAGGGCTGAGACCCTGAGCAAGGCTTTGGCTGGTGTGACGATAGAGCTCGGAGGGAATGATGCGAAAAACGAAAATTACCCGGAGGCCGAGGAGTTCGTCGACGGTACAAGCTGCGCCTGTCGCCGGGAGATACAAACAAAATCGATGCTCCCAGAAAACTCGTCAAAGCCTTTTTGCTCCTCCTTTTTTTTTTTTAATGATCTCAAGGGCGACCCACTTTGGACGACTTTCCAGCCCTGCGCCTCTGAGCATTTTGTCGCACAGGAACCCTGGTTTCACCCTTCCGCACGGTGAAACTGATCAACGCAAGAAGCTTCGATGGCGTAGCCGAAGCAGTGGCACACACACCGTAATTCCATTTATCTGAAAGCACCTAGAGCCTCGAAGTGTCTCGGTATAAGTAGACCAAGTGGTAACCATTTTACCGGAAGCATTCACCCTTCCCCCGGATCGTCGCAGAGACGAACAGAGTGAGAGGGAGACAGAGAGTACTTCATCAACGCTGCTGCATTACCAGCAGCCTCAGCTGGAAAGGAAAATCTTTTCCTCCCGATTCGATTAAATGATAATAACATTTTCGTCGTAACCGAATGGGTTAATGCACGTTCGATGAATCGACAAATTTTTTTTAAACCGCGTTAAAAAATAAAATGTTCGCTCGGCGAAGGAGAAAATCCGAGCTCGTGCGCTTAAACCACGGATCTTTCTCAACGTCACGGTTTTTATCGTCGTACACGCACCGGCACTTATTTTTCCAACGAGCCACACGACACACGACGAGGATGTCGAACGACGTGTCGCGTTTACGAAGTCATGTATATATTTTCACGTGTCTATATTCCTGCGAATGTTTCAGCGGGTGAAACGACACGGACAATGGGCTGAGATTGCGAGAGACCGACGGAGACAGACGAGACTGCGAGTGAGAGAGAGACGGAGAAAGAGAAATACAGAGTCTCGCGTGGCAGCGATAATTCACAGCGGGCTCGTTGGTGCAGTGCGTACGGATCACCCGGTTCTTGGAAAGCGCAGCTATTGCCGCACAACCGCGCTAATTGCTACAGCCGATATCCTCCATCGCGCGGCCTGTGTTCTATGCGGCTTGTATAATTACGAGGCGAATGAGATCGCGAGGCTCGGAGTGAAAACCGGCGATGTTCTCCAGCAAAAAAAAAAAAAAATGCGCAGACAAAGAGACGAAGCTTCACCACTACGTTAACGATCCTCCGACGTAGCGACGTAAAGTAAAAAAAAAAAAAAAAAAAAAAAAAAGTGCGGACAAGGAGACGATGCTTCACCACTACGTTAACGATCCTCCGACGTAGCGAAGGCCAAGCGTAATTAGATACCGAATTCTAATTACAATTAGAAAAAATAAAATAAAAAACTCGTGGAATCCTCGGACCTCGTTTTATTCGCTACCAGGAATTTTAATACTTCCACTGCGCGACCCACAATTTGCGGTGCGACCTTCGTCACTTACGATTTCCTTCTTCAAGCTGCACGGGCTGAGTACTTTGGTGCGTCTCTGTCGCTTGATGAGCTTGCTGAGTCGTTGAGTCCTCTGAGCGCAGGTCAAAGGTCCGCAGGAACGTAACTCAGGTGAAGGTGGATCCTCCATGTCTCGACGTATTTCATCAGCGCTTTTTTCGATCGGTGGACTCTGCTTCGGCGTCACTGTGCTCAGCGGCACGACCTTGGCTATCATCGTCTCGCTTCTCACGCTCCAAGTCGAACCGCCGTATTTCTTCAGGTTCATTAGATCGCCGATGCTGCCTCGAACCTGACTGCTCGCGAGTTGAAGATTGGTCCGCGAAAACGCAGGCGAATGTGGCAACGATCCGGAGCCACATTTTTCGGTGGATCTGACGACGTCAGGAAGCGGTACTTTGACGTGGAGCTTGTCGAGATCGGACAGCGACGATCCGCGTCTGATGCGATTTCGGAATTGAGCTGGAAGCTTGTCCTTAGCGATTCGCTCCTTATCGCGACCAATGCTCTTCGATGATATCGACGACTTCATGGCGAAGAGTCCAGCCTTGAGGGGAAACAGAAGGGCCCACTCTGTCGATTTCTCACGTGACTCCATTGCAAAATCGGTAGAGTCCCACTTTTTGACCCAATCGAAACGAGCACAGCGTATTTTCCCAGGAAACTCGAGAAAACTCTGATCCTAGATGATGTCCCTTCGGGCGAATCGAGCTAAGCCGATTTTCGCGTTTGATCCTGAAGAACCGATCTCCAAAGTTGCCCCGAGCACTGGGAAGGGTTTATTTTCTTTTCATTCGCTGGTCGTTCGCTCGATTCGATACCTCGACGGAATCGCCACTTCACCGACGAACTTCCAACTGAACGATGAACTTTTGCGAGAGCGTTGAAGCATTTAACTCCGCGATTCGATGAACGCCGACTGAACGGCTTTGACGAAGTTGACCAGCCGTCGCGCTGGCGACTGTCGACTCCCGGACTCGTGTGAAATCAACGAACGACTTTATCAGCGACGATTGTCGACATCCGGCTCGACACACGTTCCACGATTCCACGTTGCCGGGGTATAAAATCGTCCCTCCTCGCGACACTTGTACACGTTGAATGCTTATCGAATGCCGGTTGGTCGCGATAGCTGACCAGAGGCCACTGAGCAACACCGCCGCTTACCGCAATTAGGCTGCGGTTGAACCTGTTTTATTCTTATTATCACTGACAGCCGAGTGGCTTGGATCAAACCTTCCACTATAATTAGTGCAACTGAGGTCGATCGTCACTGGTTTTTAACATCCGTCAAGTTCCTCGTCGTTCAATATTGTCTTGTCAATTTGGCTGCGGTTAAACCGATTTTATTTTTATTATCAATCGAAGCCGAGCAGCCGAATCAAACGTTCCATAATAATCCTCCGCACTAGTTTTTTAAATCCGTCGAAGTTGATCGTCGTCCAAAGTTGTCTTGTCAATTTGGCTGCGGGTAAATCGATTTTATTCTTATTATCAATCGAAGCCGAGCAGCCGAATGAAACGTTCCACGATGACTCTCCGCACTAGTTTTTTTTAAATCCGTCAAGTTGATCGTCATCCAAAGTTGTCTTCACCGAATGTTGACACTGTTGATATGACGAGATCGAAGCCAATGAGGCCGTCACTCGTGGTTCGGTCCACCGTCACCGTCGACCGAAGCCGCAATGCCCACCAGAATGTCAACCGTGGCGACGACGACGACGACGTCGATGGTACAAGCCGGTTTCCCAGGCTTTAGACTTTTGTTACTCGGCCAGCCGGTTGGTCGAGCTCGTCCGGGACCTCTCGCGGCTTTTTTCACTTAACTTAACACGACCCCCCGCGAAGAGTCGTAGTCGTAGCACACCCCCTTCGTTCAGCCGTGTTAATGCTGGTTGGTGATCGAAGATCCTATACTCTGGTCGCACCGCAACAACCGCCCCGACACTTCCGTCTAATAAAAGCTAATAACGATCGATAATCGAGTTCACCGAGAACGCGGAGAGAAGCCGACGGCGCCGGATACTCCGAACTGCCCGGAGGACTCGAGCGTGAAAATTAAATGAGAAATTGCGTTGCAACGTCAGCAATGTTTACGAGAAGGACTCGAAAGAAAATGAAAATCTTTGGAATTTTGATCTGACGTTGGTTAATTTTTTTGGTTCAAGTCACGTTGACAGTGGTGATCGTAATGAAGATCGAAAAGCGACTGAAGTACGTGGGCATCGTTGAACAGCATCAGAGGTGGATTCGGATGACGGACAGGGAGAGCAGAGAGCTGTAATCGGGTGCGGGAAGCGAGACCTTGACGAAGAAGGTGATACGGCGTGGCGTATGATCGTCGAAGTCGTCGTCGTCGAACGCCGCCAACGCCGCCAACGCCATCGTCGTAGGCCAAGCTCCGTCATACGGGCTTCCGATGGTCGTACATACACCGACGACTCTTTGGCTGGCGCAGGAATCACGCAACTACAACTCTGTTACACCCGGGTTGACGTATGCTCGTCTGGCCTACATAGATTAAACCGCGTCAGCCTGTCGGACCTCGATTGTTGGGTCTCGTTGATGTACAGAGTCGTCGTATCTCGTCGAGGTGAGTTTTTAGGAAAGAACAACAGAAAAAACGTACAGTGGTCTGATGACGATAACAACAAGAAGCCATTGTTGGAATTGGAAGTGAATTGAATACTGTGGCATTGAAGTCACTGTATTTAATAATTATAGTGCAGGATTTCGATGAATTCTTGTCTTTGAATGACCTTGGAACGGTTCATCGACCTGCAAACCGCGTTTGGAAGCTTCTCGTCCTGAACCCCTGGCCTTTTGGTCAACGAAAGCTAAGGTGATAAAAAAAAATAGAAAACGCAGAACGTTAGGGTGAACATCAGCCAGGGATATCGTAAGGCCAGCCGGAAGGCCGCCTAATCGCGTGGAATAACGTTGAAGGGGCGCGGTGGGCTCATTTGGCTCGTTCCATCTTCGTGGACAAAATTATGGTGTCGTTAATCCTGGAGTGACATAAAAAAGGGCAACCGACGCGGGAGTATAAAACGTTGCTGAGTGACAAGGAAATTACACCCGGAAAGTGTAAATATTTTTGTAGGAAACTAGCAAAGGAATAATAATGCGGGCCGGAAATCTCTAGAGCATATTTTTTATTTGTTCTGCGTGAAAAAAAATATATTTTGTCGAGCGTCTTCGTCATTAAATGAGGCGAGACGATGATCGCCATTCATCTCGACATTTTCTGGGGTTATTGTAAAATTCTCTTTCCACGTTCGCGATTCGGATGAGAACTCGAGTGCCGGGAATGTTAAAGGCAATGCTTCCACTATACGACTGCGAGCTGAGTATACAGCGATAGCAAATGAGGAATAAGATAGGGGCGCGACGATATGAGCAGCGAGTGATAAAGCTGGAAAGAGGTTCGGGAGATCCGAGGGAAAAGAAATAGAAGACGACAAAGTATCTGCATAATATGTAAAGCAGGAATCGTCAGTGCATAGAAACGTTCGTTGGGCCGAGAAGATATATATATAAGCGACCGCCGCAACGACTACGACAAGTAGGAAAAGGGGAGGGTCGGAAAATAGCGCGACGAGGAGGAGTAAAAGAGGATGTCCCCGAAGAGAATCCTGTCGCTGTAAAAATGTCCCCGAGAAAAGTTGAATGCAACCGAAGCGAATGAAAGTCCCAGCGACGTTTGGAGTATGCGAAGTGAGTCGAAAGTTGCCTCGGTCGAGCGAGAAAGAAAACGTGCTCTTCCGGACGCCTTCACGAATATTACCGGAGCCGATTCGTCGTCGAACCGCACAGTTTATCGATATTGGAAAAACCATTCTAATGCCGATCGCTTATGCACAATTTTCTTGAGTTTGCCTTGACAATGTAGTAAATAAACGACGACAGTACTATTTTTATTTTATTATTTTTCAAAGAAGAACTGCCTCATCGTCTTGCAAATTAATTTCCTAACATCGAATCGGAAACATGGAACAGCAGTGACAGCAGTGATGGAGATGATCGTTAACGACAGGAGGTCAAACAGATTAACCGTCCGGCGAATTCTTCGAATAATGTTTGTGGAGCACTTTAATTGAGTGGAACGTGGAGTGCACGTACGTTAGCATGAAACGAAAGCAAAGAGAATAAGTGATGCGTCATATTCTATTCTCGTCTTTTACGTCTGTTTTTTCTATCCACAACTCTAGATGGACGTAGATCCAAATGGCTAAATATTCCTTCAGGCTGTCGATAATTGTCGATATCGGAGTTTAAGGATCGATTCTGATGATGGATTTTTTTTTTAATACTGTTGCCACTTAAATGTTTATCCCGTTGATTATATTGCCTGAAACGACGCCATTCAGAACATTCAAAGAACGGATTGTCGACGCAGTCGGTAGTCTCGAGTCGGCGCGTAATACTACACCGAATGCGTAAACACAATCTCGCGATCAGTTGACATCCAGCACTCGAGCAACAAGCCCGTGTTAATGGAAGTTTCGTGTAAGCCATCTCGCTAATCCTGAAACTGGCAACCGATTTCGCGACGAACTCTTCCGTGCTGGCAGGTAAGGCTATAACGACACACAATCCTGGCCATTTCCCTTTCACACCCACTTGCGATCGTATTTCAGTAGCTTTCCCAAATTACATTTACGGTAGCATCCTCGCAAACTTCTAAATTTGGCCAGCAGAAAAAAATTACACTAAAGCCCCACAGTTTTCCAGGTGTGACTTCGTTGTCATTCAACAGTTGAGGAGAAAATATGAATGGAACACTTCACCAACAGTGCAGAGCACTCCACTTGCCATTAATCTCTATTAGGAAAGTACTGTAGCTTTTCTTGACTAATTGCTGGTGCATGATCCTTTCATGTTATGAAAGGGATGAGTTGTGTGCCCGACGTACATAACGAGTCCCGCGTTACGAGCAGAGGTGAGAGGATAACGCGATTGCGCGATCGTGGCATCCGATTAGGCGGTGCTTACCCAATCGTTTGGCCAAAGTTCAACGTTCCCCGGCGGTCACGACCCGGTAACCCTGAAGACGTGCTTAAGGTCACACCGGGAACGCATACAGAGGTATAAAAATAAAACAACGGCTACATTCCTGATCGATCCCTCGTCCAACGTTCGTACAGTGCTATCTCGCTTCGCTATATCCCCAGTTAGGCGCTACACGTATACGATATACATATGTACGACTAAGCGGGGGGAGGGAGACGGGATCGATTACCTGTCGAGGTGAGTACCGGCGACACGTGTCTGACGCGAAGGACCGTAAAGAATCGCGTTCTCACGAAATGCGGGTCATGTTTTTAACGACTGTCGCGAGGTTTTCCCATTCTCTTTCCCTTTTTTTTTCGGAAGGACACTCCAGGTCGTTGATATCTCTCCTCGCATATCGCTAATGACATTTCCGTTGTTCGTCGTCGCAGTTTCATCGAAAGCCGTGGAAAATTCTAGTCATAAGTTCAACAATGATAAATCACGTTACTCACGTTTAGCTGCATGATGATTTTGTTGTAGGCCCAGTGCCACCGCTGCTTCGCCGTCATCTCCGGGCGTTCAATCAGCTGCATCGGAACCGGCGTTGCCCCAACCATCTCGAGAAGTTCTTCGTCTGGCGGCGGTTCGGGTGGACTCCTCGGGGGAGTGTCCATCTGAACACTTTCGTCAAGCGATGCTTGTTTTGTTACACTTCCTGCAATAAAGTAAGTCACACAAAAGTTCGTTAATAACATTTCTTTGTACTTGACGATATTAACTGTGCACTAAATTCGCATACCTCTTGGGCTATCGGATAACGACAATGGTGGGGTTCCTTTGTATGGTTCAACCAACGAGTTCTCTCGAGAGCCTCGATTGAGCGCTTCTTCGCCTCTCTCGTACCTGCAAAAATAAAACCACAGTATTTCAAACCTATTCCCAATAAATGAAATGAAGGAACATAGTGAAGATGCATTGTAATCACCTCTCAAGAGTCTCGTCCTTCATCTTGTATTCTCCATTGATGGCGCTACTGAGAACGATTTCAGTGTCGTCCATCGAGTCCTGTTCCCTAAAGTATCCGCGCTGGCAGCTCTCTGCCCGGGATATCGGCTGCGGGGTCGTGATGTTTTGTCCATAAGAGCCTACCCTGGTCAGTTCTCGTTTCTGATACGAATCCGTTCTGTTCAGCGGTGGCTTGAAGCCATCTTGAGTAGTCGACGAGTAAGAACTCTTTCGACCATCAACGAATGAATCCCTTCTTCCACTCGAGCTGTAACCGTCCTCATTATAATGATCCGAGGCATACGAATCGCCTCTTATCAACTTCGGTTTCTGCGAGTGCGTCGAGTGCTGACTGAGTTGACTCTGATGCGACAGTTGCGAGTCTTTTCTGTGAGATTCCTTGGGCACTATTTCAGGATATTCCTCATCATCCATGATATCCTCTTGATAAGAATCTGTTCTCTCCAGAGGACGTTTACCGTTCACGATCGCAGTACCACCGTGCACCATGGCTGTAATGGTCACTCTATTGTTGCTGGTAACGTGATTCGACAGTGTCGTCGACACTTGTGTTGTGCTTTGCGGCGAATCGACGAGAGTACCGGGAACAGGGCTCGATTCTCCAGCAGTGGAGTATTCGCTGAAGCCTTTGCGCGGCTGACTACTGCCAACGGAGCTCACCGCAGTCTCGAACGAGTCTTTGAGCTCGTCGTCTCTCGACTCCAGTGAATCTGTGTTCTGCTGAAGAAGAGTGTCGCGCTTTCCAGTCAGCTTCTTGCGTCTGGACGCGCCCAAAGCCGACACCTGCTCCTGCTCATCCTGGCTCGGGTAGAAGTACTCGGACTCGCTGGACTGATACCCGTTGGTCCTCGTCTGACCCCTGGGTGTCGTCACGGAGAGTTCGGGAACTTCGCTCTGTCTTCTGGCAGTGCTCGAGGGCGCGCTGCTCTTGTACTGATCGTCGTACGAGTCCTGATACGGCTCCTGATACGCCTGGTTGCCGTATTGCTCGGGATACTCCTGGTAACTCTCGTCGTACTCGTTCTTGAAGTCGCTCTTGTAATCCGCACTGTCGTTCTCCTTGCTGTACGGCACACGATAGTCTTGGTAGTTGGTGTCTTGCTGTGAACTAGGCGGTTGCGTTTGCTCCCTGTAAGGCTCCTGGTAATTGTCCTGCGAGACTGGAACACTCGACTGTCCATGAGTATCCTGATAAGGCTGCTCGTATCCGCTCGACGTAACGTTATACTTATTGTCATACTGATTCGGCGGATACTGCTGTTCCTCGTAAACCGAGGTTGGTACGTTATGATCGTAAGCCGATGTCGGCACGTTCTGATCGTAGACGGATGTCGCGACTGTCGCGCCGTAACCATTGTACTGGCTATTGTCCTGCTTATAAGGCTCCTGATAAGGATCTTGCTTGTAAGACTCGGGTATGGATTCTTGGTAGGAGTCCTGCTTGTAGGAATCCGCATAAGAATCTTGCTTGTAGGATTCCGTGAAGGAATCCTGCTTGTAAGTGTTCTGATACGAATCCTGCTTGTACGAATCCGCGTACGAGTCCTGTTTGTACGATTCGGGAAAGGAGTCTTGCTTGAAGGAGTTCGGATAGGAATCTTGCTTGTAAGAATCGGTAAAGGAATCCTGGTACGAGTCTTGCTTGTAAGTTTCCTGATACGAGTCTTGCTTGTAAGCATCCTGATACGAGTCTTGCTTGTGAGGTTCCTGATACGAGTCTTGCTTGTAAGATTCCTGATACGAGTCTTGCTTGTAAGAATCCTGATAAGAGTCTTGCTTGTAAGGCTCCTGATACGAGTCTTGCTTGTACGGCTCTTGGTAGGAATCATCTTTGTAGGAATCCTCATAGGTATCCTGTTTGTAAGGCTCTTGGGTATAATCAACGGTGTTTTGATTGTAACCGACTGTCGTCTGATAGCTATTATCTATCTTCATAATCCCGGTATTGTCATACTGCTCTACGTCCTTTGGATATGTATTTGTCTGATAAGTGTCTTGATAAACCTGGCTCGTCGGTGGCACATAAGGCTGTTGATTATAATCGTCGCTGTACGAATTGTCGATATACGCGCGATCGTACGTATGATCCTGAGTCCTCGCAGGCTCCTGATAAGGATCCTGCGCGTACTGATCGTCCACTTGGGGCGAATCGTACGAAACCGGCACGAACTGATTGTCTTGAACATGCACTGTGCCGGTGTAAATGTCCTGCGCACCACCGACGTAAGCTCTCGACTGCTGCTGCTGCGGCTGTTGTTGCTGCTGCTGCTGCTGCGGCACAACCGATTCACTCGGCGCTATCGGATTCACGTAAACACTGTCGACGTAACTTATGTCCTGCGGCAAATTGTCCTGGCTACTTCGGTACGCGTAATTGTAGTCCTCGTTGTAGTCCTGCTTGTAATAACTCTCCTCGGACGGGGTACGAGTGCGTGGCAGTTGACGTCCCGGAGTCGCCGGTAACGATACCGGCTTTCGGCCGAGTATCACGCTGCTCGGCTTCGTCGGCGTTGGTGGCAGCTTCTTTCCCGTTCCTCCCTCCTGACGGGACATCGGACGTTGCTGTGGCTGCAGTCCTTTCCGCCGTCGACTCGTGTGACCACTGCGAATCACAACAACAGTGTATCGGACATGCTTTGCACAAACAATAATATAAAAAATAAAAAACGTCTTTGTAATCGGTTCAATGTTTTGTAAAAAGAACATTGACTCATTCCACACCTGTAATCGAGTTCTTCGGACTCGTAGCTACGTTGTCGAGTGACGGTGGGCTTGTAATCGGGCCTGTGAATGCCGATACTCGAGGCTGGCCTCTGTGGAAGTGTTTTTCTATTGCGTTTATTCTCATTGTAAGTGCTAGAACCGAGATACCACTTCCCTCCGCTGTCCCATTGTCGGTCCTCATCGTCCTGACCATACCTGTTGACATTTTGATCCCATATAGTTCCGGCACAAATCCCCGCGCACTGGCTTTTACGTAATTCTCTCTATGACAAACTGAGAGTGGTCGGTTTTCCCGAAATTTCATGCATGCGAAGATCGTGAAATTTACCTCTCGTCTTGGTAAACGTATCCGGTTATACTGTCGTAGTAATCGCTCTGTCGGATGTCCGTGTGACACTCGGGATAAGTCGCGCTCATCCTGCCGACTCTACTGTCACTTCCATAACCGTCGGTACCGTAGTGCATGTGCTCGTCGTACAGAGTCGTTTGTCTCTCCAATGAGGGTCTTCTGTGTGGACCTGTGTGCATACACGAAGCATAATTCTACTTTGAACCCGTTACGTGAGGAGTCGAAGATTTGTTTGTCGGAAAAGTTTCACAAAAATGAAGAAAATGAATAATTTAAAAATACTTGCCTCTCCTTCTGGAGGACGTACTCGTCGTAGTGCTCGGATAATACTCCGTGTCACTGTATATCCTCGTTTCGTCGACTCTCGTACCCGGATAATCGTAACCTTCGCTGTACCAACCATCTTGACTGCAATTACGAAAAAACGTGCATTAATAAATTGGCAATATTAGCGGATGATAAAAAATCTATGAACAGAGCTTTGCTATGTCGCAATATGATTGTGACGGTGACTGATGACCTTCTGCATGAATGTTCTTGGAAATCGCAGCTGCAAATCATGCATCTATTTCCATGTCCGCGTGTAGACATTATTATCGACAATATATATTTTTTATCTTGCTATTCTAGGCTTCTATATTATTCTAAAAATCTGTTTCCAACTATTCGCAGCTCACAAAAGTATTTTTTTAACCAGGTTGTAATACTAGAAAAATTGATTGTGCCATATAGTTCACTATATTTAAAAAAAAACTAGTCACATGTCAACAAATTGGGACTTGTGTTTCATACGGAATAAAAAAAACCCCTATTGGCTGATCGTTGTCCAACGAGGTGTGATGAATGTGTCTGAGTGATTATGAATGCATTTTGCTCGTGGGTTACACGCCGAGCGCCATAGGCGCGGATGATAGAGATCGCGATAGCGGAACATGATTAAAACGGCGCGACATGTAGCGCGTGCGACCGATATTCGATTTCGTGATTGATAGATCAATGATAACCGATGCGTCGAGACTGATATGGGTACATAAACGCGTTTGCATAGTGTATGTACAGAGCGTTCAGAGGGCGATCGCGTGCACCGCTATTCGGAAATGCATCGCGAATCCGACTGAATTGGGCATCTCGTTCGGCCCAAGTGCTATAACCGCGTGAATAATCGCGATCAGCTGATGCATGAGAAACAATCTACTGGATGAATGAGAGGGTGTGAGTGAACGTATTAAAAAAAAAAAAAAAAAAAAAAAAAAAAATTCTCACGAGACTCGCCCGTGACACACTTCCTCGTACCTGTCCTCGTAATCCCACGTGTGCTTCCGTCGTCTGTTTGAATGGGAAACAAAAGATTGAAAACTCTCGTTCTATCGCGTTGGGTATTTCAAGTATTCGGTATATTTGATTGTGTAGAACAAAAATTGTGTTTCCAATAGTTATTAACGTTGAAGGAGGAAAAAAATGTCGCTGTATGTGGGTATTAGTTACCTGTATTCCTTGTAGTGCCTCGGTCGACTATTGTAGAAGAGTGGCTCGGAAGACTCGGCACTTTGCTGAGTGGAATACCTCTGGGGAGGACCTTCGCCGGGATAAGGCTCGTCGTACCTAGGACTATGGCCCCGGCCGCTGTATCCGTAACTACCCGCTGCCAGTCTACCGCCTACGGTCGCGGGTATCTGAAAAAAATACAAATTAATCAATATCACGTGTGGAACCATTTTTTTTTGCAAGGATATGTGATATGAAAAAAAATACCTGATGATCATCTCGCTCGTAACTGTTTTCCCTCGACGTCTCGAGCGATCGCTGAGGAGTCGCAAGCTGATTGGCGGCCGTACGAAACTGCGAAGCCGAGCTGTTGGCACCCTGTCCGCCAACGGGGTAGTTCAGATCCGACGTGTAATCCGAGTCTTCCGAGTAACCCGCTGAAAATTTCGAGACCTTGTTATCAGACGACAAAAAACTCCTTAAACGTCACATATGCGACTCCCCCAATTACGCTTCCTTCCAGGAGGAGTCCCTGATCTACGACAACCGTTAAGGTGGGTCAGGTCCGTCGTCCTGAGAATTTCGTCGATTACTTATCCGAGAGAATAGAACCGGTGTAGCCGATAAAACAGGCGGAAGGCAAAGTGCGGAGGAAAAAGGTGGAGTAGTATGATAAGAATCGTAGGATGTCTCAACTGAGGCGTATGAGGGATGAGTTACCGACCGTTGAAGTCGCGGAGGCGACGTCGACAAAGTAGAAACCCTACATCTGACCTCAAAGATAAGAACGTTTTTAGAGAAACATTGAAGACATTTAAAAAATAATGTTTTCTTCTAAATCTCTAAAGGGTAGCTTGCACTTATTTTTTTCTTTGTAGTTATCAACGTCCGGATCTATAATTTTGTATTTTCAGGATTTCACGCAAGATGTCAGAAGGAGCCATTGAAGGGAAGAAGTCTGCCAAGGGTGATGTGTTTTAGGGGTTGCAGGTGGCTTCTCAACTAGAAGAACTCGTGTATCCTAAGCTTAAAGCTCGCGAACGAGGAAAATGTCATTGTACAGCCACACGATTTTGGCGCAAAATCTTTTGGGGTTGCGGGTGGCTTCTCAACTAGAAGAATGTGTCTCAAGCTTAAGCTCGTGAACGAGGAAAATGTAATTGTATACACGACTTTGGCGCAAAATGAGTGTACGTGTGCGGCGGGTGGAATGAATTGGAGAATAAAGGGAGACCGGGTATAATCGCAAGCCGCAATAATAATACGAAAGGTGGTCGCCCAGTGCGCCGCAGCTTTGCCAGCCTCGCGAGTACTTACAGTGGCCTATATTGTACAATATCTGACGGCGCGCTTGTTCGGCCCTCGCCTCCTGATCCATCGTGTTGTTCAACATTTCCAGCTTTCTCTGAAGATCCGCCGCCTCGGTGTTCTCCGGATCTACATTGGTGAAAAAAAAAACATCAAAAGTCAATCATTACAACGTTGTGACACATATTTTCCTCATTCTTCACAACCCACTCGTTTCACGTTCTAACAAACGTGCATAACTTTGTGTGTAAGACAGTTCGTCATTGAAAATCCTGAACCGCAGCCGCATGGAAAAAATCGACAAACTGGAAGCATATTTCACAAATTTTCCGACCAAGTTTCATTTCCATATTTTTTATTTAAAATATCCTTC
This sequence comes from Itoplectis maculator, assembly GCA_964034905.1. Lineage (NCBI taxonomy): Eukaryota > Metazoa > Arthropoda > Insecta > Hymenoptera > Ichneumonidae > Itoplectis > Itoplectis maculator. The sequence goes on along the minus strand of OZ035856.1, from coordinate 11,787,682 downwards.
GCCAAGTTTTCCATGCGGACGAAGTTCAACGATTATTTTCGATCATGCCACTAAAGTTCGCTCATCGTATCGGTATGGATAATTATTTTATAGAGGATGTGTTATTATTATCACAGGATTTTGAGATCACTCGATGACGACGCGCTAGGAGTGTCGTCATTTTTTGAACGGACAGAGAATAATCAACCGCTAGACGTGTGTCGGTGAATTGGTGAGTCATCGCTTTCCAGAAGAGCCTACGTGCTCGAATGGGAATGTGCTCGCGTTTCATATACGAATATATATCAACGTAAAACAGGATGTCACGGATGCGAAAAAAGTGGTGGGAAAAAAAACGGTACATGGGATGAAGATGGAGGCGGTGTGGTTTAAGAAATGGCGCGGCATGAAAGAGGAAGAAGGTGTCCACCCTTCGATGTGCCACTTCGACCTTTACGTATACGTATGAAATACAGCAATTTCCCCGGTCGTAGCACACCGAGGACTCGGCGTGTGGGTGCCGCTGCTACGTTCACTCGGGTCTCGTATCCCGTGTGCGCGGCTGGTTCGAACTTGGAGTACCTACTTCTGACTCGATATCCATTCACAGCGCATATCCGAGCTTCCCGGGGCGACGGCGGCGGCAGCTTCAGCCTCACCTCAAAATTGGATCTGGCGTTCACATACTCGGAACTCGCACTATCATCCGCTCCTCTCCGTCCCTTCGGCGCGACCGAGCGTTCTCATGTCCGGGTGTCTTGCCCGCTCTATTTCCAACCCCCTCCCCACTTCCCCCCTCCCACGCTACGTCCGGCTCTCCTTCCCCCCCCCCCCTTTTCCCAACCCCTTTCGTCGTTCTTCGCGACGCTATATCGACTGCCGAGAATCTTGCCGCGATCATCCGGAAAACCCGCGTGTGTCGGCGAAAGTGTAATATTGAGGGTGAAAAATGAAGTAAGGGGTCGACGAGTATGAGTCGATTCAGCTCCGCCGCAAACTCTGCGCCGGGTTCACTCCACATCCGATAAGTGGATTGGATGAAAGTGTTGTAGGAACGAAAATGTCTAATATTAAATTATTTGCAAAAAAATCTGTTAAGTCCTTTTTTACTTTTGTGAGAAATTTTAATGGTTGGAGTGTGAAGGGAAAAGAAGGTAAAGGACAAAATTGTTTTTAGCCCTATATAAAATGACTAATATTAAATTATTTGCAAAAAAATCTGTTAAGTCCTTTTTTACTTTTGTGAGAAATTTTAATGGTTGGAGTGTGAAGGAAAAAGAAGGTAAAGGACAAAATTCTTTTTAGCCCTATATAAAATGTCTAATATTAAATTATTTGCAAAAAAATCTGTCAAGTCCTTTTTTAATTTTGTGAGAAATTTTTATGTCTGGAGTGTGAAGGAAAAAGAAGGTAGAGGACAAAATTCATTTTAGCCCTAATTACCGGCCGGAAATCTTGATCATCCTGGTAATGCAATATTTTGAGACCCTTCAGCTATCGCCCTCGGGCACTAAGACCGAGTTCAAAGGCAAGAATGTATATAGTATATATACCGTCGCGAGGATGTTCTATGTCTCTCTTTCTGTATACTCTGCAAACATTGTTCCAACGACGAAGTCGACGACGACGTCTGGACCAACACGACTAAGGACAAACGAAAAATAAGGAGAAAGGAACCCAAGTGTCCAATCTCATACGGTTCCCGGCTTTTGGATCACGTCCCACGCACTGCTATTCACGTTTCAGCAACCAGATCTACGATTTCTGACAAGCAAAACGACAAATTTCTTTTTTTTTTAAATTAACTAAATAAGGGTTTTTTTAGTTGCGATTTACCCTTCTAAAGAGCGGAGCAGCGCAGAGGTATCTCGTGCAATTAAAAAACGGGTCAAGTCTCTACAACGAAGCAACGCAAAAGAAAACACGAGATAGAAAAACAAGAAAACACAAAAAAAATACAGAGCAAGAAAAGTAGTGTAGGGGTTCAGAGTACAGTATTCTTGAAAACTCGTCGACCCCGTGAGTTGTGCAATCGGCGAGCCGCCTACCATTTCGCCTCGTTCATTCGAAGTCGCGACTGCGACCTTTCGGAAACTTATGGTTTTCACTTCCCCGTCCCCCCTATCCCTCCCCCCCTTTCCCACCCGCGCGCTTGTTTTCGCCCCCGACAGTTCGCTAAGCTGCAGATGCACTCGGCGCGAAACTCACGAGAATATTTTGCACTTTTGCCGGCTGCCGCATCGAGCGCCCGTGCATTGTCCTCACCCCTCGAACCCCCTGCTCACCCCCCCCCCCCTCCCCCTCGTCCCACGCGCCTCATCCCTCGCCCACTGTGCTTTTCGCACACGAGAAACGTTTCGTTTTCCTTCCGGTTTCCGGCCTCGCGCGGGCGCCGAGTTCACACGGGTAAACGTGGGTCGCCCCCCCGAAAAATAAAGCGGCAAGTATGCAGCGCGTTGCACACAGCGCGCGGCACCGGCAGCGATGTTGGTCGACGCGGCGGCAGCTGCTCGTCCATATATTGACAAACTTCTGGGTTCGAAAGCCACTCGGTCGGACCGAAAAAACTGTACCAATTTTCGTTTGGTACTAGCTGCCTCATACCCACATTTTTTTTTTTCGTCGCCGGTTGGTGGTGAGCGGTAAAATAAAATCGACGTGAGGAAAAAAAATCCAGCTCACGTCGATAGTGGTGATAAAAATTGCACCGTGAATGTGTGGAATCGGTTGGTGAGGCGATGGGTGAAATTGTTATCACATGCTCGACAAGACTCTACAGTCGAAAAGTTTAGTGGCGTATATGGGGCAAAGAGGAGGAGGCGTGAGAAGACCGAGGCGGGGCAGCAAAAACACAGATAGTTACGGGGGGCGAAGAAGTTTAGAAGCCGCGCGTGTAGAAAACTCGAGTTGTTACGGTCGGTGTATACGAGGCGGCGCTCTGCGAAGATGAACAGAGGGAGAACATTACCGACCGCCGCGCGCGACGAGACTTCGATGTTGGCCTCGAGCCATCTCTCGTTGCTACAATTTTCCAACTTTCGCGGGGACGTAATTCTGAGTATTTTCGTTGCGAGAAGTATCTGCATATGGAAATAATGTGTGACGGTAGAAGCCTTGTGGTCATGAATCCATTTTATGGTCGCGAGTATGAGAATAATCGAGAGATTAATTTTGAAGTCACAAAAAGCAATTTTTTTTAAGTAATTAATTCCGACGAAACGTCAAACAAAAATTGAATTTATTCTTGTTTGATAAAAAAAAATGAAATTTCAACCCTGGCAGTTCAAATCATGAATTTAAAAACCCGTATTTTAGGAAAAGCGTTCAAAACTGATTTTTTTTCTTACAATAACTATTTATTCAACGTGTCATTAAAATTTTACGAATTCACCTTTCACGAGTTGACTGTAAATCATTTATTCATACATTTGTACAAAGCTACACATTCGTCGGCGGAATATTAAAAGTAAAGCCTACAAACGAAGAAAGGATTAGTAACAAAATATCCGCGCGGTTCAAAGGGAATAGGATGAGCGTGCATACAAACGACCTGAGGGCTCTGCGCGAATGTGTAACGAGTGTGTGAAAAGGAGTGTTGGTATGGAAGAAAACGTGACTGGAGGAATTTTCGACGTAGGGATTCGTGTACGCGAGCACGAATGGCGCACGGGAGATCGCGGGGAAGTAAAAGTTTAAATCCCTGGAAAGTCGTTCCCGTTCCGCTAATCACCCGAACGGCCCTTTATCTCTGCAACCCGTCCTCCGCTCGCTATTCCGCCGTCCATACGTCTGTCTGTCCGTCTGTCCGTATACGTTTCACCTCCCCCTCCTCCTCCTCCTCCTCCTCCTCCTCCTCCCCCCCCCCCCCCCCCCACCTCGTCGCCGGGATATATCCAAAGCCAGAGCCGAGTCGGTTCGTCGCTCGGTCTTTCGCTTCATCCCTTCGGGGAAGGGGTCACGGCGCGGCCGCGCGTAATTAGTCCATTCCGCAAGTTCAACTTTCGTCTCTCTCGTTCGTATCCCTCGTGCCCGCAGTGTCCGCCCGAGAAACAGGCCGAATGAAGCTCGTGTGCAACGACAGCCGAGTGCCGAGTCGCCGAGTGTACTACGGACCGTCGGTAGGTGAGTTTTCACTGAGCTCAAGAATTTTCGCCTCGGCCATCTGAGACGCGGCTCGTCGTTGACGATTTTCAACAATCGCCCGCTCGTGAAAGGCCTGATTACTGACGCTCCATTCCACTCATTGTGGCTCTTTTTCGTACCTTTTTTACCTCCTTTGAAATTGGATAGAGAGACCGTTAAAGCCGATGATAATTTTATTCATGAAATTCGTAACATGAGAAAACGGAGGAAATGCGCCATGGCGTGATTTTTTTTAATGCGGTTTTAAGTATTATTTGCGGGGTAATCGTTTAGATTTGGTTTAATTGCGATATGACAGACGCCACGATGCTTCTACATGCTGAGGCAGACTTCTAGCTAGTTTAGTTATTGGATTGTAGTAATTTTCGTCAGAGATGGGCAACACACGTTTTGATAATTGTGAACAGTTTTTTTTTTATTAGGCTGAATGTAGACGTACCTATTTTTTTTTAGGATTTTTATTACTTTGGCTTTAAAAAATGTCCACAATTATTTCGGCAACATTTTTTTTTTTACCGTTTCTGATCCGAGCAGTGTCCATCTCTGGTTAGTATAGTAACAGTATAAATTCAATTCATTCTGTTTGGGTTAGGTAATATCATGTTATATGTGAGATATCAAAATGCCGTGATGTGTCATTCATTCATGGGTCCTTTTCATGGATATCTAGGGTTTAATCTGCTTTTTTTTAGTTACACATATGTATGTAATAATACATATAATATTATATATAATGACATAGAAATAAATGGATACAGTGAAAATAAAGGGAAATAGTATTCGGGGCAGACATTTCGGTATTTACAGTGTCGCAGCCATAGCTCGATGCATCCACAGGTACCCTCGTGTGTTTTTATTTTTTCTCATAGTTCTCCGGTATCAATAAGATTTTCATTCGTAGTATCGATCGAGCAAAGATCGATAGAAACAAATTGAAAAAATTATTCGTCGTTTTTTTTTTACCCCCCCTCTTTTGCTATCGCCGCGCCACTGCGTGCACGTGCGACGGTATCATTGGAAGTGAGTGTCTGTGCCGTAAAACCTTTACACAGAGGGCAATGTACATCATTGGTTTTTTAAGATAAAAGAAAAATTCATTTTTCATATTTGATTGATGATGATATTTTTTTTTTTTAGTGAAACTCGATGTCTCGTGAGAAGAACATCTACTCTAACTGACAAAGTGAAACCAAGAAAAAAAAATTAAATAGAAACATAAATCACAAACGGAAAAACAAACAACAATTAACTGGAAAATTCTCCTTATGAGGAGGATGCTCGCTACTTTCGTGCTCTTCATTCGAAACCACTGCAGGTTAATATTATTGCAATCTATTGTCATATGGAACGCGTTTGTGCCTCCAGGTGGACATTGTAAGTGCAGGAATGCTGAACAACGTGACAAATGACCAAAAATCGTCGATGAATCGTTGATGATGAGATTCGAAGATGCATCTTCAAAAAAAATAGCATCGATAATCATCGTTTTAAATCTGTGACTCTTTATGTATGATTGTTTTTATCTCCGATGTATCTTTAACAGTGAGAGCCACACAATAATCATTGCACATTTAGAAAAAAACAGTGTCTGTGAGAAAGAGAGAGAAAGTTGTAATGTATCGACACTCGTACACACATATCACGAATATACATATATTGTATATGCTTAGAGAGTATAATATCGATGCTTCGTTAAAATATCGACAATATAAGCATAGAAACATCAAACACCTCATCTCATTTGACTATATCCACACGACGTTAACACACACAAACGCCAGGTATGTAATATATAATAATAGAAAAGTCGTATATAATGGTATGTATATGTATATACTTATAGGCAGTATGTATTATATAAGATCTCGGAACGAATGCAGTGCACGTGTGGGTCCTGGCTGGGTGCTCGTTGGAAAAACTTTGTGCGGTTCGGTCGACGCGATGCGGAGACGGAGTCGCGATAAATCGATCTTGCGCCCCTTTACTCTCCCTCGCGTTTCTCCTCTCTCGTCATTCGCTTACGTCATACGCATCGACGAAAGGAAGTTAACGCGATTTTCAGGCTACACGTGCGTTCACTTTCCTAAGTGTCGTGAGGCTTGAATGAGATGAAAGGGGGAAGGCGAAAAATGGCAAAGTTATTGAAAAGAGGACAAAAAATCGTGGTCTCTTTTTGTAAGAATAAAATAGTTTCTTCTCTGCTGTCACGTGGTGACTTTATAAAAGCTCGAGATTTTTACTGGTAAATCACGAAAAAATAACGTAAAGTTTCATCGACGAACCGTGCCAAGTTCCTCTCCTCACTCCTTTATCCACCGTTTCAGATAATTGAACAATTAGCTTAATTGAACGATCAAAGTGGCTCCTCCTGGGACAAAGGGCCACGCGAAAGGCGCAAGCTAAAACTTCGCCGGAACAAAAGTAGTTCCGAAAGGCCGTGAGATTCTGAAAGGGCTTTTCGGAATCGCTGTTAAATCGAGGATAAAAAAAATCCTGAAACAATTAATTCCACGATTTTGCGTTAATTTTTTTTTCTCGTCTTCTATTTTAATACCTCGCGGTCCAACGGGCGAAGTTCTCGAAGCGTACGTAATGTCCATTGCAAACGAGTCAACCATACACAAATGGTACAACCAAAGAGCACCCAGTCACGAGAAATGAACATTTGAACGAAGAAAAAAAAATATGAAAATAAATTATACGTATAAGAATATATATGATGAAGGTATTGAATAATCAAAAATTTCTGGTGCAGTGGCTGGCGAGCAAGAAGGGGTTGTTATCGCTAAGTACGGATAAAGCGTGGGCCCGCAACGAACGCCAATGCGTTAATCGGTGAAGCACGGTAATTGACAATTACCGATGAGAATAATTTTTAATTATACGAGATATATATTTTTTTCTCTCATTTCTTTTTTTTTTTTTTTTTAATGATAATCGGTCTCGGTCGAGCTTATCGCGCGGCACAAAATCGAATTAAACGCGTCGGCGATTCGCATCGAGCCACGATAACGAGGCAATGATAAACCGGCTAAATGTTTTCGAGCTCCGAAGATCGCAAAGGGATCTTGTCGGGCACGAGATGTGATCTTGAGGGTACCTGAGCCACATGTGGGCCGGGCTGCTCGCAACTTCATAGCTGTTTCGCTCGTTAGCAGGGCTTTCCATCCGGTCGGTGGATCGTACTTTCCTGATTGGCCAACGTTTACACACGATCAGACACACCAGACGTCGGCAAACTCTACTGTTATTAGCTTAGGTATACATCGTGTTCGTCGTGTATATCTTCCTACGTGTGCATCCGTGTTACATGTCGGATACGATCCGGGAGGATTTAAAGCCTGTGTATATTCCGAATTACTATACAGCCGGTAAAGCCAAGTGAGCGAGAACGAGAGATAGAGTTTAATCGACTTGACCTACGACAAGAGCCGACTCTCGTATAAACGTCGAGCGATTGTTAAAACCGTCGTGACTATTAAATCTTAATTGCTCGTAAGCCGTGTATATCGGTTCATTGTGGATATTATTAACTCTGGATTATCTACTGTCATAGTCCACTTGATGTCACCAAATAGCCAAAATTCCGATGATTCGCATCAATTTCGTAATTTGTTACCTTCTCTCGTTTGACGTTGGTGAAACTGACGTTTCGTGTTCAGTAACGAATCCGAGAAAAAAACATTGATGAAAATGGTGTCCTAGTTTCATTATTCAAGAATGCTGAGATTCTATTTTTAAAAACTACTCTCTTGGTGTATTTTAGAATAATGATTGTAGGAGTCGACGCTGGGGTTCATGAATTTCTGACCTGATAAGATGATATAGGAATACGTGCGAGCCAAAAAAAAAAAGATATCCGATAAATAGTGGAGTATCTGGAAGTCTAGAGACAGAAACGCTTGCAAGAACGTCGTCGACCGGAGGAGACTTTTCGTCCTTGTTTATTTTTAACCGTCTCCGAGCACCGCGAAATTAGTAGTGACGGTCGGTGCCGGCGGATCGAAAGAGCTCGATCAAACGAGTGTTCTAAATGTGTCGCCTGTAGCCTGTCTCAACTTTGAACGATCACAAACCGCGGGTCGGTTATTTCTCACGCGGACGCTGACGACCCGGCGCGCAAAGGGGTGAAATCCGAGACCGCATTGGCTACCCATATATATATATATTGTATATATACGTAATATACAGGGTGATTCAGAATGTTTTTGTCAGCCCTTGACTAATGATAGTTTAGTACCTTGGGAACGAAATTATGTAGCCGTTTATTGTAATTTGCAATATTTATTTATTTATTGAAAATTAGAAAAAAATCGTCCGATGGGAGCAAATAAATAAATAAACCAGGAGACCAATGGGACCATAAATAAACGAATATTTGAAAAATACTATAAATACTATAAATAAATAGTATTTTTTAAAATATTTATTCATTTATTTGTCCCCATTGGTTAATTTTTTTTCTAATGCTTGTAAATAAATAAATATTGCGGATGGTAAACTATTTTTCCTCAACGGCTGACAAAAACATTCTGAATCACCCTGTATATCAATATCCTCGGATCGCGGCTTAAAACTTTGAAAACCTTTTGCCGGATTGCCCCAAAAAGAGTCGATAAGACCGTCGTGCGTATAAATACCGAATTTTCTGGCTTCGAAAAATGTTCAGTGACTTTTGAACTTTCGGCCAACAAATGAAAATCGCATTTCCCGTGACCTTCTAGAACGGATTTTTTCCGGAAAAATAAGACATCAACATCTCTCCGTTGTTCGAGATCCGAAAAACTTTGTGTCCTTGATTTTCTGGTGAACTGAAGATTTGTTAAAACGCGTAAACAACACTCGAATCGGGCGCCAAAGTCAGCGGTTATTCTTCGAAAGGCGTGGACTCGATTTTTACGATTGTACATAAAATTGAGAAAAGATATATTGCTCCGGCGTGGCGGTACTGTGTTCTGACGATAAACACGTTCCCGGCTCAACGAATGTGTTTTCGCGAAAACGAAAAATTAAAAAAAAACGAGAAGGCGGTACGAAGCTACTTCAGCAATATACGGATTATGCTGAACTATGTTTATCTGTACAGTATATTTTCTCTGATATATTACAAATGGCCTGGATTTTCCTTCTCCGTGAATTGCGAAACACGGTCAAGTGAGGCATCGCGTGTGTAATCCAATTGGCTCCCGTCGTTTTAAATAAATAATAAAAAGCAATGGGAAAAGTTCATCGCACAAAAGTTGTATCACGTTTGTGTAACCATATATTTTCGTCAAGGACTGGAAAATATTGTATATATCACGATAAGTCACGCAACTATTAAAATCACATTAAAATCACATTTCAAATTCAACGTATAGAAAAAAAACACAATAGTGTGTTAATAAAATAATAAATGATACCATAGATAGTGTTTCTTTTCAAAGTGTATTCCGAAGTGAAAGTATTCAAAGCGTCTTTCAACGGAGAAATCTGTACACAATTTTTCAGGCACGGAGCCGAAGAGCTTGCTTGGCCCGAGATGTACTCAATTAAAACTTTGGGTCACCCTCTGACGAGTCTGAGGGATCTACTTTTTTTTCCAGCCGCCGTCAAATCAGCGATCCCGCCGACGTAACGAATCCCAGCATCCGAGGACTAAAAACCGATCGAAAGTTACAGACGGGAGACGGACATTTTTCTCTCGAGAAAAATGAAGGGGGATCTCTCAGGTGATTATATAGCAGTAAACTTTGACACATTATCGATTGGAGAGGTTTTGCTATAAAAATGAAACCTTAAAACTTTCATAACGACTTTGCATCCTTTAATATCCTCTTTTGAAATCCAGCATAAAATAAGTCCCGACTTCTTGAATAAAAATTCTCCAGTTTACGAATTATTTTTCCCGTCTGAAGCACTAATTTACAATCGCTCGACGTGTATCGAAATTTCTCCTTTACGCAACGACCCTCCCCTAAATTGTATTGCAAATCTCATCAAACAATATTCACAACCGTCGTTGATCATATTAATCCTCGTGTTCTTATCGATTTTGGCAAAACAGTCGAATAAAATAACGATGTACAACCACCGATTGTTATATGAATAAGCATATGGCGTGTGTAATGTTTATACAGTATACAATGAGTATAATAGTATTATGAAACATTTACCAGTATTATACGAACAGGTTTTGATGTACCAATTGATATATCGTACAGAGAGATATTCCAGAGAGAATATATAATGATATAGGGTGTGTACAGCCTTGCCGTGCATGAGAAGATTGAATTTGGCAAGCATGCAACTCGATAATGTGGCTGTATGTATGTATCATTGTTTGTCGTCTCGATAATTGTGTTGTGTGTCGCGTGTCACGCTTCCTCCATCTGTCATTGTTGGCGTTAATTTTCCCATCCACGTGATCAGCTTCATCAATCACGTGTGTATTAAGCAGTTGTCGCGTTTCAGTGTCCGCGACGTCTTCGACTCGAAACGTCCAATTCTACTGAGAATGACTTACCGAATGGCAGCTCGAAGCGACAGGCTATCAGAAGTGTGTGTCCAGTCGGTGCCTTTGTCCCGACAACTTCGCCGCCCAGCATCTCCAGTTCCGAATCGAGGCTGACCCATTGGCCGGAATCATCCTGAAGCAGAGTTAAGTGGACAGACGTGATCAATCGATTCCCGCACTTTGTTGTACACAGTGATCGTCATTGAGTGCTTTATTTTCGTCTAACGAAGATCTGCAATGTCTAAGCTGTAGAGGTAAGCTGAGAGCTTTCGCTAAATCCTCGATCAAGACTACTTCGGACTAATTCTACTCGTAGCTTGCGCGCGAGCGCGCAATCTCTCCTGGCGCAGATGCTACATGGAAGCACGTACATCACGAGCGTAAGTTGTTTTGTACTTTGATTCGGACGCAGTACATCTCCAAACTTTCCGAGGACTCTACGACGTAGTCGAGTTTCTATAATAAATGGGATGAGGTGTACGGCGAGACCGCGCCACTATATGCAAGACGTAGTGGTTTTGGGTTGTGGAAAGTTGCGATATTACATCAATTTCGTGGTTTAGACCCGTCTGCCACACCTATTTTGCGGCTTACACCAGTTGTCACAGATAAATCAAACTATCTACATGCAATAGCAGTAAGGGTTCCTACAAAAGAATTGTTCTGGAAACATTATTGAGCAAACACACTACAGTACTTATATCGTACTGTCTAAACAACCTATCAATTGCACAATTCGATCGTGAATCCACCTTTCTCAACCCTGTTAAGCCTTTGATCCACTACATAGGATGGTAGGAAAACGCAATACTCTGTTATTGGGCTAATGACGTCGACGGGTTACGTTTCCTAAACGAGGTACCGAGATCCCGGAGAATATCGCGAGAAAGCCGAGCAGGTTCGTCTCAGAGCCATCGGATATCTTTCGGCAAACTTATTAATTGATCCTTCTGGGATACAGGAGAGAAAAGTTTCGACGTTGCTATAGCTATACAGTATAAATTCGATATTGGGTTCAAAGACACCGTCGGGGTCATTCGGGTTTCTGACAACCGTGAGCTTGTACACGTAACAACTTTCGCTTAGGAGTTTTTGCAATATTCCCTTTTTTTTCCTTTTCTGCAAAAAATAAGAAAAATAGGATCAAGAGGGCACAGCCCAGGAAAGATTCATTTACCGTAAAAAAAGGTAATATCCGTGGCCTACCTGAACCTGGGACGCATTATTTATTCAACAGTCGACGAGTTTACAAAACTCGTATATTTCTGACTTAAAAAGAAAACACTGGAAATATCTCCGTACACACTTGCAACCGGTCGAGGAGGGGAAGAGGAAGGAGAGCGAGAACTCGGGATTTTCCAACGTGACGCGAATTTTCCGCACTGTTTTTGCCTAGCTGCGATAATTCTCTAGAGAAGAGAGAGTTTGCGAGCAACTTCTGTAGGCGCACTCGACTTTGGCGAGCTACCGGGCGGTCGCAGCGTATACAGAACCGTACTGCATGTGGAACGTTGAGGCAATTTTCTTTATCCACGTGCTTCATCGCTTGCTCGTTTCTCTCATAACCCGTTCATCAACTCGCCACCGTACTTCGTGCGTCACACCGTTGACACAGAGAAACCAGAAGGGATCAATAAAACGTCGCGAATCACGAATCTTTTTCAGCTGAATGCAGCTTTGTAAAAATAACCTTTACAGGACTCAGTTATTTTCCGCATTTAGTATAAACAGCACATTCTAACCGATCAATTACAATCAACATTTTTCATAAAATAAAAAAAAAACAATTAAAGTGATACTGGAAGTAGAGGTTTGCTATGACTCCAAAGTGGAATGCACTGTTCGCTGGACCGTGTGGATTTTCCGCTCAGCGATGGTTACTCTCTCGACAGGAACGGAATTACCGATTTCTCTTGCCGCAAGTAAAGACCGCATCGGGAAGACAGGGGTAGGGTGTAGGAAAAAAAAGCAAGTAGCGGTGGATGGAAACCGATAGGTACTTCTCGATGTTGAATCGGAGATACCGCGAACTCTTTTCTATGTAAATTCGATTCAAACGAGTCGAGGCTGTGTGGGCCCGGAGAGTTTATACGAGTCGGTGAGGGAGTGTTTACCCGACACTCGTCGCGGTCTCGTACGGTATAGTGGGTCGCGAGTTCTCTCTCTTACTCGTCTTTCGAGAAATCATCGATTGCTGGTGGGTGCTTGAGCGATAGGCGAGGAGCTGCTGCTGCTGCTGCTGCTGCTGCTGCTGCACTGCACTCTCCTTACTGCCACTGCTGCTGCTGCTGGTGCTGCTGCTGTTCACAGACCTCGTCGTACTTGCCTCGATAGAGCTACTCGATAAAACGACAGGCAATGTAATGAACTGTAGAAGCACATGAATACTATGCTGTTTAACCCTTTCAACGCGAGACCTATTTCTGCTCATTAAAAAAAAGCTCTCGAACAGCAATCGCCTTTTATGTCAACGTACTATCTACATAATGCATATCAATTATTTAGGTATGAATGAAAAAACAGTTTTCGCATATTCACAAATGCAGAATTCCATTTTGTGCATGCATTTTATAAATAGAATCTCTACGAGTATTGTACTATATGAATTCACCAGTTAATGGAGAAACGCTGTAACGTAATCTCAGACATACATTTTTTTTTAAACTGAACATTGAAGACACTAATAGTTTTAAGGTTTCACGTCAATTTTGAAGTTTGGTTTTTCACTCGCTGTAAGATCTTCGTGTTCAGGTTTATCCTCGGAATAATGTCGCAAAAGTATTTTAATCGCAACGTCAGCCGAAGGGGTTTGACAAATGGCGCGAAGTCGAAGCCAGACGTTTCGCTGATTTGTGATATTTTAGTTGTAGATTATACTGGAAACGAGGCGACGGTCGGATCGATAAGGCAAAGTCGACGGATTCTGAATTAGCCAGAAACGTGACGTCGATTCGTCGCACGACTTCCGTCCCCCCCCCCCCCCCCCCCCCCCCCCCGTCGACGAAAATAGGAGAAAGCGGGTTGACTGAGCGGATGGCATGGAGCGTCGCGCGAAGGAGGGTGAGTCGGGGGAGGGTTGAAAACCGAACTGCGCGAGGTCTCCGCCGGGGGTATGCGAGAAAACGGGGCAGTCGGTTGAGCAGGACCGATGTGCCGCGTGAAATCCATAAAACTGTAATTTCGCGGGCGGTCTCGTTAAAGCGAGCGACCCGAACGAGCGGAACGGAGAGAGAAAACGCGAGTTGTGTGCCTGCGCGGCGAGGACTAAACGTTTTGCGACGCCGCGGAACGATCGAATCAGTCACGCTCCGACTGAGCCTTTGTCCGGCTAATTCATGTATTTTGTTTTATTACTCTATCCCCTTTTTTTTTCTACACCTCGTATTTTATTCCGACGTTCCGTTCGTTTATTCGCGGCGTTTTCGTGACCGACGTGGAATGCCGGGAAAATAGCTTCGGAAGTCCTTTCGATAAATTGGAGACGTGTCTTTTCGCCGGTTTCATCGACTATAGCGATATCAATCAGTGGGCAATCATTTATATTTTTTATCATCCTTTGGTGAGGCGATCGGAGATGGTCCGAGGGCTTAAGGTGATTAAATTTGTAAAGTTAGGCATTTCAAGAGGCGAACTGCGACTTCGTCACCATCAATAAAATGTTAGGATGAAGTGAAGTGGAAAGAAGCTGGAAATGTTCGCGCTTGAGTCGAGCCTTTGTCAAAGGTAATTCTTGAAATTTGTTTTTTTCGCTACTCGAACCCTTTTGCGCGTCTCGTTGGTCATTAACGCTATTTTTAAAAACTAATTTATTCGCGCTGTCGCGACGGCGGAGTTAACTGAAGAAAATTCCTGAAATCTTCCTTGACGCAAAGTGCTTCCAATAATAAAATGGAAATCGCTCCCTCGAGGCCTGATTGTTCATCAAGAAATCAATCGAGAGGCAATTATTTTTCGCTATAATTATCGCAATTACTTCGTTGGAGATGGATCGACGTTTTCGAGGAAATCGAAGGTACAAGGGTGCGGAAAAAGTCTGAGGGCGGAATTGCAAGAGTGCTAGTTCCATTGCTGAGCATGGGTTGGGTGGCCTTTCGAAGAGATAGGGCAATGAAAGACATTGGAAACGGGGAATAGGGCTCCGCTCTTCCTATCCCCGTTCGCACAGCTTCTCCCTCATTTACTGAACCAGCTGCTAATGAGAATCTCGAGAGGATTCGACAGCTGCCAACGCCAGACTCGATTCTTAGACTTCGAAGCTTCCGCCGCTGCTGCCGCTGCTGATGCTTGAGAACACCCTTTCCACTTTGGAAAACAGCCCGCAGTGCGAAAACTTTAGCGGAGGATAAAATAGGGAAACGACGAATGAGTCGCATCTCCGTAATTCCGCAGGAATCGTAAGATAAATTAATTTTGTATCTTAACTAAACGCAGCGAGCACACAAACCCAGATGTTACCGAATTTATCACACATTCGTGTTTGCACAGCGAATTCTCACTGATCATTACCCAAAACTTTCAGCCTTCTCTCTACATTTTAAAAGCAATCAGAAAAATAATCGAATACTCATTATGACTCAGTCATGACGTGTCTCAGCTTTTGTGAAAAAAAACTTAGTCACATGGATCACGGATAAAAAAATCTAAAAGCTAGTCACCAATCTCAGCAATCTAAATACCCGTTGTCAAGATGCCCTGACAAATCTGTAGCACTCAACAATATTCATTAAAACCCCCGACTAATCTAGATTTTCATCGGCTGTCGGAGACATGCTCAGAAATTGGGACATTAACGTTGCCTATAATCTGCGTTAAAGTAAGAGCCAGCGCGGCGCAACAGCTATCATCGCGTAGTCTTATTATTACAACGCGATACGCTTGGCGCGGACTTAATTTTACGAGTGCACGCTACCCCCTTCGTGATACGATCCACGCGGCGGTTCTTATCTTGCACTTGCTCGCGGGCCACAAGTTTATTCTCAACGCTCTCGAACAAAGAAGGCGAAGAGGTTAGTTTCTTTTTTTCAAAATAAAAGGAAAAACGTTTTCAGCTGGAAGGAATGAGTATAACAAGCGAGAGTGAAGTAGGAATTTACTGGTACAGTCGAGAGGCTGAAAATCGCCCTGCGGGGATGTGGCGACGCGTTATTAAGGGGGTTGAACCGAAGCTGTACGGTCTGTCAGACGCCTTCGCGATTAAGGATTTATCGCGTTGGGAAGGGGTTCGAATTTTTTCCATTAAACTGAAGAAAGCTTCGCCTAACAACGCCAATGCTGGTCCATTCAGTTGGTCAGGATACGCTCGATGATTAATTCATGTACAGACCTCCGGTGAACCTCGCATCAAAACAACAACGAATCGGGCGAGACTCGACGTCGTTAGGCGGCCTCTCGAGACGAAACGCGGGGCCACCCCTAAACAAGGGTTGGAATACACATCCCTTCCTCATTTACGCTGAATTTAATTGCGTTAATTCGTCGAAGCTCGAAGCTGAGGAAAACGATAACCACGAAACGCATCGTCTCTCGCAAAGCCGGAATAACAACGTCTAAGCTCATCATTATTCTCAGCTCTCCCGTTCGTTATTAATGAATGCATTTCAAACCATCTCGCCATAATTTCTCAAACTCCAATAACAATAATCATACAAGACAAACCAACACCGGATTTTCGCCTCATCAATAATTAATTCCCCTACGAATTCTAAGGGTGCAAATGACATATAGGAATAATAAAGTTATGCAAATATATTCCCAAATTCCAGTAAAAAATCAGAGGAAAGTGAAGTAGAAAATTGAACGAGAATTGATAGACAGCTTTGAGCGATCCGTGTCTCGTTATTACCAAGATTGACCGAACTCAGCGAGACTCCGGGTTTCAGGTAGTTCACACTTCGGTCTTCGGCGACGTGTCGATTTGATAATTGGAGGAAGAGGAACCCTCTCCCCCAAGGGAGCACTAAGCAGGGTCGGGGTAAAGACGCGAGGGAAGGAGTTTGGCGGTCGAGGCTGAAGAAGGAAGGGTGAGACGTGACGAGAGAGAGTGAGAGAGGGCGAGAGAGCCGAAGACCGAGAGAGAGAGGGTACTGAGATTCAAGGGAGAACTACTTACGACACTGGGAGTGACCTCGTTTTCGTCGTGTAGCACGCGAGTGCATAGCTCGGCACCGCGACCGGTGAGTGCGCGACATACAGCATCTGTATACGCTAATATACATGTGGACCACATATACATACCATCTATACGTTATACAGGGTGATTCAGAATGTTTTTGTCAGCCGTTGAGGAAAAATAGTTTACCATCTCGGGAACAAAGTTACTTAGCCGTTTTTCGTAATTCGCAATATTTATTTATTTACAAGCATTAGAAAAAAAAATTAACCAATGGGGACAAATAAATGAATGAATATTTAAAAAATACTATTTATTTATAGTATTTATAGTATTTTTTAAATATACGTTTATTTATGTTCTCATTGGTCTACTGGTTTATTTATTTATTTATTTGTTCCCATTGGTCTATTTTTTTTTAATTTTCGATAAATAAATAAATATTGCAAATTACAAGAAACGGCTGAATAATTTCGTTCACGAGGTGCTAAACTGTCATTCTTCAACGGCTGACAAAAACATTCTGAATCACCCTGTATATCTATCGCGGGAACATGTGTGTTGTGAACAAAGCGAGAGGCATACAGAGGGAAGATCGGACCAGCAGGCAGTGCGTCTTCCACGTGCTTGTTTTCCGTCTCCGTCTGACTTTCCGTCTCCGTCTGACTTTCCTTCTGTGAACACACGGGCTGGCCTGTCGTCGTTTCTCCGCATGCACCGCTCCGCTGTCAAGTTAATTGGCGTCAAAGCATTTCGCCTAGAGTGCTGCTGCTGCTTGCTGCTGCTGCTGCTTCTGCTGCTGTTCTGCACTGCACTGTTCGTACACCCTCTCATCTTTAGTCCTCGCCTTCTTGCTTTTTATTTCTTCGTTCTCTCGTTTTTTTTTTTTCTTTTTTTTTTCATACCTTCGCCGTGTATTCGCTGTGTCTTTCTCTCTCGCACTCGCTCTATTTATACCCGGAACGAAAATTGGAGTAGAAAGTGAAACACACGTTGTTGGGACGCGCCGAGACAACCAAGGGCGACGATGTGGAACACGCGAGAGAGGCGACACGTTTCCATTTATCACTTTTGAGGCTGCCGGCATATTATGTGGGCACTGTAAGTCGACACTCGCGATAAAAATACGTTTTTTTTTTTCGGAGAGATAAATGTGGTTTTGATAAGGACTTTGGAAACTATTTTTTTCTGACTGGTTTGAGGAGAGTCGTTTGGGGCGTGTTTGTCATGGAAAAAAAGTTTTTGTGGTTTTCTTGTCAGAAGGATTATTAAAAAGAATTAACGAATAGGAGAATCGATTGTTTTTTCCATCGCACAAAGCACATAGTTCTGTGCAAAGCTGACGTTCCAGCAACAGGTTTAACATCATTGACCTCCCCTTTGATAAACCACCGCAGAGCATTAAATAAATGTATCAAAGTCTCGTTCGCGAAATGAAACATTGCAAAATTAATCACCGCATTAAAAAAAAATTCTCAATTTGCAGTAAGTGCACTCGTCTCGGTATTTCCCCTATCATAAATTCCCAAAGCCTTGCTCCTCGCAATCAGCTAAATAATCAGCCACCACTAAAGCCACTATTCTAAATTCCATTCCCCACCCAAAAATTATTTAATTCTCCCAGTAAACAGCTATAATAAAAAACACCGAACCAAATCCCCGAAAAATGTTCAATGGAGAGAATCATTGGTGCGATGGGAAACGAGCCGAAAGGGTTAACACCGGTGTGCTTTCAGCGCGATTTTCTGTTCTGCATTCTCTCAAATTGTCTCGTAGCGATAAATTTTCTCATTCTCGCGCGGCTCCCTCGGTTTCCACTCCGCCAGTTTGATTGGCGTCCTTGTTATGGTCGCTCCGTGCCGGAGAGGCAGCAGCAGCAGCAGCAGCAGCAGCAGCCAACGAGCACCGGGGACTGCTCGGTGTTACCCCTGGGTCTCCGCTGTCCTCCGCTCGCGCATCCGTTTTCCCTGTCTCTCGCTTCTTCTCGCCGACACTCTGCCCGCGGCCCTAACGGCTATAACTATAGATGCGGCCGCACGTACGGTGTGGCAACGCTTATGCATTTATCACGCGACCGTCAGGCCCGCGTGCATGTGCATTTTCTCGTGTGTATACACACACAAGTCGACCACCACCGCCACACGTACACGCGTTTATCGCGGACGTCAGTGGCGCGAGCCGTGTCTGACAGCGCAAGGACGTATCCACTGACACGCACGTTTGTTCAAGCTTCGGACGATGAACATCCGTGTCGACGACACGGGCCCGTTATATATATTACCACACACACATATCCATGTATTATACACGATATATATTTTATACATCAAACCGAAGTGGCATTCTCTCCACGTAAAAGCCTTTTTAACAGCCGGCATCGTCTCAAGTCGCGCCATTACTCTTCGTTCCCGGGGATTCAGACACCATTAGGAGGATAATGGAATTGACATACATTAGGATTTATAAGTTTCGCGAACTGTCGAGTATATAACTATCCACCGAATAGAAACCAAATGTAAGTCACGTGACGAAAAAAAATTCGTTTTACTATTTTTTGTGTGGTTGGTTTTTTGTCGGATTTAGGTAAATCTGAGAGATAAAAAAAAATTGAGAGGAGGGAGAACAGACAAGTTCTATCCTCTGATGTCAGATGATTGTTCACGAGGGGAGGGGGAGGGGGAGGGGGGAACATAGGTGTGAGACACAGCGAGAAGCTCGCGCATAAGGCGTTTGTCACGCCTTGGACACGATCGTATATCACGAAGGCATAAGGCATGGATACGATTTCTGGCCGTCTGGCCACCGCTGTCCCTATCTACTGACTCGGTAGCTCGCGTTTCCACTGCTGCTATATACGTACCGCGCACTTCTCTCCTTCGACGCTGGTCGTATTACCTACAACTATAGGACAACGTTACCGCCGCTGCCAGAGGAAGGATGTGGCTCGATTTCTACCTCCGCCCTTCCTCCATCTTTGTCCTGCATCCCTCGCTCTCGTAACGGCGATATTTCGTTTGAACAAATCATCGGCGTTACAGAGAAATATCTCTCGCGAAACGATGAAATGTGATTTATGGTGCATACCAAGAAATTCGACGATGCGAGAGGATATATATATGCACACAGATGTTTATATGCATCTATATATAGGCCAAGGAGGGTGGTTGATATCGGGAGATAAAGTGGCAGTGAGAAGGACGGAAATAACTAAGTGAAAAGGGAACCAGGATGCGAATAAACCGGAAATAACTAAATGAAAAGGGAACCAGGATGCGAATAAGCCGGAAATAACTAAGTGAAAAGGGAACCAGGATGCGAATAAACCGGAAGGACGTGAAGATTCGCGAGTAGCTTGAAAAAAAAAAATTCCGTATCCTGAGTTATGGATCGACACTCCGAAAGGGATGGGCAACCCATGTGGAAAAAATTCAACGTATGAAAAACTCAACATAGGATTTTTCCTAAACATGTAAAAGCGATCCGATCCACACTAATCCACCTCTCGGACGCGGTTAAAGGGATGGCTTTTTTGTCCGAGGGAATTTTCTGTGGTATTGTCCGACAGGATTGAAACGCAAAAATCTTCGCAAAAGTCTCGCGAGATGACTCAGTGGCGAAACTGATGGATTGTTATATAACTCACTAACGGAGCTTACCACTCAGCCGAGAGGAAGCCGTAAATCGGGAAAGGAGAGAGAGAGTCGCTTGATCCTCGCGATCCAAGCTCGAGTAGAATGAAATGTACTTCGTCATTGAAGGTTATTTCAGCGTTGCGCTTTATTCGCGGATAACCGGGCGGAATTCTCGGGAGAGACGAGATGGAGAGAAGCGCGAGGGTCGATGTCGGGAGTGATGTATAAAAACGAGACTTTAGGAGAGGGAGAGTAGTCCACGCCCCGTCATTTCTCTTCCTCAATTCTACGCACACCTCTCCAGTCTTCAGCCCCCTCAGCTGCTCTGCCCGAAGAGCCGTAATCTTTAATTTGAGTCTCACGGCGAGCGCCGAAACTTCGAGTGTTACCATTTCATCCATCAGGCGAAGAAATTAATCTTAAAATCTTTAATCCTGAGGATCGATGGAGAGACGCGAAAATTTGGTTTACTTATAGAACATCGGAGAGTAGCTTTTATTATTTTACTTGCGCAAAGGTCATCGGGGGTCAGTGAAATGTCACGAAGCTGCTGAAAGGTTTAATGTGTACAGCTTGCCGGAATAAATATATTTCGACATTAAGCATGTATCGGTTATTTGTAATTGCACGTCATATGTGTAACTGATTATTTCCCGACTGACTTTTCTGATCTTCTTTGCTTTCGAAATACCGAAAGGAGAGTGTTGTTGCTGAATCGTACGAGCGTTGTGAAAGTCACAGCTATCTGGCAACAACTCCACGCGAAAGGGCTACTCGTGATCACTCTCACGTGGGGGGGAGGGGGGCTGACTCGTTCGCGGATTGCACTACTCACCACTACGTCAGACCGACCGGCCCTCCAGAGTTACTTGACATCCCCCAGTCAGCGCATTTCTAATGTGAATCGAACCGCCCGTATGTAGATCTCGCGTGTGGCTTTATGAATATTTTAAGCCAGGCCTGACCCAGATTGTCCTCGCAACAGGAAAGCAACCCCCCACTACTTGTCGCACCCCTCACGACGATGACGCGGCTGCTGCTGCTGCTGCTGCTGCTGCTGCTGCCGCAGCCGCGGTGCTTCGACGTCTGCCGGAAAGCTTGTCGTTCCGCTCTAACTCACTCTCTTTTCCCAGGCCCACATATTTTTCTCGTTCACTAACGCAAAAGGGTTTTCCTCGTTTTTCACATTTTTATTTATTTAAAAAAAATTTTTTCAAGCTGTCCCTTTGTCAGTTCCTCCAAATCTATGTGTTGATTTATTAAAAATGCACATCAAGTATTTTTTTATAATTAAAAAAAAATGATATATTAATTGTACGATGATTTTTATTATTAAACAAATAATTTACGGCATTTAAAAAAATCACGTTTAATGAACCTGCGCAAAGAAATCTATAAAAAAAATTCGTTTGATCATTTTCGCGTCGCGAAAATGAATGTAAAATAAAACCCAGACATCCTTGATAAAGTTAAAGCCAGTTAACAATTTTTCCGGACGAAAGAATTCAATTTAACTGCCGTCAGTCAGTCAGACGAATCGGCAATTATTTTTCTTCGGTTGTTCATTACTGTCGAGCCGGCGAGCCGACGTAATGGCGAAGGGATTGAGGGTTTTCCAGGGACCGTGGAGAGTGAGTCAGAGAGTCGCGGTGGGGGTGTGGGGAGAGGGGAGGGGAGGGAGTCCGTGGAGTGTCGAGGGTGAATAAGCCACGCACGTACTACAAGGCGCGTCGTCGGGGAAACACAAGGGGATGAAACAAATTGAAGTTTGAAGAGCTTACAGGCAACCCGTGGGGAAGAAGTAGCACGGAGAGAGGATGGTCGAGGCGCGGCAACGGCGGCGAACGCGCTTCGAAGCCTCGCAGCAGACCCGACGAACCCTCGTCTGCCTCCGAATCATCCCCTACAACCTTCGCCTTATGCGCTCGTCTCCCTCCGTCGCGCCGGATTCGGAGTGAAATTCCCGTCTCCGCTTCGCGAGAGACGTTTCCGCGAGCCTAACCCGAGCGTTACCCCAGTGGTTTTGCGTTTCCGCCGAGAAATAGAGACGGAGCCAGCAGACGTGACTGAAATTGACTTTTCCGCAAGGTACATCGCGTTCCACAACTGCGCTATCTCGTCACCGAGGCCATTCAAGCCGCAGCCCAGCAGCCAACCCAAACGAAAATCATGTCTACTTCCTACACAGTCCTACAGAGAATTCGCAGTCGGATTGCGCTGCATAATGCAAAATGCATATTCGCGAAAATTCAATCGTCGCCCTTCGATGAAATTAGGAAATAGCTCAATTCCAGGACGCGGTTGAAATCAAACGATGAAAAAATAAAATCCCTTCGGTTTACAATGAGTTTCACGAAATACTATGAAAAAAATATATTAAAAAAAATTTCGATGTAAAACTTTGAGGAAGTAAAATTAGATAAAATGAAAAATAAAGTTTCGAAACGCGCACTGATTTTTATCGCAAATCTATGTAATCAACCATCACCAAAGTATTCGGCAAAAAATATTTCTACACGACTGAATAAATCGTGACGCGACGAAATGTAAATTCCATAAAATATAAAAACCAGAAGTCGCTTTTTCACCTTTTCTTGCCTCCACGATTCGTCCGTAATCAGCATGGCAATTTTTTCCTTACAGCGAAAAAAAAATCCCGCGCGGAAATGAAATCCGACGTCGCGAGGAAAAAAAACAGCTGCTAAAGTCGCGTTGGCTGCTACGCCTCATCAGTCATTTCGCTGGCTAACCGGTAATTCGAGAAAGTGCGAAAGTGCGAATGCCATTTGTAAATATATCGTGATAACATTCGTGTCGCGTGACGCGAATGTTAACGACGATTGCGACGATGTCACAGCTTTATATCCAACCCTTTAATTGTGTATACGTTGGCCGATGGAGCTGCTGCGATACTCGGGATTCAATTATTTCGTCAAGGTCGTCGTCCTTGCAGGGCTACCGATACCTCGGCCGAGGGCACAGTGGGTAAAGGGGGGAAGGGGGGGGGGGGAAGGGGGACGAAGCGAGTGAAGGGGTACGACCCACCTCGGCGCGTGTTAATGCAGCATAACGTTCGAGACCGTAAAGCACCGACGAGGGTTTGGACGCACGAATCGCTGTGGTCGCCCCCGTCATCCCCCCCCCCCCCAACCCCCCTCGACCTCTTGTCCAACTGTTTCATTGAGCGTTTCGACTTGGCGAGATGCCAGGTGACGTTCACGGGCAGCGCAACCCAAAGACGCGACGCAGATCGCGAGGAGGGTTGGAGGGTTGGAGGGGAGGAGAGTGGGGGTGGGTTCGAGACGAGGGGAAAGCTGGAGAGATCGGGGGCAGGTGGTTCGGAGAGTCGAGTAGTGCACGAGGCTGCAGCAAAGAAAAGCGAACCAGATACGAACACACGCGCGACCCCCAAAGACGACGAAGACGACGAAGTGTCTTCGTAGTCGTAGTGGTCGTCTTCCCTTTTCGACAACAGCTTCTACCCTATATCGCTTTCTCCCTCCCCGAACATCGGGCAACTCTCGGCCTCCGTCTCGTGTCCCAATACTATCACGTTCCTCTAATCTAATTTGTTCGAAACCCCTCCCTGGACTATAGGCCGCTCGAATGCGCCTACAGAAGATGCAAAGCTGTCGACGCGCTCTACCTTCCGGCTCTTTAGTCTCTCGGTCGATGTATAGACCGAACTTTGCCTTGTCTTGCGGTGGACGTCTGATTTAACGTTGGAACGGTTGCTTCGATTTCGTTTTATTTTCAATGACCCAAAGTTTTTTTTTGTGCATTGAAAAAAAAATTAAAAAAAAAAATAAAAAATAAAATAAAATACTGATGGAAAAGTAATAGGCGATGACTTTAAATTATTATAAAGAAATATGAATTATCATGAGTGACTTAAAATTGTTATTTTAGAAAAAAGTAGATACTGAGCTACAAAAAAAAAAAGTCAAAAAAATTCCTGACTTTCCCATCAACTAAATATACGAAAATCTGATCAGCAAAACATGCCAATCGAGTTAACAACGAAACGTGTCTTTCCCCACACTGTCTTTCCCAGCAGAACCACCGCGCAAAGGGTTGAAAAAAAAACGTCCAAGCGCCAGAACCGAGCCAGAAGTTCGATAATCGATTGGCGACTAAAAATGAATAGTTGTTGTTTGCGGTCCGTCGAAGCGTGAGGGGGTTGCAGTCGCAACGAGGTAATAGGCGAACCGTGTGTTTATGAGCGCACGTGACCGAGCGCGAAGAAGCAGCGAGCGACCAGGAGCTATAAGGTCGCAGGGCTCACACGCTAATTGCATTTCGTGCGGTGACCCTCGCTCCGCCCTCTGTGTCTGTGTGTAGCCTCGAAGAAAGCACACACACACACATGGCGCGTAATCTTCGAATACGTAAACTCGTGCAGCTCGCGCCAATTTCACTCCCGGAAATTACTTTTTTCTCCTTTATTTTTTTCAATAACAAAGTCGAGACGTTATACGAGAGGAACCACGTGGGTCGATTATCACCGGGGTCGCCGGGCTTAAACCGTCGGTATTAAACCTTCCCCTAACCCCGCTGCTTTTTTTTTTATTTTATCTCACCCGGAATGTGTAAGACCCTCGAGAGATTAAGGGACCGGCGGTGCGATAAGCCGGACATCCTTTTTTACCCCCGCGCCATATTCTTTTCGCTCCGCCGAACCCGCGCGTTAAATTTTTCTCTTTCCCGTGTCCGTTCGCGGTCAATGGCGGCGACACGACGAAAAAGGTGAAGGTTCAATCGACTACGCGGCTTTGTCTTGACTCTTAGTATTTGTAAAAAAAAAAGGAGAAAAAAAAAGAAAAAAAAAGATCAGAATAAAAATTCCTTCCGCGGAAAATGCTGCACACGGGCAATGTGCGAGAAAAAACATCGATTGAGCGCGTATTCAATGCCCCGAGGGTTCGTTAATCACCGTTACCCCTTCCACGAGATGATCAGGCCGTGACCCGCGACACGTTATTGCACTATAGGTCACCAGTGCGCTCTCGCTCTCCACCCGGCCCCTCCCCCCCCACTCCTCATCCCCCTCACCGCCCCTCCCAACACTTTTCCAAAGCTTTTCCAAAGCCGCGCGCCGCACTGAATAAAAGTTGACGCTATATTTGTATTTATATATCGTGAACTTGGTCTCTCGGAGCTCGCGTTAATCGAGTAACGAGTGAGGAGAACCGTAGGGAGCGGAAAAAGGGTAGAGAAGGGCGAGCGAAAAAAAAAAGCACTACAACAACAGCCTCATACATTTGCGACACGTTTTCTCTGTACCGAACATCTCGCCGCCACCTTCTGACCTATAGATTTACTTTTTTTGTTGCCTTGTTGCACTATTATTTTTCACAGACACGCAAACACACGCAAATCGTGTCTCAACAACACCTGCACCTCTATAAAAAAAAAAAAAACGAAAAAAAAAAGAAATAAATTTTCCAAGCGTACCTCTGACGTTACAATTTCTCCGGAACCGCGATTCGGCGATATTTCAGCGAATGAGAGTAAACGAGGTGTAAAAACAAATTGGCGGTGATTTATTTATCGCGCGGGGGGGAATAATTAAACCGTGGATGTAACTCGAGGCGTAGGCGGCGGTGGTCTCGGCCGTTTCGCCTGCACCCGGAGCCAGTTGTATAAGATGCTAATTGAGCGAGGGGCGAGGGGAGGGGTAGGGTGGAGAAGGGTTGGAGGGCGACGACTACGTAAGGCCGGCCGTTAATTGTCATTAGGGGAGCATTAATTAACGACGATTAGGGTTCTCAGCGACCGCGTCTCGCGATAGACCCGCGAGAGCGAGGCGTCTGCGAAGTTGGCTCACGGCTTCGACGCGTCTTCAACACGCCGCTTTCGAGTTCGTCGACGCCGCGAAAGTCGGTGTTACACGACTTGCGATACTTCTTGTTCCGGTCTACGACCAACGCGCTGCCAAATGTAAAACACTTCCGGGCTCATAAATCATTCCAGGGGCGAAACTTTCTTCTCCCTTCTTCTTACCCCCTTTCCCTTCCCCCTCCCCCCTCCCAACCCCTTTTTCGTCGTCCCCTCCTCCTCTCCTGGTCATAATCATTGTTATTTAATAAGCAGCTCCGTCCTCGAGATCTGATATTTCAAACACGAACCGTTGCTCAGCAATCGCAGATCACGTATCTCTTGGTCTGTGTTTTGGGTCTCGTTAAGACCCACGACATCGACTCTGGTCCGGCGAGTCGGACAATAGTGGAAGCTTTGGATTGTCACGTCGGTGGTGCACTAAATTCGTAGCTTGCGCACGCGCAAACGGAAAATGCAGGTTCTCCCGAATTAACGCAAACACTATACTCGTTGAGTTTCATTTCACGTAATGGCAACCGTTCTCGAGCGCTGAGAGAGAAAAAGCGTTCGAGCGTTCGACAGGAATAAAGGAACAAGAGACTCAACTACGTATCGCAGTTTCATTATTATCGTCATTGTTATATTATTATTTCTCATTGCGATTAGTACGTCAACATCTGTGGTTTGAAATTATCGATGCTCCTTCAAAATTGGTTTCCGGAACACGTCCCACAAATTTTTCGAATTCCACCTTTTCTCCTACCACGATATTTATTTACTCTTCAGTCTGTTATACTTTCTTATCATTATATTTATTTGTCATTTATTATTTGTCATCGCGATTAGAACGTCAACATCGTTGGTTTAAAATTTTCGATGCTCCTTCAAATTGGTTTCCAGAACACGTCCCAGGAATTTTTCGAATTCCACCTTTTCTCCTACCACGATTTTTATTTACTCTCCAGTCTGTTATACTCCCTTATCATTATATTTATCGGAAAACAACCGCAGCGACGCGATACCTTCGTCCGTATTATCATAATCTCGCGACTATCTCAAGCATTGCCGGACAACAAGCTCGGAATTCACGACGACGACACACAATCGCCGCGGGCGAAACGTTCTCACCGCTCGTCCCTGGGATCGCAATCTACTTTTATGAAATCGCCGAGCGTTTAAAGGATTACGGGCTTAATCGATCAAATCCGTGGTATATCCACTTCAGAGGTTTCCGACGAGGCGGAGAGGCAGCCTAGGAGGTTGGCAGAGCGAAAGAGAGAGAGACAGAGGGACGAGGCGAGGGGTACAGAGGGTTCTGTACGTGCGTCGTCGAGCTGATGCAACAAAACAACCACCGATCCTTAAAATATCTCGCGGCCGAGCTTGAAAAGAAAACCGAGCAGCTCTCAACTCTCTCTCGTCTCTCCCATCGCCCGAGATATACATTCCGTTGAGCAGGACAGGTGGCCTTCGACCTAACCGCCTCTTTTTTACCGCGTCATCCACATCCACCTAATACCCCGGGATTTTTTTTAATCCCAACCATTTTATTCGCCTTTAAAGCGCGGCCACCAGTTACCAGTTCCATCCGTGCGATAATCGCGCCCTCGAGCTGCTCTCGCAGGTTCCGCTGCAAAATTCCACCTCTCGAAAAGCCGGCGTTGGGCGAAGCCGATTGGCTGAACGAGAGGGCTACGTTGTGGGGGAGGGGGTAAACTCTGCGCCGGAAAACGCAGTCGGCCAGTCGGCCTTCAGCGCCGGGCAAATAGCGGTTGAACTTGTAACCACGGGAATTCGCGTAGCAGGATGAAAAAAAAGGAAATCCTCGTAGGGGGCGTGTAAAACGTATACATGAACCACGTGGTTCACACAGACACGCGTGACCCTAGTCCGATAATTACTGCTGTCGAAAAAAAGACAACGTTAGCCACGGCCAACGGCTCCTTAATTAATATGATCTCACTACCGTGTTCCATCCTGCTGGTTTTCATCCCTTTTTTGCCCTTTCGTGTGCTAGATCGCGACCTCATACGTTCCCCAGGTTAGCCCACTTATACCGATAATATTATTAATCAACGTAACCAATAACCGCTTCTCCCGTTTTACGTGAGAAAAATTCTTTATAATTCATGCGGAATCTTTGTAAAATGCAGCGAGTCGCGTTGGTATCGTTATTCGATGGATGAGGTGAACTGGGGGTCATTGACGGTGACGATGTGTGCGAGGAGGTGAAGTAGAACGACAGAATCGTCGTTGAAGCAACGTTGGTCATGCATTTGATTTGATCTTCAAAACCATCTCAATTAATTTTCGCAGAAACTATCGCAGGGTCAATTGAAGTTATCGAAAATTTATGTAAATGGGTATCGAGTATCGACAATGTAATTATCGGTTGTCCGGAAAAGATGCTATTTTAGGCTGCTTTCGGATAACTTCTTGAACAACAATTCGGGGACACAGATCAATTGTCAGACGAATATAAATAAGCCAAGTTTCTCAATGCAAAATATCCAACCGTATCTCGACCTGTCAGGAGGCAGAACAGATTCTAATTAAATCAGTGAAAACTATGGATAAGATCAACGTTTTTCCACAGCGGTTAACTTCTTGAAAACGGGGACTTGAATATCCTGTCAGACGAATCTAAATGAGCCAAGTTTGTCAATGCTAAATATTCAACCATGTCTCGACCTGTCAGGAGGTTCTAATTAAATTGTGGACGAACTATCGGTGAAATCAACGTTTTTTTCTAGAGCGCATGCAGTGTGCTGGGTTGGGTACCGTGTCAGTGAATAAATAATCCTGTGTGTTGCTGTTGGTGTCGGCTACGGTGTCTGACTCGTGTGGTGTCTCCCGGTGTTGTGAAAGTGCTTGTGGATCGTGTTGGTCTCGAGAGGCGTCAAACTCGCTCTCCCGCACCGAGGATTCTAGGGAAAGCGGCGTTGGCGGCGGCAGGGTGACGTCTGTATTTCTGTCGTCTCTACCCTGCAGCTGCTGCTGCCGTCGGTGGTGGTGGTGGTGGTTGTGCTCTTCGCGTAACTCGCCAGTGGTGGTTACCTCGCTCGCGTATGAAACTCCAGGCAGCGGGATGTAGTGGTAGCCCAGCGACCGATCCCACAGCATTCCCTTGCTCCATACTTCCACGAGTAGACCGGTGTTGACGTCGTTCGTCTCGCTGCGAAAAACAAGGTTTTAAATCAAGCGACATCTATCTATGTTGTACGACGACCCGTTACGAGAATTCGAGAAAAGAACAAACGCATCATGCACACCAAAAAATGTTACACAAAGTTCACGGGGCAAAAAACACCGCTCGCCGAAACGGAAATCTAGTTTATGGCCATAGGTATATCTTTATCGCATTTCTATGCTTTCAATAGAACGTTCCGACGAAATTTACGGGTTTCATAAATATTCTAGTTTTTTTTTAGTACGAACTTTCGAGCGAAAATGAACTACATGATTCTGTTGTTAAATATTTAACGGAGAGTTAGAGGAAAATGCGAAAACTTCGTAGCTTATGTATTACACTTTCCGGGCTTTCTTCGGCGGCTTCTTAAAACCGAGGAAAACCAGCCGGCTGGATTAATTAATTAATGTTACGCTCTGTTCTCGCCGCTGCCGCGCGAGGAATAAAATATGATCTCGGCGGTGCGTAACCTTGGAGTCGACGGTCGATACATTTTTTTTTCTTTTTTTTTTCAAGTCTTGAAGTTGTAATATAAATATGCAAGTTAGAAAAAATGAGAATAATACAAAAACACTAAACTGAAAGTTGCCATTCAGTGTAGAAATAAGGTAACTGTTGTAGAACAAATTGAAAACATTCTAACGAACGAGAAATAATTAAACATTCATTTTGTTCAGCAGAGTCAATGTGAATGGGCTAAAAGTCTATTTATCCCTAATGTAAGGAATGATTCAATGAAATCATGGAATTGATGTTCTCGACATTCGGTGCATTTTCGCTGGACCGGTACTTTTGTAAATTAATAAATGCTAAGGGCTGTTCGCGCCTCTGTCGAGGGTTGGCAACGCGACGGCGGCTAATAGGGGGGAAAGTACCGGGGGTGCGTCTCGCCTCCTCGGACGTAGTACCCTGCGCTCGCGTCTCCCGGGAAATAACTCGGGGGCGCACGGCAACCAACCACCTCACGACCTTTAACCCAGTTCTTATTCTCGTCGCGTCTCTCCGCCGTTATCCATGAACGCTCTCGCAGTTAGTACGTACACCGACTGCTATACGCACATATACACAGGACCTTATATCGTAAGTTCTCACTGTGCGCGTCGAGACATATGAAAGAAAGTGTATGAGACAGAGCTTAAAACGCCCTAGACGGGGCTCACTCGGAAACCTACAACAGCTGCAGAAATCTCAGTCGACTTTCCGCGGTACAATCGTCATTTCTAAAGTGAACGAAAAAAAAAAAAAAAGCTTCTTCATCTTCGAAGACACTTTCAAGAAAATCCAGACCATACAGCGCAATTCCTTTTCAAAACCTTTTTCCATCACAACGAAAATCACTAAATGACTGAAAAATGAATAGAAATTTACGGAAATACACATTTCGAATGTTATATCAATTTTAACTTACAATTTTGACCAGAAAGTTGACTAAAACAATAGATTTTCAATTCGTCATTTCTAAAGTGAACGAAAAAAAAAAGCTTCTTCATCTTCGAAGACACTTTCAAGAAAATCCAGACCATACAGCGCAATTCCTTTTCAAAACCTTTTTCCATCACAACGAAAATCACTAAATGATTGAAAAATGAATAGAAATTTACGAAAATACACATTTCGAATGTTATATCAATTTTTACTTACAATTTTAACTAGAAAATCGACTAAAACAATAGGTTTTCAATTCTATGACCTCAACTTGCTGTTTTACGACGTTCAACGCGATGTTCCGTTTTCTTTTAAATTCCCTGGTTGTCTTAGCTACGCGAAAGTTTTTTGTTGACATTGTATTTTCCATTGTCGACGAGCGCAGAAGTCGTCGAGTGACTCGACCCGTACTTTGTATAAAACGTCTGCTGCTGCTGCTGCTTTTGCTGCTGCTGCTGCTGCTTCTGCTGCTGCTGCTGCATATAACCGCCAGCCGCTGGTGCTGGTTGGAAAATGCGAGAGCGCCAAGGAGAAACTACCGTGCACTCGTGTGCGCTCGGGCACTCGTTCTGAATCACAGCGGAAATGCAGATGGGACCAAGACCGTTAGCTCTCTCCTTCTCTCTCTCTGTCTCGGTCCCACTCGCCTCTCGCTCGACCAAGCCTCGAGTCCACCCGTAGTTTCCACTCGCGCTTCTACCCTAAGGCCACTCTTCCCGATGTGTACCGCACCGCTACCCGCCGGCTCCGTGGAATCCCATCCGCGACTACCACGAACGCAGCCAGCGCCGAGGAAGCACCCTTTTAGCTCCCATAGTCGCCCTGGCGTTTCCACGTAGTGGACGTTAGCCAGCAGCTTGCTCGGTCTCGTAAACTCAAACTACTACGACGACGACACTCTACTCGGACGGAGAGTTTCCAGGGTGCTACACCGTCTAGCAGGCCCCGCGCCGCCGCCTACACTGTCAAGGGTTGTCGGAACGAACTAGCCTACCAAGCGCCAGGTTTCTCGGGTACTACGTCACGTTCGAGGAAAGACGAGAGAAGCCGAAAGATGTGTAAGAAACTGGGAAACATAGCTGAAACGTGAAGAACATTTTAGTTGCAGCACTGATCAGGTGGTTTGTTCATGTCGAATCGCTCGTAAAATTCCGAGTTTTACGACTTTTTTGCTTGTTTCATTGCTGAGGCTTGTGAATGTCTCTGAGGTACCGCAATCCTTGAGACGAGGTCCTACATTTTATCTTTTGTTTGGTAGTTGCAATCTTCGGTCGATGCTTTGTCTCAACAACAAATTTTTCGAATGAAAAAACGTTTTTTCATATTTCGCCACAATTATTATTTCGCATTTACACTCAGTGCTGACTTTACGGAAATTGTGGATTCAAATAGTTGAAAAAAATTGTATAATAAATCAATAGTGAATGTCATGCAATTATTCGCAAGGCAAAGTACAAGAAAAAATTGTAGATATTTCTTTTTAGTGTTACAAGATAAACTCGTGGGTCAAAGGTCCAAACTTTTTTTTTCGCACATTTAGTTTTCAGCTTCTTCCTCTCCCCTCGACTTATCACATCCATTAAGATTAATAAACGTTACTAGCGACTAGCGTAACTTACAAAAGAAAGTCTTGCTCCCAGCATGGATTGGCCCCCTTCACGGTCACCGTCGTAGATTTCACATTCTGCAGCTTAAGCGTCACGTACGTGTTGAATTGTTGCGCTGGAAAAAATTACACACGCCAAGCGGCAGTTCTTAGTGACCCATTGACCCGATAAAAAGGGTGAATCCTACCGAGTGTTATAGACCGAGAGTTCAAAGGTTCAGTCGCGCTGTCAGGATAATTCGCGCCACGGACCTGACAGTCGATATTATCGGGCCGCCCGAGTTGCAGGGCCATGTCCTTTGTATTTTTGGACGACCTACATCTAAATCCTTCGCGCATTCGACTTTTTGACAGACGATATAGTTCGCCCAACTTCTGGCCATTGGCAGACCCAAAAATTCTCACGACTCCGAAGATTTTTCACGAGCACCACACGACGCTCACTTTTACGTCATTTCCTTAGGTCGCCAGTTTCTGATTCCGATTCTTTGCTCTGTATCTAAGTGTCGCCACTTCTTCTCATGAAGATGTGCGCAAATTTATTGTGAAAAGGACGAATAAACGTGGAAAAAAAAAAAAAAAAAAAAAAAACGAGAAATGGTAGTAAAGCATGAAACACGCGTCGCACACTACGCTACATATCTTGGCAACGGCCAGACGCTTTAGAAAACCCACGTGAAGCTATGAAATACATAAAGAAAATAACGCCACACTCGTATCTCGTCGACCGCGTTGTCGTCGCGTCGTCGTCGTCGTCGCACGCTTCACGCTTCGCGGATATTTACCAAATAAATTCTGCATCGTCGGACCGTCGTCTCGACCACAATCGATGGTCGTGTGCGCTTTCTGTACTAGAAAAGAAAAAAAAATAATAATATGGTAGTGTGCACTGAACGACCTCTCGACTGACCTCTTGTCCCTCGACGATATTCACGGCTTCTAGCAAAGCTATTTCGTGGATTTTTACGAGGCAACTAAAGTGTCGTTATTTTCAGCGCTTTACTAGCTACATAAATTTTGTATTCCTCGATCTACCGGTCTACTTTTAGCGTCACTTCAACACTAAGAGAACATAAGCTCTATGCTCGACGTTATGAGGCGCCACTCGTTGGAATACGTTACCTTGGACCCCGACGAACCTCGCCTTCTTAACTGCAACACAAAGGAAACATCCAAATGTCAGTTATCATAGTTTCAGATTATTCACAAATTAATTTTTAATTCAATTCAATACGATATTCATAAAACATCCTCTCGAGTTGGAACAATAGAAATATCCGCAAAGCCATGGATTTTTTTTTATAAAAAATTAAGAGCTTAAAGAATGACTATTAGTTTATAAATACAAGATCCTTATCATCTGAAGATAATAAATAAATTATGTAAATAAAACTCGAACAGTACTCTAAAAAGAAATTACGATGTAGTCTGGATTGGAATATAAATGGCGAAGCTGCTGCTGCTTCTGCGTCTGGTCAAATGTGTTCAACGGAGCTTTTCGATTAAATCGAAAGCGCCCTGGCAGTGACGTATTTTCCCCGTTCTCTTTCGAACGCGGCCCACAACCCGCGCACCCGATACCCGTGCCGTAAGGGTTTAAGGAAAGAGATTTGACGAAAGCACGGATAAAGGAGAAGTAAGCATGGCCATCCGTATCGGAACGTACTTTATTCATTCTATCTCTCGTTTTCTCCCTCTAAGATTTCGAATCCTTACAACCCTCGCCGGAATTTTCCGTCTCTCTCTCTCGCTCCCTCGATATTGCCTTTTTCTCTCGAGAAATCCTTTGCGCCTCTTCACGAATCCACCGAGGAGCGTCGATTCTCAGTCCCTTTCTGCCTCACTTCAAACGCGACCGAGAACTCAGACTTCGCTACTCGAGATACATCGAACCACCTTAAAAGGATAAAATATGCCCACAACGATTTGTGGATAAAATGGAACGAAAAATCGACCATCAAGATTCAATTTTTGTATCCTCTAGAATTACATCATCATCCTTTGTTTTTATTTAAATAACTTTTTGAAAATAAATACAAGTGGCAAAACATAATTATCAAGCTTTCAGTTAAGTTTAGAAATTCCCCTTCATTCAGCTTCATTCTTCTCGCACAAGTTAAGGGTTTACGTAGTTCCAACTTGCAGCGAGTCTTGGCTAGAAACTCGCAACACAAATTTTCCGTCTGTTGGAGCTCGATAAATCCGTTTGCCAGGGGCGAACGTGTCAACTTGTCAGGATTTCGGGCTCTCCATTCACTGTGTTCCCTCCAAACCTCATTCCGATGAGTTTCACAGCGAATAAGCATCGGTTTGGGAAGGATTTGGGTAGGGAAGGAGGGGGATCGCGGAACCACTTCACCGACCCTCGAGATGGAAGAAGGGAGCCCCATATTTTGCGTGTCTGAACGGAGGGCGAACGAGGCGAAGTTATGGTAAATTCATTGCACTTTCGAGCTACCTGTTGAAGTTCGTCGTCGCCGCCGCCGCCCTGCTGGCATTGCGAGAAGCGTCATACGTCAGGTCGGAGCGAGCGGCGAATATGGGAAGGGTGAAAACGGCCGATAAAGGCAAAAGGGGTGTACGCGAAGAGGGAGACGAGCGAAACGAGAATGGCATATAACTCCTGGCGTGGCATGTACTACTTTGCGGGTCTAGGGGCCGCAAACTCAGCGTTCTCTCTAGCTCCTCAGCGCCATATTATAGCACCGTGTATCATAGAACCGAGCTCATCTCCACCAAAGACATTCCCAAGATTCTGCGGTTCTGGAATCTGTACTTTCCATCTCTCGTTGTTGTCCCATTATTCCCTTGCATTTTTGTAAAATCTACCAACAATGTTGTTCAACAATTGCAAGCCTCTGATTTGAACAATAAATCATGCATTGATGATCTCAATGATAATGCTTAATGATGACCAAATAAAAACAGGGCGTAGTACAATTTAATTGATACTACTGCTTGATTTCTCATTCACGATGTTATCCTAATTACTACTAATTCCAGTCAATGATAGTATTTTGGAAAACCATCGACAAAGGTTTTTTTTTCAGACTAACGATTGAGTGGTGGTCAGCTACCAATTCATCAATACGGAAAAAACGATGAGAGAGGCAATTTTTTTCAGATGCGCAACCGCAAGCTCAGCTACTTAGCGAAAGGCTAACTTTTTGTAACTCCAAGTGAGTTACGTCTTCCTCCGCTCCATTATTTTCCGCTTTATAATCTTCATAAATCACGCAGTACCCGCGATTCCCGATGACTCCGGGACCCGATCGTGCCTGTACTTCTCGTCATTGAATATTCGAGGTGAAGCCACGTGGTGACCTCAGCATCGACGACCTAGCGGCGGACGGCGGCGGTCAGAGCGGGCGGCGACGGCGGCGGCGGCGATACCAGAGGTTAAGTGCACCCGGCTCTCCCCTCTGTAAGGTTTCACCCCTTTAATGTACTTACAAGTCGCGGCGCGTACAACGTTTTCTCACCCCTTGTAATCCATACAACGTAGAAAAATTCTGCCGGCCCGATGTTGGAATTAAAAAGCCACCCTCGCCGACATTTAATTCTCACACCCCCCACCCTTATCCCTTAATCCGCTCCGCGATACAAGATCGCAACTCTCGACGCTACAAAACAAAAAAAAAAATAATCTCCACAGTCTCTGCGAATGATAAATAAGCGCGAGCCAACTTCCACTCGCAAAACCTCAAAAGTGACGAGGGAAGAAAAGTATACATCAACGATAAAGTAGCATCTGTAATTCGGCGCATATGGAAAAAGGGACAACAGACAATATAACGAGGAATCACCGCGCAGGCCCTTAATGCACGAGTTACGATCTCTTTTACCTCCGAACAATTCGAAACAATGAATCCGAGGGTTGCCCGGCCGCGAGTCGAGCCTCCCACCCCCCCCCCCCCCTCCCCCTCCCCCTCCCTCGGTGTGTACTCCCGGCACACGAGTGCGCATTGTCCTCGTCTGACTCTGCGCTTCGTTCGCTCTATTCACAGCGCAGTCTCACCTTTTCTGTTTTTGCCCGCAAGACCACCCAACCCCCCCCCCCCCCCTCCCCCCTATCCCGTCTACCCTACCAACCCTCCACCTGGTTTCAGCCCTTTTTCTCGCAATTCGCGAGTGTATTTATATCGATGCTCGCGAACCGACTATGTGCGTATGTGTGTATACATATATATGTATGTGATTTTGTATGTACATCGTGAACGTGAGAATAGGGAATGGCGTTCGAAACTCTTTTCCTTCATCACTATTACGGGACTCTTCCGGTTTGCCCTTCGTCCCTTTCGTCCTCGGCCCGTGAGCTACGCTCGCACTCCCGATTTATATACATAATATGTGTGTATATACAGGGTGATTCAGAATGTTTTTGTCAGCCCTTGACTAATGATAGTTTAGTACCTTGAGAACGAAATTATGTAGCCGTTTTTTGTAATTCGCAATATTTATTTATTGAAAATTAGAAAAAAATCGTCCGATGGGAGCAAATACATAAATAAATAAACCAGGAGACCAATGGGACCATAAATAAACGAATATTTAAAAAATACTTTAAATACTATAAATAAATAGTATTTTTTAAATATTCATTCATTTATTTGTCCCCATTGGTTAATTTTTTTTTCTAATGCTTGTAAATAAATAAATATTGCGGATTACGAAAAACGGCGAAGTAACTTTGTTCCCGAGATGGTAAACTATTTTTTCCTCAACGGCTGACAAAAACATTCTGAATCACCCTGTATATAGTCACGTATACCAGCAGCGCAACAGACTCGCGACACGTATGTTCGCTCGGGCTGAAAGTGTGAGGAACCGTGCGAACGAGGTGATGCACTCCCATTACGTGTGCGTTCGGTGGGGGGTGGCTTCCACCCCCTCGACTGATCCTCGGCGTTCTCCACTCGTCTCTTTCCCTTTATCCTCCGCCTCTCTCCCCCCGACAACCCCTCTTCCCCGATTCCCGGGGTACTTCGTGCTAGCCGAGGGCTGAAAAGCCTCGCGAACGCGCCGGTGGGACCAGCTGCATGAGTTATTTATAGTATCTGCTCCGTATTAGGGCCAATATAAAACGCGACACTGGCGCGCATCACGTCGCCTCGATCGCGATATTTTATCTTAATCTGTACAAGCACTGTCTACTTTTTTCTTCATTTTTTTGTTCCTTCCTTCACACCGCTTTATTCAGCAAATTAGCGTGGGGAAAAAAAAATCTAGTGTATAATAAATCAGAGAGATAGCTTCGAACTCCTCAACTCGGATGATCGATGCTGGTCTTCGAACGGTTATCCTATATGATGTTGACGTGAGTTTTGTTGTTTGTTAATTAGACGATTCGCAGTGCGACGAATGCTTCGTGCAACGTATGTTTTTTTTTTTTTTTTTTTTTTTTTTTTTTTTCTCTTTGCTGCCTATAAAAATATTATTGTTTACCGATTTAATTCCACGTGAAAATAAGCATATGTTGCAGTTGGAAAAACAGAGAAATCAGCTCGTGGCGGATCACGCGAAGCTCGCACGAAGGCTGGGACGAGAAAAAATAGTGACTAGGAGTGTCAAGTGGATCGCGTGCGTCACTAGCCGAGCTCGCGCTCGCTCGAGAATCCCGTTTTTCCTCTTCATCAACGGAAATATCCCTTTCAAATGCTCGGGAGAATTCTTATCCCGAATTGCAAACAGCTACGCTCGGTTCTCCGCGCGAAACGAGCGGGAGGGGCTAAACTGTGGACGCGAAGAGCGTGCGCAACACCAGTCCGGGGCCTCGTTACCGCACTTTCGACAATTCCTTCCTCCTCCGTCCGTTCGTTTTTCTTTTTTCTTTTTTTTGTCTATTTCTTTGCTCTTCCGTTGCAGCATTATTTCTCTCCGCCGGGAAGCACGTGGCAGTATTTTCTCCGAGCATAACGAAGCTGTTGGGACTCGCGTTGGGCTCCGTTGTTGGCGAAGCGCTCTACACATTTTTCTCAGCAGCTGAATTTTTTTCTCGCAACGTGTAATTTAAAATGTTTGACGAGTGAGAAATAAAAAGTCAGGATGAATGGAAGAGAGGTGCAAAAATACAGGTATCCGTTTTCCGTTTTCGAATTTTGAGAAGGGAGGGATTGTGGAGAGGCAAAAGGGCCGATTGTCGGAATTTCATTCGGAGGTTGATCGAGCGTCAGGTTGATTGCGAGGTTGAGCGTCAACATTTCCCAGAGCTGCGGCGGAAGCCAGTGTGAAGGGTATAGGCCCTTCGGAACCCACGTGCTCCGCCAAGGGCACTTCAGATCGAGTCTTGACTATAATAGAGCGCCTTCCCATCCGCAAAACCAAATGTTCGTAGAACCAGAAACGAAAAATTCCCACAAAAAAATGTAGCATCTGTATTATGTATAAAACCGTGTGGCGTCTATCAAGATTCCCAAACCCCTTCATGAGCAGTCATTATTCTCGAGTACCAAAAAAGAGACTTAAAGAAATGTCAGAGACAACCACCCAAACCATCAACGGAAATAAATGCTTGCAAAACATATGCTATTATTTCCTACAAAAAAAACCTCTAATATAATATTAAAAAAATTGCATTTCATTCAGTTTGACGTAAGTTCCATAACAAAATAACGACAGTAAATAGAATTGATACGAGAGTACCGCAACAGCTTTGAAGTCGTATTTACGATGATGCGAACTGCTTAAAACGATGATGCGCGCGGAGATCTCGGGGGTCGAGATCCTCAGTGGAACGAGAAGAAGCGAGAAGATGAAAAGAACGTGCTTTGACGTACGCGGCAACCTCTATCACGCACAAATCCCACTCGCGGCTGTTGTCTGGGGCTCTCGCAGCGCGCGTCGAGGGTACCGAGTTGATGCCGGCGCATTCTCTAGTCCGCAGGCGTGGCGACGCTTTGTCGTTATATCCTTATGAAACGACGACGGTATAGAGATACCGTCCAACGCCCCAACCCCCAGCGTCTGTCTCTGCCTGGGCGCTGCAGTGTCGAAGATTACTGTACGCCACCGACTTGACTCTATACAGGGTGATTCAGAATGTTTTTGTCAGCCGTTGAAGAATGATAATTTAACACCTCGGAAACGAAATTATTCAGCCGTTTTTTGTAATTTGCAATATTTATTTATTTACTGAAAATTTGAAAAAAATAGACCAATGGGAACAAATAAATAAATAAATAAACCAGTAGACCAATGGGAACATAAATAAACGAATATTTAAAAAATACTTAAAATACTATAAATAAATAGTATTTTTCAAATATTTATTCATTTATTCGTCCCCATTGGTTAATTTTTTTTCTAATGCTTGTAATTAAATAAATATTGCGAATTACGAAAAACGGCTAAGTAACTTTGTTCCCGAGATGGTAAACTATTTTTCCTCAACGGCTGACAAAAACATTCTGAATCATCCTGTATACACGAGCGTCCAGAAATTCTTCCACATCCACAGTCGCGAATAACACGTAAACACATGGCCGCGCATAAAGCCCCCTTACGCTTGGTTATATATACGTAAAGCGTCTCTGAGGGTTGCAATATGAAGGAAAGAACATGCCCTCGTGTAAACCCGTCGTGCAATTGAAATAAACCGAGTTCCGAGCGCCACTCTTTATTAGAATTCCCAGACGCGCAGACGTGGGCATTACGAGACGAACATACAAAGAGGAACAGGTGATTCATTACCAACCCCCTCGTCCCACACGCCCTCAACCCGCGAGAGGGGGCCTCTCCCTTCCTTCCTCCCCACGAAAGTACCACCGAGCTCAACGACACGAATATTAATTATCTAATTATCAACGGGTTTATCTCGCACGAGCCTTCCATTAATATACTCAGAGCATTTTGTGACGCCAGAATTCGTAGCATCGTGCCGCGCATCTTTCGTCCTGAACAATGAAACGAAAAACAGTTTTGTGATACTTAATTTTGACGTCGATATATATATTTTTTTGTCAGGATGTCGACTTTTGATTTGGCTCATGAATAATCTTTTCTTTAAAAAGTTCATGAGGAATTGTCATCGTTTTATTCGTGCTGTGATTGGCCGAGACTGTCAGTCCGAGGATCAAGTTCATTTTGTCCTTGGTAAACTTTGACGGTTACAAGAGTCGACATTTTGAAAAGAAATTTTTTTCGTGGTCTCGATTAGCCCATTTTATGTTAAAATTGTTATATGTTTGCGACGAGTGTTGTACTTCTGATATATTTCCATTTCCGTCGGTAAAATGCAACGCTCGTTGCTGCAGTGGTCATTTAATTTATCATATAGATAAATTAAATGACTGTCACGCGAAAGAGTTTCGATTCACAGTGGACCTCGGAGAGCAAAATTAATTCAGTAATCTTCGCGTTCCCGCGCGACACACGACTGCGAATAATTAATTATATCCTCCAGGTATTCAGCGAACGAATTTCCCGGGAAAAACAATTCGTCGGGCAACTTTGCCGCGGTTGTGTGGGTACCGTTTGAGTGGATACGCGAGTCGCGAGTGAAATTCTCGCGCGATGACGCGGATGTCTCCTCGCGGTGCATATCCGGTGCCTCGGAGCTCTTGACGTTCGAAGAGGAAGCTTTTTTTCCAGTAATTATGCGATTTCGCTAATGAGGCAATTCAAAGAACTCGAGTGCATATCCGATGAAGACATTATTAATCATCGCTTCCGCACTAGAGAAATCGCAACGTACGAAAAAAAAATATACGTGATTCAAGTTCATTTTTTATTTTATTTTTTTTGGGAGCTTAACAGTCTGGGATATTTTTTTCCAGGGCCATAGCAACCATTTCCACAATCTAACATTTCTACTAACAATTCTTTTTTTGTCTTGAGGTTCAAGAATTCTGTCTTGTCATCAATTTTTTTTTTTTTTTTTTTTCAAGACAAGATCCATTTCTTGTCTCGTGGCATCACTGCTTTCCAGCATTAACAGTGAAGTAAAAATCATCGTAATGTGTCGATAAATGGCAGTCCTGTTCCCGAAGAGAAGCTCAATCGATTTCGCTGCACAAATTCTGAGAGAGGTGAGAGACAGAGAGGGAGCAGACTGCACCAGGCACGAGTCGGGCTATCGATTGTCCATTTGGCATTAAAATTTCACGACGTCGAAGACCCTATACCGATCGAACGCCGACAATCACCGTGTTTATGCGGCGGCTGTCGTCCATCGTCGAGGTTCGGTATCGCAGAGGACGTTGTATACGCGCATCCTAAAGGGACACGTACAAATCAGTGTAGCTTGAGGTATATCGTTCCGGGATCGAGGCGGATCCGCCGGTCGTGCGATCCGAGCTTCTCGCTGGATTATCGATTGTCGCGGCGAGATACGCGGGGAGAAATAACGTGCAAAAGCGGAAACGTCTATCGCCGGGCTCGCCGCGCGATAACAGCCGCGAGACGCGGAGGCGCACCGGGCGTCCCAGCCACCCCCGCGTCAGCCCCCGACGTGGCTCGCCGGCTATATCGCGTCTGGCCTGTGCAGTTATACGGCGGCGCTTATACGTATTATACCGCGATATCGATTTGCTCCGAGCGTCGCCCGCGCGCGGGACTCTCGAGAAGAGCAATTGTGCGGCATCTCTGCTGTGATGCTATATACGTAGCTCTGTCCTCTGTATATATATAGGTATATACAACCAGCTACTTAGAGGAAAGAGTCGAGGCGGAAGAGTGAGGAAGTGAACGATCTTGGGATTGCAGTTTGCTGTTAGATTCAACATTCATCCTGGGCTTCCTGGGTTCACACATGCCGACCCTATTACAGGGCCCGTTGGCGATGACTGTCCAGGATGTGGTGACACTCGACGGTGTCGAAGGAAACAGTGATTAAGGAAACAGGAAATAGCCAATGTAAAGTGTTACATTGTTACTGAGTTCGAAATGAAGCAACGTTTTTTTGGCTGGGACGAAAATGTTTTATCTACGAATAAAAACGACTGCAACAATTTTTTTTTTTTTACCAAAAAGAGTAAATAAGATTATCCTTAACTATTTTTGGACTGGGACAAAAATGTTTTATCCACAAATAAAAACGACAGCAACATTGTTTTTTTTTTTTATCAAAAAGAGTCAATAAGATTCTCCTTAACTAGGACTGAAAATTAGTGTTGGAATAAAACAGTAGTTTTTTATTGAACCGAGTTATTGAAAACCCAGATGGCCGTTTTTATTATACTCTTTTGGTCCCACAAATTATTGATCATCGGCATCGTCCCCCATCTTTCAACTTCCTCCTATCATTACGTATCCCATATTGTTAAACTTACGTCGCTCGCGCCGGATCCAATTCATATCAGCGTTTATATTCGCGGTTATCAGCTCGGTAACGGCCGGCAGCAAACCGAGTCTTTATCGTCGTCTCCCCGGCGATGAAACAAAAGCGTATTTCCGGTACGTACAGAAATGGGCGCTCCGGTCGCTTTCGAAGATGGTGGGAAACTGGGATATTATTAACGGGCGAGAAGTCCGCGAGAACGACGCAGACGATGCGCTATCTTTCGGGTTGTTCCGTAGCTAGTGCAGTGAATTCCGCGATGCGCAAGTTCCAGGGACTCGACAACAAAGTCGAGGCGGATGGCATCGCCGGAGAGGAGAGACACCGGCGTTCCTTCTGTATATTCGAGCTTTTCCTTTGGCTCTCTGACGATATTCGCGCGCGATCTTTTCTCTGATGCTGCTGCTGCTGCTGCTGCTGCTTTTCTTACGGATCTCGATTTCCTTTTTACGAGAGCTTACGACGAAAGGCTTTTCGTCTCGAGATCTCTTCGTCGTCGCTCGGACGACTTTACTCCCACAGTTTTATCGATCACACTCGGCGTCGTTCGCGTTGTCTTTGCAATAACAAAAGCGACTCGTCGCGAGCAGACCGAAAGTGTCGCGGAGAGCTAAAGTGCCAGACTATATTTTCGCAGCGGATCCGAGTGAGAAGTCGACAAAACTACTACATTTTCTCGCGGGCCACGTGGGTAAATATATTTCGCGTTTTTCTCGTCATTCAACGTATTTTTACTTCCCGGCAGTATTCATTCGCCGAGGAGGTGAAAGGTCACTGTAAGTGTCGCGGATTGAGGCTAAGACTCCTGACGGAATTGAGCGTCGGATTAACGCGAGAAAATCGAGCGATCTGCGCGGATAATGGAATTAATTTATAATTTAAATAAGCGAAGATATCGAATTTTTTTTCGAGCAGGTATCGAAGGTAAACCGATTTTTATTTACGATGGAAAAATCGATGGAAAAATATCCGACAGGTATGACGAAGTGGGAAAGCGTATAATCTCGTATCTATAATCATCGACCGTGATACACCTGATAACGGAGTTATCAAGGGTGAGTCTCTTGGCACGAGAAACAAACTGGAAGGAAAAGTCTCGACGTCGACGACTTCGACGACGCTGACGGAGCGGATTCATTTTCATTTTTTATTTTTTATTTTTTTTTTCGCGCTCTTCCTTATCCCTCGACGTCATCCTCTCGGTCTCGTTCCGAGATGGAAATTTGATTTGCGTTAATCCGTCGTATCGCGCGGGGGGAAGGTGAGAAGGAAGCTCGGCGACGTTGCGGATGTAAGTTGAGACTCAGGCGGCGGCGGCGTCGTCTCGACGTCTCGCCGAAGGTATAAGAAAAACCTTTTGGCTTCCTAAGCACTCTTCCACCCTCCGCCGACCCTTAAGCCCCGACCTACCCCGTCGTCTACTCACGACTCTGACACTCGCTCGCTTTCCACTCCTCCGAACTTATTATCGATTGCTAAGGATGAACGAAATAGCTGCAAACAACGATAAAATTTCGTAGACGTAATTCGTGTTTCATTCGCAAGATATTTTTTTAATAGAGTGTATTATGCAGTTGGGTCTTCAAATTTTACGAAAACGATTTTTATTTATTTTTCACAAAAAGCTCAAAGGAAAAAAATAATTTTTGTGTTTTTCTTCTCGAATTTTTTTATTTTTTGGACAACCCACCAAAAAATCGGAATTAGAGATAAATTCAGTTAGGGTCTTCAAATTTTACGAAATCGATTTTTATTTATTTTTCGCAAAAATGTCAAGGGAAAAAATTAATATTCGCGATTTTATCCTGGAACTTTCTATTTTTTGGGCAAACAACTGAGATTTTCGTGATCAGCGAGAAATTCGGTTAAGGTTTTCGAACATTACGAAAACATTTTTTTTTTTTTTTTTCGTAAGAGACGAAAGGGCATTGGTATTAAATAATAATAAGACACG
Source organism: Itoplectis maculator (assembly GCA_964034905.1). Taxonomy (NCBI): domain Eukaryota; kingdom Metazoa; phylum Arthropoda; class Insecta; order Hymenoptera; family Ichneumonidae; genus Itoplectis; species Itoplectis maculator. Next base: position 11,743,052 of record OZ035856.1, on the reverse strand, counting down.
AATCCATATTTTCCGTTATGACCTTTATGGTGGAAAACGTTCAAAGAGAGCCAAGAATTCCCAGTTTATCTTACTCTCGAGCACGAGGCCATGAAGAGCGTGCGTTATCGTCTGTGGAAGGCGGAAGCATTATCATAAATCAACAATTGTTTCGTAGAATAATCGAGCACATCATAGTCCGCATTACTGCTTCGGTACACAGAGCGCATACGTCACGCGCGTGTATCGTTCAGCATAGTGTAATCAGTCTGACAAGTATTAGTCTTGCGTGTAACAGCGAAATTCCAGCATTACGAAACGGAGTGCTTTCCGCGTATTTGCATTTCTATTACTCGCGTTAACCATGATTTCCGGTGAGTTATGGTCATCACAATGCGTGGCGGCGAAATCCACTTTCCCCGAGCGTTGAAAATATCGGATGTAAGCATTATAATGAAATTTGGCTTTTGCGAATATAGGAAGGGTCCGATGCAAAGTATATCAAAAAAATTGTAAGATAAAAAAATCAATATCGAATACTTTCCAACCAAATTACTCAAATTTTCCTGTCATCAGAGATCGCAACGTTCTATTGTCCATCGGAAACGGTCAGACCGAAAAAAAAAAAAATCGTAAAATATTAATTTCGTTATTGCATTCGCCGAACCGCACTTGCGAAAATAAAACCTCGAAGAACCATACATCGAGTGTAAAAATAATTGTGCTTGGCGGTGCCAAACTGTGTACGACTCGAGGGTGTATTTTCGTCGTTGCCCCGAAGCGCGGACGGTGAGTCTCGCCAACTGGAAAAGTGCATATAGATATAAACCGTCCAGTATCCACGAAGTCACCGTGGCGAGTCCTGCTCTCCCGGTTTCTTTCCGCCCCGGCCGTTTGCCTCTTTTTCCCTCGTCTTCCTCTTCCTCCTTCGTCCTCGTTTTGCTCTTATTTGAACTCACGGCGCCATTCTCTCTCCGGGCTGTCTCGTCGCTCGCTGTGCGCGGGCAAAGACGTCGACGGGAGGACCATCTCTCGTCGACTGCCTGCCCAACTGCGAGCAGGCGACCAACGCACACGGACGTTGAAATGGGAATAGCGGCGAACGGCAAACGGAACCATAAATCGCGAACCCAGGAAATGTTAATTTATTTTCAGGAACGATCGTCGACGTCCGGGCTCCGGGCGCGGATCCGGACTGCTGGCGCACCGGAGCGAGCACCGCTGGATAACCGTATAAAGCCCTACAGGGATATCTTAGTGCCCGACATCACGCTAACTCGGACTACTTCTATATACCCCATGCACGACGACTTCGCCGGCAGCAATTCACCGGGCCGAGCTTTTCAGCGGAACGAAAATCTGAACGCGTTTTGCGAGAACGTTTTCGTCGGTTTCCACCGCACCGCTTTTGGAATTGCGCGGTCAAACTGCGCGTGAATAATTCGCAAACGCTTCTTTTAAAGCGACTAACTGTTAATTACATCTGACGTTTCGTTGAACAGGTAAATAAGAATAAATTCCATATTTCGTGAAAACACTCAGCGAGAATCTGTTTAACTGCAAACCGCAGTTACCATATTTCATTATTAGACTATAAACTTTCAAATAATATATATAAAATTATAATAATAATAATTCTGACAAAAATTGATGACCAAAAATAAATATGTGCCAATTTGATTTAATCTGTCCTATGGAAATATTATTTATCCCAGATCATCGAGGACCATGAAGGGCCTTTTTTCACGAGGCCATCTATAATATATATAAAATATAATAATAATAATTCGGACAAAAATTGATAACCAAAAATAAATATGTGCCAATTTGATTTATTCTGTCCTATGCAAATATTATTTATCCCAGATCATCGAGGACCATGAAGGGCCTTTTTTCACGAGGCCATCGGCCGAGCCCCGTGAAAGCGATGTGGAGCAAACGCACCGAGAGCGAAGCGGCGAAGGAGCGCGAAGCCAGCGATCAGTCCGGGAGCTTTTCCCATAATTCGCCGGGTAAGTGGAGGCACGCGAGGTCCAAATCAATCACAAGCTCAAAGAGCAGCTGGCTCAGCACCGAAGCTATACATCAGCCGATTTAGTGCCGCGAAATATATAGCCAGTCCCCTTCGGGGGGGGGGAGGGGGGGTATAGTGGTCGATTCAAAGTCATTATACGGTCGGGGCGTCGCCGTTTCGCATCGCATCGCATCAACGGGCATCGCGTGAGAAACCCAGGTGAATATCCTCATCGTGGCTCGTGACGTCGACGTAGCTGCGGTCGAAACGGCGAGCCTGACAATACCCCTTCCCCCCTCCCTCACCCCCCTTTGCCCCCTTACTCCGACCACCGGTTAGCTTCGCTCGGTCATAATAAGAAGAATTTTCTTTTTGCGCCTTTTATCGTCCGCGTCGTAAAGCCAAGACGAAAGAACGGGCGAAACAAACGACCCTGTTACTCTAGACTTTTCTTTCGCGGCGTAAACGCCGTTAGTAGTATGACGAGTACAGTAGCCCGACTCTTGCCCAACGTCGTTAAACTCGCGTTATAGTCTCCCCTCCTCCTCCTCTGTCCCTCTCCACCCGCGTGCAAGACCGCTCGGCCTTTCCACTTTCCACTCTTCCAGAAATCGATTCGAGACGCTCGATATTCTATGGTTACCGGTAGTAACGACCGAGAATTCATTCTTTTCACTGGAACTTGTAAATCAGCCCCCGAGCGGAGTCTCGCCTCGCCACTATGTATCCAAATTCAATTTAAACTCTCATCAATTCGGAGTGCATTTTTTTCGATTCATTATTCATTAGTTTGGAAGCGTGCGAATAAATTGGATTTAATTAAGGGATAAATAGTTGCGGTGTTAACACGAAGTAACGATTTTTTTTTCGGTGATGTAACGTAGTAAACACGGACTAAGATTGGGACTCGAATTGATGATACTTTCATTCATTAAATTAACATAAAAGGAATAATCTATTACCAACAAATTTAAAAAATTTCTGACGATTTCGCGTAAATCATTTTTTGAAATAAGTGGTAAATAAAAAACAAATCACTATTTTCGGGGTTTAAATCCGTCTACAGTCAACCGTTAGAATGTCGCTAAATCCTGAAAGCACTAAAAAAAACCCGCAAGTTGACGTAAGAAAAGCGTAGACAAAACAACGTCGCGTGTCCCGCGAAAAAACCTTCTCCATCGCGTAACCTCCGCGCAATAACATTTATTTAACCCTCCGGCAATTATAAAGCTGTATATCGAAGCCGTAGCAGAGAGAGTGTTTATGTACACAAGAGGGGCATAACAACTTTGGTAATTATAGAGGCGCAGCGGGGACGAAGGGCAGAGCCGCGGGATTTAAGCCACTTGGCGGAGCGGCGGAGTGGTGAGCCAGGCCTGATGCGGAAGAGCGCGGCGCGCGCGCGACCATGCGGAAGAAGCAGCGACGGCAACAGCAAGAAGTTTAGAGCGGAATAGCGCGGAGCGTTGTAGGCTACAGTGGATACGGCGCGACGAGTCAGCCAGTGGATACGGCAGCGACGAGTCAGCCAGTGGATACGGCAGCGACGAGTCAGCCAGTGGATACGGCGCAGTTAGTAGCGGCAAGAACATCGGGGATCTTATAATCCCGAACGTTGAAAGTACCGAGTGGGTTCATGCTGTAATTGCAACTACGAAGCAAGCACGCTGGAAGTTTCCGATGGAATCTCGGCGATAATATGCTGCAACGTCGAGTCGGTGGTTCGTGGACGAGCGAACTTCTTAGCTATGTAAAAATATATATATACAGGGTGAATCAGAATTTTTTTGTCAGCCGTTGAAGAATGACAGTTTAGCACCTCGGGAACGAAATTATTCAGCCGTTTTTTTTAATTCGCAATATTTATTTATTTATTGAAAATTTGAAAAAAAATAGACCAATGGAAACAAATAAATAAATAAATAAACCAGTAGACCAATGGGAACATAAATAATCGAACATTTAAAAAATACTATGAATACTATAAATAAATAGTATTTTTTGAATATTTATTCATTTATTTGTCCCCATTGGTTAATTTTTTTTTCTAATGCTTGTAAATAAATAAATATTGCGAATTACGAAAAACGGCTAAGTAACTTTGTTCCCGAGATGGTAAACTATTTTTCCTCAACGGCTGACAAAAACATTCTGAATCACCCTGTATATATTTTACATTTTTTTTTCCTTTGGACTTCTCGTGTAATGAATGTCCGCAGCAAAGCCGCTCGAAAATCTTACCCCGAGGATCGTTCGCAAAGCCGCGATTATCGTAACGCGTTTTATTTTCCGCGATATGCGGAAATCTCCGCGAGCGATTATATTACCCCGGGCACCAACCCCCGAAGCCGCTATCACGAGACGAGACTGTTTCCAATTACTACTATACTATCCGGTTTCTCTCTCGCTGCAACCCGAGAGCCGCCGACGGTTGCGGGAAACAAAAAAAAAGTTTCGAAATGAATTTTATCCGGCTGCGCCCGCAAATGGGTTCAGCGATCTCGGCGACGCGGTGCCCGCGATATGCATCGTGTAACGGCGGTATGAATGGAGAGAGGGGGGAAGGGCCCTCCCCACTTCGCTCGGTGTGTTCAATACGTCAAAATATATTTTCCACCGTTGCGTCTGGCCACGTCGACGACGGTCAACGGGTGGAAAATTTATTAACGAACCGTCCGACCTGACGTTGTCGCACTTTTCGAACGATGGAAATTTTAACGCACAGCGATTTCCCGCGCTACAGATTTTCGTTCTAATTATAGTAAAAAATCTGCAAAATGTGTTGATGAATAAAAAATGCGACAGGCAATTTTTATCACAAAGAAAAAATCAATTTTTTAAATGAATGAAAATTAATTTCAATAGTCGCCTCCACTATTTTCTGGCGTCAGAATATAATTTTAAAAAATTCTTTTTTTATAGAATAAATGCCATTAAAAATTATCGAAAATAAGGAATATTTTTATATCTCTCTCGTCTTTCGATATTGCTTCAGAGGTTAAAGTGAAAATCCTCGTTTGCTTCGAGGCAAAAGGCCTCGATTTTCTGGCGTCAGAATATAATTTAATAAAATGCTTTTTTTTATAGAGTAAATGATATTTAAAATTATCGAAGATAAGGAATATTTCTCTCGTCTTTCTATATTGTTCCAGAGAGGTTAAAGTGGAAATCCTCGTTTGCCTCGAGGCAAAAGGCCTCGACACGTGGCTCGCGCAACGTCCGATGGGTCGAATGGTGTCCGAACGACGGAACCGTCTATACCATTGAGTACCGGCTATCATTAGCTTGCACTGTGGTGTATCGAGTGGCGGGGCCGACGACGGGCCAGCCCGATGTGCTCGAACACGTTTACTTCGGGCGTTCATCTCGTTGCCGTGGAAACCGGTCGAGCCATTCGGCTCGGCTCGTACGTCACGGGGCGCGAGGCGGGTGAGGACGATACTGGGAGATAAGATGAGTGGCTCTATCAGACAACCGTCCGCTATCGGGACGATACACAGCGTAAGCGCGCACTAGACTGATCCGAGGCACACCGATGACATCGACAACACGGACGCACAGAGCGCGGATCGCACGGAACATTGACTGTTGACTGGACGTGTCCTAATATCCGTCGACGTAATTGTATTAGAAGCGACGAGCAATATCGCGTTAATCAAACTTCCAATTTTCTTATTTCCGGCGAACGCGGGTGGCAAACGCATCGACGCTGGAAAGCCACTGGAAATCGTACAGACGAGAATGGAACTATAGTATAATGTATATGCACTATATATATATTTTTTTTAATTCTATAGTAACGCAACCGGCGAGACTGTTACCAAGTAGAAGTTCCCACTCTGCCTTTCGAGCATTGTAATTACTCGACTTTTCTCAACGAACCATCCTCTCTCGCTCAGGTTGAAGGAGGGAAGAAGAAAAAGAAAATAAAAAAACATTTCGCAGCAAGTTCGTCCGAGATTCTTGCTGATGCAATCAGTGTGGAAGAAATCCGTAGCGATGGGAAACGATGGTGGGGGGGAGGGGGAGGGTGAGAGGCACATCGGAGATCCGACCAACCGAGTCTGGCCATTAAGTTCCATTTCTACTTGCAGGTCGACCAGGCTCTGCAGTTACCTACCCTGGAACCCTCTCGGTTCACGGAACTCCGAGAGCTCGTAATAAAATATTTTACCGGATAAGGGGAAAAAAATATTTTTGTCTAATGTTCTCGGTAACCGACAAGCCACTAGACTATAATTTTGCGTAATGATGCAATTTTTCATTGCCGAGAAAATTAATATTTAATATTAAATGTTTAATAAATTTTCTTGCAAGCTCTGCAAAAAATCATTAAACAGAAACTGTTATATTGAGACAGACAGGATTTTTCCTAAAAGACGATAGCAAAAAAAAATATACATATTTGCTCCTGCGATGTAATATAAATCACTACCTCAAATGCTGAAAAAACTCATTGACTCTAGACTATCAAATATAACATTCCCCGTATGAAAATATTCAAGCTTTTTTGCTCTGATAATTTTATCACAGCACCTGTACAATCACAGAGCCAATTAATCCCACAATTCGCAGGTGCGTCCTCGAAAGAACCTCGCAACCGAACGCAAGCTCGGACGTTCGGCCGTCCGACTGCGAAATTCAGCGAGAAATTGGCTAGTGCCGATATTAAGCGAGGCGTGTACTCATCCTGTCGACTGCCTCCGCGCTCGACTCTCGCTCGCAGCGAGCACAGACGGACGCGCGGATGGACGCACGAGGCCGCCTACTCGCCGTTCTCGCTCTGTGTCAAGAGCGTTATTGCGCGTTTAACAAGATTTACGAGCAGGCGTTCCGCGTAATTCGATTGATATTGTTTCTACGAGTAATTAACTTACTCCGTCCCATCCGTCCACGCGTGTTTGGCGACACACACAGAGACCGGATGCCCCCTCCCCCCCCCCCCCCTTCCCACACGCAATATATTGTGTGCGGACCTACCCAGAAGCTTTTTTTAATTCACCCACCAGCAGCTTCCGGCCGCACCATCCACCCCAGCACATTCGTTCCCCTTCACCCTTTCACCCTTTTCCCTCGCCTTTCTTTCCGAACCACCGCGCACCCTCCCCTGTTTCTCGTCCCGCGGGCTCTCGGGCGTCGGATTACCGAAGCCGGTAATTCGTTTTGTAACCCAGAAACGCCCGACGAAATGGTGCACGTGGAAAATGCTATTTTCCCTCGGCGCACGGAGAGAACGGCCGATAGTTGTACGTAAAATGTGTTGGAACACACGAGTAACCGACAGTCGGGAGCATTCCCCTGGAGTTTCGTAATGCATTTTGGATCGGTTGACGAGAAGTCATGGTCGACTCTCCCATCCCTTCCCCATTGTCCCCCTCTTTCGTCTCTCTTGCGTACAAAACCGACCGAGGGGTGGATTTTTGCTGCCGATGCTGTAACAATGTCATTCGTGTGCAACACGCGTCGTTTTTCGTCCTGATTCTGAATGTAATACAAAAATGTGTCTTTCGTGTATACAACACGCGTAGTTTTTGCTCCTGATTCTGAATGTAATACAAAAATGTGTCTTTCGTGTATACAACACGCGTAGTTTTTGCTCCTGATTCTGGATGTAAGGCAAAAATGTGTCTTTCGTGTATACAACACGCGTAGCCCTTCGCACACGTGTGAAGGGCTGAGTGTATCGAAAAAAAATATTATAAGGGCGCCCTTCGTCCGCAGCAAAGTCTCGGAAAAGGTCGGTCGACGTATACACCCCAGGGTTTCCGTCGCACCGCGTGGTGGTGACGGTCCTGCGGTTGCGTCGACGACGCAGCCGTCGGCGGGTTCAAAGAACTCTATTTATAACGACTCGAGTATCGCCCGTTCGTATACGATCCTTGTGGTGGGGGGAGGGTTATGTACGTCGAAGACGGACGAGGCGAGAAGCGCCGCGGAAAATCCGTGGAAGTGAGATAGACCGTCGGCGCGCCCTTTGGCTCCGAGGGCGACGTAAGCGACATCAGCGCCAGCGGCTTTCGTACGGGTTTTGGTGTACGAAAGCTGTATATCGAAATGCCGGTGACCCCCGGAGAGTTTCGCTCAGCGTGCGGAGAGTCGATGCGCTCAGCCGGTTGAAAGCTCGTCGCTCTCTCGGAGCTTTCCTCGTCCCTTTCTCCCCCTTCTCATCCCTCCCATCCGCCCCTCCTCCGCTTCCACCCCGAGAATAATATTCCCCGGGCTTGTAACGTGATATACGCTCAGCGATATCGTCCGCCGTGAAGTTGACCCTTGCACCGCGATGTTCGTCGGATCAAGGGGTGGTAAAAGCTGTGAACCGGCGAGGCAGCTTCAACGCGAGGCGATTTGAGCGCCGGGTGCGCGGGAAGCTTTTCGTGCGCCTGGCCGGGAAGCTTTCGCAATGATAAAGCCCCGTTTCGCGTCTGACGGAAAACCCTCGGGTTGATGTACTGAGGCATGGATGCTGTACTGTAATATACCTGAAACTACCCCCGCGAGCTCTTCTCGCGTTACCGTTGCCTTTTTCCCGTGGATTTTACGCAGGAAAACGCCGAGGCTTTGGGCACGTGAAACGCTGTATTTTTTTTTTCGGGGTTGAATGTGGAGATCATATTTTTGAATGATACTTGGTCGGTTGAAAGGACACTTGCAATTAGTAATTCCGTGTCCTTTGGGCCACGATTTTTTTTTCACGATTTTTCCCTATTCGTGTGCTTCAATATACTGGGACAAGGAAGGCGGAAACTCGAAAGGGAATTCAGACGATCGTAAGAAAAAAATCGTTGCCGATAAAAAAACATATCTTGCGGTTGGTTTGATGTATTTAATTGCAGAGATGATGTTGGTAAAATTCTCGTGTAAAACGCCTTTGATCTGTCTTTAATTTTATGCGACTCGGTTAATCATTTTGCATGGCTTGTGATGTAAAACTCTCGAGGTGGAGCAAAAATCGTTAATGATCGGCGGCAGAAATTATGTTGAGTGAACGCAAATGTGATGACGTTGTATCAAATAAATGAGGCTTGCTCATAGGGAGCGAATATTCACGCGAGCGCGAATGATTCACCTGACCTTAAAAACTGTGAGCTTGTTTTCCTGGAAATATGCGAGAAAGAGAAAAAAATATGAAGGGGTGAGAGAGACTAAAATGGCAGAGGGGGAAAAAGCAGCTTGTCGATCGGCGCCGCCCGGCGAATCTGTCGAATAGGAGGTACACTGGAGTGATAAAGCTACTATGACGGCTGGGCTAGCGCAGAGAACCCAGTGAGTCTACACAAACACACACACAAAGAGTTGTACGTCGACTGGCGAACGTTGTACGTCGGTGCGAGACACTGGGACCGATCAAAGCTTTCTCGCAAAGTTCATTCCAAGCGAATCGACAGAGCCCGATAGGAGGCGACGGACGAAGCGAGAGACCAGCAGCGGAGAAACAATATCGTCGTACCACGAAAAAGCGCTGGTACCGCGATCGTTATCCACATATAGATACCGAATCGTCGTGACTGTAAAGCCCGAATGAATCCCAAACTACAGTTTAAGGCGAAGTTTACATTACTCGAAGGAGACCTGTTCCGCAGTACTAACCAAGAGAATAGCTTATTTTATCTTGTTTATTTTATCTTCCTATCGGGGTTTCGTAAATGCGACCGTCGATGCAGTATCAATGGAAATCCAAGGCATTCCTTTTTATCACTGGCACCCGGAATCGGCAAGATTACGCTTTACATGCTTTCAACGCGATTCCCTAGACTGCGAATTGAAGTGGACAAAGTCCTACCTACTTCACAAACAGTTGAGACATTCCTTATTGTCAGCAGCAAACAAAGCTCTGGTCATCCATTCTAAGGATGCCTAAGGACACTAATTAATTATTTTCTTCAGAGTCTTGTGATGTGATTTTCTTTGATACGACGCGTTAATTAAAAATTGCTGAGATACAATGTTACTTCATAGAATGCAACGAAATACTTGACAACAATTCTGCCAATGACGATCCCAATAAAATACTAGCTACCAGCCAAGTTATAACGGTCAAGAACACCTAAGTCACATGAGCCTATCTTCAAGTCTCACACCACAGTCACTGTCAAGAAGAGGATTCATCGCATCAGGACCTACAATACAGAAGGTTAATTATAAGTTAGACAGTGTCTGGCCAAGAGCAGCAACAGCAACCCAGGCAGCAATAGTTCCGCGATGCGAAATGACTTAGCTGGGAGCACAGCACGCCACGAAGGAACAGCGGCGCACGGGCATCAGTCGGAGAACAATAACAGAGGGGCAGAGGACATCAAGAGTCCCTACATTGTTGGACATTGTGTTTCCTGGGCGTCAGATCGGCTATCGCACGGCTAGCGAAATTGTTGCTCCAACTGTGCTTGCCGAGGGGTGGAAGGGCCAGGCCCAGGCATCTCCGTGTACACGGACACTCATTCATCCAATCAGCCTAAGTAAGGAACATCAGGAGGGGGCGAGTGTTGAGCTCGTCCCATGCGCGATGCTACGTCTGTCTCTCCCCAGGGTTTGCCGCGGACACCGAGCGGCAGCTCCCCAACGGGCCTGACAGTTGTGGGATAGGGTATTTCCAAAGGCTCGAGCATTCGGAACACGTAGGACCCGGCAACGCTAAGCTTGTAAAGCTCTCGTCACGAGAAAGCACGAAGATACGAAACGCGACCTCATTCCCGTTTCGAAGTCTAGCGGCGACACTGCCAATGTCGTAGTAAAAGCAAAGCTAACGACGCGGCGCTTCGGTCTGGTCATGAATGAATTTAGCATTTTTATTCTATAGGTTTTCCAATTTGGCCTTTATCGCGCCACGGTACACAGGCGGAAAACAGCGATCGGTGTGGGGGGGAGAGCGAGAGGGGGTGAAAGAGGAACAAAAAGAGTTTTCGAAACAAATGGTAACTGTTATTGTCGCGATCTGTCTCCATCAACGGAAAACATATTTCCACTCGGGAGCTCGTGTGAGAGATAAAATCGCTAGGTGCAGCGTTTTGGTGCATGCGGCACTTTGGTGTTGCCCGACGTTATTCGGTCCTGCGTCAGAGTCGGAATTAGAGAGAGAGAACGTGCACAGGAAAAAAGAGAAGACGGACCACCTTTGGAAAAGACCTATGGAAACTTCATCCACTTGGTCCTTGTAGTGATAAATCTTCCCATTGCAACATTAGAAACGTTATCGAAGAAAACATGCGTCCTACACGTAACATTTATTACCTTAAGTTATAGACATAATACATTGCACATGCAGTGGATTGGAGTACCACTTCTTAGTTATAAAACACACCTTATCGCGTTGCATATAGCAACTGCAAAAAATGCATCGCCACTTGACCCTCCGTGTCAATCAGCCAAGGACAGGTTCCCACTGCCTTAGCCGGCCGAACAACAGTGGCAACACCACCCCCAAGAAACATTACAAACATGAATAATGGAATGCAACAATAGAGCACGTGGTGTTTGAAATAAGTTTCGGTATCGCTGGCGAAGAACTCCTAAACTGCGACGATGGAAACCATTCGAGGTGACTCGTGTGATGTGACCGATAATGGAAACCGTGTCCCGGACAATCAAACAGGCGATTCAGCCGATTGAAAGAAAAAAAGGGGTCTAGACCCAGTGGGAGAAAATGACGAGTTAAGTGAAGGGTGGTTCGAGAGTGCATCAGGGGAATGGAGGCCAGTACGGTTATCGACTCTGATGGCCTATATGAACATCCGTACCCTCATACTGGGAAACCTCGTACGAGAGAGAGTTTGCATACTCGTAAACGTGGCTTTTATTACTGGCCAGGTAAACTGTATGCAGTGCGGCCGACGATAGAAAACGTTGGTGTGCTATGAGCAACTCCCGTACAAGCTCTATGATCCTGGGAGGGGCTCAGAGGATTTCAACGCTCTTTCTCTGTCTCTCGGTCAACCTTCTCCTCCTTTCTCCTCCTCCACTTCCTCTGTATCACTCTCTCTCTCTCCCTCGCTCGCTCGGTCGGCTCGGCTTCGAAGTGGGGGCTGCGAATTGCTGTGCACTGCCGAGGGTGGCGTCTGAGAGAGGGAATGACCCCGCTCGGCGGGGTCAACCGGTGCACTATGCCAAGCGCAGTATTCATAGTCGACTCTGCATGTACTTCCGCGGCATAGTCGAACACGCCGCACACATAATGCGAGGCACATGCACACATGTGTATACATACTGGTCTTACAGACCAGCCATCCAATCACGCAAATAATAGTACACACGTTAAAATTTCTCTCTCGGGGTGTGCGCGTTGCACATTCGGGGAACATGCAACGAAACTCGCTTCCAAGATATTTATGAATTCTCCTGGCCAATATCAGAGTGCACCAGTTCTCATTACCACTCTGTGCATACCTATTTTCTCGTTTTTTTTTTCCTTTACGTTCGTTTATTTTGCTCCTGTGCTTCGCCCGCTCGAGGATTTTGCCGGAGCTCGACGATTTTTTGCATTTTGTTTTTTTTTTTTATGTCGTTGAGTTTATGCAAGTATATACGATGGGTTCGCTAAGTAATCAGGTTACACGTTTCCGTTTTCCCCGACGATGGTGATAAATAATGTTTGTTGCGAGTGAAATTCCGCTTCTTATCGACGGTCGATAACTTTTCGAAATTAGAAGAAAAAAAAAGTGGAACACCGTTGTAACTTTGCGAGATTCAGAAGTATCGGAAATGCATACAATGGAGAACATGGACACATTTCACTTACATTCATGTAATACTGTATAATATGCATGTCTGAATTGTGAATATCAAGAGAAACGATATGATTCGGTGGACTCCGTGGAATTCTTCTCCACTCCCATACCACAAAACACTATTCATATACTACCGCTGTTGCCGGTGGCCTCGCTTTTCTGCCTTATCGTAAAATACTTTTGGGAATAAACTGGGCCACCGGCGGTGGATATATTCTCGGCGAATAGAAAGCTCCAGCGCCAATCTCTTCGAGTGTGGTTTATGTGCGGCGAAAAAAAAAAATAAATGGAACGTGTGGGCCGCGAATAAGAATCCGCAGTTTTGTGGGTATTGTGCGAAACCGGTGAAAGTCCGTAGGAATGATTTTCTCAGCTAATCGAGAGGAAAGTAAAAGCGAAAGGTCCGACAAAAATTCGAGAGCTAAATCTGTGTTGAAAATATTAATAAAATCTGAATATAATTTTTGCTTCATACAAGATTCAATGGGATTAAGGCTATCGCCTAATGATTCGCTTGCAGAATACAATTACGAATACTAGGTTCAAGAATTTCAGTGTGGCGGAAAAGTGTGTAAATCATCGGCAAGGGGGAATCAAAGTCATCATCGGATGTTCCGGTCGTACGTCTAAGCCATGAATGGAACGAGGTCGGATCGGGGTCGAGTAGTTAACCTTCCCTCTCTCCTGCGCTTCCTCAATTCCCTCAGTACCGCGGTTTTTCCTCGTTCCCCACAGTTCACGCGAGCATTCGCGTCCAGTTCATCAGAAAGAGAGAGGGAGAAGTTCTGATTCTCCACGTTCCACGAACTCTATTGATATTCGTTGAGTAAGCTCAGTCAACGTTCATCAAGGCTTAATAACGTTTCCACAAAAGCCCTTCTTTATCACCCAGAAAGTAATACCACAGTTACTTCACGCTTCGGTCGTCTCACGTGGAGAAAATTGACGGAATTGTTTCATCGACGAATCCCATTCAAGGTTTCAGACGGACAAAGTGGTGGAGAAATTGGAATTGAAACCGAGTTTTTACCAAGTCGATATGGCCCACAATTTTCATTGGTCAACACTTACACAATTAAATGGATGCGTAATTTTTTTTTGGATGCACTCCAGTCTTTAAATTCAGGTCATACTCTTTTCGTACATATGCAAACAGTGAAACCCGTTCGGAAATCTCATATTCTACACGAACAAAAGACTTACTTCCTCTCCAATTAGTGTCACAAAAAAATCGCGGAAACATAATACTTCTTGTGCCGACATTTTTGTGTACGGGCTTCGGATTCTCAACCACCAACGTTAACTAAAAAAACCTCTTTCAAATTCCAAGTATCGTCGGAACACTCGGTAAGCTTCGGATTTCTACGGAAACGCATTTATACGCGAACACAATTTCATACAAATTGAAAAACTTAAATTAAACCGCGCGTTCGGTGCACAGCCGCGCGTCGGTCCTTCCAAGTAAAACAAACTTTGATGCCGCCACGACAGATGACCAATTAGCTTGCGCGCACTGATTCACGCATCGAGTCACTGATCTTATTTTACGGATGACTGAGTAAGCTCTTGCTCGAGTTTTCGCTAGAATAACGAGTATTTATTGAAAGGATTATGCCGGCCAAGTTTTCCCGAGTTTCTGTGCAGGAAAGTCAACTACATTTGGATGCAAAATAAGATGATAACATGTTCTTCCAAATCCAAAGTCGAATTTTATCTGAACGTGACGTATAACATTGTTCAATTTCATCTGAATGACAATTGGTACATCAATGACAATGAGGACCCGATGACGATTAAAAGGATATTTTCAGATGACCTCTGAATTCGGTGTTGACGAAATTATCGCGACGGGTCTTAAAATGGCTCAGGTCGCTGGTTTTCCAATAGAACAATTTCGTACATGAAGCGCTTAGTGGAGATCGGACCTCAATTCTTGTGCTACAGTTCATTTTAACCTCATTTTCACGTCGTTCTGGGCGCCATTGAAGTCGTACTTTTGGAAGAAGACACTGACCGAAAAAAGAGGTAGACCCGAATTTTCGTCGGAACACAAAGCCTACAAAAAAATCACATATTCCCGCCAACTGCAGCTACCGGAGCTGCATGCATCATAAACGTAAACAGCGGGTTCATTAGCGCTAATTAATACACGAGCAGTGACGACGCACTCGCTTAATTCGTCGTAACACGCGAGCTAAATGTAGCCGGCATATGGCGTCTCTTTTGCGTCGTTATCACAATAAAATGGAAAACCAAGTTGAAAGCCACGAAGACGTGTACTGGATGCTAACGCTTTTTTGCCTGCTGATGAAGTTATAACGAGTGAAAAAGAAAAAAAGTGAAGAAAAGAGATGGGACCACAGCGCGTCAAGAGCCGTGTCGAGCAGTGCAATAACACAATATTCGATGGAATTTGGCAACGATGCCAAGTGCCGGTGGGGATCCTTGTGTTTAATGGGCTTTGAACACCGATGATGCTTCTGAATAATTAAGTCCCGACGCAGGACGAAAAAGTACATCAATTAACACCGGTATTAACCATCCACGGCGGAAACCAGCCGTTTGAAATTCGCACCGGGATCTTCAATCTGATCGAATACTCAGAATAAGATGATTCAAATAAATTTACATTAATTAAAAAAATGAATTAAATAAACATAATATTTTATGTATTTTTTTCCTATCCCTTAATTTCGATTTTCTCAGTATTTCCAATGCCATGTGACCATTACAAAAATACCTGCAAATAATCCCTACAATTTTACGTCCCACTAATTAATCTCAAAAACGAATCCCCACCTCAAAAAAATTCTCCAAAGCTCTCCAAACTTCCCAATACCCAAAAAAAATAAATACGAAAGTTTCAAAGAATAATTAAAAATAATTAAATGCTCACCGGTAACGCTGAGAAGTGACATGGTCGAAGTGTGTATTATCGCAGCAGATCGGTCACTTCCGGTCGAGCCTCTCCACCCGTCCGTATATATACGATCCCCCGTCTACGATGTCACAAACTCAGTCCCTCAGGTCCGTAAGGGGGTTAATCGTATTATCGGCAGAAGAAGCCGACGATTATAATGTATATATATTATATAACAGCGTATTTATAATACAGCACATCGCGAGGTGCCGCGGCACCTGTGATAATGCACATCGAGAAAGAGAGACGACGGAGAGAATGAGCGAGAGAACTCCTCGTATCAAAGGGGGGACGTATATATATTCCTCGCCAGCGTTTTCTCCCTCGGTTTCTTCTCTCCCCGTCGTTGCATCCGGCAGTCGTATACCCGTATAAATCGATTTCTCCGAGGGGATGGCGCGTGTCGGTGTGTGCGCGCCACGGCCGCCTATATATGTATCGCTTCTCCGGCGGTGTCCGACCCCTCGCGCACCGTTTCTACTGCCGCTACTGCCGCTGCTGCTGCCGCTGCTCCTGCGGCGTTTCCAGCGGCTGGCGCGCACCTGTCGTGCGTGCGTACGTCCTACACACTTTCGCGTCCGAAGCTTCGCCTCCTCCAAGCAGCAGTCGCGTCTCGCTGCTCGCGACGTCAGACGACAATAAAGCGAGAGACAATGAATCGCGCGTGTCTCGCTGCCTGCTGCTGCTGCTGCCTGCGATCGTCGGACCAATCGATGCGAGGCGGGCACACACACACGTACGCACACACACACGCACGCACGAGCGTTCACTCACACTCACAGTCATGCACAGACACGCGGGAGCTAAGGCGAACGAGACTGCACCGGTGTTTCCCTTTTTGTTTTTTTTTTTTCTGCTTTTTTTTTTGTGTATTCGCAGCACTCTGCTCTTACACACGGGACAATGTGCAGCGCGCCCTTTCTCCTCGCGTCTCTCGCTTCACCCTCCCCCCGTTCGCCGCCTTTATTTCTCCCCCCGCGAGGGTAGCACGGAAAATAAGCAATTCTCTCGCACCCTCGCTCACCGGCGAATTCCACTTTCCCCTGCGCTCGTTGCTGTTTTCGTGTTTTTTTTTTTTTTTTTCTTCTTGTCCCCTCCCCGTCCGAAAACGCGGCGTCGCACAACGAGCGCGAAGTTTATTTCACTGGCACCGAGAAACCCCCGTCGGCTTTTTTTTCGTGCCTCCCGCACTCCCGAAAACCGGTGTCCGTGTCCGCTGTTCCCTCGGCGGCACTGTAACACTATATCCCTCGTGAGGCAACACCTGAAATTTCGGCGTAATCGCACCTGCCACGCGGCTTTCAACAAGTGAGTCAAACGTGTTTGAAACTCCCTGTTTTTTAATCCCACCTCCAATGTATTTCAACGATATTTGGTACTTCCTTCATTTTTTTCATTCAGTTTTATATTCGACGCGATCATCGTCGACGAACTATATTCATTCGTTTTGCCGAAGTCATAGTCACTCGGTTACATTATTCGCAATTTGCGATTTTTTTTTCGCATTACTTTTATTATTATTATTCATTTATTTATTTTCCGGTATTCGTATTATTATTATTAAATCGCGTAACGATGAGAGTCACAACAGCGTCGGCTATAACTACAACGTAGCCGCCTCCTTCCCCAGTCGCAGTCTGCGCGGACGCGTCTTCCCAGTCGCCGGAAAAAAAATCCGTCCGGCGTTCGGCGTCACCACCAACGATACTCGCACCACGGTCACGCGCAACGCGTGCGGCACACGAGACGCGTCGCGTTGTCCGGCGCGCAGCGAAAACGAATCCCGCGTTCGCACGGCCGTCCGAAAAAACCCGGCGCAGTCGTCGTATCGCTCGCGCAACCCTCGCCGGCGATTTTGACTCTCGTGTTTACGAGCATTCTCCTCGCTTCTTTCGTCGTCTCGTCGTTGTCGTCGTCGCTGTCGTCGTCGTCGTCATCGCTGCTGCTGCTGCCGCCGCCGGCGCTGCCGCTGCTTTTCGTTCCCTCGTGTCGCTCGTTCGCGAATTCTCCGTGTGTACAACGACTGGTCGAACGCTCGTCGCGATCGCTCGGTCGCATCGTCCCGCGTCGTAGTCGTCGCTGCTCGTTTTCGCGCCGGCAAACGCACTTCGCTCCACGTTTCTCACCCGTACAATAACGCTCGCGACTTCCGGCTTCAATCGCTCCGACCGCTGCGCCGATTGTCGCTGTTACCATAGTAAGTGACGCCGGGTAACGTGGTCGCTGCGCCACCTCGCAGAGCAGCGCAGCTCCGGTGTCGTCGCTCCTGTCTGACCGGTGTCGACTCTTTCCACTAGCCTCGCGCTTATCGCCGCCCGGCGTGCCGTTTCTCGTCGTAGCCGTTAGCTGCTCGTCGTCAGGGACAACGATGACGGTTCGCGCCGCGCCACCGGCATCTCCGGTCTCTCATCTTTCCCCCCGACAATGTCATAGCCACCACCGGCTCGATTTTTTCTCCTCCGTCGCTCCCGGCGACATTCGTCGGTCATCAACGATCACCGTCTGTTGGTCAATTATCTCGCCGCACTATCCGCCGGCACGCGACCTTTCCTCCTCCTTCGCTTTCTCCTCATTTACCGTTATTGCCACGAGACCCATTCACCGAGTCGACCGGAACGACGACTATTCGTTTACCGTCGATGAGCGGAAACGGAGCGCACGACGAGCGACGAGCATTTATGTACAAATATATTTATATTTATATTTATATTTTTTTATTCCTTTTTTTTATTCCTTATATTTTTTGTTTCTTATATCTTTATCCCTCTATATGGTATTTCGCGTAGAAAAGTCACCGTATAATCACCGAGGATGTCACTTTCACGTCTGATCCAACACGGACACAATCCACTTGCAGGCGCGGGTGGCCCGTAGCGCACGGTACACGACCACTGACGCCGCGCCGCTCGTCCCGCCGCTACTACTGCCGCACTCTCTCACCTGCCGCCGCGTCGCTCCCTTCTTTTTCCTCCCTCGAGGCCTTCCACTCTCGCCTCCCTCTCTCTCTCTCCCACCCGACACTCGCTCGGACCGACTATCACTGTATTGTTCTCCCGTGCTTCAGCCGAGGATGAACAACCCCCTTCGTTTCGCGATGTAGCGTGAAGCGCGCGCGGAGCGGGGGCCGCGGGGGGTGGGGGATGGTGGTGGTGGTGGTGGTGGTGGGGTGGGGGCTACGTCGGAGCGAGTGCATCAGAGTGCATCCCGGGGTCCCACCGCCGACACACACACACAGACACACTCACACATCCTCACTCACACGCACGGAGTGGCGCTCGTGCTCTCCACCACCAAACAACCCGGAAGCTACGGGAGAGATCCGGGACTTTACCACCACACTTATGACATTTCGCGCTCGTGTGCCCGGCGCCGTACTCTCCGCCAATCGAGCTTCCTTTCAGCCTCTTCGGGGCGATACACACACACCTCCGAAATGAACGCTTTTCGTTACAACTTTTTTCGGGGTTCACTCAATAACCGTGTGTGTTAAGTGTGAGTGTGTATATATATACATGTGTGCATATATATGGATTGGTATGATAACGAGGTCAAACTTCCGGTACGCTTTTCATTCGTATCCCGTTTTTTTCGTTGCAATTCCACCGCCGCTTTTGCTTCCCCCACCGCTGCCGCTGCTTCGACTTTGTTGCACTCTGTTCAGACGTCGTTTGCGACGTGTTTTCCGCAACGTCGAGCGTCGTGTCGTCCCAGCACCGCCGGATCAGCAGGTGAAACGTGAGATACCGTGGCACGCGCGATTTCGCGGGGGTGGCTGGGGGGGGTGAGGTGGGGGGGAGGGTTGTAGTGTGAGAATCAGTGGCGAGCCGCGCGTGAATTGGAACGAGCGCGAGTTTGGGGACGAAACGGACACGACACTGTGGGGCGATGTGATTCGCGAACTGTGTCGGACACTGGGGAGGAGGCGTGAGACAGAGAGACGGGGATGGACACGACGATGAGCCCGCTGACTCTGTGGCGTTCGGTCACTTGAACGTGGAACGTTGCGAGCGTACGCGTACTGCCCGACGTCGAGCACTGTGCGGACGGAGACGCCTCCGACACGCCGCCGCCATCTTGCTACGTCAACGGGGCGCGAGGACGCCGGCGCCGGCGAGAAGACACGAGCCGCGCCGAGCCGGAATCCACCGAAAGCCCTCGGCACGTCATCCCCACCATTGCCGCCGGTCGCCCCAGTCACCCTCGCGCGCCTCGCCATCCCCTCTCCCCCTCCCCCCCCCCCCCCCCCAACCCAACGAGCGACGGTTCTCGCTTTTGCCTAGGGGACTCTCACTCGCTCGCACGCTTCGACTCTATTTTCTAGGTTCTATGGGTTCGATTGCATCATGCATGAATTTTTTTTTGGTTTTTTTTTCGGAGGGTGGTCGTTTAGGTGTCAGACTGCGAAATGCACATCTGCAACGCGTTGGGAGGATTTTGCATCATGTATCGTACTCCCCACCTCGAGGGACTTAAGAGGCGAAGTGTTCAACGCTGACTGAATTTTCAAGCAGATTGGGACAAGATTTTACGTTGCGGAAAGTTTGGTTCTTTAGAAGGAGCAATACTTTTTTATTTGGTTGCGAGACTGAGTTATAAAAAAATAATCGTTAGGATTTTTTTCAGACTTATGATTTTTCAGAATTATAATTAATTATAATTATAAGAATTATCGGTAGAAACTTGCAATTGACATTTATGAAATGAATGTGAAGCACTGCAAATCCGCAATCCTGCGATTCTATATTGCGCATCACAATGAGAAGCGACACCCAATAATATTGTTATACCTGCCATGGGTTCCCAACCGAACGAATGATCGGGGTTTTAGCCCCCTCGATACATCGTCGTTTTATCTGTGACAAAGTGCTTTCCAGCCCGTTGGCTCCTTTGCCGCCCGTTCATCGTCCATATTAATGGATCACGGGGTATCCGATAATTTAATTCGCTCCCGGATTACACACCGTCCGGTATTATTGATCTAAAATTAGTTCGTAAGGGTTGGACCTACCTCGTGTTACCTATCTATGCATGCCCGACACTGGCCGCCCTATTACTGTATAATAGGACCATGCGCCTCTGTAGTCAACTGAGCCACTCCAGGAATTCAAAATACTTGCGGTGTGGGATGGCCGCAGTGCTTGCCCTGTACCCCGGCTCCTCGCGCGACGCTCGCGTTTGAGAAACAAGCTCTTAGTGCTCTCTGGCTTCCAGGGAGAGCTTAAGGTTCACACAAGACCAAGACAGAAAGAGACAGAGAGCAAAAGCTTTCGCTCTATCTCCGTCTCTCTTCCTAGTATATGAACCCTAAAGCAGTGCTTAGGGTTCATATAAGACCAAGAGAGCAAGAGACAGGAACAAAGCAAGAGAGAGCGAAAGCTTTTGCTGTACTATGCAGTTACACTAGGGTTGCAAGCTGTATACATCAATGCTTGTCTGTGGGATATAGTTTCGCGTGAGAAGTTGCAGTAACGCGAAGGGTAAACGAGCCATGGGAGCTCGGTGGCATTACACACGCAACGTCTGGAATTCGAAACGCCGCCGATGTAGCCACCGACGTAGTAGACCATCAGTGCGCGTAAGGTATAACTAAGGGCTCGGCGCTATGCTAGGTGGAGCTTCGTATATGGCGCAGCCGATGATGAAGCCAGCGTTATGGATTGAAGCGGCGGTCTCGTATAATAACGACGGGTTCCGTAATAATGAGACCCCTGCTCGTAGCTCACGTACACATGGATATGGTTATATGTATGTGTGCCACCGGACGAGTAAACCCAGTATCCTGACCTGGTGCAGTATGGGTACTACCGACGATTTCCCAGCTTCTCCGCCACGCTTGCGGTTCTGTTCTCTGCTGGTTGAAACCCTGAAATGGATCGCACAGTCAGCGGCGGACACATCGTCTGGTTGTTTGGTACTTGTCGAACCAGCGAACCCCGTACAACGCGAATCATGAATACAATTCGCGGTATTAACGCCCCTTCCTCCCCCCTTTCCAAAACTACGGCTCAATTCGGGGCGGCGGTTGCCGCGCGCCGGTACCCGGCAAACAGGCCCCGGGGCTTTGATTGAATGTGCTCATCATATTTTGACGACAGCGTCGACTGCCACCGAAACGAACGAAATGTCAGGCACGAGCGAATCGAGATTTGGAGTTGGCGGAAACATCAGTTACAGAGTGACAAATTGATTTTTCAATTTTTGACGGCTTGGTCGAAATTTATTTCAGCCAAAAAATATTATTTGCTACGATTTCCTGGAAAGGATGACATTGAGAGTTTGAAAAAATGGCTTTTCCACTTGGTACAGATTTTTCAAGAGTCGAGATCTTGGAAACCCTCGAATAGAATTTTTCTCTTTAGCGGATATCAATTTTTTTTTAGCTTTTGCAGCTCCGAAAAATTCAAGAAAGGCAAGACTGCGTTTGTGCGATAAAAAATTCACAAAATGCATGGCAAATTTGCCGCGCTAATTGTGAATATAATTCGCGCGTTTGAGGATCACTGCGTCCATCTCAAATTGATCGCGGTGGGAGTGCGGGGGTCGTGCGCTATGGGATTTGCAATCGATGGGAGTTGGCCGCGAAGGGAGTTAAGCCGATTTGGAAACGGGCTGTAAAGTCGGCTCACAGGCCACGTTGCCATGTCGTTAGGCGAAGTCCGGTCTCTCGTCCGAAGTGACTGTCAAGAGGCTTGACTACATTTTGGTTTATAATGCGGTCTTTTCAACGAGTTCACTCGGCTTGTCGTCTGGACATCAATACAAGCGGCGATGGAAATAGGATCGACACGATATGCTCCTCAATTAAGGCCTTGCCTTTGTCGCTTATGAAAACGATCTTGATCTAAGATGACTTTGAACCAAGGTGCACATTATATTTAACAGACTGAAAATGGCATTTCGTATACTGAACTGAATTTGGTAATGATTGCCACATTGAATGCAATGAACTAGGATTATTTTACTATTCTAGCGAATTTTGCACATATCCAAATCATCAATCATCACTCATTATAGGAATGAACATTTTTAGGAGTGTTTCTAGGGTCGGTCGCCAGAATCCTTAACCGCAAACGGCACAAACCGATTTTACAGTACAACGTCCAGTGTGGTAACCATTAGCAGATCGTTCTCGTATAACTGCGCACATGAGATTTGACACGGAAGGCAGCGAGAAAAATAGGACTCGCTGCCGGCACCGATGGCGCACCGCTACCGAAGATATATCTCATTGAAATGCATAACGCGCTGCATCCCCTGAAAACCGTAACGTTTCGCGATACATATTTTGCTCACGTACACACAATGCACCGCACCGCACACGAGCCTTCGGGGTTTGGCCGCGTAGGCGAACGTGTGCATCGCGAGTTTCAACCACGCGTTTCGCGTTGAGCTTCCATTCCCCATTTCGCGTTGAGGGATGCTAGGAAAGCGGATGCGACGAGCCACGACCAGTCATTGGCAGTCGTGGAGCCAACGCTTCAGCGCTGTTTCGGCATGTACTTGTATCTCTCTCCGCGTTCCATGCACCGCGTGCCATTGACTCACCGCGTTCTCAATCCTCACTGTCGTGTCAATGACTGTGCGAGATTTATTCCGGAGGAAAATACTTTTGAGAAATGCCGATGGAGTTACATTTTCCTCGCGATGGCGGAACGAGTCTCGACGACGATTCATAACTCTTTTGAGACGCTTCCGTGACATCGGTTGCACATTGGGTAGATGCGTCGGTTTCACTTGTGCTGTTTCTGATTATTTTGCTTGATTGAAATAGAATCAATTTTGTCTTCATATCACTATTTATAAAAGTAGGAACAATGACGCGCGCGGTCGGAGGTTGGCCAGCGTAGAGAAGAACCTTGCAATTTTCGGCGAAAAAAAAAAGTTCGATTTTACGAAGTTGTAAAACCCTATCCGATGGGAAATTTCTCGCTGATTCCAAATATGACCGGTTTTTGCCCGAAAAATAAAAAAATTTAGGAGAAAAATGCGAAAAACGATTTTTCACCTTTCCCAATTTTTGCACTTTACTAAAATCGATGTAATTTTTTTTTTGATCATTATAATCGGGATTTTCTTTTTGCATTCGAAAGAAGACTTTTCAACGAAGAGAATGCCGCCAGGCGGAATGCGATATCTCGATTTTTCGATTTTTTGCCGATTTTTAAAGTTGACCCTCAAAAATCGCAAATTTATAGAAGGGGTACCCCTTGCGTTTTTTGCGAAAAAAAAAATTTTCGATTTCCCCAAGTTTAAAAACCCTATCCGATGGGAAATTTCACGCTGATTCCAAAAACGACAGGTGTTTGCCCGAAAAATAAAAAAATCGAGGAAAAAAACGCGAAAAACGATTTTTTTTTCTGACAAACTGCCAAATTTCGCAATATTAAACATCAAACTGCTGCCGGTTTCCCAACGACCAATCAGGGACCGAATAAATCAACAACAATATTTGCTCGTGAACTTTTTAATACAGCAAATATCGATTTGTAACCCAAAAATCAGAACCTGATCGAGTTCTCATCCACATTGGATGTGAAGTCACTGACTTTTCGCCACGGTTTTCGTGGCTCAGTCAGATGTGCTATAGGATTTTTGAATGCAATAAAAGCTACGCATTTACAATTGGAATCTGACGTCTCAATCAAAAGTCTCGAGCCCACGCGCTTCGGGAAAGCTCAGCCGGAAAATCGCATCGTGAATATAATGGAAAATAACGCTGCGAGTCTGTCGCCCACGTGGACGTACTACACAGAAGTGACGTACCGTCTGCCCGCCCATTCGCGTTTGATTTCTGTGTGGCCCTTCACCCGGCTGCATTAGACGACTCCTACGTAGCTCGCGTGTTCGCCAAGACTAAGTTGTGAGTGGGAAGTTCGAATAGAAATACCGACGAAGCGTTCGCGGTGGCGATACACGTGGGGTGCATGTGACTTTGCTGGCGAAACGCGATTATGAACTAATAATCAGTGGGACGACGACAAAGGGTCGATGACAAATACGTCGAGAGCCTTGAATGACAATCACAAACAAGATCTGCGATTAAATTATCCCTCTTTTAAAAAAATTCATGGGAAAGCATTGTTAGCAATTTATTCGTGCTGTGATTGGCCGAGACTCTCAGTCCGAGTCAAAGTTCATTTGACTGATAACTTTTATTTTTTCTGTCTTTAATAACTTTGACATTTCTGTCAAATATCGTATTTTTTATAATCCACAAAAAAAAAGGTTGATAAAACTATTTTCAGGGGTAGAATGTACAACACGTTCCGACAATTAATCTGACCAACGGGCCAATCGAACCACCATCCCATAAAACGCCGAATAAATTAATAAATAAAACGCGAGGGGAATTTTTAATGACGACTAAAATGAGGAATTTTCCCGCGAAACGCGTGACGCGTATATTCATATTCGCGCGCAGGTTGCTTAATTTTCGCTTCCCAAAAATCCCAATGAATTCAGGAAGAATTATTTTGGTCAGGATTCCTCGACCAGATGCAACGTCCGAAGCGTCAGCCTCGCTCTGCGGGTCAGAATCGCAGTGCGGGTCTCGTCCACCGCTTATATCGGACCGGCAATAAAACACGCTCTGAATTCCCCGCGAATGCGTGGAAAAGCTGACAAACTGGGCGAGCGA
Source organism: Itoplectis maculator (assembly GCA_964034905.1). Lineage (NCBI taxonomy): Eukaryota > Metazoa > Arthropoda > Insecta > Hymenoptera > Ichneumonidae > Itoplectis > Itoplectis maculator. The sequence continues at coordinate 11,717,784 of OZ035856.1, read as the reverse complement.
TAGCGCACACGTGAGTCGACGGTATAGCCGACTACGTTCGGCCGTACGTGCGAACTCGCGCGGCGGCTTCGTACCCGCGGTAGTCATAAAGCACCCCCTCCCACTCCCCCCCCCCCCCCCCCTCCCCCCGATGGAAAGGGGGCAGAGAGCGAGAGCGCAAACGGGTGCGAAAATCCCGCTTGCGAGCGAGCGAAACGGGGGCGAAAATCCCACGAGCGAATGGCGCAGGTGAAAATGCGAGAAGGCGGAAGACACGCGGACGAAGTCGCGAAGAGAGCGAGAAAGTGAGAAAAGTGAGAACAAAGAGACGAGGGACGGGAGAAATAATGCAGGGCTAACTTGGTACACGCGGCGAACCGAGGTTGTGTTATATGTATATAAATTTATACAAGGTGATTCAGAATATTTTTTTCACCCATGATGATGTTGAAGTTTGCATCGTTGGAATGCAACGAAAAGTAAAAAAAAAAAAATGATTGTAATGAATCCTAAAGATCGTACTGGATATAAAATGTCATTATAGCGATTAATTGTCGTAATGACTTCTTAGAATCGTTAGAATAATTTTAGAATCGTCAGAATAATTATTTTTTGAAATTTTCGTTGCATTCCAACGATGCAACCTTCAAAATCGTCACCCATGGGTATTTGGTAGATAATCGTCTCCTGAGCAAAGTTACTTAAGCGTTTTTCGAAATTCGCAATATTTATTTATAAACAAGCATTAACGAGTTTGAATAACTGAACCAATCGGAGCAGCAGAATTTGGCGCGCACGGATGTTCGATATCGACTGAAGTTGCCAAATCTCCGTAAAACGATATCAATTGATAACAAACACTCGAGCGCGACAAATTCTACTGCTCCGATTGGCCCAGTTATTCAAACTCGTTAATGCTTGTTTATAAATAAATATTGCGAATTTCGAAAAACGCTTAAGTAACTTTGCTCAGGAGACGATTATCTACCAAATACCTATGGGTGAAAAAAATATTCTGAATCACCCTGTATATATGTGTGTGTGTGTATATAACAATCGGTGGCTCTGTCCACACGACGGACACAAAAGTAAAATGCATAATGCTTGGAGCACGTGTGACATTGTGCGTGAACGTGTGCGCGCGATTTTCTCTCGCTCCGCCGATGCATCGGTACGAGGCGATGAGCGAGCGAGCACATTGTACGACAGAAACGACACAAACGACACAAACGGCGACGAATACTACGTGCCGCGTCTGTTTATCAATTCATTCGTTTCGCTCGCCACTCGGGATGACTGACGTTTAATCCACAATGCCGCGCGCGCGTCACGCCACAACAGTTTCCACGTCGCTCTGTCGGCGAACCACAGAGAGGGAGAGAGAGGGAGAGAGCGGGAGAGAGAGAGAGTAACGTCACAATGGGAACGTTCTCCGAGCGATACATAAGACGCTCCGGGAATGAGGAGGGAGGGGGTTTAGTATGTGGATATATAAGCTCAATTCATTGTTCTCGCTCTTGGTATTAATCCTTTGACATTCTCGAGAAACAGACGAGGCTTCTGTACACTCTGCAAAGATTTTGATTATGGGCAAAGGTGGTATTTCCTCTGTATTATTTTTTTCTGATGAAAAAAAGTAATCTTGTAACCCCTATTTTTTATTTGGCTCAGCCATAAATATTGAATTCATTTTTATTCTAATTTAATTTAATTCCAATTTTTAATTTTTTTTTATTTTGGAATATCGTGAAGGATTTATCGGTCGATTTTAAAAAGCTGAAAAGGCTCGTAAAATTAATGGAGTGTCCAGTTGCTTAAAGAGGAAGACAACAGGGATGATTATAAATTGTGGAATGTGTATTTAATTTATTTTAATTTTTTTTGTTTTTTATTTTGGAGTATCGTAAAGGATTTATCGGGCGATTTTAAAAAGCTGAAAAGGTTCGTAAAATTAATGGAGTGTCCAGTTGCTTAAAGAGGAAGGCAACAGGGATGATTATAAATTGCGGAATATTGGATAATTATCGGAATCGCTGTTCGTAGGTGCGAAAGAAACCGACAGCAAGCAGCTGAATTATTCTTACGAATTACAATCAATTGACTCGCCGGGTTTGACGGGCGTAAGTGGTACCAGTGGTTACAGGTCGGTATTGATCAGACGCGCCAGCGCCGACAGACCGGCAGCAGAGAGCCGCACACCAATCCGTTCGCGCGGGGCGCGCGTGTTATTTCGCATATGTGCGGCGGCTGCAGCCGGCCGGGCCTGTGACCGATTCTCCGATACTCCGTACGTAACAAACCCCGAGCGCCGCATATTTGCCATTAAAATAGTATCGCGTCGACGAGGCTGGCCGATAGGTTCAGCTATTTCCGGAATATAAGGCTCGCGGTAAGATTACTGGATACATCCGAGTCTATTTCGCGTCGATTTGTTATAACGATGACGCGTTGTGTCGTACATCGACTATTACTACTGGTTCGACTCGTCGTCCGTTTCCCCAGAACCCAACTCGATCGACAGCTGAATGTATTCTTAATAAATGCAGGCGATTTTTTTTATCAATTATTTTGTCAGCCACTGAATTCCGAATACCAGTTAATATTTTTTTTTATTTAATTTGCGAATAAATAAAAAAATGTTTCACCCTCTTCTATTGGAAAATTGAGAATCATTATTCGTGTTACCCACATTTTTTTCAACTCAATTATTTTTATCAATCACTGAGTATTCGTTAATATTTTTTTTTTATTATTTGTGAAGAAGAGGGAAAAAATGTTTTCACTCTCCCTCGATCGAAAAATTGAGTCATGCGTTATTCATGTAACCCACATTTTTTTCAACTCAATTATTTTCATCAACCACTGGGAAATCGTCAATATTTTTGAAAAATATATTTGGGAAGAAGAGGGAAAAAAATGTTTGCACCCTCCACGATTGGAAAATTGGGAATCATACGTTATTCCTGTTACCCACACGAATTTGATATCATGTTCCTGCGTCGGTTGTTTGGTTTTTTTTCGAATTTTCGAACGAAACTGGTGTAGATGCGAGAAAAAGCGGGCGAACGAACAAAAATGTCCGCTCGAACGAACCTGTTTTTTCGAACGAGTTGTAATTGTCCGTCAACGTAACGATCCGAATGGTTCCAATTCCAGCCGAGAAATCACGTGCGCGATGCAACGATCTACGTGTCGACGATGTTGGATTTTTCGAAACATTATTGTCAACGAAAAAAAAAAAAAAAAAAAATTGGAAAAGAGAGAAATATGTCGGGCGACAAGAGTAATTTGCCCTTTGGACGAGTTCCAGAATCGATGGAAATCGATTGTCGACTGCTCTGGCGAATGATAGAAGGCAGATTGCTCCTTAAAAAATGCAACGCGATATCGAGCGATACGTTCGTGACAAACATGTTGCAAAGGGTACGAGGAAAGCTCCGGCGGGGCAAATGAAAATAACAGGAGCATGAGTGGTGGCAGCGAGTGAGCATTAGGCCGATGATATCTTGACCTTTCCCTTTTTTATTCTGAGTCACGGTCGAGAATTCCGATCGGCTCTGTCCATACAAATTCACGTTGACGTTCACGAAAAATATAATCGATCTCGATTAGCCGGCCCTATGATTTCTTACATACAAAACGAAAAAAAAAAATCATTTTTTGAAAATCGATTAATTCGTTTGCAAGTCGACATAAAAAAAAATCTTGACCCCGATTTAGGCGGTTTTTTGCAGTTACAAATAAGCTTTTATCCAATTTTTGCAAACCTCTGATCACAAATGCATTTTTCTAATTTGACACAGCAAAAAAAATCCGGTTGTGCATTAACGTAAAAAAATATTTCTCCAGAATCGATTAAACTGGTTAAGAGTCGATATTTTGAGAAGAAAAATTTGTTAACCCCAATTTGGACGGTTTTTTTTGCAGTTGCAAATAAATTCTTGTTCAATTTTTACAAACCGCGGATCTCACATGCATTTTCCTAATTCGATACATAAAAAAAAAAAATCCGAACCTGCATGTATACACGACGCGGCGGGATGGAAACAAAAATAGGAATGACAAATCTGGAATATCGCTATGACACACAGCAGCACGTTGGTCGTCGAACACGACGACCAATGTGCTCGCGCGGCCGCATCGATCATAATCTCTCCTGGTATTGGGTATATCCCTTTCGCGTCTCGTTTTCCACGCGGTCCCAATGCCGTAACCCATTATTAGATTTCTGTAAAGTCGAACGAGTGGGCGTCGCGGCACGAAAGTTCGTCTCCGCCGTGGAAATAAATCGCAAAGGAAATGAAACTTCGCGGATAACGATCGTTTTAACGCCCGCGTCCGATATCTATATACGCGTCCTCATATCCTTCGTCCCGCAATAAAGTCGAGGAGACGGGAAGAGGCAGAGTGTAAACGCGTTAGGCGAGTCGCCCGTTAGCTTGGTGCGATCAAAGCAAACTCCGAGCTCGCATCTAGCACTATATATATATTATTATACATATAGATATGTGTGTGTGTGTATGTGTATATATATATAAAATACACACATATTTGAAGCCGCAATGTAATTACGCACACAGAACGCAGTCCCACTGATATATTTGAACCGCAGTGATAAATTTTATTAATTACACAATAATATCCGTAATCAGGTTCGCCGCGGGTTGCGGTAATTAAGTGGTAATTGCAAGATCTCGATCTCACGGAACGCGGCGGCGGAGGCTCATTATACCGGCGCCCCCGCGGGGGAGGGGGGGGCGGGGGGGGGGGGGGGGGGGGGGTCACAGATGATACCGCGCGATCGTCGAGTGCACATTTTCCACGAAGAAATATCGCATTTTCCAGAATTAACGCGGAGGGCTTTATGGCGAGCTGTCAGCGATATGAATATTAAATTCGTTAGCCCACGTTAAAGTCAAAACAAAATAATAAAAATAATTAAAAAACTGTTTTTATACTAGGTAGACGTAGTGTCATTGATATTAGCCATTAGACATTTTTTTCATGGTCGACAGTCTCTCTGAAATATTTTTTTACGAAATAAATGCATTGTTTTTCCAGACACTCGATTTTTTAAATAATTTACTGTCCAATTCGTGACACATACTTAAGGTAGCTATACCGCTACGTACTAGTCAAATCAGTGCTAACTTTTTAAAAGCGTTTTTATAATTCCTGGTTGTTTAATAAATTGTTCCGAGGTGTTACTGACGTTACAGCATTAGTTCTTAATAGGCAAATTCATACAAAGCCATAATTCGAATAGAAAGACGACTAATATATGCAAATTACCAATGTCATGTTTTTTCGCTGATTTTTTTACAAGAATAAACCGTAATAATAGGTTAATTATGACGAACGATAACTCCTTTTTATTATTGGAAGACCCTTTATCGATTGGCCGTCCAGATTTTTGATAGTATGAGTAGTTCAAAAGTTGCAGCCATTTGTTTATCACCTGTTAGGTTAGGATAGGGTATAAAAATGGCTGTATCTTTTGAACTATCGATACTATAAAAAATCTAGATGGTCAATCGATAAAGGGTCTTCCAATAATAAAAACGAGCTATTGTTCGTCATAATTAACCTATTATTACGGTTTATTCTAGTAAAAGACTCCGCGAAGAAACATAACATTGGGAATTTGCATACATTAGTCGTCTTTCTATTCGAATTATGACTTTGAACATATTTGCCTATTACGAACTAATGCTGTAACGTCAGTACCACTTCGAAACAATTTATTAAACAGCCAGGAATTGTAAAAACGCTTTTAAAAATGTACCACTAATTTGACTACTACGTAGCGGTATAGCTACCTTAATTACTAATCGACTGAAACTTGTGACTGTGAATGTCTGATAAAATCCCAACCGCTAGATTCGTATTATCACGCAACAGTCATAACGTAAAAATTAATTCACGCTTGGGACAATAAAGATGCGCAGTTGCGGTGCGCAACAAAATAATCAGACTGTACGAAAACCGGATATACAACGGAGGAAACCCTAATAAGCCCTATTACTTCATGCATAATTCACTAGATAAAAAAAAAACACACACACCGAGTTACAGTTGTTCCACTTAATTACTTCGCCTCGGAAATTCCTCCATTTCCACGTTCCCAAAAATTACGCCTGCGAATCTTGCATTTTCATCAAATTGTCGCTCCTGAAACATTGTCAATCCGCTACATCGATCATAACCTCAATAATACCATACGAATGTGTACACAAGTGTAGAACCTGGTAATTATCCTCTCGCGTCCCGCCAACAATTCCCATACCTACAAAGTTCTCACTTAGCCCAACAGATAGCTGTGCGGTGCCGAGAAATCCGTTCGTCGCCTTTCTCTCCGCGCGCGCAGCGTAATGGCCGCGGACATTATGGTGCAGCAGCAGCAGCAGTGTAGCGCAGCGGATCACGTGGTCCGCGCGCGCCTCGACCAATGACAGAGCTCGCCCGCTAACCACGTGATCGGTGAAAAATCGAAATGGCGGACGTATCGGGACGCAGGATCCCGAGAGGAGTCGAAGGACGATAACTGGCCGACGGTGTTCCGAAAGCCGCGGGCCGCGCGCGTCGTCTCCGTCCCATATCTGCGACGGTCGCATCGTCGACGGACAAAGTGAATCGTTCGGTCGTCGTGTAAATAGAAGCTTTTTTCCCGTGGATTTCGCGAGGCCGTTGACTCACAGCCGACGTGACAGCCGGTGAGTGTGTCTCTCGTTCGAGGAAGTGTCAACCAGTCGCTCGGTCCTCGGCGAAGTGCTGCTGCTGCTGCTGCTGCTGCTCTCTCTCACTCCCACCCTCGCTCCCACAGGCAGCATCTCTCTCTCTCTCGCTCCATCCACTCCCGCTGTCTCCCTCGTTCCTCTCCCGCTGCTCGGCGCCCGTGTGTTGCGCGTGAACGCGAGAAAACAGGAAAAACAGGTACGCGAACGCAAACGGAACGAACGGGGTTTGTTGCACACGAATCGGGTGCTATCGGTGCTATACCGCCGCGGGTATTGTGATTTTTTTTCGTGGGTAATAAACCACAACGGTGTCTAACGAGAAACAGAAAGACGGAGAAAAGAGAGAGAGAGAGAGAAAGAAAGAGAGAGAACGATAAAAGGAGTGAGAGAAAAGGAAGTGGCGCGCGCGAACGCATGCAATTGACCGCGCGCCAATAAGTTTTCGTCTCGTGTTAATTATACCATAAAAACGTGTGATAGAAGAGAACTCGGGAGTAACACAAGTTTCGTGGGAGAGAGAGGGAGAGGCAGAGATAGAGATAGACGGAGACAGAGAGACAGAAAGAGTGAGCGAGAGGGAGATAGCGGGAGGAGAGAGAGAGAAAAAGGAACGAAAGAGAGAGAGAGAGAGAGAAGTCGGTGATAACGTGGAGACAGACGGAGAGTCCGGGTCGGGGGTTGGGCCCCACCGTGTGCGTGTGTTACACTACTGAGCCTACGGATAGTGTCTTCTCTCTCTCTCCCGCTCTCCCTCTCTCTCTCTCTCCGTGTGGTGTCCGTTCGTGGAGACCGTGGAAAGCATGCACCAGTCCCCGAGGGATTCCTGTTCCGCTGCACCGCTGCGATGTTCATGTTTGATCGGCAACTTCGAGACTTTTTGTCGCGACAAGGTGAGCATTCGGAGAGAGAGAGAGAGGCAACGGCGGAGGAATAAACAAGAGTGATTTCTCACGAGATACGGGGACAATATCGGAAGTTGAAAATTCTGGCGGCGCGCGCGCGGATTGTTGAGTGTGTGTCGTCCGGCAAAAAATCTCAACTCGCTGTATAACGTCCGCCTTTCTTGCACCAACGGATCTCTCGCATCTTTCGGTCTCGCTCTTTCTCTCTGACGAGCTCTCTTTCTCTCCCCCCCCCCCCCCTCTATTCGTCTCTCTCTCTCGGAGTCTGGTGTACCCCTCCACCCCGTCGTTAATTCCACGGGGCCTTCTCCGTCGCTCCACATTACTGTTGACGTTCCTCTCTCGTATATGTACAACGAGTGCACGGTTATCAACGCCGACGAGACGAGAGAGACTGGTGTAATTTCTGATTGGCGGATCTCACCTTCCATAAGCCTCACCTGCCAATGGTTCTGATATAGAGTGATACAGCAGTGGTTTGTGTGTGTGTGAGTGTTTTTGCTAAAATCGCGAGCACCTAATGTGTCAAACTCGCGAGCTGTGTGAGATCGTTTCGTTCACGCGACTCCGGTAGCCTCGTCTCTGTTTTTTTTCTGACGATTAGCGTGTTTTCTATCAGCCGCGTAAGCTGGCGTTGATAACTCGATAAGAGTACATCGGGCGACCGCGCTTTGACATTATTTCCGATCTCGTTACCGAGATTAATCACCGGGGTTAGTCATCGTGTGTATTCGGGTGATTCGGTGTCGCGAAAATGTTGGCTCACGTGCGAACCGTCGATGGCTATTTACCTTCGTATTTTTTTTTCACAGTGTTCAGAAGTTAAAGTGGGGTATTTTTATTATCAATGAATTTCACCTGACTCCGCAGGGCGAAACCTGCTACGGCGCAGGATATGCTACGAGGTGTTGGTAGTTTGGTATTTGTTTCATTGATAAGCCGAGTGATTTCTCGAGTGTCAGATTACGAGTCGACGGAAGGACTGAGCAGTGGGACCTGTCTTGTTGCGCTATAATAATATCAGTGTGTGAAGGCGAGCTTATTCTATTCGCCCGACTCTCTGGATCTGGGAGAACGATTAAAATAAACTCTGGCATCGCCTCGGGCCTAGTCGGGAAGAGGTGGAGCGAGGAGAGTCCGATAAACCCCTCCTGGTTTCACTCAGAAATTATAGAAATTTCGAAATAACTCTCCACGCAGATTCTACTCCCGTTTTCCCGCTCCGTCTCTGCCACTCGAGTCGCGAATAATACTCGGGTCGAGTATAGTCTAAGCTACGATCTAATTTTCTGTTCTTTTGTATTTCAGATAGCGGCAGCATTGGACTCACGATAACTCTAGTACGCGGAACGACAGTTGCGACTCGAACGTGCAAATTAATAAAATTAATACGGTAGAATACTCAACAAGGATCTAAAGATCTGGCAGAAGCAATTTCTTTCTTGTATCTCATTTGTTTTTCAAGATAAAACAAAGGTACTGCGCGCCATCGCAAAAAATCATGATTTCGCAACCTTAGAGCCAAAAACGTACCATGACAATAGTTTAAAGGCTGTAACGGGCGCTGATCTATATTTTTGAAAACTTAAATCTGACGCTGTACGTGTAGGTTTCTCTGATAAAAAAAGATCTAAATTATGGACTGCCTAAATACCCTAATCGCCTATCGTCGACAGTTCTAAATATCGACTGACACTCTGGCCCAGAACGCTAAAGCTTATTTTTCTATGGTACGCCATATTTAAAAGGATTTTAAAAGTAAACGAGGATCGCCGTGGAAATATTCTTCAAGACTTCCAGGAAGAACTGTAGAATATTCAGCTCGTCGACAGTGAAAACCGAGCGACTTAAACTATGGCTTAATAATCAAACCAGTATAAACAAAATCGACTCTTAACTACACAATAATAATCCAGAGATATAATAGTAAGAAGACCAAAAAAACAAAAAAAGCAGATGAAAAGTTATCGGTGGATTGAAGACTCGAACGTTTTAAAACAAGATGTGTAAAAAATATTTTAAATACTTTCATCACTTGGTGCATGCAACGTCAAAGAGAAAAGTAGGAGAAGAAGAAGGGGCTGTATTTAAATACCTGATGGACGACAGAGGACAAACTTGTTAACCCTGGAAAGCGAAAGGTCAGTTCCGCATCGTTCTACTCTCTTAAACAAACCAAAAAGCAGCTGACGAAAAATCGTAGAGCTAGAATAGTTCTCCTCGATCATGTGCTTTTATTTACTGCTCAAAAACGGCCGATCCCGGCAAGAGTCAAGTTTATTTTTACATCGGCGCGCACGCAGCTGTCCGGGACTCGGTATGATGCGGAGAAAAACAAAAAACAGATATACGAAGTTTAGTGGGATTGGGAATCTGGAGGAAAGTAGAGCATCGTAATTCCGTGAAAAGCTCGTAGAAACATTCGCGCCGGCCTCGCGCGAATGCGTGAACGCGAGTTAAGTTGTTTTTTGAGACATCGGATCTCCGGTACGAAAACAAGCATAAACATCGCTATCAAAACTCATTCGGAAGTCGAAAAGTTAAGAGGTCCTTCATTATTATAGACAACGGTGTATGCAAAAAGAATTTTAAGTGCGCAGAATTCAGTTAGAATCTCAACGAATATTTTAGTAATACGAAAAGATCGATCAATTGTCAATTCAATTGATCTATCTTTGATCAATTGAATTGATCAAAGATCAAAATAAATATAATCAATATAAATGATCAATTTTAGATCAATTGTCTTTTTCAGGATTTCGAGTCATGGATAGTAGCGTATCGGGTGTGGTGCAGGTATTCGTGGGCGAATGGAGCCCCGAGTACGAGGCACTGTCGATCAAAGCTACGAAGCAGACGTCGTCGGCGGAGATAGTGCAATGCATCATCGAGAGATTGGGTTTGGTGGACGCGACTCTGTCCAACGGTTACGAGTTGGCCGAGGTCGTCGGCAATTCCGTTGGACAGGAGTGCAAAGAGAGAAGGCTCGGTCCAACCGAGTGTCCTGTTGCCCTGATGCTGCTGTGGCCGAAAAATGCAGCGCAGCAAGAATACTACAGGTACATCTCTCCTCAAATACCAAACTAATAATCTCTCACATCATTTTATAGATTACAACGAGAATTTAACGTTTGAATGTGAAACTGCGCAGGTTTTATCTGAGAAAAAAGCAACCGGACTATCTGTGGTCCGACAGCAGATTCCCAATGGACCCGCAGCTCCTCAAAGACTACTTCAATAGATTTCTGTACCAGCCGCGAGACAAGGAATATCCGGACCTCTGTCAGCTGCCGGATCTCAACGAGCAGACACTGTTGGACAATTTGCGAGCCAGGTTTCTCGCTGGAAACATCTACACTTACGTCGGGAGCATCCTCATAGCCCTGAATCCCTTCAAATTTTACCCAATATACAATCCGAAGTACGTGAAGCTTTATCAAAATCGTCGACTGGGTCCTGACATACCGCCGCACATATTCGCGATCGCCGATGCCGCTTATCACTGCATGCTGAAGGAAAAGAAGAACCAGTGCATCGTGATAAGCGGCGAGAGTGGCTCCGGGAAAACGGAATCGACGAATTTTCTCCTTCATCATCTGACGGCGCTCAGTCAAAAGGGATCCCACGGCAGCGGCGTTGAGCAGACGATACTCAGCGCTGGGCCCGTTCTCGAAGCCTTCGGCAACGCGAAAACCGCGCACAACAATAACAGCAGTCGTTTCGGGAAATTTATACAAGTTAATTACAAGGAAAATGGAATGGTGCATGGGTAAGTCAATCGTTCGGACGAATAACGTTCAAGTTTGCATTGTTGAAATGCAACGATTTTTTTTATTATTCTAACGATTCTAAAATGATTCTAGCAATTTTAGAAAGTTATAATAAAGATAAATCGTTATAACAACGATTTATCTTTACAGATAAATCGTACGGATATTTCTATTAGGTAGATATTTATTTATTTATACCGATATTTTTATAAAGAAAAATCGTTGTAATAACTTTTTATACCCAATACGATCCTTTGGGGTTCATTAGAATACATATACATATTTTTTTATTTTCGTTGCTATTCAACGATGCAAAATTGACCATAATTCGGACGAAATAACCGCTTGGCAATTAAATTACATTAAAAATACGTCATGTTGCCTATTGCATAAAAAAATTGCTCCTGCTAAAATAAATTGTGTATTTCACAGGGCCGTGGTGCAAAAGTATCTCTTGGAAAAATCGCGAATCGTCTCGCAGGGAATAAACGAACGCAACTACCACGTGTTCTACTACCTGCTGGCCGGTGCGAACGAGCAAGAGAGGCAGGTGCTGCATCTCGAGAGCTGCGATCGTTACAACTACTTGAACAAGAGTGGCTGCTATGGCTTGGAGAACATCGACGAGAGGCACGAATTCTCGCGACTCAAACAGTCCATGGAGATGGTTGGATTCACGCCGGAGAAACAGCGACGGCTTTTCGCGGTCCTATCGGCGGTTCTCCTTCTCGGTGATTATTCAGACATTAATTAAAACAAACAATTTTCAAAAATACTAAGAAATTACGTGCTTACTAAAAAAAATTTATTTGACAGCCAACGAACCGACCAATGACTTCGTTCGGTGCATTCCGAGGATCCAATGCCACAATCTAATCTAATCAAATATCTCTCTCGTCGTTTTTTTCAGGTAACGTCGAATTCCAGCCGAGAAAATCGTATCACCATCACGACGAAGCGGTGGGCGTGAAGAATCCCGAGGTGGTGGCGATTATTTCGGAGCTTTTGCGCGTGAAGCAGGAGACACTTTTGGCGGCGTTGACGGCGAAACGAGCACGCGCGTCCGGCGAGACGTTGGTGATAAACTACCGTCTCCCGGAGGCGATAGCGGCGCGCGACGCGATGGCCAAGTGTCTGTACGGCGCGCTCTTCGACTGGATCGTGCTGCAGGTGAATCACGCGTTGCTCTCGAAGAAGGACACGTTGCGCGATCATCAGGGCAACAGCATCGGCGTGTTGGACATATTCGGCTTCGAGGACTTCAAGACTTGCAACAGCTTCGAGCAGCTCTGCATTAATTACGCGAACGAGCAGTTGCAGCACTACTTCAATCAGCACGTGTTTCAGTACGAGCAACGGGAGTACAGAAAGCAGGGTATCCGATGGACGGACATCGGTTACAGCGACAATTCCGGCTGTCTCAATCTGATCGAAGGCAAGCCAAACGGTCTGCTGTGTCTTCTCGACGATCAGTGCAAGTGAGTAAATCTATTCAAAATAGTGAATGACCAAAAAGCGAATGGTCAAAATAACGAATTTAAAAATGAGGGACTTCTGAATCTAGAATAACCATCATTACGAAATTTGCTATTTTAGTTATTCGCTATTTTAACTGCATTTTAATAAAATGTGGGGTCAAAATACCGAATGATCAAAATAACGAATGGCTAAAATAGCGAATTCCGTAATAATGATCATTCTAGATGCAGACCTTCGTTAATTTTAAATTCGCTATTTTAGCCATTCGCTATTATGATCATTCACTATTTTGACCCCCATCCAGTAGACCGGTCGTTCGGATTTTGCCGCGACGAGCCGCGCGACTGTACCGAGCGAGTTACGAAATCGTTTGCCTGTCGTTTCCACAGCTTTCCGGGCGCGACAAACGAGACGCTTTTGCAAAAATTCAACTCCGTGCACAAAGAGAATCAATTCTACGAGGCGCCGCAGAGACGCGAGGCTGCGTTTGTCGTTCATCACTACGCCGGTGCGGTCAAGTACCAGGCGGCCAACATGAGAGAGAAGAATTTGGATCTCATGCGGCCGGACGGCGTTGTTGGGGTACTGAAGAATTCGTCGCTCGCATTCGTGCGAGAATTGGTCGGCGCCGATCCCGTGGCTGTATTCCGATGGGCGATTTTGCGAGCCTTCTTCAGAGCACACTTCGCCTTTCAGGAAGCCGGCCGGGCGCACAGACACGGCAGAGGTGAGCCATAACCCTTTTACTCATCTCACAAATTAAAATACCTATCCAAGAATAATCAATTTTTCGTGCAAAAAAAATGAATATAAAAAACACTTTCGATGATGATACATTTCTTCTTTCGTAATAAAGAAACGAAACGAAAACCTAATGTTTTCTATTTTTTTTTTCACAGCGGACGGCAACAAAACTTCTGTACAGAACAGATACAGAACACCGAACGAGAATCTGATCAGGTATGTCCAACGATGTTTATCTCTTTCTATTCCGTTCAAACGAACCGTTGACATTTACACATTTGTCGAGACGTAATTTTTGTTCGAAAGAGCACAGGTGCCTCGTTACTCGCGCGACTGCCGCGTTTACACTGTTTTCGTTGTTTTTTCCCTCTTTTCTCGCGCGAACGGAGCTTTACGGCTATAGTATTGTCCGCTTCGCGGCGCGAATGGGGCCCCGTGCTGTCTCGAAACTACCGCTCTGCCGCACACACCGCGTGTATACTCTCAATAGAAGCGCGTGCAACATTGTGGACCGTCTGTGTATACAATTCAGCGACTAACCGGAACGACGAGATCAATAACGAATGCACACGGAAAACCGCCTGTCGAAGAGTTTTGTCGTTTTGACGCCCGACACTCTACGTTAACACGCCAAGAGTTTCGATCAGATTTACATTGGCTGCATTGTCTTATGTCCCTTGTAGCCATCTTGTGACGTTATCGGCTGTCAATCTAACTATTAACCGAATTGCGTAAGTGGTATTTGCGATCCACTATGTATGTTTTCTCTATCTCTTCTGTCTCTCTAACGAATTTAACGTTTCAATTTATTTTTTTTAATTCGTTGTTTCCAATGCATTATGGATTTACAATGGAAGATGTTTCGCTCTTTATTTCTTTTAACTCGTCCGAATTGTATTGTTGTTCCATTCGCTAGTGCAAGTGAAGTGGTCATCATTATTATTGTCTTTTTATATTTTTTTTTTGTAAATCCATATCATGTCATTAGAGAAATGTATGTTCTTTTAACGTTTTTTTTGTTATTATTATTATTTATTGCAAAGTTCGAAGTATACTGTTATATACATAAATGTTGGCACATTTTTGTTCTACTAGATGTGATTAGAAATATGCAACCCTTCATAATTCGTTCATATCACTCCATTTCGTCACTCGAAGGTGTGTATCCAATCGTCACCCACCCTTTTCGGGCACGAGCGTTTAACGATGCATACAGCAAATCAATCTGTTCGAATCGCGATCATTCGTTCGAATCTTTCGCTCCCATTTGCGATCGTTGTTATTTGATTTCTCGTCGGCGACGACTTTACGAGGAATATACAGTTGTGTGCCGCGTTCTCTCGATCGGTCCTTCGTCGAGAAAGAGAGAGACAGTAATTTCCATTTATAATTGACATATATAAATTGCCTATTGTTTTGTTTATTATAATGCGAGGAACACCAAAGGTCGGAGAAAACAGCTAAGCATGAAAGCATTTTTCAGTTCGCACAAACATACTCGCCCGCCAAGCTATCAGAAGCAGCGCAGTGTCTGCTTGCCACCGACAGCCCCAACCGCCACATTAACAGCAACACAAAACGAAAACAGCGACAATGTAAACAACAACAATCGGCTGTCGTGGCCGCAATTTAGAAACGTTAATCAGACGCAACACACGACGAATGTAACGCCGACGAAGGGTTACGTGTTAAGGGGAAGGGAAGATCAGCCTAATAGTTATTATAAATTCAGACGGGATACCGCTCACACGCCGCTTGAGAGGGTACTTCCAAAAGACGAAGCGAACGTCATGGAGCGCGCTAATCAAATTGTCATGTATGTAAACAAAACAAAAACGTACCACCTATTCTGATAATAATTCAATAACTTAAATTTATATATATTTTTATCGTTTAAGCTACGTCAGAGAGAGAAAAGCTTTTTTACTACTGTCACAGATACAGCTGAATACGATACGAATAATAATACTATAGTGGTTTGCTCACATAGTGGTTTTTTCCTGGGTAAAGGTTCTTCTTCTTGTTTGGTAGCTTTGTCGCATTATCATTTTTTTAGGAATCTATCATTTTCGTATTTTTTTTTAATTTCAACGGACTTCCCCTATGGAAACCGATTATTGTTTTTCACGTTCTCCAGATGCCTCGGCCTACGTTCTTTCTCTCCCCCCCCCCCCCCCCCCCCACACCCGACCCTCTCGCACCGATCGATTTGAAAAACTGTCCTAACAACCTTCCACGCAATTCATAAACGCCGCAAACTCGCTGCTCTCTCTCTTCCCTCCCTTCGGTCACCCGTCATACATCAACGCTGTGTTCCATTGTCTCACACTTCGCAACAACAGCCCACACTGCCGTCGTGATTTGTGCATGCTCAATTGTCTTGTCGCCGTAGGTGGATAGTTACATTTATTAAAGTCGTCACACCTCGGACTTGAAAACGTTTCGTGGCCTAGACTGCGCAGCAAGGGCACATCTCTATTAATTCACACGACTATTCTGTTTTCTCCTTCACACTTACTCTCGTTATAATCTTTGTCACGTTTTCTACGGTGGAGGTGAACTGGCGCTTCGATGCTTTGAGAGTTCTATGCGTGAAGTTTCAGTCAATTAAAAAAACAACGTTGAATCAATCCTGACGACTATCAACCCTAATTCTGGTTTTGGAAGCGTTGAAAGCTTTTTTTGTCACTGATTCTCTAACAGAAAAAGTGTTTGATAGTCCAACGTTTGACTCTAATTCTTCTGTGATAAAAATTTCTTGAAAATCTTTAGGCTGCATAATTCTCAAAAAATCTCGCTTCCAAGATGCAATTCTATGCGAGATGAAAACTCGCTTGGAACAATCATTCAAGCCTGCAAACTCATCTCAATCGCTTACTAAAATCATTGGCTAACTCATGCGCTTGTTGTGAGAAAAATCTTGCAAATTTTCTCGTCGTACTTTAAGATCATCGTGGCCATTTAATCAGCAATGCGAACACTCTTTTCTCTGATCGAATTGCTTAAAACCAAATGTGTCTAGTCTAAAAAAATGTCAGAGAAAGGATTGTCACAGATTTGCGAATGGAATAAGTGTCGCGCAAATTATTTCAACGTATCTTCTCTTGCAGGAAAAACAAATCGTTTCGACCGCGCGAGCGCGGCAAGAAGGGTCTGAAGAATCTGCAGACGGTGAAGACGCTGGCAGGCAGAACGCAGAGTTACGGCACCGGCGGCCCGGGAAAGGCGCGAAAGCAACCAATGACGGTGTCGGCGCAGTTTCAGCAGAGTCTCCACAGTCTCATGGACACGCTGAACCAGGCGAATCCGTTCTTCATACGATGCATAAAGAGCAACTCGAACAAGATACCGAACGAGTTCGACGAAGAAACGGTGCAGCGTCAGTTGCGTTACACAGGAATGTTGGAAACCGTGCGAATACGACAAGCAGGCTTCAACGTTCGCCTAACATACGAGGAGTTCATCCAACTCTACCGAATGTTATTACCCAAAGGACTCCTCAGCTCTCAATCGGACATCCGTGACTTTCTCCTCACCCTGAATCTCAATCGCGACAATTACCAACTCGGCACGACCAAAGTCTTCCTCCGCGAGTCCGAGAAGATCAAACTCGACATCGAGCTGCATCAGCAGATAATCACGAGCATAACGACGATACAAAAGTGGTTTCGCGCGTGTCTGGAGAGGCGAAAATTCCTCCGAGTCAAGAACGCCGTCGTGCAGATACAGTCCTTCTGGCGAATGGTCGTCGCGCAGAAGCTCGCGCAGACGTTGCGCGCGCGAGTCGAGGCGAGCATTCATATACAATCGATGTGGAGAGCTTACAAGCAACACGCGTGGTTCAAGAAATTCCGATCGTGCGTCGTTACCTTTCAGTCTTACGTGCGAGGCAACAGAGCGCGAAAGGCTTACATCGAGATGAAGAAGAAGAAGAAGAAGGAGACTTGCAAGACGCGCGGCAGCGAGGATTTCCTGATCGAAGAACGTACGTCATTTCCGATTTCGGTGGTATCGTCGCACGAGCCGAAATCACCGACAGCTGCTTTAACATCTGCGGATCCTTCCGCGTCGCCGAGGAGGCTGGAATCTCACACAGTGACATCAAGAGTCGAAACCGTGCGTCACGAGACGACGATCGACTCGAGTATCTCTTACTCAAAGCGCAAACTGACGCCGAACAAACGTTCGCTGAGCTCGCATCCGAGCGGCGCGAAGACACCGGAAGTCTTCGAACCTGCGGAGAACAGCGAGCGAAAGGGTAGCCTGGAGAGTCTCGCGAGCCTCCGAAGCTACGAGTCTCAAGTCAGCGTCGACAGTTCGGAGTCGCATTACTCGCAGGAGAATCTCAATTCGAAACCCGTGCCGAGCACGCGAACGAAGCGAACCGATCAGTCGCCCGCGACGTCGATAAACACGAGCGTCGTCAGCGCCGCCAGTCGATTGTCCTCCGTAAGCCGAAGAACCGACAGTTCGTCCACCGGTTACAGCGACGGCGACACTGATGGCGAAATGCCGAATGCCGTTCAAAGCGCACCGCCGATTTTCAGCACCGTTCCCTCGTTTCCCAGTCCGCGAGATATTAAATATCATCCGAACGTCAATCTCACGCACAGCCCCAATGCCGATATTTGGCGACGAAGGACCGATTATACGTCTTCGACTAGTTACACGGAATTCGTAATGACACCGCCGCAAAAATCGACGGTCACGCGATCGCCGAACGTCGGAGCTTACAAAAATCTCACGGAGAGTCTGTTGGAGCAAGCGAGATTGGAGAGACTGAATGAGGCGTCGAATTACAATGTTAAGATCGAGACGAACGATCGATTGGGAAAAAAGGAGAGTTCCGTGGGTCGAGATCAACGAAGATCGAGCGACAATCCTGTGGCGAGCGAGCAGCCGAGTTCACCGGCGAGAGGAAACGTTCCGTACCGATCGGGGAAGGATTTGCGGAGCGAGTACAGCTTCCTGAGACGACAGAATTCCGAGGGCGACACCGCGACGAAGATGGACATCGCGAACGATGAGAATCGAGGCTCGACGAGGACATTGACGTCGAGCAAAGAGGCTGAGCTGAGGCCGAAGGAGAAAGCCGAGCCGGATGTTCCCGTGCGAAGCGCCAGGAGGAACAGACCCTCGAGGGAGGTTCAGTGCAGGTCGATGGGCGAAAGCGTATCCGAATCTGTGCCCGCGGAGGCGCGGAATATTTTCCTCGGTACGATCAAAGAGAGCGATCTCAACAAATCGCCGAGCGTGTGGTCGAAAAAGGACAGCGCGAACGAGCTGGTCTCGAGATCCGTCACCGATTGGCCCGTCAACAAAAACGAGGCGACTTACAAGGTTCAACAGGCGGGAAAACGCGTGAGGTCGAACGCTATAACGACGCTGGAATTGCGACGACGAAATTCCGATCCGGCGACGAAAGTTTCGGGTTTGGGAGACGACAAATCTGGCGTTGATACAAGTCCGAACGATCTTAAACTCGCGCCTGGTATGAATTTGTTGGAGTGGAAGGGCAACAATCTTTTCACCCTCGCGGGTCATCGTTTTCGCAAGGTCGCGAGATTCGCCAAGGACGACGTTTGCGTCTGCTGCTTGGAAAAAATGGACGCTTTCGTGACGCAGGGATACAAATGCGTGGATTGCAAGCAACTGTATCACGTGAAGTGTATTCAGAACGGAGGGGTTTTGAGGATGCCGTGTATATTGGCGAACACGCCGAACAGGAGGAAAAATCGTAAGCAACCGAGGACTCCGTACGATACAGCGAAACAGGCGGTCGTGTCGAAATTCAGTCTCACGGGAACGTCGGCCTTCTCCGATAGTACTGACAAAATTATTTCGGACGCGAAGGAGTTGGCGCTCATGCAAGATTTTATTACCAAAAAGATCTATATTATGGAAGGTCAGGAGGTGGGAAAGCCGAGCGAGGTCGATCGGGTTTTTAGGCAGGCGCTCAGGAAATTCAAAGACGATTTGGTGATCACTTACAGCGTGGCTATTCAGCAGGGCGTCGAGGGTAACATCAAGTACACCGATCTTATTGCGAATTTTTTGCACGTCATGGAAACCGTTTGCAAGCAGGAGAACACGAGGGAAGATTTTCCCGTTACCATGGGCGTGAATGCTTTCCGCGGTTTCATGAACGAATTCATGACGCTAGTCAAGACCGAGGCGCCGGAAAAGCAGAGCAAGAGCAAGCGGAAAAAGGAGAAGAAGCGCAAGCAGGAGGAGCCAATCAGACACGGGAATCATACGTTCCAGCTGACGATCATCAATATTCCTACGGCTTGTGAGGTCTGCACGTCCTTCTTCATGTGGCCCATCGAGCGGGGTCTCGTTTGTCAAAGTAAGCGGATTATCCTTTTTTTTTTACATATCCTCTATTTTAAAGTTCGTGAGCAACCATTGTTGTCGATTTATTTAGCATCCGATTGATCGTTGGGAAACCGGCAGCTGTTTGACGTTTGATATCGCGAAATTTGGCAGTTTGTCAGAAAAAAAATCGTTTTTCGCGTTTTTCCCCTCGAATTTTTTATTTTTCGGGCAAACACCTGTCGTTTTTGGAATCAGCGGGAAATTTGCCATCGGATAGGGTTTTTAAACTTGGCGAAATCGAAAATTTTTTTTTCATCAATTTTTGCAAAAAATGGCAAGGGGTACCCCTTCTATAAATTTGCGATTTTTGAGGGTCAACTTTAAAAATCTGCAAAAAATTGAAAAATCGAGATATCGCGTTCCGCCCGGCGGCATTCTCTTCGTTGAAGAGTTTTCTTTCGAATGCAAAAAGAAAATCCCGATTATATTGATCCGAAGAAAAATGACACCGATTTTAGTAAAGTGCAAAAATTGGGAAAAAGTGAAAAATCGTTTTTCGCGTTTTTCTCCTAAAATTTTTTATTTTTCGGGCAAAAACCGGTCATATTTGGAATCAGTGAGAAATTTCCCATCGGATAGGGTTTTAAAACTTCGTAAAATCGAACTTTTTTTTTTTTCGCCGAAAATCGCACGGCCAATTTTACTAACTTTTCCCTACGCTGGCCAATAAATTTGTTAACGAAAATCTATTTTTTTTCTTTTTTTTTTTTTTTTTTAATTAATCAATCCCCTTTTCATCCAGGAAAATAAATATCAGTAATAACATCACGCGTTTTAATATTCCAGATTGCAAACTGACCTGCCACAAGAAGTGTTACATGCGAGCGGCGGCGGATTGCGGAAAGGACGGCTCGCTGCACGAGATGAATTCGCGCAAGGTCTTCGGAGTCCCACTGCACAAGTTGGATTGCGGCGACGGTAAAGTTCCGCTTGTCGTCGACCGATTGATAACGACGATCGAGATGCACGGTCTCTACACCGAAGGCCTCTATCGAAAGAGCGGCGTGAGCTCGAAAGTCCGCGAGCTGAAGGTGAAGATGGACGAGGGCGATCTCGAGAAAGTGGATTTCGAGAATTATCAAGTTCACGTGTTGGCGGCGGTGCTAAAGAGTTTCTTCCGCGACATGCCGGAGCCGCTGCTCACGTTCGAGTACTACGACGATTTTCTTCACGCGGCGAATCTCACCGACCCGCACGACCGAATAAGCACGCTCTTCGCCATTTTGAAGAAGTTACCAAAGCCGAATTACGATCTGATGGAACGATTGATCGTTCACTTAGCGCGCGTGGCACTTCACGAGGTCGACAACCGGATGTCGTCCTCGGCGTTGGCGATCGTTTTCGCGCCTTGCATACTGCGAACGAACAGGACACTTCCGGCACAGGATTCGCTGCAGGACGTCGGACGGCAGACGAAGTGCGTGGAGACGATAGTGCAGGAGAAGCTTCGCGTCGTGAGGGCCACCCTGGCAGACATTAACACGTTAGAATCGGCGTGTCACACGGCCACGCACAGACTTTCGAGCCTTCGTTCGTCGAAGATATTCAGCCCGGAAGAGCTGAGCGTGGCGACGTCGACGGCGGCGAGCAGAGGAGTCGCCGGCGATCGCGATCGCGGCGACGAGGAGGAGGCTCTTCTCGTCGGACACATTCAGGAGATTCAGAAGGAAAAGGCGCTACTCACGTCGACGCTGCCGAGCCTCACGAGAGCCTCGTCCGACGACGATCTTCTGCTCTCCGCGACGGATCTTGACGACGGTTCGCTCGACGATCTTTTGCCACCTTCCGCCGGTGAGTTTTTTTTTATCTGAACCTGTAATTTATTCTCTAAATGTCGTTTTAACTAAACCCGATTTTGACATTCCTCGAAAAGGCTCTAAAAAAGAAGGCTTAATGGTAGTCAGTTGGTTGACTGCTAATAATTAAGCCAAGAATCAAGCACTTCCTGAATTTGTAATTTATTTTCTAAATCACGTTTTAACTAAATCCGATTTTGACATCCCTCGAAAAGGCTCAAAAAAATAAGGCCCAATGGTAGTCAGTTGGTCGACTGCTAATAATTAAGCACATCCTGAATTTGTCAGTCGAAAAAAACTCATTAATATGAATAATGCAGCACCTCTCGGAGTGTATAAAAAGGTGTCCGCGTGTATCAAGTCTTCATTTTTCACGTTCTTAACGTGACTTGTTATGAATATTTATATATTCAATTGCACGCCAATAATAAGTCGATGCATATGCATTGTTTGGATAAAGTGGAAAATTGAGAAGTTCCTCCTTCGGTATGAACGGCAATCCAATCCTCACAAATGACTTTTGTTTTAGCGGCGATTAGTCTTCGAATTGTATACTAAAGGGACAAATCTATGTTATAGACGGACTCGTCCGAAAGAAGCCTATCCATCGGCAGAGCTCGACGGACAACTCGTATCCTACTATTATTAACGTGGACGAGGACATGGTAATGGTATGACCGGCGGACGGCAATTCCGAGCAGCCATACCGTTGAAGCGAGCCAGTCGATGAGCAGGTAGCGAGGTTCCCGTGAACCCAAACGAATTCAGGAGCCGCACGTCCGGTGTCGCCCGGCGTCGTCGAGTCGTTAGTAATTTAACTGTTTAGCCAACACGAGATTAGAAGAGCTTAGCGGGTGGATAATACGTGTCGACTCACGCGCCAGGACCGGTCGAAAAAAAAAAAAACGATATCAATCGGCGAGAATCCGTCGTTCAGTGACGATTGATCGATTGGTAAATATACATCGGCGATCGTCACACGGCTTCTGAATTCGTCGTTGCCGAACGAAAACTAAAGGTATACGGATTAGTCGGGACTAAGGCGACTTGCGATAGAAAGATATTAAAGAAAGAAAGAATGAAAGAAAGAAAGAAAGAAAAACCAAACTTCCACTCACGAATATCGTTTATCTTGAAGATGCATTCCTTATCGAAGACTGTTCGTTCGTGCGTGTCTCCCTCCCAGGAAATGTACTCAAACTGGGATATATTGACTCTTCGTTCGTTTGTTCTTCCTCTTCTTATTCTTCTCAGTTATCGGTACGATCAACCTGATCTCGGATACTCGAATTTAGCGCACACAAAATGTTCGGTACGCGTTGTCACAGTCGTTGATTTGATACTTTTTTTTTTTTTTTAGGCAGACGAAACGATTAACGATGATACTATGGTATATTTTAATCACGTAGGTACCGGCTCCTTCGTCCACATATATTCGGCACGAGAGTATTATTTTTTTTACGCGCCAGATCGACTGATCTTTGTCGTTTTCGTTAGGAATATCGATACAACTGTGAATAATAAAAAACGTTGTTAGGAGAGCTCGTCCGATCGCACCGTCGCTGAGGCGTAGAGAGTAGCACGACGCGAGCGCGATTAGAGGAGCGCTTTGTCAGCAGTGACGAAAGCAAAAATCTAGTTTTCCGATTACCATTAGAAACGAGAAAAAAAAATTACGATTGCATTTTTTTAGCCATTTGATTATCTAATTCTTAAGTAAACCGATTGAATAGTTAACAATTCGAAGTTACATTGCCCGCGTGACCGCGTTTAAATTATAATTGTAAAATTGTGTAATTAGATGACAATTTCGTGTAGAAAATATCGTGTTTGCAATCTTTTAAAAACGGTGTCAATTGGAAAATTAGATTTTATCATCGGCCGCAGGAGTTTCGAAGAAGAGCGGAGACCGCGGTTATAAGTCGGCAAGCTCTTTGGCTTCTTCGAATAAACGCATCTTTAACTTCCCGTTAACGATAATCGAGCAGCGATTATAGCTGATTATCGAAAGTACTGTTTAGCGCGCGTGCGCGCGGCGAGAGGGAAACGATGGAAAAAAAAAAAGAAAAACGAGATAAACCAAAATCTAGCGTGTACATATTATTAGCGTAAACAAAACAAATCAACTATATATCTCGTAATTAATTTGTTATTATTGTTACGTTTATGAGAGAAAGAGTGTGTGTGAGAGAGTGAGAGAGGTTGAGAGGGGGAGGAGGAGGGTGGGGAGAGAGAGAAAGAGAGAAAAAAGTGAGAAAGTGAGAGAGACGTTACCAAGATTATATTTCATCTGGTAATATCGTTGGTAGGGTTGACATTACGATATTGCTGGACAGGTACGCGAACGCGTGTACTATATTATTACCACTACTGCTACTAACGTGGTTTTCAGTTACTGAAGTTTGTTCGAATATTACGTTTTTTAAACGAAAAAAAAAAGCCGTTACTGCATATGTATTATTTAAAGAAACCACAATTTTTACCGTCCGGACCTCGGTGGGGGTCTCGGCAAATGTTTTTTACTCGGGAAGCCGACGTTTTAGTTTCTTTAGTCTCTCCCCCCAAGCCAGCTCATTTCATTCGACGTTTTCTCCCTCGTTCTCGATTTACGACGTTTTTTTTTTTTTTTTTTTTTTTTTTTTTTTTTTATCGCTACGCTTAAATTGTAACATGTACTCTCTGATACACAAAGCGCACGGTTTCACACGTTGTTCGGATTACCGGAATGAAAAAATCAAAGCAATACGTGAAGAAAAATTCTATAGGCAGAGTGACTATCGACGAAGACGCTCGACGTTCGATCAAACTAAGTTATGCTGCTATTTTCAATAATTAAATATAACCCAGTGCGCTAATTATTATTCGATCAAAATAAAAAAAACGAACGACCGAGGACAAAAGGTATACGGGGGAATCGAATTCACTCTGGGTTAACCGCGACGGATTCCGCTGGAAACCATGAAAAAAAAAAAAAATCCTCGGACGGCTCGTTGACAATACTGCCAATCGATCCGCACGATTCCCGACAGAGCCAGGTAATTACCCACATTTCCCAAGGGCGAAGCAGTATTCGTTCCGCTCATTTATAGTTCGTTAATTTGTTTATTTAAGCGCGAAACACACGATTATCTTCGACTCGCGAATGAACTTTTCGGCACTTTTATTGACTCTGTTCGTACGTTCCTCACACCCTTCTTTTTTTTTTTTAAGCCGACGATGTACAGGCAGGATCCACAATTAACGACTTGCGATTCTTGTATACCCCTCACCCACTTTTTTATACATACAATCCTCCCCTCCCCCGCCCCCCGTTTAGCGTAAATCGTCAAGGACCGAAGGTCAACACTTTTTAAGATATTTTTAATCGGCCGCTGTCTTTTAAGTCGTCTCTATGATTTTAGCGATTAATAAAGATGAAGAAGGAATCGATAACACCCTTTTTTTATCCGAGATTATTATTTTTTTTCCCCCGTTTTTTTTTCTCCCTCGTTTTTAAATGTGCGACGAAGACATATTTCCAGGGATAAAAATGGCAAATGTCTACCGTGTGAAACAAAGAATATTCTCAAGTTTTATTTTTCGATTGTTAGAGAAACAGTGGCATGAGCATCTCTTTTTTTCGTCCTTTTTTATTTACTCTCCTCTTTCAGCAGTATAACCATGACATGGGGGGGGAGGGGGGAGTGGCGAACCAATTACGGTGACTCTGTACTGGCTATTCCGCAGAAATCCGGTCATTACGGTATTCCAGCTCCGCTTGCATTTTCTTCATCAGTATTTGTCCCACCGCCCAGTGCAGCGTAATTTTTACGCTTCGCAGTATTCTTTTCCGCCTCGACGACGTGTTTACTTTTGTCTTTTAATGAGTTTACACGCTTCCCCATTTTCCCCACTGAGCGCGATTGAACGCACCCGATGGGTATGTTGTATATTCCGGTTGAGTCCACAGGCCAAACTTCAGAAATAGTGAACCGAATCGTTTGGCAGTCAATGCAGAGTCATTCGTAATAATATAAACAAAATACAAAAAAAAATCGAAAGTTATTTTCGCAAGTGTGTACAAATGATAATTGAGTGACGAGATGATATCCCCATTTGCGATGACCTCGGGCTCTCCCTCTTTTCGACCGCAATACCGAGACAGTCTCGTCGTTGGTAATGTTTTCTTAACACTTGTGCGTTGCATGTAGCAATCGCGAATCAGCGATAAGAGGGAATGTTGCGCGGCGCCGTAGATATTTCGCGTCTAGATATATTCGTCGTCAAAGGTGTAATCGTAACAGTAATGATAAAACAATAATTAAGCATTAATAGTACTATATCCGCGCATCTATCTATATATTCACGTCTATACAGCATATATACACATGAATATATAAACAGTGCAAACTCTCTATAATAATATCGTTACACGAACGCATACGCTTCAATTGTGCAAGGTGCTTGCCGAGATTGGCCCCAATTCGAGCAGCAAATCTATCGAAAAACCCCGTTTCGAGAAATAATCTCGTTTTTCCCTGTCGCACGTCGAGCGAGATCAAATTTTAACCGACCGAAATTTCCCAACGAGAATCTCCAAAAAAAAGCACATCTCTAATGACGAAACAATTTTTTATTTATTTTACTATCCACATTTCGGCGCCTAATTTGATATACTCGAAGCGACGATATATTTTCGCGGACACGTCGACCAAACGATTTTCGCAAAGTCAAAGCGTCGAAAGGTGTCAGAGGTCAATTGGCCGAGGTTCAATCGCCGCCGGTGCATCTCTCCACATTCCACCGAAAATTCGCGGCCATTAAATTTGATTTCCGCGTCGACTTTGCCGGTGTCGGATGAAAATTTCCACTCGAGATATTTCCGCCCCCGCGCGCGCGCAATTCGCGAGCGTGTATAAACAGCCCGCAAAGTGTCTTCGTGACTTCTCAGCATCTCTGAAGTGCTTTCGTCGCTTCGCGCGTATGTACAATCTCGATAACGAGCCAACCCCGACCGACCGACCTACGTAAAGTTGCCCTGAGCGACGAAGCCTCGAGGACCTTTGCGGGCGATGCGGGCAAAGTAGCTGCGCTGCTGCTGCTGCTGCTCGTTCAGGGCACTCGTGTCGCGCCCAGACGCGCGGTTTGATCTCTCCTGCTGCTTGGGCCCTCTTCGCGCGCTGTGATACGTAGAGCGGAGAGAGAGAGAGAGCTGTGTGTCCCTCTTGTCAAACCTCCTCCTGATACACTCCCATCCCTCCCCCTTCTGCCGTTGCACCGCTGCGAGACGCTCGAGATTACCAACTCGGTCAATCGCTGCCGCTGAGGGCTGGCCCACACGGGTAACTCGATACCCCCCGAATGGTTTCGTTGAACCGACGCGTCTGGAGTGTCTGGACCATAAACCGACGTTTGCCCGATGACGCGAATCCCTTCGACGCCAGAAGTCAGCGAATTCTCCTCCTGACCTGCGGAATTTCCGACGCCGCGGTACGATCGCTTCAGGGCTGCGTGACCCTCGTCCTTATCGCCCTTATCGGTGAATTATTGCAATATAATTTGGCTATTTGACGGATGGATAAATATAGAGCTTCGAAGTACAGCTTTGACTGATGCATTATATACAGTTCAAAAAGTGTTCAGTGAGATATTGTTTTTTTAAATTCAAGCACCAAATTTTTATTATTTTATTTTTAATATTTTTAGTGGATATTATTTCCACCTCGTGTAGCAACGACATTTTTTTTAATGATGATGTATATACTGAGGAATATGTCTTTCGAAAAAGTCAGGTATACGTCTAATTAAGCGTCGCCGTGTAGTTTATTTTTAAATGCGTTGTAAACGAGTAAATGCTGTATTTAAAAGTCACGAGGGTCACGCACCCCGCGTCACGAGGAACTCGCGTGTCACGCTGGTCCGCTGGAATCGTTGAACTGAATTGAAATAATAGCAACATCGAAAGTCGAGTTAAATTGACTGATTACCAATCACCCGCGACAATTGCGAAGATATTTCCACTGTCACATGTCTGATTCGTCGTGAACAAAGTCACAATGAACGCAACGAATTTCTATACTATTTTCAAAGCACAATGCGCGCCAGTGTAACGCGCGAATTTTCGTTGGGGGGGTTGAAACGGAATTAACATTGGCAACCATAAATTCCATCTTAGCGCACGTCTTCCGGTACGTCAAGAAAAAAAGACTAAAATGAAAGAAAAAAAAAAAAAAAAAAATTCCCGCGGTGCATGAGAACGAATTCGCGTGTTTCACGTCCGGGCACAACGCGCCTTCGCGTAAATCAAATACAAAAAAGAAATGAGAGAGAGAGCGAAAAAGGTTGCACGAATGTGTGAAGAAAGAAAAGCAAAAAAAAAATTACAGGGCGAGAAAAAGAGAATCGGGTTGGCTCGCGGTAATCACCGAAACGTCGGGTTATTATGCTCTTCCCGTTGTGTGTCTTGGCGTTAAACTAAGCACGATATAAATATATAAATAAAAAATATAAACATATATACCTATATTATTTTTCTGCGAGCGTGTGCGAGCGACTACGACGAGTGCGTGTTACCAGGGACTATATTATGTATATATAAATATACGCGACATGCATATATATGCATATATATACGTGTGTGTATAAATAATAAATGTACGGGTAGCGAAACGAGAGTGTCGAGGCGTGGCCGGAAATTTTCCCGTGGCTTCCGGTAGACGCCGGTGGCGCACGACTTTTGCGAGCCAAGCAATCTCATTCGCTACAACAGCTGAACTGCGCTATCGCGACGTCCTTCTCTTACTTAAACGACCCGAGCGCGACTTTTATTCTTTAATAAAAAACATCATGAAAAAAGCGTAAAAATAAGAATAAGAAAAATAAACCAGCACCCCTATTTAATGTAATATTTAAAGTTTACGGATTTCCCCTCTCTTCCCACCCCCTCAACGCCCGCCCAACTTAGACATATCTTAATTTGTTGATATAAATTTCAACGTCGCCCGCGACCGAGATTTAATCCTAGGCGTGACATTTTTTTTACACACCTCCAACGAACGCCCCGACTCAATTTATAAATGGCATTTATTACAGTTACAATTTTTCTTATCTCTTCTTGTCTGTTTTTATTTTTCTTTTTTACTTCCGAGTGAGTGTGACAGGGAAAAACGAGTTAAGTGCGAGTCGCGTAGGTTAAGTGCGTGTCTGTGTATGTCTGCCTACGATCAGAGATTGTTTTTTTTTTTTAATCAGACGGATCCAGTCGGATCCGAGCTCTAAATACGGTTCTAAGTTCGATCATTGTAAATCGAAGTGACTTGATGATACAAAGGACAAAAGACAGAAAACTGTGTCTCTCTCGACAAGATAATATACATAATATACATATTACAATAAATACGTATGATACAATTCTTTGGATCACGACCAAAGAGACAGGCTCCAGTTTCCGGTGTCTCATCCGATGAACGCGTTGTCGTTTCTCGTTTCTCTCTCGGCGGCATTATCCCTGTAGTCCCGCGGGATTAATCTAATCTCGAAACCGCGAACGCGTGACTGATGTACAGGACATCGGACCGAGAAGCGAGAGAAACGAGAGCGAAGGAGGAAGCGAACTTCGCGGAAATTTAGGGATGTACCCCGAACACCCTCTCCCCTGTCCTCCAATCCCCTTCGCCCTGTTCCCTACCAGCCCGTCGTTATCTATCGATATCGAGGTCTCGACCGGCGCAGTTCGGCTCTTTCGACTTCCTTTTGATTTTCGACTTCCTTTTGATAAAGTACGAGAGGCGGCTGATAGAACGAACGAGGCAAAGGGATGACAAACGCTGGATCCAATGATGCACGACTGGTGAAACACAAACCCCGCATACACACAGATTCGCCTATACCACACAGTCTCTTCTACCTTATACAACGGATCCTCAGTTTCAAAGTTTAAATAGATTTTTCGATATTAAACTGCGAGCCTGTAAAATTGCGAATGCGGAGAAAGACAGCAAAGGGAGAGAAAGGCAGAGTGAGAGAGAGAGAACGAGTAAATGTGAAATTATAAATGTGAACGAGAACGAGTGGACAGCGAGAAAGTTGACTCTTCGCGGATTGACTGTAATTTTATATTATATTTGTAAGGCAAATTAAATATTATGTACAGCATACCTGATATTAAATAATAAGTAACTATCTTAAAAATTCCATAATGCGTGTTAATTTTTAAGTGCAATACTTGTAACTTTTAAGGCGACGGCCAATATTCTCATCCCTCTTCCCGTGAAAATTGGTCGACTGTAAAAAAAAAAAAAATGATTACGACAGAAAAATAAATGTAAGTATATTGATTTAACGATGGTGTTCGAGGTAATTGATTATTTCTTCAAAAAAAAATCGTTTAAAAAATTATAGACTGTATACACATAATTTTGGCTTCGATTTTGCGGAGTTGATATCGGATCGTTATTTCCGAATTGGGTCACAGCAGACACCGCAATATAAATCTGCAGGCAATTAATAAAAATCAACTGTCAAAGACCTGTTTAAAAATTAAATGATCTCACTTTAAAGACTCCATCGGCGCTGAATTCCGGAATATCATTCGGACGATCAAAAAGACCCAGCGAAACATATGATCGCCTCGCTCTTCTAAATTCTGCGATCGACAGAAACCGCTCCGGTAAATCTCTCCTAAACGTCCGGCATCGGTTTTTATTTTTCCGCAGCATCAATCACGCGGTGTGTCCGGTGTCTTGCCGGCGACTTGTTACGGTTATGGGCGCTGGGCACTCGATCCCAATGGTTCTTACAGCGCGAAACCGTAACAGCGGAGATACGGCATCGAGAGGGGGATGGGGGGTTCGGTTTCGGTGGAAAATCGCCGGTCGAGAATCGCCGTTACCTATGTGACATTCCGGAGTGCGAGAGGGACGCGAGGAACGATAATGTCTCGGGAGCCAAGACAGAAATGAAATTCGGGTGATTTAACAGTTCGAATCTTGAGCGCGTACAATCGAGAGACAGAGAGACGTATAGATAGAGAAAAAGACAGAGAGGGGGATGAAAAAAAAAAAGAAAGGGAATGGACGTCGGTAAATCTTGGCCGAAAAATGGGGCTTCCCAGCAGCAGCAGCAGCAGCAGCCGGGAGCCTCGCGGCCCAGCGGAGCCTCGAACACGGCTTCGCCTCTTTTCATCCCCGGCCAACCCTTTTTACCCCAATTCTCCTTCCAACGGGCAGCTCACTGCTGCTGCTGCTGCTGCTGCTGCTGCTGCTGCTGCTGCTGCTGCTGCTGCTGCTGCTGCCCGAGCTCCCCCCTCCCCCGCGCGACAGTTACACAGTGATACACACTACAGTGAACACGCGTATATTTATATACAACACCGATGCCGCGCCAGTTGCTTCGTCGAGCGACATCGCCGAGACTGAAACTGCGAATAAATAGTCTTCGAGCGCCGATAAACACGTCGGCTTCTCTCCGGACGCGCTCGAGCGGCGTCTGTAAACAGCCGCGCGAGGCTCTATTGAAAACGAAATTTAAATGACGGCGAATTTAAATGCCTCGCGCGCCATTAAAATACTCGTTCGCGCGATGCGAGATCATAGAATTCGAGGCTTAATTTTAAGTTTTTGTTTCATTTGCTCCACCCGATTTTTTTTTTCATTTGTGTATTTTTTTTTTAATTTTTGTTTCGTTTCCTGTTACAGGAAAATGCTCAACCTCCAACGAGCTATTTTTATTACAATTGCTAAACAAACCGCAGGCCACGCGACGGGCATCGAGTGAAACAAACGTTGATTACGCGGCGAAACAAAAAAATTCCGGAAGAAATTCCAGAACTTCGAATTGTTCTTATTTCATTTTCGTGCTACTGTAAATTCTGCGAGGCTCTTTTGGCTGCAAAATAAAAATATTGTCGAGTATTCGAAATCCCAGAGAGACTTTCGTTGCTGCAAAACGAGCTCAGAGTAGGCTTAATTTATTTCATTCGCTTCATCCGCTTTTTTCTATTTTTTATTTATTTTTTTATTTATTTTGTCCAGTTATCCAGCATCGGAAAATTCTCCGAACTTCTAACGAGCCATCATTATTATAGTTGCAGCTCTCGACGGGGGTATCGAG
Organism: Itoplectis maculator; assembly: GCA_964034905.1. Lineage (NCBI taxonomy): Eukaryota > Metazoa > Arthropoda > Insecta > Hymenoptera > Ichneumonidae > Itoplectis > Itoplectis maculator. The sequence goes on along the minus strand of OZ035856.1, from coordinate 11,685,910 downwards.
TGAAGCCAATGCAAATTGGTATACGAATAGGGTAAGACGAGCGAGACGCGAGCGCGACGCTTGACGCCCGCCGCTAGAACACAGCGAGGGAGGTGATTCGGTGTGTCCCAGGTTTCCCAAGCAGTAGCATAAGAACAATTCAAAGACTTCGTTCGGGAATTCCGGGCACGAGCGTGGCATTCTCTCGTCTAATCGAACAGAATTGAATTTTCGGGCCTCTCCTATATCATGGAATCTCCCGGAGGATCCGCTATATTCCAACCCCTCCCCTCCATCCCCCAACTCCCTTCCCCCCTCTATCCCTCTCGCTATTATTTCACCGCGGCGGAGCCGTCAGTGATAATTAAGGCCAATCACGAGAGGCTGGCGTTATACTCGAGTCATAACACTTCACGTAAGGTGGTTGGGAACAACTTTGCCACTGCTATCGCTTCCATCAGGAGAGGGGGGGGAACATACGGCCTAATGTTATATATGTCTACATAATACACATACATATATATAGAGGGTTATACAGAGGTTTTTCTAAGTCCCCCTAAGACCCCTAAGAAAAAGGTCACTCATCTAAGTACTGACCTCAGGGGTCAATACTTGATAGGTGACCGTACCCAGAGAGCACTTCTCCTACTTACAAAAATTCAGTCCCATGAGTCCCTTAAGCCCTTCAAGTTCGGTTATCATTTGACCCCGGCCTGCTCGAGTATCCTATAAAAATTCAGGCAGAAGGGTCCCTTCAGTCCTTCAGGTTAGGTTAGATCATCCAAGCTTAGCTGTGTCATTTGACTCCGTCCTGCTCGATTATCCCATACAGCAGCATTATTATGTAAAGAGATATTCATACATACGTATATACCTATGTCTACACTTATGCCATATATACGTCTGCAGCACGTAGGTAGTCGTACAGTTTCCTTCCGAACGAGAATTGTTTCCGCGAGAAAGAAGTTGAATAGTAGTTGCGCTCGGGTATAAGTTGGCGACGTCCCTTTCAATATGTCCTCGAAGCACGCGGCCCGTGCGGAAGGTATAAGCTTTGCCAGACAGAATCCCCCACACTTGCGGAGTATACTTCATTCTCTCGACTCGCGCAACTATTCCTCTTCATCTTGAACCTCCAACCCCCTGGGGGGTGTTGGAGGGGTGCGAGGCTTCGGAGGGGGCAACACGAGCTTCCTCCTAGCGATCCGCTAGACGCCTCCTATCAAGATGGAAAGTGGCAATTAACCGTTATCTCGCGAGGCGTTTTTTTATGCTAAGTCGACTACTACTTACTGACCCTTAAACCTAATTTCTGACAGCCTCGGGGCGTTTGGGCGGGAACGTGTAACACGTATGTGCGTTTCTCCGGTCTCCGACAATCGCAAAACATTAAAGTGGTTGTAGGAGTTGCGTTAATATGTGTTAGTGGATAAAACGAAAGTGGAGCAACTCTTTAATTACTGAATACGTTACAGGCTGTGTCTACCATCGGGATTTTCATCGCGAGGTCTGGAGGAAAATAGGGTAGAAGTACCGTTTTTGGCCATCTTGGTACCCTTTGTGGCCATCAACTTGTACCATTTGTGGCCACACTTATTAAACGTAAATGACGGTGATGGCCACAAATGGTGCAAAGTGCTTTGAACATTATTTATTAAATCATAATGTATTTCAAACATTGCATATTCAATGTAAAATTTGCTCCGATTCGTGTAAAATAATTTCATTTATGCATTTGAGTAGATTGATAGTGTGATGAATAAATATATCCATTTTTTATAAGGCCACTAATGGGACAGTGGCCACAAACGGTGCGTCTACCCTAGTTCTCAATATTTTCCGTCGGATAGACAATTACAGTGGGATCTTGGTGATAACTGTGATGACCTCGATCGATGTCAATGTCTATTTTTAGTTCGTCTGGGCAAGGAGAGATGTTTAAAAATGCGAGATTTTTATTTGGATCTTCAGACACCTGTCGCACGTGCAAGAGAAGATTTTCTGGAAGGACATTTTATTTTTGTCTGGAAGTTTCGATAATTAACCAAGTTTCACGAAATTCGCCAACAATTTTGGTTAGAGACTCTACATAAGTCAATAAAATAGCATCACGCTCTACATAATTCAATGGATTAAAAATATCGTTTATGTGCGTAATATGTTATACGCTAATTGGACAGCACTGAACATAAATCATCAAAATTTACACGTCGAAATGTTGATTAATCGTATTAATTTACACACGGAACGAGAGTTATCGAAACGTCAAATCCTCATGCGCGAGAGATTTCTAAATATACGCAGCAGCATTCAAAAAAATTTGTAAAGCTTCGGGCGAAAAAAAAAATCCATACAAAAAAATCTGTCGACACGATTGTTACATCCATGGAGCGTAAATTTTGCAGGTTCATACAAAAAAAATTCTCGCCGCGAATAACGCTCGTCCCTCGGATGACCCGTTTCGCCTATATACACGAAGATTTTACGGATTGAACAATTCGTCAGATAATCGTTATATAGTGTCCGGCGCCGAAACCACTGTAACTCCCATCTGCCGATCCGATCTCGTCTATATATATAGGCGCATATAACAACTGGACCGTATATAGCCGAAAATTCGCCGCTGATTCAATCTCGGCATTCACCAAGGTAATCTCGTTCGCTCCTTCGATTTCGCGGGGGCAACCGTCACACAGAGCGAGACGATGTGAGAGAGAGAGAGAGAGGGTCTGGGAGAGTAGACCAGTCGAGTGTTGAGAGTGGAAACCGCGCGTTCAGAAATACTCCCTCTGATCTTATCATCTACACTCTCGCTACCCCCAAGAATTCAATAACCGATGCGCGCCAGGTTGCCCGTCGCTGATGGTCCTCCCCTTCGACGTCCCCTATTGTCACGGCGCTGCTGCCCCTCTTCGACCCTCTCCCTCGTCAAAATCTAACGCGCGAAAATTGCGAACAATTTTTTCCAATTTCTTATCAAATCAGTCTGATCGATTCTCTCGAGAAAAAATTCTCACAAATCTCATCGCCTTCCCTCATATTATTATCATTATTATTATTATTATTTTCTGGTATTATTATTACCGCTCTGATTAATTTTTTTTGTTTTTCAGCATCGCAAGGGCCGAGTTATTAATAGGCATTATTCATAAAACCGATAAAACTTTAGCTGATCCTCGGCGAGTTTCCGCCGAGCGAAAACCACGAAGACTCGCCGAGGATAAAAGCTCGGAGAAAGCTTAAGCGCGTGAGACACTTCGACCTTCCTCGAAGTTAAGGGCGATAGAGGAGGAGGTCAGGTTCACCCCCCCCCCCCCCCCCCCCGCCGACTTACTTACATCCCTCGCAACATTCCTCATAAAACGAGATATGAAGGAAAAAAAATAGGAACGTGGAATGAAGGATCTGTGTACGTAATAGTAAAGGCACACCACAACCGGGGGGGGATCTTTATTTTGCGGTTAACGCCAGAGTCCGGCCGACTGCCCTCCACTTCCTCCCCCATCCCTCCGTCCCGACCTCGGTAACCCCTCGAGCATCACGACCTTGCTCTTATTTATCCGAGGCTCATAGAGAGAGAGAGAGAGAGAGAGAGAGAGAGAGGGGAGAGGGAGCCGGCTGGTATCCGCGCGATGTCGTGGCACATCTTGCGCTCGAGAGACCCGAGGTAAAATATTCCGGAGCATTTTTTATTCCCGCCCTCCTTACGACCGTCGATCCGACGCGAGATACCAAGTGTTTAACTTTCCTGTTCCACTTATTATAATGACTTTTCACACGTTGAAGGGTGTTTCGACGATTCCAATTTTAGAAAAGAAACGTTCTTTTTTTTTTATCGGTGAAGAAAAATGGGATAAAAATTGCGTACCATTTTTTTTTCGCCGCCCTTGTTCTCTCAATGTTGGACAGAAAGTTTGATGGGATAAGAATAATAATAGATTCAACTTTTTAAAAACTTGTTTTTGGCGGCTGTCAAGCGAAGAATTTATCGAATCAATGATATTTTATTTTTAATAAAATATCCTTAAAATATCAAAACAAAATATCATATCAATATTTTATTTTTTATCAAATATCAGACACCAACCCCCTCTGCCTCTGCCCCCTTTGTCCCTATCAGCTTCGTTCACACTAAAAACCCTTCGTTTTCCCAAATCATTTCCTTCCCAAACCAAGTTACTTTTCCCTAAAAACAGTGCACACAATTCCCACCCCTGAAAACGCGTGAAAAAGTGACTGTGCCCCGAATACGGATGTGCACACTTCGTATCACACTTGAATTTACAACGCCATGTCCCTTCCCTCCCCCCACCCCCTTTTCTCTATCGGCTTCGTTTATGCTGAAAATCTGGAATCGATCGGGGTGTGCGTCCTCGCGAGGGCGGCGTACGCGGGCACGGAGAGGGAGGGAGGGGGGGGGGGGGAGGGAGGGTGGCGGGAGAGCAGTGGAAGAGGTGAGTTCGCAAGAGAGAGAGTACGAGCGTCTGCGCGCCACGTAGACGTCGACGCAGACGCCGCGGCTGGACGCCAGGTCGATAGTCAAGCCCTGGTTAAACTCCCCGAGCGAACTTTGCCGATGTGCTGCTATGTCGTCGCTGCCGCTGCTGCTGCTGCTGCTGCTGCCGCTGGTGTTGCTGCTGCTGGTGCTCTGCACCCCTGTTCTGGGACCTCGAACGCGTGTAAGAGAGACGCGATAACAGCTATATATATAAATATAAGAGAGATAGTATATTATATATTCGTTGTATAGATATGTATATGTATATGCATTGAATCTATACCTATATCGTATATGTAACCGTGGAAGAGGCTGAGACGACGGTGAATAAGGGGACGCGGAGCAAACAGAGCACAAGAAGAGCGAGATAGAGCGGCGCGGTTGGTCGGTGGCATCGCACGTTTTCTCTTCTCTCTTTTAAAAACGGTCCGAAGGACGCGCGCGCGGTCGACTCTCGCGCGCGCCGCGAAGACGAATTAATTACGAGCGATCCCGTAGGCCTCGAGCGTTTAATGGCACTTCCGGCGTGAAAAAAACCAGGTCGACGACAACGACTTGTCGGGATCCCTCGGATCTCGATAATCTCAGCGCCAGGCGGCGGCGACGGTGGAGGACGCCGCAGCAACCCCTATATACAGCCCTCCGGAGGGATAACTTCCTCTTAGACAGACTCGACGACAATGGAAGAAATTGGACTTCCGGTTATGGGAATAAACGAAACGACGGGGTATATTGCCCTGGAAACTCTAGGCATGGGAGCACCTAAGGCATCACAGTGGGGGGCGGCAGATGCGTCATTTGAGAGGAGGAAAAAAATGCGGAATATTTGTCATATATGAATGGAGACGTTGGAGTGGTTAAAACTTGGGCGGTAAATCATATTTAATCTGAGAGTGAAATTTACAATCAAAATGATTTTTTTTTATGAAGTTTTTTTTTTGATAAAAAATAAATTTTTAGAGAAAATAATATGGATGTTGTATTGAGACCAATTTGGAAGTGGTCAACATTTGTGGCTGGAATAGCATTTGATATTATACTCAGATATCATTATTTGCAGATTTTTTCCTGATCCCTTTTGTTTCGATTGGAAAAACATGTTTTTCCACTTGAAGCTGGTATTAACCCTTTGGAGCCATCGGTTCGGAGAGTTACACAGGATTTCCAGGTTCTGGAGCCAATTTGACCCCGTGAGGTGACCGGGAAGGGTCAATTGTACAATATTGCCAGTTGGGTTCGACATTAATCGCCCTCTGCGAATGGACTGATTTTTTTTTTACCGCGGAAAACACACGATGACTGATTAAAATTTCGCCCATACGGCGATTCGTGCATGTTTAATCGGCCAGTAAATGTTGCGGGTTTGTAGTACGAGGGATGAAAGGGAGAATTTGTTAGAGCTATTATCACGTCGATCGGCCGATTCGAATCGCGAGCAACAAAAATTGATCAAACGGTGCGACCGACTCATTCGATTTTTAATGGCCGGACTGATTACTCGGGGTTTTCATGAGGGAACTCGCGGCTGCGTCGGGCGACGCGATGAACTGATGAAGTCCCCGAAGCCCGAGAGAGCAAACTAAACTCAATTTTACTAACGCGATATAGACCGGTCGCCTCGTTCCATCGACGCTTCGTTTGAACTGGCCAGCGGTTTTTTTGATTTAACTACGTTCCTTTCTTCCTCACCCGGCGGATAAAATAAAATGAGGCTGCGCAAAAGTGGCGAACATTGTTTTCGCGAAAAGCAATTTTTATTGAACTTGGTAAATGGCGTTGTAGCGCAAACTTTACGGCTTCGAGGGAGAAAATTGAAAGTCGACGAGTGCGCCATTGGCAAATGCCTTTCGTGACAGATATATAAAATTTTATCTTTCACTTCCCGCGTCCGAGTCTCGCAGTGACTGCTAACATTATTTTTGATAATCGTTTTCGTGCAATTCGAAAAATCCCTGATTTTCGATGGAACCGAAAAAGGTGACATTAGAGGGTGAAAAATTTAATTTACAAAAGAAGGATGACATCCCTGATAAAAAAAATGTAGGGCGTTACACTCGACTCTAGTCTGGCACTATCCGGACCTGATCAGTGCCTGGCTTGGGCCGGATGTAACGCTACAGATTTTCTACCAGGAAAGGGACGATGTCACCTTTAATTTCTCATAATCCAATAATTCAAAGATTTATTGAGTGACAGACATTTCCTTCTTCATCGAAATTGCTAAATTTACAATAACATTTGGTAACGATTTTCCGTTCGTTCAATTTTTGTCAATTGACGTCTATTTCCCTTCATTACTGAAATATTTATTTCACCTTTAATTGATCCTAAATCAATATCGTCCCTGATAGAAGGCGATTCTCATCGAGTATTTAAGTGCCGGCCACGCGCAGTGTAATACGTTGAATGTTATATAAAGACATTAGGAATCCCGAGGGAGAAGTGTGCCTATACGTATAGGACGAGCCGACGTCGCTGGGGAAGGGTCAAAGGGCTCGCAATTTCACTTTACGTGTAACTCCAGCCAATTTCTGAACGCCCGATTACGTCCACCTGCAGACGACAGTCATATAATTTTTATGAATTCTCGCCGTCGCGACTTCCCTCCGTGCGCCGTCTTAGGTCTTACGAGAGATCTCCACCGTCATATATACTCGCTTCCTTCGAAATTGGCACTCGCCGCTCTCCGTGAGGATTGTTAATCGTCGGCGCTACCGAGAAAATTTTCACCAGCTGACGAAAAATCCTGAAAACGTTTTTTTTTTAAACGCGAGTTCCCTTGTTCCAAAGTCACGTGGGGAAGAAAAGGGGATCAGACTGAAAAACGTATTCAAAGCGTAATTAAAAAAAAAAAAATTTGCATACCGAAACATTTTTTATTCGACGAAACAATAATTGCCAATTCGAAGAACTACCTTAAATAAGAGTCTGTGAAACAGACAGCAGACGAACAAAAATAAATAATTCTCGGGCAATAAACCACGATCGAAAAAAAAGTAATTCCGCGAAAATCGATCTGCGTGTCATGCACACGCACTTTCGCCGTTTCAAACGTGACCCATATTATTTTTTTCCGCTCCGCAAGCGCGTCCAACCCGAGTCTTTGTGCGTTTAAGTTCGCTGCACCAGATTTACTTCAATACATCCGTCGCACACATTTTTTTTCAAACGTCATTTTTTTCCAAGAATTTCATATTTCTCCAATATTTTTTTTTCCGGATTCCTCAGCGGTCAGAGCGTATCCATAGGTAGCGCAAAGTCTGACCTTTCGACCTTAAAGCTCCTCCTCGAGTCAAATGCCACTTTGCAAAATACATCATAGCTGGAAAGGTGAATCCGGTTGCCTTGTACAGCGCTTATGATCGCATTACTCGTAAAAAATCGATATTTTGTTATTTATTTTGCAATCCGAAGCGGCGAGCGCGGCGTGTATAAAAAAGCTCTGGTCACGTGCGCTCGAACGAGCAGCGCTCATCGCTTCCGGTCAGTAAAATCTTCGCGCTTCTCCTGGCCGACGACTCGTCGTATTCTTCACGGCCTTTGAGCCGCACGTGACACGACGGATAGTTGAGTGTGTACAGCGGTTTGTTTACGAGGCGAGCATCGAAGTGGATTTCATCGAGCGGGCGGCTCAAGCTACAGCCGATATAATATCGCCGAGGCCCTCGCGACGCAACGGCGGCTACTGTACTAAAACACGGAAGTCTCGGCGTCGCCAACGAAGCGAACCGAAGAGACACTTCAGCTTGCGCGCTTCATCGGACCTGACTTTCGTCCCTCGCAACTCGCAGCTCGCGTCGTCCCCTCCGACCAGCCGACTCTAAATCTTGGAGATCTCCGATCTCGGCACCCTATTCCCTTCATATCCCGCTATCACTGACCGTACAATCGTTCCGGCTCGACAAAAGCTCCTGAAAAAAAAAAAAAAAAAAAAAAAAACGCGTGCGGGATGATACTTCATCCGGTGGCACTTTTCGCTATTGGACTGCTGCCGGATATGCGAGTCGATAAAAAAACACGTCTAGACGACCTTTTAACAAAGTATTTTCGAAGCCGACGAGTTTATGACAATCTCGATACAGTTCTGTGAAACTTAACTGAGCTTAATCCGGAGGCTATTTTCGGAACAGGTGGCTTTGTGCTTTCGTGTTGCGAGCGTTTTTAGGTTGAAAACCCCGACGACGAATAAAGTTGTTGTTGGCCGGAGATGCTCATTACCTTAACGTAATTACCTTTAATTAATTAAAACGTACATACATGCGACTGAGCTGGCGTTGTCAGACGACGGAGGATAATTAACACTGCTGTTAGAATCATGTTGGCTTAGATATTTCGCAGGCATAGATTTTAGACTGCATTATTCAAAGGTCGATATCTTGAAAGGAAAAATATTAATAGGTTCATTTCAGTTCATCTGGCGTTTCATAAGTTCGAATCCACAGCCCTCAAAATTCTGATACACTTTGTCATCATCTTCTCTCAACATATCCAAGCGACCAGATCCAGATCCACATCTTTCCAGGATCCAATACCCTAAAAACAAATAATCAAATCAGATCCCCATTTTTCAAAATACAAATTCCAAAAACCATCACCTCTCAAAAATCCACACCGAAAAAAAATTAATAGTTGTGATCACCAATCAATGGTCAGCGCTACCAATATTTTAGTACCTGTAACCAATATAGTGGTACATCGAACCAATGATTGGTAATCGCAACTACTAATTTTTCTCAGTGCATCAAACGCTTCCAGCATTAAAAAAAAAACCACCCGCAGGTTGTATAAGACTCTTGGCGAACGACGGAATCAGAAGCATCTTGAAATCCAGATAAATCTGACGAAGAAGATTCGCGACAGAGGGAGAAGAGAGTGAGGGAAGAGCTTCGCGAGCGAGTAGTACGAGCTAGTGAGGTACCGAGCCAGTTCGGAGTCCGGCGACAGGGGGATGAGGGAGTAGGAGGGTGGGGAGGGAGGGTTACGTGCCTGCACGTAGAAGACCGGCGCGAGCGCGAGAGGAGGACCCACCCCCGAGTTAACGTCCGAGGAACATAAATATCGTCGTGGAAGCAGGACGTTCAACGTCCAGAAGCCGTTGCTGCACATCTGGTGCTGTCGCCATGAATATAACCCGCTCTCGCCCTCCCCCTCCCCCCCATCTCCCACCCCCAATCCCCTCCCCTCTTTTTCCACCGCTGGGCTTTCGCATCCTCCTTCCTCCCTCGCTTTCTCTATTCCGCTGCGAGGCTCCTTTCGCTTCCTTCCTCAACCAGCTTCGGGGGAACCGAGAAAGTTTCATCCTGTTTTGCACCGGGAGGGGGAGGGGGCAGGAGTAGGGGTAGAGGGGATATAGTTCGGTAACGCGGAGGCTGCAGCGACGCGGTGGAAGCGACGGAGTCTGCTGTCGTGTCGGATGGTCTATCCAGTCGCTAGCCTTGGACAAGGGTTTCCCCCGACGCGCTCGCTGCTGGCGAACCGCGCGCGGTGGTATTTGCCGCCAAGCCAGAGGGGGTTGCGAAAGAGGGATAGAGAGGGAGAGAGAGAGTCCTGCTCGCGTTGCTGCTCCTGTCCGACCGTGCCCCGCATCGCAAGAGCCCATCGCGCGCGTCGGGGTTAACTACGACGAACCGACCAGGGCAAACTCCCGGACTATTCTATACTATATCGTACCCAAGCCAACGATCCTCCCGAATCATATTCATTGATAGTTTTGCCCGGATACGACGGAGTTTATAACGATGCGATATGCATAATTGCGATGTGTGTCGTGCAACTTCGAATCAAGGGTGAAACCGAACTCGGCTAATTATTTTAGTGTAATTAATGATGTTATGGCAAAAATGATTAATAATTTTTACAGGAAAATTTACAGGCAAAATGAAGGTTCTGAATTTAGGACGAAATCATGAAGTTACGGCTCTATTAAAATCCCTTTGCCTCCGCAAATTCGGCGAAATGATGTACGTCCAGTAATTATATCACAGGGAATCGATGCAGTTTCGCGAAACGCGATGGTAACGTCATCTGTCCATGCCGCAACTTCGTCTAGAGTAATTATAACTTCCCTGCACTAATTGAAGCACCCTAAGCGCCCGGGCAAATTATTGGAACTAATTTCTAACTGCAAAAGGCTGCTGAAATAGCCGTCGCATAAAAATAAACACACCGGTTCACATATCAAAAATGTCAACAAACTCGCATTTGCCTGGTGTCCAATATAAATATAACCGACGGTCACCCGACACGCGTGGTCAGCGTAATTAGGATTAATCAATGAAAAGTTCGGCTGATAAAACGAAACGATTAATTGTAAACAGAAAAATTCGAATTTTTATCGAAAAAAATTGGCTCATTTTGCCGGTGCAGGCACTGCTCAGTTATATCGAATATTCCCGGAGGTTTTACCAATAAATTCGCGATAAATGCATTCCACCCCCCGCGCGACCCCCCAATAACATAAAAATCAGGTTAAGCGTTATTTATCGGGTCCGTAAATTTCGTGATTAATTTATTAGCGCGATGAGATTCGAGTGCACGTGGCGCGGCGGAGGGTTCGCGAATGGATCATTATTTTATGGACCCTCTCGATGAATTCCCGGCAGAGCCAATATGCTCATCGACTCGCTCGACCGCGCGGAGAACTCTTTGCGGTCCACCAGCTCCAATACGCCCAGCAGACAGAGAGCGATTCGGGCGGCGGCTCGGATGCTGTGTGCAAGGGTCAACACGCACAGAGTGTCATAGATTCGCATCGCAGCCACGTGACGCGAATGCCCATTGCCCTTTCTCGCTCCCTCTGTGTTCGGTCTTCCTCTCACGCCCAAGAAATAACCGACGATAACTTCGTTTCACCGTCGGTGTTTACGACGATACAGTGGAAAAATTCCCGTACGATTATTGACGGACATTGCGAGCGCGGAAAACGCTATCACCGAGGATCACAGCGTGTCCGCCACATTCGCGGAATCCACGCCGCTCCCCGGACACGAATAAAAATGTTCCGGGATATCATCATCTTCTTTTTTTTTTTTTTCATTCTCTCATTCGCTTCGTTTTTCCCGGTCAGTTTTTTCCCGTCAGAATTTGTTTCCGTAATTGTTACGAACGAATGCAGAGTGTAAAAAGCAAATGATAATTTCTGTGCTCTGAACTAAAATTCGTTGCAAACGACCACGGGAAAATTTTTGTTAATTTTTACGACAGGAAGAATTTGTAAATATGACCAATTTTTTTTTATCTCCGCTAATTTGACCGAAAAAAAAACGAGATGACGACGTTTCGAATGAATCTGGGAATTATGAAATTGTTAATCTTGCTTAGCGCAAATACAAGACGAATGAACATCGAACGTGCGCTCCACGTTCGCGTTGTAAACTCGCTGAAAGCGCCACCAGGCTCATTGAGATAAATGAACTCCGCCGGCGCCGCGCGAACTTCAATACCGAAAACCGCTCAATTTCGGTTGGTAAATCGTCGAAAAGAATTAAATTAAAAAGATAAATACCCAGAAAAGCGAGGTTGAAATTTCGTTCGTATACCACTCTCCCAACTCCGGTGAGTCAATTGCCTCATTTCACCGCGCCTCTTTTATTCTCACTTCAATCTCATTCTTTCCAATTCACCGTTGAAAATGTTCAAAATAAAACGACTCCACCCGAGGCGTGGGGCGACTCGTCGGTCGGTCGGGGGAGGGGGGGGGGGGGGGAGGGGGTAGGAGGATTTCTCATTCCGCCAAGTAAATTTGCTTGAGCAACCCGTCCAAAGTGAACTTATTCAACAATATCTCCGAGAAAGAAATATAGCGTCTCTGCGCCCAGAGAAGAAGAAGAAGAAGAAGAAGGGAGGAGACGAAGGATGGCGAAGCGGGGAGAGGAAGGAGCGGAGAGAAAAGCGAAAGATCGAAAACGACACCGAACCATTCCTCTTCGTACCGCAACACGAAATTTCATTTATAATTTCCTCTGCACCCTCTCGACGCGCTCGCAACTTTTCCTACGCTCACCGCCGGGAAAACTATGTATATGTATACATATATCTCCTTCTCTCTCTTCACTTCGCATACACCACTCCCTCCCCTCGCCTTCTACCCCCAACTCTTATTCTCCTAGACGCAGTAGTACGGAGTCGCTTGTACTACACCGAACCGCCCGGTGTCTCGAGAATATACATGTAGATATCTCTTCAGGGGTGGCAGAGGGCACACGGAGTCGGGGGTGACTAGGCAGCCAGCCAGTACAAGCGAGCAGCAGCAGCAGCAGCAGCAGCAGCAGCAGCAGCAGCAGCAGCAGCAGCAGCAGCGGCAGCAGCGGCAGCAGCTACCCTCAACCCCACTCGCCCCTCTCTCTCTCGCGTTCACCCACCGGCTCGCTCGGTGGGTGACGGACCCGGTGAAGCCAGCCACAAACTAATTACGACCCGGGGCGCCGTCGAGAGTGCACGGGGCGAAGAACCAGGCGGAGATCGGACGAAGACGGAGCTCTGCGCGAGACGCGAGAGAGAGAAAAGCGAAGGAGGGAAGGAGGACCTCGGCGAGAACGAGACGGTTGGAAGCCACAGATTGCTCGGAAACGAGGGTGGAAGCGAGAAAGAAGGCCTGAACCCCGGCGAGGGAGATGAATGAAGAGAAATGGATAAGTGGTTCGAACAAGAGGAAGAGGACGACGAAGAAGAAGTTGAGGTGGGGGGGAAGGAAGAGGCGAGTGAGAAGAGGGGGAAGAAGTGGAAGAAGTTGAACATGCTCTGGCAGAGTCCTGAAACGTCGAGAAACGGGCGCCCTGTTTTTTTGTACAGAGGATATAGTCCGCGTTGCGTACGGTATATGTATATGCACAGAGCACATTGACGCAAAAACGCTGTCTCTTTGGTCTTCCAGCGCACGAAAATAGAGATATATGTTTCGATGTCTGTTTTTCATTATTTTTTTTTTTTTGAGGCGAAATGAGCAGGACGGAGCGGACCAGTGATTTGCAGAGAAATTACAATCAGCGAGCCAAGCGGCACTGCGTCATAAATTTGTATATGCAGATAGGGCGAGAGCTTGGGTAGATTATTGTTTCGGGTGGTATTGGGTGGAAAATGAAATGTTTGATCGTCGCGCGATATTGTTTTGGGCTGATTACAACGACAACGTGACACGTTGCTTCGAATATTTCAACGTGTATTAGCTGATGTCGAATCCGGCGAATTTGTAGAGTTTAACTGGAAGGAAATGATATTATTGTTATGGGATGTTTGATGTACGGTTCGCATGAAAATCGTTTATTAGCTCTAGGAAGGAAAAATATTACTTCGAACCGCAACATATTTTTCCAGCAGATCCAATTACTCATTTTATAGCTCTTATTCATTTTTCTTGCATCGCACATGGACACGAATACCTTTCAGTTTTTTTCCTATCAGCAACATTGCAAATATGAAGGGAGTAAAAGATTCACAGAAAAATCACAGTCCAGCGAACCAAACGTCATAAATACTCTTTTAAATTATTATTTCGCGTGGTTTGCACAAATAAAAATATTTAATCGTTCTGCGATTCGATTTTGTCCTCGCAACTATAATAGACCACGTGACGTGATCAAGATATTTAAATATATTTAGATTATAATATATCGCTTGATTTGCACGAATAAAAATGTTTAATCGTTCTGCGATACGATTTTGTCTTCGCAACTATAATAGACCACGTGACGTGATCAAGATATTTAAATATATTTAGATTATAATATATCGCTTGATTTGCACGAATAAAAATGTTTAATCGTTCTGCGATACGATTTTGTTTTCACAACTATAATAGTCCACGTGACGTGATCAAGATATTTTAATATATTTAGATTATAATATATCGCGTGGTTTGCACTAATGAAAATATTTAATCGTTCTGCGATACAGTTTTGTCTTCGCAACTATAATAGACCACGTGACGTGATCAAGATATTTAAATATATTTAGATTATAATATATCGCGTGGTTTGCACGAATAAAAATGTTTAATCGTTCTACAATACGATTTTGTCTTCGCAACTATAATAGACCACGTGACGTGATCAAGATATTTAAATATATTTAGATTATAATATATCGCTTGATTTGCACGAATGAAAATGTTTAATCGTTCTGCAATACGATTTTGTTCTCGCAACTATAATGGACCACCTGACGTGTTCAATACATTTAAATATATTTGTTTTAGTCCCCCCCATCTTCATGATATATACGGCATGGAGTTGGACTGCACAAACTCTCCGAGCTGCGTGGTATACAAATTCTATAGTATACTTACTATACAATTCTCCCTTGTTGTTTACTCGCGAGGCTCCCGGCCATCGTCTCCCTATTGACTGTTCTCGAGTGGCGAGAAACTTGCAACACCTTCGCTCGAGCTGCGGCGTATACGAGGGACAATGAGGGCTGCTGCTGCTGCCGGCGAGCCACCCTCCTGACGACTTCTCGTCGCCACATCATCCAGCGGGACGCGCCGGAAGCTCCGACGACGATATAGCTGCGAGAGATCTTGCACAGCAGCAGCAGCGTCGAGGAACGAGACCGAAACAGCAGCCCCAACGCCGGCTGCCTACGCAATTAAATTCGTTGAGGACCTAATTCGGCGAGGCCGTATACGATGAACGCGCGGTCGCTCGCTCGCAGTCCGGCGTTGCACATGCACAGCAGCCTTAATTAAACTGCAAGCTCGCTCGGACTAACGTCCACAGCGCTATTTATAATCCTGTCGAAGTGTCGAATGATTAACGCGGGACCAACGTCCCCTCCCCTTCTCTCCCCCCCCCCCCCCCCCCCCCAATCAAGTGACATTCGCGCGCGCGCGAAAAAAAAAAATATTTCGTCACGTCAATTATAACGACAGAGTGAAAAATGATCGGCAAATTGTAGCTTTCCGTCAGCCGCGCGTCGAGTTTTATTTTTATGTTATTTATTTTCGACGATAAACGTGACAGACGTGTTTTTTTTTTTAATTGATGGTCTTGTCGTGTTTTTCGTTATTATACGATCACGCAATTTGTCGGGTGTAATTTTGAGGTCTTGTGGAAAAAAAAATAAAAAAGTAACGATGGTATTTCTGGGAAATTATAATGGTGAGATCCATTGAATATCATCGTCGAAGAGTTAAATTGGTCGAAAGTATAGAACTCCGAATTTTTGCGCGCTAAGACTGATTTATTTTCAGACCGAATATTCGGTTTCAGTGAGATCTTTTTTTCAGGACTGAATCATCGGGATTTCAATTATGTAATTGGACGTATTGGCAATGGACTCTCTCGCATTAGTCATCGGTATAATTTCCGATGAATCACTGATGTGTTTCTGTCTCGCGAAGCCCGTCCAGACGATTTTTGATGCCACGCAGTGAAACGAAGCGAAGATCCCACGCGTCGCTCCCAATAACGACGCTCAACCCGACCGGAGTCTCCTTACCGTAAGCACACACGGCGCGTCGGGTGTAATCTCCTCGGGGGCTATAGCATATGCGACGCGCGGTTGATATATCGCGAGACGTTCCTCGCGAAAAACAGAATCGAAATCCCAAAAGTGCCGAGCAAAAAAGGCAACGAGTCCCGCGAAAGAAAAGAGAGCCGGGCAGGGACGGCAAAAAATTCGACAGACGTTTTCGGCCCAGGATTCGGCTTAATTTATTTTCCAGCTTCGGAGGAGCCCGGAGAAAGGACGAAGGGAGTGAAGAGGCAGAACAAAAAAAAAGGAAAACGCGAAAAAAGCGTTCGTGTTGTGCTATATATATACGCGAGACGAAAAGATACGTGAGGGTAACGAACAAAGGAGGGAAAGAGAGAAAAGAGGGACCGAGGCGGAGAACGGACACGAGAGGCCCGAGGAGAGAGAGAGCCAGGAGTGACGGCAGCACAGAGCAGACGTTATATCGCGCGAAGGGAACACAAGGAGTCGCAGTACAACGCCAGAAGAAAAATGAGGTTTCGAGTGTCAGAAATTCTCCCACTGTGCGCGCGCGCCACTACTTTTGTCGTATATACTGCGGCGCACAGTGTCGGAGAAGAACAGAGGCGAAAACGCGGCCCGAGCTCCGCGCGCACCAACCGTGTTCTCCGGGGATCCCAGTGTACACTTTGTAATAAGCGTTATTATCCGAGACCCCCCGCGGAGTCCCGGCTCTCGGTGATGAAACAGTCACGCGTGCGTTACGCTCTGGATTATTGCAAACCGCTTCGAGATAGTTTGCACGGCAAAACGGAAAATAAATATAAAAAAAAATAACAACTGTGTCAAAGCTCATATTGCATCGTCAAATATTAATATATTTGATGATTAATGGCTGTAACGAAACCCGGGAGCCTGACCCGCGGGCAGATGGAGTTATTAATCAATTATCTCGGTGCTGCAACCTTTAGCGTCGGTGATGCACGTTGTACAATAATCAAATGTGTTACTGATAGGGATTACGTTCTTTCGGTATCATCATACCTACTACTATTATTGTTATTATTGTTATTATTATTGTTATGCGTATGTGGTTGTCTGAAGAGGATTTCCGACGTCGGCTCTGTAACGCAAATCGGGAAAATGTTGTTATCCTCTGGCAAAATAAATATTCCAGCTTGTAAGGTCTTCTTTAATCATATTTTTCTGTATCGCTTGTTCAAACAAACGGAAAAATGTATTTAAAACTCCTCGAGCAGACTGTTAAAAAATTTGTTTAATTAAAAACGCTAAATAAATCGAAAGCGTAATTGTTTAGTTAGCCTCTGACTGTAGAATCGATTCCAAAATAACAATGTAATTTTCCTGAACGAAGACACCACTGTGGGATGACGTCACATTATTTTTCGACATTCTCTGCATTTAGATTACTAGGTAGCTGCGACCTCTTCCTACTGACCCCAAAAATTCATTGATTTCCAGCACCAATTACTATTTTCAACTCTCACAGCGCAAACGACTCTCCGGCGCTTCCAGCGGCAAAAATGGGATGTTAAAATCCTCGAGAGCCGCTATCGCGGCGAAGCTATGAACACGGCTTAGATGTTTCCCAGAATAAAATCGAGGTTGTATTTTTTTTACGTTGTAATAATAGTGAGGTCATATCGGGTGATTATTAATGCGAGTTTATTCTGCGCTGATATGAATTACATTATTATTAATATGAATAGGTTTCTCGTAAATGGAAGCCAAACTGGGAACATTTTGATTCAAAGGGCAACGTCCTTTGAATTGGTGTATTTCGATTTCTCCACTGAACCAAAACTATTCCTGCTGACCCAAAAATAGTTTCTAGCGCAACGACGATTTTGAACCTCCCTCCCCCCCAATTAACGACTCACCGGCGCTACTAACGACAAAAATGGGATGTTAAAACCCAGCGACCCATTAACGCGACGAAGTCGTAAAACCCCAGCCGAGACATTTCCCCGGACTGCAATCGCTCGGTTGAGTTGTTTTTCGGCTCGAAAAATAACGGCCGTAACAGTACCGACAAATTGATGCGAATTAATTCCGCACCGAGCGTAAAAATACGGTAAAGGGAAAACATAACAATCATTGCCTCCTCTCGGTCTCGCCTCTCTCGGTGCTCGGGGGTCATTCGACCTCAGCACTAAAAGCGTCTATATATAAATTTCTTAGGGCGGAAGAAAATCGAGTGGTAGTTTCGGGGATAGTTATGGGATCCTAATTTTTCCGGGGGGGTTGCGTAATCGTTAGGACTCGTTAACCACCCTCCCCCCTACGATCCGCACTATATACGATTTTCGCCCGGGGACGTCAAAGGGTCTCTGGACCGTTACGGTTTACTCGGGGAAAAGAGGAATTGAAGGGCTCCGGGCTCAGCGGCCGCAAATTGCTAAATAATATAGCAATCAAGCGACGGTTCGCTTTCGTAGGGTTTTGCCTTGTGCAATGCACGAGACATATATATATATATATAGTAACAAGACACACATATCTATATATAGTAACGAGTTCTACGCACGTGTCCAACGTAGATATGTGCAAAGTTACTGGGAATGGGTATAAGGTATACAGGGTGATTCAGAATGTTATTGTCAGCCGTTGGCGAATGATAGTTTAGCACCTTGGGAACGAAATTATGAAGCCGTTTTTTGTAATTTGCAATATTTATTTATTTATTGAAAATTGGAAAAAAAATAGTCCAACGGGAACAAATAAATAAATGAATAAACCAGGAGACCAATGGGAACATAAATAAGCGAATATTTAAAAAATACTATAAATACTATAAATAAATAGTATTTTTTAAATATTTATTCATTTATTTGTCCCCATTGGTTAATTTTTTTTTCTAATGCTTGTAAATAAATAAATATTGCGAATTACGAAAAACGGCTAAGTAACTTTGTTCCCGAGATGGTAAACTATTTTTCCTCAACGGCTGACAAAAACATTCTGAATCACCCTGTATATAGTACACATATGTGTATTTACGGAATAGCGACCGCTGTGCAATGTCCATTCACTCGGTCTTGTGAATGTCGCGTCCTCGTCTTCTCTCGTACGTGTGCGTATACGTAGTTTAGTTACTTCGCCGTGACAAACGAGCCTCGACACTGAACAAGTCGTTTGGCGCACTGGCGCATTTGATCTCGTGACTCCAACACAGTTTCATACCTATATGAGTCGTATGCCGCGCGCGCTCGCAATTCAGTTGACGAGGATATCTCGTTGGGGCACGCCAGTACTTTGTGCAAATTAGAGTTCATGTGTCTCGCCGAATCGTTCCGGGACAGCCGTAATTCGGCCGAGAGGACCGAATGTCAATGGTCGCCGCGACGACGACGACGACGACGACGACGGACCTGGGAATTGGCGAAGTTATCTATTCGCCTGCGGAAACTTTCTCAATTATTACGTTTATTTGACGCTTAATGGTGTTACGGAATAATTCAATTTATGGAACTCATCGATTGGAGACCACTGTATAATTCTCCGGAATCCGCGAGAGACGAATTTCACCTGAAATCAGATTTTCCTTTATCAATCGTCTCGGTGATATCCCTCGCGATCCGTTAAATTCCCTGTTCTGAACTTTATAACAGGTCATTCCTACGCGGTAAAAAATTACATTAAAAAATCGTGACTCTAAAACAATTTGAGAGGCAATAAAAAATGAAGGAAAAATTAATATTTCCCCCAATTGAGGTACTCTAATATTTAGGATACCTGTACAATTTGGTGGAAATCTAAAAAAAAAAGAAAAACCGACTAGAGCCTCTCATTTCGTCTGCGGTGCAGTTACTCAGTTCGGATTGCTTTTTCGTCCCGCGATAACTGCTTTCCAATTACGCGTTATTTCAACAACAGCGGTTCTCATTGACAATGAGCGCGAGACATAGAAAAAAAAAGAAAAAAAAAAGAAAAACCGAGAGAGTCGGATAGATAGACATCAGCGAGCGTTATAAATAATTGGCCACCGCAGGTAGCATAGACACGCCGGAATACGCGGCCCGAGAGAGCGAGATGGGTTTGCGTCAGTGGTGCTGGCCCAATTCCTCGAAAGGGATCGATGGGGGGGAGGGGGGAGGGGGGAATGGGGTGGTGTGAGTGGTACACGTAGAGGGGTGGCTGGTGCAACGGAGAAGCAAAGCACAGGATGGGAGGCAGACGGGAGGAAGTGGCGAACCAGAAGAAGAAGTGCCGGGAAGGGGAGGAAGAAGAGAGGGGAGGGGGTGGGGGGTATGAGGCACGTAGCCGGAAGGACGCTTCGGGAAAATTACCGAGCGCCGGAGATTCCGGCGAGGCACACGCCGAGAGTAAAGCATGAAAAGCGGCGGAGCATCAGTACGGCCAGCACAAACTCAGCTCAGAGGGTATTCAGCCTTCTCTCTCCCTCCCCCCCCCTTCCCCTCCCTCCCCCTCTCTCTCGCTCACTCACTCTCCGGGCTTCATCGATGAGCGAAACTCGAGAAGCATGTAAAGCTGAGGGATCGAGCGAATCACTGAGAAACTTGGTTGGATCGCTTCGCTGTTTGGTGAGAATATGCCCTCTCACTCACTCTGTCTCTCTCCCTCTCTCTCCCTCTCCCCATCCGGCGCGAGTAGCGAACCCAGATGAAAGAGGAAAGCCGAGGATGGAAACCGGTGTGGAGATCAAGCTGTAAAACTTTAACTAGGTAGCCGCCGCCGCCGCGCGGATATTTACACATCTCCAATAAAGCGAACGCAGAAGATGAGGGCATTCGGCATCGCGAAACCGAGAGAGAGAGCTAATTGTTGCTTCGCTACAGTTGCGCTACGATTTATATCGATCCCGATGCCTGGAACAAAGTGCGGATTCCGGCTTGGTTTTACTGCTCCGCGCGAAGTTCGGTGATTTATCGGGAGTTATATAATAGGAATTATTTATTGCGCGGCGAGGAAAATGTAATTTGGGAATAATGAATAATAGATTTGAAGAAAATCAGTGGGTTAATCGTATTGAAAATTAAAGAAATATTTTCTGCATCGAATTTCATACTTCTATATATTCTATTTCATATTAATACAAAGTTATAATTATAGCGCGAAGAAGCTAAAAGTCGAAATAAAAATAATGAGGAGAAAAAAAAAGTGTGAGTCGATATGTTAACAAGTGGTGGAAATTGACTGGTGTAGCTAACTACTTTTTTTTTTATCTGTGACATGACGTGCTAAATACCTCTGAGCATCCCACGACCACATTTCGGTTTAACCTTTCTTCGTTGAAGGAGAAAAACCGGCTCGGTTTTTACCTTCGTTGTGCGTGCGTGTATACGTTTAACTTTTTTTTTTTTTTCATCCCTTTTCAATCCCTCGCCGTCGAGCGTGTTTCTCACCATCAATCGTTCGTGACTCGCAACCTGGCTCACCCGGTGGGCCCGCTATATATTAGATAAGCGACGGCGCGCGCCGCGGTTGAATCGTCCCGACCAGTCAATGAGTCACGAGAAGTGCAACACGTTTCGTCACGTCAAAATGTCTTGATGATCGTGATCACGCGGGAAACACGCGGGGACGCGCGATAATTGGACGGCGAAAGTGCCCTCGCGCGATAATAAAAATAGCATGAGATCCGGGGTTTTTTTAATGAAAAATACGGACAGCCAGGAAGATGGAGGAAAGAATGTGATGAAAATAGAGCGATTACGGTCAGCACTCGATGTCGATAAAGTCGAGATCAAAAATTAATTATCTCTCGCGAATTTAGGCCATTATTTATGACCACAAACTTTCACAATCCTTTTTTTCGTTTTAAGAAAAGCGTCAGTTTGTTGTCTTCCCAAACAAGTTTTTATATCCTTACATAAAAATATACACAACAAAAATAATATCACTAACATTTTTATCATTTTCACCTTGAAAGGTTTTTTTTTATCATTTTTACTATTTCTTACTGAAAAAAAATGAAGAAAGTGTAAATTTGACGATATCATAATATTCTTTTGGAGCAGGTGATTTAATTAAACGTTCAATTAACGTTTGATCTCGCAAAGGTGCTCCATACTTTATAATATTCCACATTTGCATATGTATATCGCGCTTGTGAAATATTCTATGCTATGCTAAATCAGAGGCTGATTATAACATCGCTGAATTTATAATGAACTCGGCTCTGTAAGTACTCGCGTGTAATGCACCGCAGTCATCTGTGTTTATTTTCAACGAACCCTTCGGTTTCATCGAGGATGTCAATAATTCTTCAATAAATCAGAACTCTGACGAGGCAACGTTCCGTATCTCGCATCGAGAGTCGGTGATTCGTTTGCCATACAGCGAAGCACTAAAGTCGTCGATAAATAATACGATAAACCGCTTCGAGGAAACATCTTGTGCGCTGCATTTTCCGGGCATACAAGTTATTTTTGTTACGAGAAAAAAATACGTTCATTATTCCCGGCGTTCAATGTGTTTAACATTCAGATATTCATCTACCAAACTTTACCGCACGTTTCAGAATATTTTCAACAATCTCGTATTAAAATCTCGACCATTGTAAAAAATGAAAACGAAGCTTCACGAGTGTGCAGCAACTTTTTTTTTTAACTTTGTTGCAACTCTTTGTTTCCGATCTCTAAGCGGGTCAGTGCGAAATGATACAGCATCGAAAAGTGTTGAGCTCTCCTGCAATTGTCGGTGCATGAATTTCCCCGTTTTTTTTCCCCGACGTAGGTATATTCGCAGGTCCGCTGTAATATGCACCCGTCACAAAGAGCTTAGGTTACAGTTCCTCGAAACGCGAAACTGAATGAGAAACAAAAAGCTTTTAGACCGCCCGCGCTTACGCGTTTACCGGGCGCTTTTAGGGCAACGTTTTATTGCTTCCAGGAACAACAAAGAATTCCGCAAAGGCTACGTGGCTGCCATCAAAGACCACTGGATGTAACTCTCAAATCTCCTGACATTTTATACAGCACCGACCGTCCCACAGAAAATGTGAACCTTAAGCCAATTGTAATTTTCAACGACAAAACCTCGAGAAGTACAAAACGTCACATATTTGTTATGTCGTGTGCAAATTCCGTAAGATTTTCCAATCATCGGAATTCTCCTCGAAGAAAAAAAAAAAAAAAAACAAAAAAGTACGTTTCGCGATCCTAAGATAAAAATATTTCCATACGAATCGCAAAAAGGAATCTCACAAAAAAAAAAAATTCCTTGACTCATAACGTTTTCCCAGAGGTGTAAAATTCCACGAGGCTCGAAACACAAACAGAGCAGCAGAAAACTGATCGACCCGGCCATAATTTTATTCATTTTTTCCAACGACGCATCGACAATATTATTACCCATTTTACCCCGGCACGCAAACTCTAGTTACAGGCCTTTACCCTCAAGATACTAAAAAAAAAAAAAATACCGACATATCGGTACGTCCATCTGAGAACGAAGGCGGTGCCTGCGCTTTCTCTAAGACCCCGGGAAAGTCGGCAGTAGTCGTCGCGACGATTAGTCAGCCAGTGGTCACCGCGCGGCGTAACCAGCCTCGTCCGGCAGTAGTAACGGCCCGATAAAATCCGACCTGGCTGGTCCCTCGTGACTGCCGGGGGTCCGGGCACGCGGAGAACTTTCGGTAACTTCGGCCCACTCACTCTTCCGTCCGCCGTGTGCGTCTCTATGTAACCACCCCCACCCACCCCACCTCCCTCAATAATTCCGTTTCTGTGTACACGCTGCATCGGTGGGACACGAGGCGCGCACACAGCGAGAAGCAGCCGAGCCGCACTAACAGCGGCCGCGCGCGCGCCCATCACGTCTATCGGATTAGAGATTAATCGGAGGGAGCTGCTGGTAGGACACTGACAACCACTACCAACACTTCTGGTGTGCAGTAACGACAGCGAGGCGAAAGGTTTTACGGGTTTGAAACGAGGATAAAAAGGAGAGAGGAGAGAAAAAGTTTTGATGACCAATATAATCGATTACTGAGGGATGTAGAGGCGCATCCCTCTCACTCCTCCCCCCCCCCCGCCCCTCCCCCCTTACCCACACATATACACACTCAATCTATATAGGTATATTTATGTATACATATGTGGAGGACGATTCGCATTGGTGCGAAGGCAGTTCCCCTGGTCTCGTGCAGCTCGTTCGAGGGCATTTTCGTTCGAGAGAGAGATTTTCTCGAATCGAATGTACGAGCTCTCGGGCACGCCGCGTACACCTGGGACAACCCGGCGGCGCGAGAGCTGCGAGCGGGCCCCGCACCGAGGCACTATCCATGACGTCTCGCTCGCACCATCTAAACTCCCTTTAACTCAAACCCTCTCTCGCTCTCCCTCGGTGGACCTCGGCGCTGCGACGCCGAGGACTACTGCAACTGCTACTCCGCTCTCCTCCCTCCGTGCTATATATATATATATATATATAGACGGTATATACATTTGCCGTGCGCTGTTGGCGTTCCCACACTAACGAGGGTATTTGTATGCCGGCGCGACGTACGCGCGTCTGACCAATTCCTGGTGCCACCACTACGTGCCTACTCGACTCGACACTGCGCTCTGGGTCGGTATGTATATAAAGTACAGTTGGGCGTCGCGTAAGACACGTGTTTTTGGCGGTTCGTTAATGAAGTTTTGATACTTTTTTTTATCACTTGTGTAATTTCCGTCGATTACTTGTTGAATGTGGAAGTTCTGGGATTTTTTTTAGTTTTGTTGGGGCAATTGCGAAACAGTTACAGCTACAGTTTTATTTTATTTTTTTTTGTTAAATTTAAAGATGAGGGCCCTTGAGATTAATTTGATAATTTTTATGTTATCCGTTAAAACGAAACAATCACAGCTACAGTTTTATTTTTTTTTATGCAATTTAAAGATTAGGGTACTTGAAATTAATTTGATAATTTTTATGTTATCCGCTCGAACGAAACAATCACAGCTACAGTTTTATTTTTTTTATGAAATTTCAAGATTAGGGTACTTGCAATTAATTTGATAATTTTTATGTTATCCGTTCGAACGAAACAATCACAGCTACAGTTTTATATTTTTTTAAATGAAATGTAAAGATTAGGGTACTTGAAATTAATTTGACAATTTTTATGTTATCGATTCGAATTATGATGTTATTCAGAGTATTTTCTGTATTGATTTATTTTTCTTGTTACGATATTTATTCGTTGTTTCCCACAGCATATGTTTCGGTTTTTTTTACGACGCTTCGTTTGCTCGTTTTTCGTTATCATTTCCCGCAAATATTTCCCGCGATTTGTCCCGAGCTAACTTATATCGCATTACCGCGTCGCATCTGCGCCGAGGGCGCGAGAAATCACCGGAGATCGAAAAAGAAATGTTGACTCTCGCGCTTGCCGGAAAATACGTTGGCGTTAAGCAGCATCCGAGTACCGAGCGGCAACTCGGATGCCGCTTAACTCGGGTGTACCGCGATAGCCGCTCACGTAATATCGCCGTCAGCTTTGTAGATCCGAATATTTTTGTATATTTTTACGAATTTAACTTCATCATCGACTTTTCATTGCGGCAATTTACGAGTAAAAAAAAATGCTGCAACGCTCTTTGGCTCAGTAGGCACAATTCGGTTGGCTTTTTACAGATGTTTTGTACGCGTGGGGTGCAAGCGAGTGCACTTTCATTACAGTCGAAAGGGCGACCTTTGAACAGCCCGGCACATTTAAAGCGGTTGCCACGGTTACGAGTTTCCGCTTTTAATTGCAGTCGCTGACAAGAGCTCGCGACGCGAGAGTGGGAGAAGATTAATTACAAAAAAAAAAAAAAAAAAAAAAAACGAAACGGTGTTACACTAAAAATAAAATAATTTCTAATTGTAATAAGCTCGAAAAACGACGCGACGCGTACTTCATAACGGCACAATTGTTCGAGTGTAAAAACTTCGCGCTGCGGAACTTCCACTGCTGTGGGACATAGATCTCCATTGAAGTCCCGCGACTGGATTCAGCGAGTTTTTGCGTTTTCACGTGTTACACACGGGCGACTCTCCGCACCGGGTCTGCAATTAACGCTCTCTCGTCATATGTCGCCGCTCCACACACACTCAACGAAAAAAAAAAAAAATCTCGTATCGGTGATTATAAAGTGACAGCCATAAATTCGTACTCCGCGTGTGGTAATTTTTTAACGCTCGTACCTGACGATAAAATAATTGTTTTATAGTCATGTGACGACAATGAAATATTTGTAGCAACGTCGAGTTCCTCGTCGTCGTTACAAGAAGTAGCGACGCGAAATAAAAAATTGATAACTGTCGCTCCGTAGTAACCAGAACTACTGCGATTTTTCTGAGTGAAGCATAAAAAAAATGTGTATCGAGTCATAAATACAATGTTACATCGTGTTTTTCAGTTATTGTTTCGGTCACACGACTTACAATTTTTTATGACATTTTCCTGGTATTCTTCGAGCTGTCTTCAAATGAGGATTTTTTTTTTTTTTAATAATTCATTGACTCGCAAGATCCAAATTACTTCCACTATAACGACCATCAAATTTAATAGGGATCAAGATATATAAACATGACAGGTATTGCTGCCATCAATTTACGAGGACTTCGACTGTACACTACCTGCACTCGGGTTATACGCACACGTATCTACATCTCGTCCCAGCTGGACGTCCACTACATAGTTGGCCCAATCCATGTACCTGTGGCTATCGGTTGGGTATACACACTCGGCTGCTGCGATATATCGCCGAGACGACAGTATATCTGTAGGCGGTAAATTGGAATACAGCACATTCGGACAGTCAAGCAGGGAGGCCGGTTGCCCTACATTCCGCGCGGCAGTTGCAGGGGAGAAACGAGTGAGCGAGTGAGTGAGCGAGCAAGCGAGCGGAGCTACATCCAAGTCGACGAGGAGACAGAGACAACCACGTCCACCACTTTGCTGTGATTCGTAGACGACGAATCGCAGCCTGCAAAGGGATTTTCCTCTTCGAAGACACGCACACATACACAGACACAGACACACACACGTGAATACATAAACACGTTGTGCCCGATTCGTCGACGTCGAGACCCCGGAGCCGAGTCTCTCTCCCCATTCATTTTATTTCCAATGGGGCATCGACGAGCGGAGCCAATGAACTCGCATTGATCCTTTGACGCAAACGAGGCGAATAATGACGCCCGGGATGCTCGAGAGGCAGCCGAATGGATGGACCAACCGGTGCCGGGCAACGAGCGTGAAAAAGGGTCAATGAAGGGGATGGAAATCGAAATCAAAGATTCCACGAAGAAAAACCACCCTACCGCATCTGGAACCATCTGACGTTGCTCTGTCGTCAAGGAACATAATGCATCGTCGACTTTGTGCTCGTGTCTCTCGGTTATATAATATAATACTCATCTCACCGCTCAGGTCTTTTAATATTATGCTTTATATGTTTCTCTCGCGTTAATAATCGTGTTTCACGTCGCTCGTATCTCGCATATTGCCACAGTCCTTTCTCCTGGCTTTCCACCGCGCCGCTGATGAACTCTGTCTCTCGTTCTCTCGGTGCTCTCTCATCGGAAAAGCACGAGCGTTCATAAATTTCACGTACCACGGTGCTCGCGAGGCGCAGTCGTAGCGCTGAAATGAAGAGGAAATTGCCCCGACGTAATTACCGTACGCGACGACGCGGGGACTATGGTATATAAGTCGTATAACGATTTACGATCGAATGAGAGAAGAAGAGAGATTTCGCCGGTACAGAGAGAATCGTATAGAGGGGGCAACCATAGCCGTCGAGGTGTTGGGGGGTCGTGGACGTGGTCTGGGAGGAGGGGGTCGAAGGGGGTTCCGGCGCGGAAAAGGGGGTCGCTTTTTTTCTCCCTCGGGCTAACCGCTCTCTTTCCTCGAGTCTATTAGGAAGTTTTTATGGGGTAACTCCGTCTACCTCTGACACACGACGCGAGGGGTTGGGTTATACCCTCGGCAAAGTCCCCGGACGACAGTGCCGGCGGCCGAGGGGATCATCGGCGAGAGAGTCCCGGACCCCCACGAGTAACGCCGAGCGCGCGTTCAGCCACATCTATGCAGCGGTGAATTTTCGCACGGGGACCTCTACGACTCTCTTAGCGATTTTTTTTTCTCGCCCGCTCGCGATGCACCCTTGTACGATGCCTCGTTTACCGAAATTGAACGAGCGACGCGTGACCCGAATGAGCACGCGTTGTTTGCTTTTAGGGAAAAGGTGTATATATGTATATATAAGTAGTCGAGGGGGGTCTATGGTGTTTGCATTATTTGGATGGCTGATAGGAAATTTGTCAACCAGAATCACTTTTGCGTCATTAAAAGTGCAGGCTGAGATCCTGGAAAGTACACGTCGACTGTTGTCAAAGGACTTGAGGTACGCGGAGAGAAAATGTCGAAGAGAAGGAAATTATATGGTGCGCGTAGTAAAACGCGAGTTCGCGGGCTTTGGGCGCTGGAAGATAATTGGAAATCGAGTAGAAAAAGCGGAAGACTCGAGGACACGGGGGAAAAAGACGATTTTTAACATTCCTACAGAGCCACAAATTGGAAGACGGTTCGAACCATCGTCTAGCGGCAGATAATTAAAGGATTCGAAAAAATGGGGTCGATGGGACGAGGTCAGTGTCTTCGAATGTCACAAAGTGTCGGTTACAACTGGCTGCTCTTATTCATAATATCGCTTGAATAAAGTAAACGATTATCATGTGAAATTTAAGCTTCGACCTTGAATATCAAATGTGTCAAAAACTATTTTTTCGTCTTATAAAAAAATTCTCTTCCACCTTTATTTTAATGTCTTCAATCCGACTGTATTTCTGCTAAGTGTCATTTTAAT
This sequence comes from Itoplectis maculator, assembly GCA_964034905.1. Lineage (NCBI taxonomy): Eukaryota > Metazoa > Arthropoda > Insecta > Hymenoptera > Ichneumonidae > Itoplectis > Itoplectis maculator. Next base: position 11,657,197 of record OZ035856.1, on the reverse strand, counting down.
TCCTGCAAAATGTATAGACCGTTAATGTCATCGTGACACTTTACCTAACCCGCAAAAAAAAATCCTGAAACGTTCTCACGATCCATTGACCCACGACGTCTTCAGGAAAGAAATCTCGATTTCCTCTTATTCCGGGAAAAGAAGAGCCCCGAAGTATCAAGAGTGCTCGAAGAATCCCGAAACATCATTTACGACCTTCCCAACAATCGCGGCGAGATTATCTCCGCAGCTCTCGGCACTCGGTCTGGCTTTGGCCACTGCTTTAGAGAGACCAGAAGGACAGTTGTAGAGCGATCACGGTGGAACAAGGCGGAAAAAACCCGACGCGGGCGAAACGGCGGAGGGGGAAAAAGAGCGCGTGAATTCTTTCGGTCGATTGATTCGATTTCGGTGGATATCGCTAGGCGGGTATAGGGTAGCGGCTAGAAACACGATAAGAATAAGGAGTGGAAAACGAAAGGATCTTCGTCGTCGAAAGAGGCAAAGAGGGATCTCTTCGAACTGCTGGTAGGGACACGTATATAGTGATATCAGTTTTATGGCGACGGTGGTAGCGATACTGGCTCTTCGGTGCTTCTGTCGTATAGCCCAGAGGGAGTGTTTTCTCATTCCCGGACACTTTTTTTCCCGTGGAATCCTCTGGGCTATCCGGTACCAGCAGAAGGTCGCGCGGAACGCGCCGTATCCCAGTGGGTTTCCCTAAATTCAGACCCAACACCGAGGAAGCTCGCTTTCTTTTATATTTACGGTATTCCGTCTAGGGGAAAAAGTCTGCCCGAGAGTCTGGGATATTCATACTATGAAGGACTCTTGAAAATGCGCTTCATACCACGGATCGCACGTAGTGCGCGACTCGGGCGTCCCACGTTTCGTACCTTTAAATATACATGTAACTTTGGCCACAACTTATTCGCACAAATTTTTCTCCGATAACTTATTTCACTATTTTTATTTTTTATTTTATTTTTTCTTTTAATGCAAATGTGACATATTTTTTATATAATACTGGAAAATAATAATTATATCTGCTAAGAAGCATACTGCAATATTTATGACATAGGACAGTACAATAAATGTTAATACTAAAATGAAATCGTAAAACTTGTGCATTGATACATTTCCATCCAAGTAAAAGAAATTCACAAAACAGGCTCCCATTAAAAAAACAATGTTTCACAACGTCTTTCCGATACGCAATTGGACCTGCCATCAAGAGTCCCCGTCGGCTCCATCCGTACGCTATATATTTTCCCATCTCTCCCACAGTCCTTTTCCCCAGTCGCTTCCCCGGTTCTACAGCGCGTGCGAAGAAAAAAAAGGCGAATAAGAAGGAGAAGGAGTGGAAGACGAAGAAGGAGAAGAAGAACAAGAACAAGAAGGAAAAAAATGAAGTAAGGGGTTGAGTGAGCTGAGTAGGGCCGACAGCGAGCGAGCGACTCGGTTGGGAAGCTCTCGGGAAGCGGCCTCGAGGAGACGGAGAGAGAGAGCTTACATTCTCTCGCCGCCGATGGAATTTACGAGGCACCGCGGCGGCAGCAGCGCGGAGACAGAGACAGCGGCGAGGGCAGCGCGGAGGTAGCAGCAGCGGAGAGACAGAGACAGCGCGAGGGCAGCGCTGAGGCAGCGGAGAGAAAGAGACAGCGCGAAGGCAGCGATGAGACAGAGACAGCGCGAAGGCAGTGAAGAGACAGAGACAGCGCGAAGGCAGCGATGAGACAGAGACAGCGCGAAGGCAGCGCAGAGGCAGCAACGAGACGACAGAGACAGCGCTAGGGCAGCAGCGAGACGACAGAGACAGTGCTAGGGCAGCGCGCATGCAGCGGGGAGACAGAGACAGCCCTAAGACAGCTCAGAAGCAGCAGCGAGAAGACAGAGACAGCGCTAGGGCAGCGCGGAGAGGCAGCGAATCGGAGACAGAGAGCGCAGCGGCAGCGAAACGGAGAACGAGAGCGCAGAGGCAGCGAAACGGAGACAGAGAGCGCAAAGGCAACGAAACGGAGACAGAGAGCGCACAGGCAGCGAAACGGAGACAGAGTGCGCAGAGGCAGCGAAACGGAGACAGAGAGCGCAGAGGCAACGAAACGGAGACAGAAAGCGCAGCGGCAGCGAAACGGAGACAGAGAGCGCAGAGGCAGCGAAACGGAGACAGAGGTGCGCAGCGGCAGCGAAACGGAGACAGAGAGCGCACAGGCAGCGAAACGGAGACAGAGAGCGCAGAGGCAGCGAAACGGAGACAGAGAGCGCAAAGGCAGCGAAACGGAGACAGAGAGCGCACAGGCAGCGAAACGGAGACAGAGGTGCGCAGAGGCAGCGAAACGGAGACAGAGTGCGCAGCGGCAGCGAGAACAAGCGCCAACACTGCGCGCGGTGCAGCGCGCGCGCTGCACAACGAGAGACGACGAGGCGAGGAAGCGAGTCGAGCTCGGAGGCGCGCCCTCTCTACCCGCGGATAGACACCAGAGCGGCGCGCGGCGCGAGTCTCTCGCGCCGGGCGCGCTGCTGCTGCTCGTACGTACGATATATATCTATATACATCCCGCAACCGTGAAAACTCGTTCGAAACACCCGCTCCGCAGAAGCTCACGGATAGTTCGCCCCCGTCTCCCGGCTGTACATACAACAGTGAAGCATCTCTTGCGTCGTAGTTACATAGCTTCCGCGAAAATACGCGTTCGCGCTATAGACATCCGCTTCGCCCGCAATATAGAGCGCGCGTTGTGCACTACAATGTATGTCTACATAACGCGGATACACGCTATTTTCCCTATACTACAAATACATAGAGAGCAAATTCCCCCGAGAGCTGCGACAAATATTCAGCGAATGTTCGCCCTGTTTCGCGTCGTGTTTCAGCAGCAGCAGCAGCAGCGCCGAGAGCGCGCGCGACGGCGGAGTGAGCGCCAGATTTATATTATATATAAAAATGTCTAGCGCGATTCGGCGACTACGGGAATGAAGATAAATCCCCGTAGCGAGTCGCGAGACTCCGACGATACTTTTTTTCTATTTTATTTCAGTTTTTTTTTTATTTTTTTTTTCGTCACGCGGATGTTTGTCAACAAGACAACACGCGATATTCAGTCGGGCCGTGTGACACTCGATGCATGTTTGAAAAATCTCGCACGTCACGTGCGATTTCACGCTCTTTGTTTTTTCGGTTTGTGTTATGTTTTCCGTCATTGACGCCGGTTCTTCGTCCGGCGGCGTTTAACAATCACACGCGCCGTGTCTCGCATATTGCAGCCGAGCGGCTGATTCATACCGTTAATAAATGTCTAGGCACGAGTCTTCCGACGCGATGAGCGTGAAAATAAATCCACGGCGTATCTCGAGCATGAAAGTGCAACGACCAATCCTATGTTTTTTTTTTCTATTTTTTTTTGTCGTCATGCACTCGTTGTTTGTCAACAAGAAAGCGCGCACGCAATATCGAGTCAGTGCCGTGGCATAGTCGAACCGTGTTCCGGAGCCATATGCAAACCCCCGACGCATGTGTATTGGTCCCCGGTCGTATGTACCTTTCTTGCTTTACCCATTTTTTGCCCAGACTCTTTTTTTGCTCCCGTTTCTGTTATTCCGTTATTGAAGCCGGTACTTTCAACAGCTTTGCGGCGGCTAAAAATCAAATGAATGAGAAGCAGACGAGGGAATATGATGAAAAAAATAAAATCAATGGGTGAAGCACGGTCGAGGGATGTTAGGGGTGGGGTGGTGGGGGTGGGTGGAGAGGGGGCGGGGGGTGAGGATGGGGGGCGATACTCGAGGGATGAATATGAATCGATTCGACTAGGTATCCGTTGGCAGCGGTGTCGCTGGTTGCTGCTGCTGCCGGTGCGCTGATTGTGTTGTCGCTCGGGGCTGGGATTGGCTCTCGCGTATATATATTCCGCGTGTACGACACAAACGAAACGACGCTGCCTGCAGATCCGCGCGAAGTTGGTCCCCGCCGCGTTAGTTGCGCCGCGGGTCCTTTCTTCTCCCCTTCTTCGCCGGTTTCCGGGGCCCCTCGAATCTCGTTACGTTTCTGGAAAAAGCTGCGGGGCACCCCAGACGCCCCCATTCCCCCTCCCCCCCCCCCCCCCCCCCTCCACCCTTCTGGCCCTGGTTTTCCCTTTCTCGCTCCTCCACTCATACACACAATGCACGTGTATCTCTTTCGCCGAGGCAGACAAGCGGATTCGATTTGTATCGAAACTGGGCGGAATACGAGGCGCTAGCTACATATGCAGCACATAACGCGCGATACAGTCAGACATGTGTATATAGACACGCAGGTCTGGTGCGTTAACAGAGATGCTGAGAGAGAAGGACGGCGATAGCAGCAATCCGGTATAGCGTATTTCCTGAGTCTGGGTGTGTGTGTGTTTGCTATATATGCGCATACATGTTTGTATGTTATATACATATATGCGTGTACATGTATGTATGCCATATACATGCGTATAGACGTTTGTATGCTATATATATGCGTGATTCCATGTAAGTATGCCATATATATGGGCACACATGTATATATGTGCTTTACCGCGGGGAGGGGGTGGGGGAGGGTGGGAGGGGATGGGCGACAAGGGCGCGCAAATCCCTAACGGATTCCGGAACCACGTGCGCACACATGCGTCGAATACGCCCGTAGGCACGGTGCACATTTGCTTGTACGTTAACCACAAGTCTCTCCCCTCCCCCTCAACCGCCCTTCTATCCCCCCTCCCCCCCTCCCCCTCCAGCTCCGATGGTAGGAGATAGATATGGTGTGTACCAGAAGCCGCGTGTGCTTTCCGCGTATTCGCAGAGGCATTCTGGCGCCTCTTCGCTCCTCGGCGTTTGCGTTCAGCACTTCTAACACTAGCAGCCACGTTCGTATATACGGCAGCGGATACCCCAATTTGTGTCTCCGACGATGTAGATTTACGTAAGGAGGGCGAGAAAGAGACCCGGGGTAACGGTGACGAGCTTTAATGTCGCTACTGTTCGCCAAATATGATCAGGGTTTCCGGGTATGTGCACAGGATGTATGGTATAGTTCAGTCAGTATGTACAGCGGTATTTACCGTGTAGGCGAATGCCGCGCGCGGCACTGTGTAACCGTTGATATATCCATATTCCGATTCATCGACTGCTTTGATCGTGCGACGTATGTGTCGGCGACAGTGGTTTGCCTTTGCGATTGCTTATCTCCTATCTGTCTTTGCGTAATGACTGTTGCGTTTTGGAATTACGAAGGACAGTGCTACACAATTATCTTGGGAATGCTATGAATATAGTCGTAGGGATGTTAATAAATTATGCTCGGTGGGAATCAAATATTCACAGTAGAGGGTTGAACCCGAGGGACAATGGCAGTCGTTTTAGTAACTGAAAACGTAAACCTTGAATTAATTTTATTATCGGATATGAAATCTTCGACTCATTTTTTCTCCCTTTAGATTTTTATTATGCGCAGGAAAACATTGAAAACGAAGGCCCAGCAGAGATTTCGATCTGATATTTATATTTACAAGAAATACACGTAGCCCATATTTTTTTCTGGGTCGCTGTGCCTAATGTCGGAAAACGCGTTTTAATTTTTTTTTTATTCACATTACTTTGATTTCGCCTCGCGCTTCCGATATTTGTCGGCAAGTTTGCCTAGCCGGAAATAACAGCCTCGCGGTACTATCTCGCGCGACACCTCGGCGGAGTAATAGAGTCTATATAAGAGGAAGCGTGTGCGCGCGGGACTCGGAGATAAAAAGAGAGTAAACAGGAGTGGAAGGAGTGGAAAAAGGAGGAAGGAAGGGCGCGTGCGGTGACTTTAACTGCCGGGGACGACGTGGAGCATCCCCTGGCAGCAGCCACACGGACGTCTCGGGGCTTTCCTCGAACACGTTCGGACTGCTGCTGCTTCCCCGGGAGGAGCGCGAGAGCAGCGCGCGCGGTGTCGTAAAAAATAACGTAATTGAAAATCGCTACTGGCGCGGCGGGCGCTTACTCAAGATCGTATAAAGCTCCCGTCTACCCGTTGCAACACGCCGGATATCGCTTGCACTTTCTCCGTACTTAAACCGCCCTCCGCTGCAAGGTGCAATATGTGCTCGCTGCCCCTGGCGAAGATATCGAAGCGCCGCATTTACATCGGCTCGACGTGTGTGCTGCACTATATTCGTATATTTCTCGTGTCGAAATTCCGCGTCGCTCGACGCGAATCTGTATTTACCTCGGCGAACGAGTACCGAGCGCGTTGCGCTCCGTACTCGTTCAAAATACACGTATAGAATATGCATACATTTTTTTTTTCACAGTACTCGATGATTGAGTACACCGACCAACGAGATTGGTTGGCTCAACCGAAAATTCGTCGCGCCATGGGCAAATGTTTGAACAAGAGCAACGAAGTCATTGGTCCCTTTGATATCGTCGATCGGTTTTCGACGGAGAAAAATAAGTTCGACGGTGAAACGCCGTTGGGTTAATCAAAGAGTCATTTGACCGCAGCGACCGGTGAATTCGGTCGCAACCGATCGACCGAGCGCAGCTATACAAACTTCATCCACGACGAAGTCCAACTTGGGGACAACGTCGGACGTGCCCTGAAGCTGAAGTCCCAAGAAACTCCTCAGCACGGTCAATCGGTCCAACAAACCGAAAACGTGTCGCAGGCGAAACGTCGATGCGTCTGTCGAAAATGCACCGACTCAACCCAAACCTCCAATTTCATTCCTAGCCGCATAACGAATCTCTTATCTCACATCGCTGCAATCATAATTCACCCTCCCCCTGCACCCCCCACCCAACGATCTTTCTCGTCAGGTGTCTCTCTATAATTTCCAGCACGCGCCGTGACATTGAAATCTCCAAGAGAAAAAGTCCATTAAAGCGAGGCAACTTCAATGGTACAGAGCCGAGGATTAAAAAAAAGGCGACGAAACTGGGGCAACGAAAAAAGAGAATCTCGTGTCTGACTAGGAGGGTGTGTGACGACGGTGGAGCTCGTGATGGGGGGGGGGGGGGGGGGTGGTAGCGAAGGGGGTAGTACAGATTGATTATATTTGTTCTTTTCATGAGCCGGCGCGCACGCGCGCGCGCGTTCTCTCGCGTCTGTCCGTTATTTATGGACTGTACGGTATATCTGGATGCCGCGCGCGGCGGAAAACGTCCTGGGTTGGATGTACCGCTCGCGCGGCGTTGTAATGATGTGGTGTATAGGCGGCGTGCACGCTACTACGGGCTCCAGTGTAGAATATCACCGCATACACACTCGGGGCCCCGGCCGATCGATTACCCGCCTCGCCATTCTGCTCCGGGGGCTTTCCGTTTCGACGGAGAGCCGAAGCGCCGCGCGCGCGACCGGCGTTCGTCTTGCTTCGAGGGCCGCCGCCGCCGCCGCGTATAGCGCGGGAACCGCGCGCTCGCTCCGCGTTCCGCCGATCCAACGGCGAAGCCACCAGCCACAGGGAAAGTGGATTACCGCGGGCAGATCCTGGGGATCGTTTCGTTCTCTCGCCAATTGGCCGGAAATTCTCTCTAACCACCCGGTGGTGGTGGTGGTGGCGGTGATGGTAGCGGTGGTGGTGGTGGTGGTGGTGGTGGTGGTGGTGGTGGTTGTGGATATCGCAGCAACCCCACTCTCTCACTTTTTGCCCCCCTCTCTCACTCGCTCTTCCGCGCACATCCGCTTCCGGTTCACCTCTCCTTCGCACCCTCTCGCCATTCGCACTTGCGCCAAACGCCTACAGGATATTCGTGCAGAATTTCCGAGGCAGCGATAACGTTACCCGCGACCCCCCTGACCCCTCGGCCTGGTGAGTATGGGGCACGAGCCACACATCCCAAGCTCGTAGGTGGGATATAAGCGCCGAGGCTGTTCCTGCATCCGCGAAAATCTCCTCGGCATCCACCAAACCCGGTGCGGTTCTGCGTGTACTGTGTATATGTATATACAGGGTGAAACAAAAGTACTCCGGAGCTTTGGAGGTGGGTTTGTGGGTGGTTCCCACGCAAACGCATATGCGAAGTTTGAGCGTCTAATTCGCAGTAGAGTGGAAATGGCATTTGGTATTGGATTGAAATGTACGTCAGTGAGGAATGCGTTGGACTCATATGCAGATGCAGAGAGTTGGGAGCCTCGATTCGGTGCTGAGTCGAGTCTGTGGGCTTTTCTTTCGCGAACTCAATTTGGTGCGTGTGGATGATAGTCTACTGTTTCATCGGAGCTTTGGGCATCGAAATTCGGGTCTGATGAAGGAGCGGATGGATATTATAAGAAATAAAAAAAAAAAAATCGAACTCGGTATGCTATAATGTCTTCACGGTATTAATCGTGATATTTTAAATTGCGATCGTTGATCATTGGTCGATTAGGGTCCTGATCATCGACGCCCCCATTATTGGCCGATCATCGGCGAGACGATCATCATCCGGTCATCGCTTTTTCGATTTAGACGTTCAAACCAGAGATGCATTTGTGTCGACTCCAGCTACCTTTCTGTCTGCAGATCTTCAGTACTTTTGTTACATCCTGTACATCTTTCACCCTTTAGTAGAAAGAAACCCGAAACTTCGAAGCGTTTAGACCGGGATTTGGAGCGCGTTTCCCCGCGGCGCCCAGTCGCGGCCGATATAAGCGCTGCGGAGAACCTTTGGAGAAAATTTTGCGGGACCGAGGCAAAAAGGTATTGAAGGCTGAAGAATTATCGTCGATACGGCCGCAACCTCCTTTCGCGGGTATTCAACTCTCGGCACGTCGAATACAGCGAGTGTCTTTTCGAGTCCGCGAAAATCTGCCTTCGCTTCGTTCTACGGTTTTATACCGTGTATTTCGCGGTTTTTAAGGGGATGCAAAGGAGGGAACTTCGAAACGTTTACAGGATTTGTATCGACTCGCGCGGAGACTGCGATGAGCGAGGGTCCAAGTAGAAAATTTAGTGGACGGGCGGAGGGGGGGATGAGACATTGAAGGGCGAAGAATTATCGTCGGTACGGTTGCGGCCTTCTTTCTCCGCGAGTACCGAGCACGTCGGAGCTATTCGACCCGGTGGAATTCACCGAGTGTCTTTTTGTGTCCATGAAACTCTTTCCCCGTCGAGCGTCTCGTTCCACCATTTCGTGCTGTGTGTTTCTCGCGTTATTTTTTTTTTTTTCCGAGACTGAAAAGGAAACTTCAAAACCTCCGCACAGGATTTGGATCGTTTCGCGCGTGGACTGCAATAGCGACAGTCTAAGTAGAAAATTTGAAGGGGGCTGAAGACGGGCGGGGGAGGAGCGAGACACCGAAGGGTGAATTATCGTTGGTATTTTTGCGAGCTTCTTTCGAAAAGCTGGTCATGGCGAGGCAGAACCCGCGAAAAAAAAAAGAGAAGAGAGAAGCGATGAGCCGAAGCGAGGGACTATTTTTCTTCGACCTCTCGTCGACGACCCCCGAAGACCTTTCGTTTCGGGCCGAAAGAGAAATAAGGGTGAAAAGCGACGAGTTGTCGATTCCCGGAGTCACGGAATTCGTTTCGGGCAAAAGATTCCAATGTTTTTGGACAGTCGAGCACCCCTCGTCGATATCGGCAGCCTACCCCCTCCCTCCCCCGACCCTCGCGAGCGCCGTGGAAGCACGTGCTCGAGGCTTTAGCTCCGGCCGTGATCGAGGACCGACTTGGCGCCGTGTATATTCCTAATTCTTTCCTCGCCATTTGTCACTTTTTTGCCGGACACTGTGTCGAAATTTGTTTTTTTTTTCTTTCGTTCCTATAACTTTTTCATTTGCCAAGTGAATAACAACATTCCTGGTCATTTTCGCGACGAGCGAAAATTTTTTCTTCGTGTCACTTGATCACAAACTAAATACCGTAGCTATTTGTCACGAAAAATTCGTCGCGAAAAATGTAACCAATTTCAATTTCGTAAGACTCCGAATATCAACGACATCTAATGAACCATAATACATGTCGTATAAAATATCCACAATTTTCCGACAGATTCCAGTCTCCCAAAATCACGAGCCCGGAAGTCGCCCCAAATTTTCTTTCATCATCTCGCAAATCGAATCTGGGCTCCCTCGAATCTTCGGACGAAACAAGTGCAGCATTTGAGCATAATCAACCCCCTCCCCCCATCTCCCATAATAGGTCAGAAAATTGCCAGTGTATCGGAGTCCTCACTTATCCATCCCCTAAGTGTCCAAACGTCATTCGTGTGGAACATAAACCGCGTACATATATATATCACCGTAAATAACACATAAAACAGTGACGTTCCGTGTATGAATATTAACGAAGCGAGACGAAGTGCCGCGCGGTATATAATGCAAAAATAAAAAATAAAATATAACTGAAGAAGAGAACGATTTAGCGCTACCAGAGCTCTCGTCCATTATTCGCGGGTTTTTCGGGTTCCCTGGCAGTGGGCGAACGACATCCACAGCAGTGACCGCGTCACTCGGCCACCCAGAACGGCATGGGGAGGGGGGAGGGGGGAGGAGGAGAGGGGGGGGGGGGGAGGGAGGAATGGAGATCGAAACGACTGCGGGACTGTATAGAATGAAATCACAGAATTGCGTCCTGATTATTCCGGATTATGATGTTGGCTCGGTCCGACCCTTCGTCGTCGTTGACGCTCGTAAAAGCAATGAGCGAGGGTGATCAGGCGCGCCCGCGGCATGAATTCGCGTGGCTCGGCGTCGCTGTCAGTACGGCATTCATATATATTCGAGGGCCAAAGGAGAGAAAGCGACGGGAAAAAGAGAGACCGTAGCGAAACGAAAGATAAGGGCGGTGAGCGAAAGTGGAAAGGGTGCGGACGGTTGCTAAGATTAAATGACAGGGCTTTGAGGAGCGAACCCCTCTCGTCACGGCAGCAACAGCAACAGCAGCAGCAAAACGCCCGTTTGTTTGTCAGCTTGGCTGCCTGTCGGCCTGTAAAAAATCCGCACACCTAACCAGGGAGCCACTGAAAAATAGATGTTTTGTTTGCCCCGCGAATTATGGTGATGCGGAGGGTGAGTCTGCCCGACGAGCGGACGATGAGGAGGAGAAGGAGGAAGAGGGGGGAGGACGACGACGACGACGAGGGGTTGGTTTGTGCGTGGAGAACCCTCGCGCCTCTCCTCCTGGGCGTCCGTAATTGCGCATACTATAACACCTCGGCTATAGTGGACCGATGCATAGTGCGGGGGCGTTGATGATAGCAGGATAGACGCTATCCTGTTCCACCGGGCGCACGTGGCCATTCGCGGTGTGTACACAGCGATGCCAATCCGCTATGTGTCCGCTGCTCACGGTTTTACGGACGCGGGACATTTGTCGCTCACGATAAATATACGTGAACTAAAATAGTAAAGTGAAATAGTTGAGATTTTTCGTTGACGAAAAAATCTCCGTTGCTTCGGCACTAAAAAATGGAATAAATGACAAAAAAAATTATATTTCTTTTACACAATTTGTAATTTTTTTATTGCACTATAATTGTAATTGCACTACAATTGGATTATAATTTTTTTATAGTGTAACAACTAGTTATAGGTGACCGATGCATAGTGCGGGGGCGTTGATGATAGCAGGATAGACGCTATCCTGTTCCACCGGCCGCACGTGGCCATTCGCGGTGTGTACACAGCGATGCCAATCCGCTATGTGTCCGCTGCTCAGGGTTTTACGGACGCGGGACATTTGTCGCTCACGTGAAATATACGTAAACTAAAATAGTAAAGTGAAATAGTTGAGATTTTTCGTTGACGAAAAAATCTCCGTTGCTTCAGCACTAAAAAATGGAATAAATGACAAAAAAAATTATATTTCTTTTACACAATTTGTAATTTTTTAATGGCACTATAATTGTAATTGCACTACAATTGGAATATAATTTTTTTATAGTGTAACAGTCAGTTATAGTGGACGGATGCACAGTGCGGATGCGTTGATGATAGCAGGATAGACGCTATCCAGTTCCACCGGCCGCACGTGGCCATTCGCTGTGCGCACACAGCGATGCCAATCCGCTATGTGCGCTGCTCACGGTTTTACGGAAATGCGACATTTTTCGCGCACGGGAAATACTGCACCTTGTGTAACCGCTCTCGACCAATCACAGCCGTTGTATACAAACGCCCGAACTGTACGTACACATAGCGACCGAATAATCCGGAGGTTAGAATAAATATGTATGGGCAATTCGGATACGAGATAAGGGAAAAAATCTATATACAGTACAGGGCCGAAAATAAGCGCTTTTGTTCGTTCCACGCGGCCCCGAGTGACCTCGATGTGTCCGCTATGAAGATAACCGAAAGAGCTCGTCACGTTTGCACTCTTCCGTAGTTCCATAAAAAAGACATCGCGTTTTTTGTGGGACTCTTTTTCGGTCACTCGCCGAGCGCGCGGTATATACGACAGCTTCGCGCGCGCGCGCGCCGCTGTGATTATTGGGCTTTTAGAGTTTTCGTGCGGCGACGGGTGGAGATTAAGTAGGGTAGATTGACTGATTTTCGAGAGAGCGTTCTACTTTGTAGCGTCGGCCGAGCGCTTTACCGAAAATTATCCGTTGAGTGTTTGAATTAATTTTTCGAGTATACTTTTAGCTACTGCTGCTTGGCAGTATTTTTAGGGACACTTGAAGTAAAACCGGGAGTCTCGTCATTTCTTATCTGTACTGTGATTCGTCACTTAAGCGGTCCCTGAAAAAAAATCGGTAATTGCCAATTATTGATTACCGATCATTGGTCAAATCTGCCAAATCACCCTTTTCAATTACAATTATTTTCCCAAACATTCTTCAAATTTCCCAAAACTAAAAAAAATCACAAAAATAGCAAAACGCCAGCAAAGAAGTCAAATCAAACTCTCAGTCAGTGGCGCCGTAATCGCAATCTCAAACGCGCTTCACATACACATCAGAAAACCTTCGCCTTGCTCATCGCAAGCGCAATATAAAATCATTTCAGCACCAAACAACAGCCGCGTTTCGTACCCCGCGGGCAAAAAGTCCTCGCGCCGTATGTCCTGCTCCGTTGCGCACAGTCGCAACTGCGATCAGCATATGATACGCGTAGAATTCGGATATGCGCGCGCGGAATCCCAGCGCGCGCGGAGGGAGGCTACGTTTTCGCTCTTTGTGTTTCGAGAGCTCCCAAGAGGATAATTGGGACAGCCTTTGGGATTTCAATTTCACTCCGGCGACGGCGGCGGCGGCGGCTCGGGTCTTTCTTCTCCGACGAGGCACATAGTTCATACATACATCCTATATACATATATCCCGTATACAGGCTGATTCAGAATGATTTAGTCAGCCGTTGAGAAAACATAGTTAACCATCTCGGGAACAAAGTTACTTATCCTTTTTTCGTAATTCGCAATATCTATTTATTTACAAGCAGAAAAAAAATTAACCAACGGGGACAAAAAAATGAATAAATATTTAAAAAATACTATTTATTCGTAGTATTTATAGTATTTTTTAAATATTCGTTTATTTATGTTCCCATTGGTCTACAGATTTATTTGTGTATTTATTTGTTCCCATTGGTCTATTTTTTTTTATTTTCAATAAATAAATAAATATTGCAAATTACGAAAAAACGGCTGACTAATTTCGTTCCCGAGGTGCCAAACTATCATTCCTCAACGCCTGACAAAAACATTCTGAATCACCCTGTATATACACAGCGGACGAGGCGTACGAAACGCACATACGACAAGTCCGGAGCCGTTTGCACTTGTATTTTGTTTCTAGTTTGCATCCCTAAGTACTTCGGGTGCGCCGTCGTGCGCGAGAGGACCGAGCTTACTCGCATTTTCGCTTCCGCGGAAGCGACGCGCGCGCGCGCTGCTCGCGCGCGTTTACACGTGCTTTCGCATAAATTTACACGACGAAAGCAGAGGCGCGTAACAACGAGCGTCCTGCACCACACAACTATAGTCTCCTCCCCCCCCTCCCCCTCTCCCACCTTCCTCCCCTCCACCTCCTCCTCCCCCTCCTGTGTTAACTTTATAGTGCACATAGTCTCGCTATATATGTATTATTATAATATTATAATGTACAGTTACAATCTTGAACGAGCTCACGCGTGAAATTACACGAGCAGCGCCGCCGCCGTCGCGCGCCCGGCACTTTGCTACCGCGTCCCAGAGCTTTTACCCTGTGCCCAAGGAAAATCACTATGCCAACGTCGTGTTCATATTATACGCATAGGTATATACGTATATTACATATTTTGCGGTGTGTGCTTGTCTGTCTGTGTGCGGACGTAAGTAGGGGTACTTCGGAGTCACCGAGGCCGCGCGCAGCTTTATCACGCGCTGCAGCAGCAGCAGCCCGACCGAACGATAAAATGCCCGGTGAGTTAGTGCGAAAATTTCTCAAAACTTCTCTTCTGGGCCGACGCGCCCGCGTGCAGAGCCAAGACACTGCCGGAAAGTTCCAGCGAGCGAGTGAGAGAAAGCGTTGTACACGATCGTCGCTCTATACGCGAGGGGGTGGTACCTCCCCCATCCTCCCCCCCCCCCACAATATAATGTGTCTCGAGCGTGCAAACGCCGGTTCTACGGTCTTCCACGTGGAGGGGGGGGGGGGGGGGGGGAAATTACATTGTTACAATTGATTCTGATTACAGTCGATGAAGAAGACGGTTGCGAGGAGAGTCGGAGAGCTCGACTCCTCGGTTGGCCTCCTTGCGGCGTATAATGGGGTACACGCTGCGTGAGGAGAGCTAGGCGAGCTCGTTCAGACAACTGTTTATAGTTGGCCGTTATGGCACAACAGTATAACATAATAGTCGCGAGGGTCTGCCCCCCTAAGTAAGGCTCCGTTAATGCTTCCAGGTAATTCTCGACTGGTACTCCTCCTACCTCTTCCTCCTCCCTTACGCCCTCTGTATTCAACGAACCGGAAGTGGTGTTGGTGCTAGTCCTGTGCACACACTCGCTCGGGTAGTGGGTATATTAATCCACCGCGCGGATATGTACGAGTGTCGAATTAGCATCCGCCACCGCCGCCGCCCGAGTAGCAGTAATATCCGAGTTGAGGGTGGTGGTTTTTTTTTTCTTTCTTTTATTTCCACCGTTTAGAGACCGATTCCCATCACGGAAAAAAATAATTTTGAATTTTTTATAGGTGTGTAAATAGCAGCTGCGAGTCGACTGGGAAAGGTTTTTTTTTTCCTCCAGTTTAGCATTTTTTATTTTCGAGTACTCTAATCACAGGTAATGAGAATGAATTGATTTTCTAATTATTTTTTTATGCGCAAAGGAGTTTCGGAGTTACAGATTGTTAGCATTGATTTGGGCTTTGAGTAGTGAGCGTCGTAAATAAGCTGCGCTGTCATTGGCTGTGAGTGGCGATATATATTTTTTCAGCGACTCGCGAGTCGCGAGAGAATGAAAAATATATGTGTCTCATGGTATCGAGTTGACGATAAAGAAGGGAATTAATCACTTATGTTGCTGCGTTTTTATGAAGTGGAAAAAGTCGAGAGATTTTCCTTGTTGACGAAAAAAGAGTCGTTGGCGCTGGAAAGTAGAATGAACGATGTAAAAATAAAGACGACCGACGAGAATCCGTTCGACACGAGAATTTATCGTCGTCGACGTGTCTAAGTGCCGGGGAATCAATTGCGCGCGAAAATTGGCGACATGTGTCGGTATTAATTAATTCACGTAATCCAATGCCGAGGCGTAACGCGACACAGGTTGCGCCGTATTTCGCTCGCGTAACCGAAATTAACCTAATCGAGGCTGCGTAATCGTCGTTCGTGTTCGATCCTCCCGGCACTGTGTCCCGATCGATGGGCTCGCCGCTGCCTCGGGTCCCTCGCGCGTTTCGAAGGGTCGCCGCGGTTAATCGATCGAGCGTGCTCGCGGATCTCGCACCTGCGCTCGGGTCACATCGTCGGCCCTCTCGTTCGGCACTTATCGATCGTCCTTAACAAGATAAAACGTTAATAATATCCTCGGCAGTCGTCAAGACTCATTTCGCCCGTCTCGCATACGGATTTTTTTTCGCGATAAGACCATTTTGACCCCGACGTCGTTGATACAAAGCGTCCCACGCGTTCGGCCTTCGAGCCTCTCGACGTTATTTAATTCGCAGTCGAGAAATCGCGCGCCAATAATCGAGAGCTCGCATCTCGTCACGATTTTCGTTTCACCCACCGTAAATTCGCAGCCGAACGCGAAGATTAATTATCGCCGATCGCCCCTAACAGGATTATAATATCCACGTTGATAATATCCAGACCCGATGATTATATTACGTGTTTGGTGATAAAAAAAAATCTCAGGGATGGGGGTAGGGGGTTTGAACTATTATTTGGTTGGTCGATTGGTCGACGTCGACCGACGAAAATGACAACCACCTTTCTATCTCTCTCGCCACTATTAATTCACCGCGATAATCGAGTATCAAGATCGCCCATAAAAAATAACGCCGCTGTGCGTTTCAACCGCCCGAATCGATTAATCACGTTATAATTAAACTCCCGCTAAATTCATCAAAACACCAAAATCGTGCTCGCCCGAAATCCAAACGAAACGCTTTGCACTCGTCATTTCGTACTAAATACACGTTTATTCGACCGCGAAGATTAATTAGCGACGCGTCCGCGACGATGTTTTTGGGCGATTAGGTCGTTTGCGGGGGGTGCCTACATTACCGACCGAGCGAGCGGTACATTCGGTGGGCGATTCCGATGGGTTTTTACGGCATCGGTTCATGATCAACTAATCGTTCTTGTAATCGAACCACGACAACAGCCCCGCGCCGACACCATCAGGACCCGAGAGCCGAAGTAAAACGCGGAGAGCGTACGGCCAAAGCCCACAGGAGGTTAGCCCGAGAGCATGCGACGCGTCCGAGGGAGGACGGAGGACGAGGGAGAACGGAGGACGGAGGAAGGGGGATATGAAAAAGTGGCGTAACGAGAGCATCGCGTGTTCGTGCCCCATTAATCGTCGCTCCCTCGGTTCGTCCGCTGGTTCTTGGTCCCCGCGTGTCTCCTCCCCCGTCCATCCGCTCCCCCCTCCCCTCCCCCTCAGCCTCCGCGCCCCTCGAATCACTGTCACCAGGGGTTAACGCGACCGTGCGCCGAGGATTTTCGAAAGTGTCAATGTCACCGGGCCCTCGCGGACTATTTAGCTCCGCCTTCTCTCTGTCATCCCTGAAGAATCGCATCGTTGCGCCTGTGTCCGACTTCTCTGTATGTATGTATATATATATATGTGTGTAGAGATGTAGATATAGAATTTGGATGTATAGGTATATTATACACACCGTTTTCATCTATATCCCCGACGAGTCTCCGGCGGCGCGATATCCAGCCGGTGTAATTATGACGGAAAGTTCCGAGGCCAGAGAGGAACGCCGGAACGAGGAGACCCGGTGAGACACACCGGAAACCAGATTTATCGCGAGTCGCAACGTCGTAGCTGGGAAAAGTTTGATTGCCCAACGGTATTTCCACGACGCGGAAGAGCAACCTATTCTTTTCCTCTTTTTATTTTTTTTATTTTTTTTTTTCGTGTCTTTGCTGTCGCCTCTCTCTTGCTCCTCTGGGTTCCATCACTTTTGCTCATCAATTTTCCTACGTCTCGTCTCAAGGCTGGAGAACGCCAAGCTCGACGTCCTCGTGTTCTACCTCGTTTGCGACTTCACAGTCTCGCGTCGTTTCGTCCCTTCCGGGTAGCTAGCTTCTGGGTTTTCTGTCTCCCGGGCGGGCGGACGTCTGAGGCGAGTGCTCATTGGCTGCGGTTCGCACCGGAAGCTTGCGGCGGGGCCTTTCGAACGGAGCGATGACAATGACATCAGCCATCAGCGGTGTACGAGTACAGTCGAACCTTCCACGTCTTGCACTAAGATGGGATAGGTTGGGGGCGTTTTGGAATGTTCAGAACATAAGTGGGAACGAACGAGGACAAGCTAGATGACCCGAAGGGCCAATCACGTTCTTGTATTATCAGCGGAAGCACCGAGCGTTCGAACACGAAGACACGAGTTGTCCTCATCATTTGCATCACTATGAAGAAAAACCAAGATTAGATGTGAGACTCGTCATCGTCTGTGATCCGAACCGGAAGCTTCGTTGAATCCTTCCAAACGGAGCGATGACAATGACATCAGCGCTAAACGTGTACAGTCGAACCTCCGATGTCTTGCACTACGATTTGGTGGGCAGAGGTTTGTAAAATGTTCAGGATAAGTGAGAAAAAGCGAGAACAAGTGAAAGCACACACTGAAAAAAATAATAGTTGTGATTACCAATCGTTGGTCAGAACTATCAATATTTCAGTAACTGCAACCAATATTTTGGTGGATCGAACCAATGATTGGTTATGGGAACTACTAAATCTTCTCAGTGCGTGAAGGGCCGATCAAGTTTGTGAATTATCCGAGAAGGACCGAGACTCGAGCTTTCCTCGTCATTTGCCTCAGTATCAAGAGCAGGAAAATAGATCAAACACGAGAGACTCCACTGTACGTGTACGCAGCTTCCGTCCTCCGTCTCGAAAATTCGCTTTGCGCGACGCTGCGGAGGAGCGATCGCGGTCTCCCTCAAAAAAAGCGATGGAGAGTCCTCGCCCTTCGGTCCCGGAGGGTGCGCGCCTTCCATCCTGCAATTACGCGAATTTATTCTCGACCCTCTAATCCCTTAGAAAATACAAAGCTCCGCCGGCGAAACGCTTCGGCCTCAACGGAGAAACGGTGAATATATGCCCTGTCTGACAGCAGACGAAATAAATATTCAAATTGAAACGTGATTCACTTTTTCACGTGACGTACGTTACTTGCCCAATTTTTGTTCGCCCCTTTTTTCCGAGCTGTTCGGCTTGACGTTGAGCTTGACGCCATCGACTGCTGCTGCTGCTGCTTCTGCTGCTTCGAATCACAAAGAGCGAATGAAAAGATTAAAAGCAAAAGATGGTGGACCAGGGGTAGGGGGTTGAAAGTTCAAAGCTCACTTTTTCCGCGGCACGATGGCTGATGTCGTCGCTAGGGTCTAATTAGTTCTTTGTAATCGATTGATACCTGGAAAGTCGAAGAAGATAAAGCGGAAGACGATGAGGAGATAAAGAAGCGAAGCTGAGGGGTGGAGGGGTTCGATGGGGGGTCCCTACCCCTTTCAGGGTTGAACATATGAAGAGCCGCGGCAGGATTCTGGAGACGTTCGAAACAATTGGTCCTTTCAGTGAGGTAGTCTCCAAGGACTCAGCGACGTTGGTGGACTGCTATAGCGTATTCTACGTGGAAGACTCTGGAATACTGTTTCCCTCTCTCTCTCTCTCTATCTCTTCCTCTTCCTCTTCCTCTCTCCCTTCTCTTTGTCTCCCTCTACCCTTCCACCCCTCTTTCTCCATCGGTCCTCTGCGCCTCTGTTCTCGCTCCCTCTCCACGTTCGCGGTATGGTATAGATATATCGTGGCGTACAACAGAGTGGAGGAACTGTGAGCCGAGAGAACAGCAGAGTGTGGGGGAGGGAGGGAGGGAGGGTGAGGAGGGAGTGGGTGGGGACCACCGGGACGATAATACGGACGATGAAGTGGATAATGCTCGTGCGAGAAGATGGAGAGACAGAGACATTGAGCGAGCGCAAAAGCGAGAAGTGCCAGGCGGGTGGATAATGGGAAGATCATTATTTCCAGGAACAAAGTCGTCGTCGTCGTCGTCGTCGTCGTCGTCGTCGGCTCTGCGTCGTAGTCCTCGGTCGGTCGCGTCTAAGCGCCACAGCCTTAATTAACATTTGGCCAAATCGAAAGGTAGGTAGATATTCTGCCCCGGTTGGGGGTCTCTCGGGCTGTGGTGTGGGTGACCGAGTCTTTGCACCGAATGGAGCGTCCTCTCCCTCCCCGCGCGCGATATTCAGCCTTAACGTTTATTATCTCGCGGGTCTTTCACCCAATTTCTTTGAAATACCCCTTTTCCCCAACCCAATTTTATTATTTTTCACGGTGGGGATGTCTGTAGTCACTTTTGACTCAATTACCGCGCACGGGATATCGATATCATAACCCGAAATGCAATCTTGAGAGTCGCGAGAGAGAATGAAAACGGGGTCACTGATTTAAATGCGTTAGGGAGCCACGCGAAGGTTATTTATAAGTGGAAATACGCGCGAGCTATTGAATTTTCCGACCGGGGTTTGGTTCAATAAAAGGCCTCAGCTTTTTTCATTGCGCTGACTCCGCTCGACGTTTTGATTTCGCGTCTCGCGGGAGAAACGAGCGCGCCAAAAGGGCACTAAGTAACTTTTTCAACGCGGTCGGGTGAAACCGAGTTATTAACATAAAAAAAAAATGCTATTTTTGCGAGGTTTACGTACTTCGCTGAAAATGCGTTTAAGGCTGAAATACTTTTGCGAATTTATTCGATGTGAAAGAACGTTTTCGCCGAGGTCTGAATGTCCGTCAAAAAAATGTCAGTTGAAAAATTCGCGAAAACGACGAAAATGGCGCTTCACTCTGAAAAATTCACTGTTGCTGAAAAAAAATATATATCCAGCCTCTTCGAGCGAACCCGTTTCTTGCCACGAGGAACCCGAATCCCGACGAGCATCTCGATCGAAGCACGCGTCGCCGTCTCCGTTAACCAATCCGCCGTCGTCGCCCTAGAACGGCCCAATTTAAATTTTCCCACGGAAACATCGAAAACTCCGCGATTCCGCGGAATTGGCTTTTGTTTTCAAATTACAAAACTCTTCCGGCCACTTTGGAGAGGAGTCCGCCAGCGCTCTCGACGTCGTCGCTCGCGTTACGCGTCGCTATCGCAAAATTGCCGCTATAAAAGTTTCCATCAAATTCGTCGAGTACGAGAAAAAAAAAAAAAAAAAAAAAAAAAACACACACACACACGACGAAAAGTGTATCCGGTGGGGAAAAAGTTGATAAAACGATGTATAATTTCGTGACAAAAATCATCCGCTTTGCTCGATTTGTCGCTCGCAATTAATCTCTTTTCGCAGCAGGACGCAAGGGGGCACCTTCACCCCCCCCTTCCTCCCCCCTTAGGGAAGGGGGGTCGGATAGGCGTGGTGTGTACCCCGCGCGATAATATCGTTACCGGGGTTCCGCAACTACGCCGAGGGCGGGGATGACTTACGACACCGATATGCACACACGGCGTGTGCTACTGCCCCCCGGGCGCGCTCGGCGTGCGTCCTCGGCGATCCTCGGCGTAGTGCGCGAACATCACGTACATCGGGCCGGAAGAACGTATTTATCCTACGTGTTTCGTGCCTCGCAAGTTTCCACAGCAAATTAGCTTTCCGCGAAAATGGATCGGCGTAGGACGCGCGAGCGTAGGACGAGAGCGGCCGGCATAGAGCCGCGGGGGTGGAGGGGGGTGGGGGGGGGGGGGGTGAGAAAGTGGGGGAGGGCCAACGCGGGCCGCGGGGTTCGCGCTCCAAGGGTCGGAGATCTCTGGAAAGCGTCGCGCGACGAACGAAGCGCGAGGGCCCTCGAGAAGGTGGTGGCAAAGTCTGAAACAACGAACGAGAGAGAGAAGGAGAGACAGAGAGAGGTGCGAAAGGTGAAAAGCTCGGCTGTGGAGCCCATTAGAAAGTGAGAGAACAAAGGGATGTAGAGGAAGGAGTAACAGTGGCGCTGTGTCTTCGCGCTCGGTGCGCGCAGTCGAAAGTTTCGGCCAAAAGAAATGGAACAGTGTAAAAATAGGTTTTTATTATTTTGATTATTTCAGCGCTCGCGAATGTCTGAGATATGTTTTTATTGCAGATGCTGACAATTTATACGCATCCAGCTGGTGTGATTTTTTTAAAGCAGCTGTCGCGAGATTTGCGTTAAGTATTAATGTGCGAATCTGGTTTTGTTTCTGTGAGATTTCGAAAAAAAAAAAAACTCGGCGTTTGTAGTTGTAAAAATAGATGTACACGTTCAGACTTTTTTTATGTACGACTAAACAGAAGGAATCGTGAACTCGCGATGATTAAAAATACAGGATTATTTTTGCATAGTAAATTTGGAGAGTTAGATCGTTGATTCGGTCGTTCGTTTACATAGCTCTGTTTTTTCGCGGTTCTGAAATAACGAAAAATACCAGACGCTTCGAATTCGCTCGTGTGACAGCCTCGCGTTGTGTCAACTGATCCGGTAAATCAGTATGACAGTCGTTTATAAAAAAAAATCGAGCATACAGCGCAACGAAAGACACTTTATTGTATTAAATTCGGTTACTACAAACGTCAAAACCGTCAACCTACTCATCTGAACAACTTTTTACTCGTCGCCCACAAAATGCCGTTTAAAATCATGTATTCGTCTTTCCCAGCCGATCTTCTTCTAACCTCCAAAATTACTCTCTCCCTTCCCACAAATTATCAATTACCCAACCTCGAAAAATTGTTTCCCCCTTCAAAATGTTAATTCCTCTAACTGCCGTGAACCGTTCAATTTTTCATTTATATCCGAGAGCGTGTTTTCAAAATTTCGTTGACGAGTGCTAAGAGGGGTCGAAAAAAAAAAAAAGTTCCAGCGGCGATGACGCGTCAACGGGAGTGATAGAGAAAGAAACGCGAGTGGAGAACGAGCGTCAAAACTTTTCGCCGGTATAACGCGTTATCGAATTAAACCCGGGGCTCGTTGCCGCATACACTGTAATGGAAAATTCAAATTACCTGTTAAAACGGACTACTCTTCCGGGCGATGTGGGCGCGAGTCTGTCGGCGGTGCGGGGCGGGGGGGTAGGGGGGGGGGGGGGTAGGGGGCTATCGCTAATTGAAGGAGAACGAGTGCTCGAGCGTGCCGAATACCTCCGACAGCGCCCAGGGCGGCGTGGCGAAGGGGGGCGCGGACCTCGGGGGTTGAATTCAGCCAACCTGTGCTCGCCATACCCGCTGACTTCACCTGCTGACGGGCGGGCTTCATTACCTGACTTTCGAAGGTTAACCTACCCGCGGCCCCTTAAACATCAGCTTTTATTGGTAGTTTCAGTTACTTAGTTTGCTTAACGAAGTGAATATGCGCCCCCCTCGCGAGACCAATGAAACTACCCTGTATTATCAATTGCATCCTCCTCCATTTACCTCAGCTTTCTAAAGGCTCCTTTTCGCCGATGTAACATTTCATTTTACGACGTTGTAAAAGCGCGAGCCACCCGGCATTTCCATACCGCTATTTTGTCCGCCAGTTTTTCTTTTTTTTTTTTTTTTTTCATTTCCATGCCCTTCGCATAGTGTACACTTGAATAAACGTTGGAAGTGGAGTCTCGTATCTCTTTCCAAGACGCTGGTAACGTTGAAAAATGACTTTTTTCTCGAGTCACACTGAGAATCTTGGAAGCCGCGTTATCCGCGAGAAAACTCGCGAGTTGAGAGAGACAGTGAAAAAAAAAAAAAAAAAAAAATACATCTCCAAGAAACAAATTTTCCAACCCTCGAGGTCGTGAATTAAATCATTTTAAAAGTCACTCGCAGCGATAAATATCTAACGGTAACATTTTTATCGTCTCACTAACAGTTTTTTACATTGACCACAAATTCCTCATTGTTTCCACTTAGTAATTATAATAATCAGTCCTCAGTTTCTTTGGACGCAGCGTCTTATTTACCTGCATAGCGTCGCGTTCAGCGAAACAATCGAGTAGAATTATTATTTAATTACAGAGCGTACAATGCGACGCGACATCAATATTCGCTCCTCTCGTCCGTCGTTCTCGTTGTCGCTGTGACAGTGAGACACTTATTCTTTCAATTTCCATTCAATGCCGCATTGATGGAACTGAATTGGTAATATCGATCGAAATCGATTGCGGTCGCCGCCGCGCGTCCGTCTGTGCAGCAGCAGCAGGTCGCCGGTAGACAGTGACTCTTGGTCGGCATTTCTCACCCTTCGCACTTGTCCCTCCCCCCTCCCCCCTCACCCCTCCCTCTTACCCACATCCGTTCTCTCTCCGCGAGCGTTTCTCAAGCCTTCTCCAGTTCGCGCCCTTCCTCGAGTTTCCTGAAGGCATCGCGTGTACTCCGAGCAGCACTCGCTTCCCTCTCCTGCCTCGTCCCGCCTATACATCTCTTTGGTAAACCATGATCCAAGCGTACAAAATACCCGTCTCTCGTCCTTCGTGCGATGGGAGGGATGGGGATGAGATCCCATCCCACACCTCTTCAATCGCGAGATTCGTAAAATCAACGCATAGCCCCTAAATCATACTAACATCGCGATTTATCTCCCCCCTCTCTCCCCTCCCCTGTCCCGCCTTATCTTCAAACACAAACTTTCTGACCTGCTGCACGACAGATGATGTTGCGATAGCCCAGAGTGTGCGTCGTGTGTGAGTACGTGGCGAGAGTCGGTATCACCGAAGAGAGGAAGAGCTGAGTGAGAGAGAGAGACAGAGAGGGAAGAGGCGAGTAGCACCGAAATGACCGGAAAATTTCGCCCATCACAACTCGCGGAGCGAGATCGCAGCAGCTAGGAGCGACGAGCGGGAGGAGGGGGAGGAGGTATGGTGAGACCCGAAACGCTGCACGACGAAATGCGAAACGAAGAACGAAACGAAGAAGCGAGAGACAGAGATCGAAGCGCGAGGCGATAGGATATACGGCGCGTGAGGGATACCGACAAGTGGGGTGAGGCAGAGGGGTTGAAGGGGGAACGGGGGTAGTGGAGTTGAGGCGGGCTGCGAGGGGGGTAAAAGTGCAAAAGCAAGGGTTGACAGTGCGCAGAAGAGCGAGAGCGAGAGCAGTCTCGCTCCGGTCCTCTCTCCCCGCAACCCCTTCATCCCTCCATCCCTCTTTCTCCCTTTTCCTCTCTCGTATCTCTCTCCCTCTCTCTCTCCCTTTTCCTCTCTCGTTTCTCTCTCCCTCTTTCTCCCTTTTCCTCTCTCATATCTCTCCCTCTCTCTTTCCCTCTTTCTCTCTCCCTCCCTCTCTCGCTCTCCCTCGTTCCTCTCTCTCCCTCTCACCCCTGAAAACCGCGACAGGGGTGTGCGAGGGGTGTGCAACCCTCCGCCGCCACCGCCGCCGCCGGGAGAGCGCGTGAGATCGAGCGAAGCGGACGCCCAGCGTCGGTGGCTGCGCGAGAGGAGGATGAATCGCGTTGGCAACGCGGGTACGCTCCGCGAGGGAGGGGGTAGAGGTTGAGCGAGGCGGCAGGGGAGGCGGCGGGAGCGAGCGGCGAGCGGCGGGGGTATAGGGAGCAGCGAGGAGGAGGGGGGAGCGGGCGGACGTGCGGGCGGGCGGCTCGGCGCGAGGGTAAAGGGAGAGAGGAAGGCTCTGACTGATCGTAGACGAAGAGCACGCTTGCGCGGATCCCGGGCGGGCGCGGGCAGTGCCACTGGAGCCCGGCGGTTCAGAGCTTCGCCCGGGCGTCGGGACGACGGAGAGCGCGCGGCCCACCCGAACTTTCCCCGTGTAACCCATAACCCGCGCGCAACGCGAGCGCCGTACCTAACGCGAATTATTCAGGAAACAAATCAGTGAAGAGATTCTGGGCATCACGCACACGACGACGCACACGCACAGCCATCACACACACACACATATATACATATACAGATATACAGACAGAGACGGACAGACGCACGGACATTCGGCTGCGTGCGAGCTCGCAGTTATCTTTGCCACGGCAGCGCCAACGGATACATAAAAATAGTAACAGCCGCCCCCCGCGGCGAAGACGAGACACCGGGGCGCTCTTTATCCGCCAGTCTGCGGCGCAATCTCACTCCGGGTGCGACGTGACGCTGCTGCTGCTGCTGCTGAGCGAGGATCTCACCGCGCGAGCGATACTCGCGGGGATAATTCGAGGGACAGAAATATACACACAGACGCGAGTAACGATTTTGTGCGACGAGTGATCGGTGCGTGAAAAAGTTTTTTTCTTTGCCGGATTTCGTTGCAGAGTTTTGAGTTTGTCTCCTGGTGAATACGAGGGTCGTACGTCCGGTGGGTGAACCAAAGTGTGGATACGTGAATAAAAAAATTGAGGGATCGAGGGTCAAAGAGTTGGACACGGCGCGGGTGAAGGAGTCAGGGTGAAACCCGCGGCGTGCGTGTGTGAAAAAAAAAAAAATAATGCGGCGCGTGTGTGATGCACGAGGGTGGCGCGAGTGCGAGACAACGACGACGTAGGCGACGACGTAGTGGTGGAAGCGGAGACAGGAGCAGCAGCAGCCGGGGAGAGCCGATCGTGAGAGGCGCGATCGGCGGATACGTCGAACGGTACAGCGGCGAACAACGAACGACGTCGACGTCGCGACGACGACGACGTACGTGCGGACGTCGCGCGGCGGGGGCCAGCATCGCGTCGCGAGAGGCGCTCGCGGTTATCGCGGGATATCACGGATGGACCGGCGAACGGCGGTACGCGGGTGCAGTTGTCACTACAGCGATAACGATAGCAACGACAGCGGCAAAAGCAAGAAAAACAGCAACAACAACAGCGAGAAAAGTGAAAATTGCCATTGGTGGACGAAGCACTGAGATGGTAGTCGAGCCATGGTCCTCGTCGTCACCATGAGGACTCCCTCATACGTAAACTACTACGTACTCTGCCTCGTGTGTTGGATCCTACTCGGAATCACTGGTAAGAAATATTCGCGAAACGAGGCGAAGAGAAGAAAAAAAAAAAAAAAAAAAAAAAAAACACAAAGTGAGAGTCGTTCTCTCGATCGATGCGATCGTCGACAGTGTCGATAAGATAAAAGATGCGGGTGCATTGTGACGAGGTTTCTGTGACGGTGATGCCGAAAAAAGGGTGCGCGAATGGTCCACGATATATAGCACATTCAACGGTTATTACACATCCTGTATACATAAACACGTTATGTATATGTGTGAACGAATATATGTCGCACAGGATGTGTCGTGGCATATAGTGCAACAGGATATATCTGCATCTGCGGCGTTGAGGCGGCAGGTCGACGTAGTAGATGTATATCACGATAGGGATGATAGTACGCGATAAATACGTGTACGTGACATATATCGTGGCGAAGATAGGGGCGGAGGATGCGGGTTCGAGGGATAG
Source organism: Itoplectis maculator (assembly GCA_964034905.1). Classification (NCBI taxonomy): domain Eukaryota; kingdom Metazoa; phylum Arthropoda; class Insecta; order Hymenoptera; family Ichneumonidae; genus Itoplectis; species Itoplectis maculator. Next base: position 11,630,273 of record OZ035856.1, on the reverse strand, counting down.
TGTGACGCGACAAAGATATCACACACACACTCGCACATTCACACAAAGGAGCGAGAGGGAGAGGGAGAGGGAGAGGGGAATCTATATATACATCACCATCGGCATAACCACCGGCCATTAGCACAGTCACCCCACCTACTCGTAAGATCAGTGCACTGCGCGAAGTACATAGTACACAGGGGGCGAGCGAGCGCCACTGTATCTTCGCATTTCGCATTGGAATTCGATAACCCAGGAGCGTGCGAGTGAGACAGAGAGATACAGGCTGCGAGAGACAGAGAGGGACCCAGTGAGAGGAAGAGAGTGAGAGAGAGAGGGACAGACCGAGGTCATAGGGTCAATGAATTCGCCTCGCCGCGATCGCCTGGCCCGAGAGCGTGTCAACCCCGTTTTCCGGTATAATTGTATACACACACCGAACCCTCCCCCCCTCCCGGAGTCCATTGTGTGTCGCGCGAATCGGTTGTTCAGCTCTCCTCGTTGCCCGCCGACGCGAGGCGGCCGCTTCCCCGGGTCTCCTCGGTTGTCGCGGTGTGGCGCTCGGCCTCCTCTCCGAAGAGATCCGCGAGGAAGTGGAAGAGCAAAGTGGGACGTGCTGCTCTCCTCTGTCTTTCTCTCTCTGTCTCACTCTCTCTCTCTCGCTCTCCGACACGACTCGGGGGAACAGCGCGAACGACGATGGACGGGTCGATATAAGTAACTCGGCGAAAAGACGAAGGAAGAGGGTTCGTGAAATTTCATTGGATTTTATGTGGTCGCGACGTCGGACTCTTTTTTTTTCACACTGTCACCCAGTGGAGCATTTGTAACGTGGGGCACACACGGCGATGGACCGGCGGTGTGACGTAGCACTCGACGCTACATATCTATAGTGTGTGTGAGTGTGAGTGTGTGTGTGTGTATCGAGAGAGGGGAAGTTTCGGTAAAGTCGGGTCGCCGGACAACACAGTCGGTATTCTGGTATCGGAGATCCGGGGGTGGCGGCTCGAGGGACGAGGCGGTGGGTGGAGAGGAGGGTGGGAGGGATGGAAAGAGATTGTTGGTCGACGGATTTGGGTCAGACGTATGTGGCTGTAGTCCAGAGCGAGAGGAGGCACGGAGAAAGCGCAAAGGGAACGAAGAAAGAGGGACGGAGAGATGGAGATGGAGAGTAAGAGATAGAGGGAAAGCTCGAAGAGAGACAGAGATAGAGATGGATAGTAAGAGATAGAGGGAAAGCGAGCGAGAGAGTCGGATGTTGGGAATCGGGTCGGATTGATCGCGGGCAAAGATTCGATACGCCCTCCTTCACTCGTATCTCTGTTGCCTCCTCACGTTCCACACGTTTCTCTGTCGAAGTACATCGAGCGACGGTGGTCGAAAGACCGAAGCCGGCAAAGGGGAGACGTGTGAGTTGTGTGAAAATCCGGACTGCGTGAGAAACCGGAAAGGTGGTCGCGGAGGGTCGATGGCGAGTCTTCGAATTTTCGACAATGGATCATGGGTCGCAAGTCGGCCGCTGGAAAAGATTTTCCCGGAGTGCTCTTACCACTGTGGCTACCACTACGCACCGTTCGTCAACCCTCCCCTCCTCCACCCTCCACCCTTACTTTTCTCCCTCCACTGAGTTAAGAACCTCGCGCCCATATTCGCTGTGTGTACATCTCGCGGCTGTGAGAACCCATTCTTCGGCTGTATTTCTTCAGCGACAACACTCGCCGCACGGGTGGCACTTGAAAATGGAGGCTGTGTATGTGTGCGAGTGTGTTTGTACCTGTGCGGCTCGGTTTGCTCGGCGAGGTGTCGGATCTGGACCAAGCGCCAACGTCGTCACGGCAGCAGCAAGCAGCAGCCCCTAAACCGGCACCCTCTGGCGTCGATTTTCTCGCTTCGTCTCTCTTCCAGCCTCCGACCTCTTCCAACGTCACTTTCTTCTCTCTCTCTCTCTCTCTCTTTCCTCCTCTTTTGCTGGTCCTTTTGGGCCTGACGTATTTTTCTTTCTCTCCGGGTCACACACTTTTTTTTTCAACCCCTCGTCCACGCTTTTCCTGGCCTTTCACGCGGCTCTACACTCTCCCTGTCACTGCCTCCTTTCTCTATTTCTCTTTCTTTTTCGCACTGTCTTTTTCGCACTCTCTATCTCTCTCTTTGGCGCGCTCACCCCGGCGAGTTTCGTGATTGAATAGATCCTGACGGGCCTTTACGGGCTCGCGAGTCCCTCGCGCGATTTTATCTCGTCTGGAAGGTCATTTACCGTCACGACGGTTTTCAACACCAACAGACAATTTTCTACGTGCTTCGAGACGTGGACGCTGCTACGTCCGACGCTGCTGCCAGCGGATGCGCTCCGAGTGTCGAGTGTATTCTTGGCCTCGTTTTCGTTTCGCACGTCGCTCGCTGATTCGAGTTCGATAACCCAGATAAACGCTCGAGGATGACGGAGCAGCCACCCCCGCGCACTTTGCACTTATTCGGTCGTGGGCTGTCGTCGTCGACGTCGATATAACGTTTATAACCGTCGGTAAATTAGTATGGACAATCCGAACCCTCCTCTCGTCTCTCAGGATATCTCATTCACTATATACGATCCCCCTGAACGAGATGACGACAATCGACGATAAAAATAGATTTGATCCTCCGTCGTTTCGTCAATTTTTGAGACAGGGGCTTTTTCGGGGTTACGAGGTGCTCGATGAATATATATATATGATGGCGTACGGGGGATGCGTGAGCGAAGTTGAAAGACGCTTCTCACCGTCGGTGACTCTTGGTTTGTGTGTCGGGGCTTCGATCCTCGCAGGAGCTTCGCGACGCGGTTTATTACTCATTCATGTCACGACTTCGTCCACGTCGTCTTCATCGACGAGCCTGGAAATGCGAAGCTGACGCGCTGCAAGCTTGTCGTCATATAATACACATAGCACGACATAGTCAATGAATATCTGGTCACTTATTTATTTTTAAACGTGTTGTCAATGAAAATATCATCATTTATCTGTAACGTTGGAAATACATTTTTTTGTCAATAATAGAATATAATATAATTATTCTATTAAAGGTAGAATTAATTCAGGTCAATTTGACAATCGCCAATATCCAGTTACTTTGATATAATTCGGGACATATCGATTAATCAAGGTAATAAAACTTTTCTCTGATATTTATTATTCATAAAATCGCCATCAATTTCGGTGGAAATAGCAGCGATAATTTAATTCATTGCTAAAAACTGCGCAATTAAATCAGAGCGCAAGAGAAACCCCTAATTTTCAGGAATACTTTGAAAATTCGGACGGTATTCATTTCAGGCGATTAAAAATATACAAAGCTATAAAAAAATGACCAACCTATTTCTGACCGATTCGGTTGAGCCAATCGAATGCCTTACGACGAAAGAATTATCTACTTTTCTTAGAAGAACATTTTTCAGAGAAAACCCTAATTTACAAAAAGACTCTGAAGCTTCTAAAATTCGGTTGGTATTTATTTCAGGCGATTAAAAATATACAAAGCTATAAAAAAATGACCAACTCATTTCTGACCGATTCGGTTGAGCCAATCGAATGCCTTACGACGAAAGAATTATCTACTTTTCTCCGAAGAAAATTTCTCAGAGAAAACCCTAATTTACAAAAAGACTCTGAAGCTTCTAAAATTCGGTTGGTATTTATTTCAGGCGATTAAAAATGTACATAGCTATAAAAAAAAATCGTCAACCTATTTCCGACCGGTTGAGCCAATCGAATGCCTTACGACGAACGAATTATCCACTTTTCTCAGCCCCGTCGGAACAATGAGAGTTTCCACTCGGCCGATCGAAATGTCGAGAATAATCGTCGGCCGTGTCGGAAAAACAATAAACACGACAAAGGCGGAGCGTTAAGTGCGAAGTTGAGGGCTGTTGTTCCGAGTGTTGCGCGGTCGACACGTCCGACAAAGTTGGAGTGCGGCTTGCGTGGCGTAACGATTTACGTAGTTAATTTCAGCCATCACTACTATCGACTGACGCTCCGCGTCTCGCGTTACGCACATTAAGGGGCATAGGGCACATATAGGGCGTTTGTCCGTTCCACAGCGGACCGCCCGGTGCATGCCATGTCGGCAGGACATCGAATTCTCGCCGCCGAACGTCTGCCTTGCGCCAAACAAAGCGCGTAATGATGCACGAATGCCCCGGCGCATACTTATTCATCGCGCTGCGGGGGGGAATGTTTCACACGCGCGAGCGCCGATGATTAAGCGGGCTCCGACATTAAGCGAAAATCGATAACCACCACTTATCCAACTTGGTTGAACGCGCGAGCGGCATTCGACTCGCGCGAGCCGATTTTTCGGGTGCAATTAATCCCGGACGATTATGTGGACGGTCGTTTCGATCGGGGTCAAGAGTTATATATACGTATAAAAGAGGACGTCCGGTATACTATATATGTCCGACTAATTACAGAGCGGAGATAAATATACATTGAATTACATTCTGCGGCTTCGGGATTTTTAACCGCGAAAAATGAGGCAACAGAATGAGCAAATAATCGAATATTTCGGAATTACAAAATCTTCTCGCTGAGTGAAACGTCCGATGGAAATATTCATGTATGTTTTTTTGTTCTTTTGCCTCCGTCGAGTCTCCGTCGTCGTCGTCGACGAAAATTGATGCATCCGGCCCGCGAGACTTTCGAGACGAAGGTTAATGCGTTATCGATTATAGTTTGCCTCTCCGCGAGCTTTTACGTAATCCCAAACACCGCGCGGCGAAAGAGGAATAAAATTCAATATTTACATCGCCTCTCGAAAGTGGGGCGAAAAAAAAAATTGAATTTATTAAAACTTTCCGATAGCTCGCGCGCGCGTCGTCGAGATTAAATAAAATTCCCGCTGAATAACACACTGATAACAAAACAGCGAAAAAAAAAAAAACAAAAAAAAATCGAGCACTCGAACGACGGTGTAAAAACGAAGCCCGTTAAAAAATCCGATAAGGATAATACGTTTTGCCATTACGCGCCCGGTTGATCGTTGACGTCGACGTTGAATGCGGCAGTAAAAAAAAACGTGTGTCCCGAAGTGGCGTATCGTATGGCGTCGATTTATCACGGGGGTAAAATATTTATCTCGATGTTGTTGATAGGGGTTGATTGAACGATGACAAAGGGGTTGCAGCGGGCGGAGGGTCGAGGCGCAGGGAGAATGAGAAAGAGCGGAAAATTGTGCTCTCGTGAAAAGCGATAATTGGTGATAAAGCAAAGTCCTCGTCAAGGGCTCGCGGGTATGGAAAAGCCATGGGTAGGTCGGACGCGAAGCCGCGCTTCGAAAATTCCATAAATTCGCGTGTGGATCGAGAGCAGCCGAGGCGGTATAACGGGCGCCGAGTAACGGGCGCCGTGGGTGCGTCGGCCATATGTATATACACGTTGCGTTGCATGCGCTTTGCGAAGTGCCTCGCGCGCCTCTACGTCCCGTAAATTTATTTACGAGCTTTTCAAATAAGGCGGAAAAACGGGCCGAGAGCACAGAGCAGATAGCAGTCCTCGACTTTGCCACCTTTGCTGTCTCCTCTCTCTCCGCACATTTCCCATCGGCTTCCCTTGGTTGCTTCGTGAGCCCTGCGCTTTTTATTTCACACTCCCTCCGCTATTCCCGTCCACTTTACTTTTTCTCTTTCTCTCCTCTGCCTTTTTTTTCGATGTCGCTGGACTTTGCCTTTTTCTCGCGCGTTCCTTTTTTTTAGCCCTTAATCCTGCCTCAAGGGAAATATACGTTTCCGCGGAGCGACGTTGGCTTCCATTTCCGGAGACTTTACCCCTGCGTGGAACCCGCACGGGCGACCCCCCCTCCCCCCTCCTCCCCCCTCCCCCTCCCCTTGCCCTCTCGACGACCGCCGTAAGCCCTGTCCTTGATACGTAAGCAATTCCACCTGCACCCGGGAAACATGTACTTTTGTGCGATGTGCGCGATCCGACGTCTTGATAGCGTGTTACCCCCCCCCCCCCTCCCCCCTCTCCTTTCTCTCCTTCCTCTTCTCGACTACCCCCCACTACTTATAGTATCGATTCAGTAGTTCCGCGCAACGTCATTGCCGCCGCACGACGTCAACGGCATTTTCTCGAGTTACGTCGACTTATCTCGCTAAACACGGATATATCCATTAACTGTAATTTCCGCGGAGTCGTTTAACGCCGAGAATATCGAGCCAAGAGGCTTGAACTGCTATAGAACGATTTTTGCGAAACGTTCGATAAACCGAGATTTTTTTACTCCCCCAACGAAGTTCGTAAAAAATATATTAAAAAATTCGCAGTGACGGTAAATTTATATCGATTACCATTTATACCGGGCGATAGATTTTTCGACGTTGCGAATGTTCAATGTCGATCGGACGAAAATTATTTTCCACTTGACTTCGTCGGTCGCCGTTGCAAAAAAAAAATGAAAACACGTTAACTTCGAGTTCGATTAATTCCACCGAAAAACTCGACGAAATCGCATTCATTGTTATTGCCCGGCAATACGATATCAATTTAGTTTCGCGGTGCAACAATATTCCGACACCTGTTGCCCGGCCCTGTGTCCGCGTTTCTGCATTTTATTTTTTATGAATAATAAATCGCGCGTTTATGCGCATGTGTACCACCGTCGGTGGAACCAGCGAGAAATTAATCACAATATCTGCTTTTATTTCGAACAACGGCAAATCAAAGGCAATTTATCGTCTCCCCGGTTAATACATATATCTTTTTTTTTTTGTCTCGCTGTTCACAATTGGAGTCAGCTGAGCCGATTTAACGGAATCACAAAAAAAGAAATCAATACGTTTGTCGCGCGACGATAAAACTCGCGGAAAACTCTAATCCTGCTGCGAGATTCGAGTTTGCAAATTATAAGTCCCCCCCTTTTAGCCCCCCCTCGAGTGTTACGAGGGATTCCATCGGAATTGAGCGAGTGAACCATGGAGCCCGCCGAGATAGGACAGAGATTTTCGTTCGGGCCAGTGCAGTGCTTGAAACGAAACGCAAGCGCGGCGCCCGCGCTTGATCCGCGTCTGAAGAAGCCTCGGCCTGAGACCCCGGGATTAGTATCCATTTCCGCGCGGCGCGCTTCACCCCCATTCTACTCCCCCCCCCCCCCTCCCCTTTCCTCCCACCCCCTTGGCAGCCGGGTACAACGCGTCTATCTCGGAGGCGAAGAAAGGACTCGACGCGATAGGATTTACCTTGAAAAGTGGAAGATAGTACAGCGAAGCGTGTATATAGAGGGAGGGGGAAAGGAGAGGGGAGGGGGGGGGAGGGATAGAAGAGCTGAGGCGACGAGTCGAGAGCAATGTGTAGATATCGCCGTCGTCTCGGTGTATCCGCTCCTTTCGTCCCGTATGCCCGCACATCCACCGAGTATTATTGGATTATTCCTTCCCCGGACCGGATTATTCTTATTGGGTGGATGCCGCGCGCTCTGGGCACTTCCCAGCGATCTCAGCGACGTAGACGTCGTCGTCGACGGCTTCGGCACTTCCGCTTCACCGGCGACGGAGCAGCAGAGCAGCAGAGCAGCAGCAGGCGGAGGATGTTGAGAGAGGATGGATGGCAGTCGAGTGCGGCAAGCGAAATGGATAAACAGAGACGAAGCGAGTGGACCTCCTGGCTGAAGTGCTCCTTAAATATTTATCGTCAACGAGAACGCGGATATTAACGCCTCGAGTCGAGGCGAGAGACCCGCTTCGTGTTTCCGCTGAAATATTTCGTTGATCCTCGTAACCCAGTCGCAGCTCCGTCGTCGTCGTCGTCGTCGTCGTGTAATATTTACGGGGAACAAAAGGGGGAGAGAGATTGAGAGGGAGACGCGCGTGGCTCGTGTCACGGATTTTCCTTTTTCATTCAAATTTTATTGAGCGACCGGATGAGCTGTCGATGAAGCCTTTTCCACGGCTCGCTTCGCGGCTCTCAAAGAGCTCTGGCATTGAGTCGACAGACGAGAGGAGATAGCGAGGTTGGGTTATTACTCGGGAATGTATTACATTTTTTTATTTTTTTTTTTTTTATTGAGCAATGTTGTCATAACGGGGATGTTAACTCGCGTCAAAGGCGAATTGACGCGAATTGAGCTTCGCAATGCGGAGTCGCGCATTGCCTTTTGTGGATTTATCGGTGCAAAGGATTTTTTATTTTCCTATTCACGCGACTCGTCTGTTGGTCCGATTTATTTGACGTCTTTATTTTTTGCTGGTTTCATGGTGGGAAATTTATTGGTTAGGTCAGTCGAAGTCAGGGAGTGTAATTGTTTTAGTGCCGCCGATAAAATCACTGGAAAGCTTCGACACTTTTGTTGAACAACTGTTTTTTTTTTTTTTTTTTTTTTTTCTTCAAGAGGAAAGATATTTTTCAATGTTACTCCGCGGTGATCGTTGCGGTGCGAAACGTTCGCGGCACTTAAAAGTTGTTACTCACGTGATTTCTCGGGGCATTGTTGAGGTGCGGCTGGAAATAATCCTTTCCTGGCTCGGTGCCTCTTCGTGACCTATTCATATGCTAATTCTCTTCTCCTGGTTAACGAGGCTTAACACTCATATATTTTTTTGTTTTCTTTTTATTTACGTTTTTTTCTTTTGACTTTTGCAGGGGTGAGCACGAGATCGCATTCGCTGGTAAAGAGATACACCGGCCTGTACACGGGTCCCTATTTCGACTCGAACAACCCGAAAAACTTTACCGCCCAGCTCGGCAGCCACGCCTACCTACCGTGCAGAGTGCGCCAGCTTGGAAATAAATCGGTGAGTGTGCAGCGCAATCAGAACAATGTATTCTTCATACACGCATGGCCGGGGCTTTCCATTATTTTCCCCTATTTTTTTTTTTTTCGCGTTTCATTCTCAGCCTCTGCGATTTTCATTTTTTTTTCTCTCTCTTTTTTTTTCGTAACGCTCACAATGCGCGCTTTCAAAATTCCAATCAGTCAGCCCGCGCGTTACCGCACAAGGGACACGGCATCAATAGAGTCACGCAGTTACAAATAGTTGCTAACATTTATTATTTTTTTTTCGTTAAAAAAAAATCACGAAATTTTTCCTACGTCAAACAATCAATTTTTGACGTGTAATCAAAAAACATTTAATTTCACTGTACGAGAAGTTTAATTTACCGCAACGCAATAATGTATTTTTCTAGAGTCACTCTAAAATTCTGCGTCGCAGTGGAACGACGGTTCAACTCGTAGAATGCAAAATACGCGGATCATTTTTGGAATCCAGAGTCCGAGCGACATAACCATTTATTCCTCAGCAAAAAAAAAAGGTTTTGTCCGGGGGGTTTCTTATCTCGCAAATATTTCCAATTCCGCACGCGCGGAAGGCAGCATTGTGTCCATTGTTATCCGAGCGACGAGGATATTCTCCGGCGTTGAAGCTTCCGGTACGTCGGGTGTGCCTCGAAGTACTCAGAACTTTCGCTGTCGAATATAACCGGGACACAATGCTGCCGCGTGGAATATTTTCGCTATTGCATCGAACGAGGAAGACGTTTCTGTTTACTCGAACGAAAACTATACCCCTTCGGGCTTCGCAATCCTCGAGGCCGTCTCCCTCTCGCTCACTCCTTTCTCTCTGTCCCTCTGTCTCTGTCTTTCTCTCTGCTTCCCTCCCTCAATATAGCAGTTGCGGCTGGAAAGGGATGGAAGCTGAGCCACGAAGGGGTGCGGCGACTGTGACGGTCAAGGGGTTCGAGAGAAACTTGAGATAAGCGCCGGGGCTCTTTGCTCTCACCCCCCTTGGCAGCGGTTGGCAAGTATAGTGTAGGCAAGCAAGTCGATGACGACGACGACGACGACGACGGCGAAGTCGAAGTCGAGGCCATCGCCGAGGCTCTCGGAGTATTGTCCGACTACACGCTAAGTAGAAAGAGCCACGTCTGATCACGCCCCGTCGCTTGACTCGAGATAGAGAGATAGAGTGAGAGAGAGAGAGATAGAGAGAGAGGGACGAGAGTGAGATAGCGAGAGAGAGAGAGAGGGAGAGACGAGCCTGGCGCATAAGACTCGCCATTCGCCGCACGATATCATCGATATTCCGAGACTAATCCTGGCGAACTACGGTAATCTAGGATTCGCCGTCGCCGCAGCCGACGCTCGGACCACTCCTTCATTTCTTATCGAACTGGGTCATCGGCCAGTAGAACGAATAATTTTACCGAAATTCAATTCTCATGAATATCGCAAATCCACCGGCGAGGCGCGCGCGCGCAGCAGCAGCGTGGCTTGCAAATGAGATGAAATCGCGTCAACAAAGTGGCGGTGCGCGAACTCGTGCGGAGTGTATATATACATATATACACACAGCGCCGCCCGAGCAGATTGTAGGTCATCGTCGGTGATAATTAATGAGTGCGAGTTGAATTATTTGGCTCGGGCACACGACGGATAATTATATAAATTGAATTATGTTTACGGAGGGGGTCCGAAATTTCGATGCAATCGCCTCCCTCCCCCCCCCCCCCCCCCCCCGCGGTTTTCTCTGTGATATCGTTCGTCGTCACGTTTTCACCGCTTTGGACTGCGACGAAATTTGAATCACGATGGCTTTTTTGTTTTTATTTTGCGAAAATGTCCACATTAATTTTTCCGCCTTGATCGCGTTAATTCAGTTCGTGTAACTTGGCCAGCGGTACGGGTAATCGATATCAGTGACCTCGTGATTTAATTTAACGGTAAAACTCGTTTATCAGTATATATTGACATTTATTTAAAAAAAAATAAATACAGAGTAAATATTTTTCACGTGTACGCAGAATAAATTGGACATAAATTGCCACGGCAATTAGACTGACCGTTTATTCCGTTATATCGTCAATCCTTTCTTCACTCGCGTCTCTAATTATGGACAATTGAACAAATGATTCGAATATCGCAGCTGCAACTTTCAATTGCGCGAGCGAAAAAAAAAATATATCTCGCCGTTCGAAAAACTACGATATTCGTCCGAAATAACCACCTACGCGTAAATCAATTGACCAGTATCAATTCCATCGAAGTAATTACCGACAATCGCAATAAACGCTAATTTGCGCTCGATTCTTTTGCATTGTTCGGACGTTGTTCGTAGAACAATTCGCCGAAGCTCTGTCGAGGCCCATCCCGCTCGCAGTACTGATTGGAAATACGATAGTCTCGAGTATCGCGCGCGGAGGAAACTCGAGATTCGCATAGGGTGCCCGCCAATCGCAAGCTATATCCTTTCAACGCGCAACGCGCGCGCGATTTCGAATCAAAACAGCTGCACCCTCAAACCTTTCAAACGCGAGTTTCGATGACCTGCTTCCTGCGAAAACTTTTTCCCAAACGATTTTTTTCCTCTCTCTTTTTTTTTTATTCCAGTACAACCCAGAAGCTCCTCTCGACTCGCTACACCGACTGACTGTGAATCGCAAATTTTTATTTCGTCTCTGCTTTCAAAGTAAGCGACACAGAGGGAAAGAGACACGCGGCGAGAGTCGGATGGCAGAGTGAGATAGAGAGAGGTAGGAAAGAGAGAGAGAGAGATAAAGCTGTAGGCTTTTCTCGCGAAATTAATTTTCACGGGCGAGGAGGAAGGGTTTTCCAACAGCAGCCAGAGATCCTGGCCCCGTCCGTCGGTCCGTCCGTCGGTGCCGTCCTTTCACCTCTGTGGAAGGCACAAAGGATCCCTCAGCGAAATTGGGACTTTGGCCAACGTCGTCTCACTCTCCCGCGTGTCCCTGTCCGCGTAGTCGTTAGTTTCCCGAAGCTAGGCACTTCCCGAAACCCCGAGACCCTCCCCCCCCCCCCCCCCCGCCCCCTCCACGGACGCTCCTGGACACAGAAGAGTTTCGCGTCTATAGCGTATGGCACGGTCGGCGCACGTCCGAGTCGCCCAGCAGCAGCGAGAGGCTCGGATAGCGCTGAGAGGGGTGAGAGAGGACACTGCGGAGAGCACCTCGCGCGCTCGACGACGACGATGACGACGACCCCCTTGGCCCATTGTGAATACACGCGCAATTAGAACGCGAAACTTTCCGCGACTGTAGGCAACTTTTATTATAGTCGGAAGATCGCGTGAGAAAGCCGTTCGTCCGCCTGCCATCCGCACACCGTCTCCTTCTCTCTCTTTTCCGTCTCACTCTTTTTCTCTCCCTCTCTCTTTCGCTCTCTGTCTCTGTCTGTCCGTCTCACTCTTTTTCTCTCCCTCTCTCTTTCGCTCTCTGTCTCTGTCTGTCCGTCTCACTCTTTTTCTCTCGCTCTCTCTCTTTCGCTCTCTGTCTCTGTCTGTCCGTCTCACTCTTTTTCTCTCCCTCTCTCTTTCGCTCTCTGTCTCTGTGTCTCACTCTTTTTCTCCCTCTCTCATTCGCTCTGTCTCTGTCTTTCAGCTTCACCCCCCCCCCCCCCTCCCTCCCTCCACCCCTCCTCCGGTGTCCCAGTCGCGCGCGATTCTTTCAAAGTGTGACACGAAACGGTATATACAAGCTGTTAATATGCCCCGGCGAAAGCCACCGCGAACTTTGTACTGATCCGCGAAAGTATTCGCGAATCGCGTGCTCCATTAGTCGCGAACAGAAAATGTTCTACCCGCTGGTTTTACCCCCCAGAGCGAGTCTCGCCCTTTTCGGCGACTCGTCGGAGCGTGACGACACAGAAACGCGGGATAATTAAAAATCTTGAAATGTTTTAATTCGCGTCGAGTGAATGCGACTTCGTGGTCTGACGATTTTTTTCGTTTGGTTGGGAATCGCATGTTTTGTTTATGTTTACACATTTATTTTATATTGACATGCCATTGAATTTTTGTTAAATTATTTTATAAATGTTGAGTCCTTTTAGTCCCATCATTCACTGTCCCTCCTTTTCCAGTGATTCGTCAAAACGTGATAAACCTAATTGTGACTAATTAAAGAACCGCGTGTCTTTTGATTAACGAGCGTAAATTCGTCGTCGACGAGCGGTGTTATTATCGGACGTTGTAGATTTTTATTTGCTGGCGAAAAAAAAAAATAGCTGGATCGGTGTTTCGGGCAACACGTTTTTTTCCCTCCTTTTCTTCTTCACTCGCCAGTATTTCTCCGCGGGCGGTGTATTATTCGAGCGACCTTTACGCAGTAACGAGAAAATTTAGTGCTCGGCTACGGCGAAGTATCCGGTAGCACGCAAATTATAATAATCACGGTGTATGTTGTATAGGGACCGGATTGTACTTTGTGTCTCGCGGCGGGTTGTATGCACGCTGCATGTGTGTGTAACGTTAGGAACGCTCGGAGGTTCTATATCTCGGACTATAATTAAATGTGAACGGTAGATTCTACAAGGACGTTAATCCCTCGCTGTACAAGACCCGGTGTGATTAGGACCCTCCTTTTTAATTTATTATAAAACCCTACGGCATTGCGAACGGCGTGTTTCACGAGGGTACGATAAATCACACTCTCCTCTCTCACGGGGAAATTCAATTTCTCCGTTGGAGTGTATTACATACATTAAAAAAAATAAAAAATAAATATATCCATACACTGTTAAAAATCTGCGGTGTCAAACGCTGCTGGTGTGGACTTTTTCCTAGTGTTACTTATTACAGTGTTAATATTAACACTTTTTACGGTGTTAAATTAACACCAGCCGTTTCGTTAAATTTTTCCTGTGTTACCGACGAAACATTATAATACTTTTCGCTTTAAAGACATGAATGCAAGTATCATGTGTGATTTTTTATTATCTCGTGAATGAATTAGTCGCTTTTCTCAGTTTTTATCGAAAAATTGATGAAAAATTGATCTGTAATTTTTATTTTCGAAAATCAAAATTCTGACTAATTCATTAACGAGATTCACATTACTGGCGACTGTATTTCAATTTTTGCTTCGATCCGTTGATAATTCGCGAAAAACGGCACTTCTGACTTTTTGAGGTGAAAGTCGGTATTTCAGACTGCGTTTAACACCGCTAATTAACACCGTGATTGGTGTGGACCTATATAGACACCGTCTCGGTGTTGTTTTTAGCACCGGATTTTTAACAGTGTACGTCCGGTCTGTTTCGCAGGTGTCATGGGTGAGAAAGAAGGACGCCCACATTCTGTCAGTTGATAGAGTAATGTTCATCGCTGACCAGAGATTTCAAGCGATGTTCGTCGACAGCACGGAAACGTGGACCCTCCAGGTGAAGTACGTGCAGGCGAAGGACGAGGGTGATTACGAGTGCCAGATCTCCACCGAGCCCAAAATGAGCCACTTCGTTCACCTCAATGTCGTTGGTAAGTGGAGGAGTTTTCGCTCAACTGATTTTTGTTTTCCATTCAACCGACGAACAACCCCCTCGAACGCACCCGGTGGCGGCTTTGTGCCACCGGTGGTAACAAACGACTTTGAGATTTTTCCCGTTCGTTATAACGAGAGTACGGACGAGGGTGATTAATTCCTTTTTTTTCTCTCTCGTCGAGACTGAGTAATGAGACCTTGGGGCATGTTTCTCGTTTTACTCGTCCTGAAAGTACTTTTTTTGCGTTGAATTTTTTTTCTTCATGAAATCCTCTTTGCGATTGCAATCAAGCGGAAATATTCAGAGCCGGTTTGAAAAAACAACTTTTAAAAAGGAATCTAAATATAAAATAATGTCCTAACTATTTTTTTTCCACAAGTTAAGACTGTCGGTACTTCGAATCGAAGGACATTTTTACTCAATTCGTTTGCTCTGTGTGCTTGACAGTGCCAAAGATCGAGATACTGGGAGAACGGGACAGGTACGTGAGAACCGGAAGCACCGTGAAGATGCGCTGCGTGATAAACCAATCGCTGGAGGCGCCTTCTTACGTATTCTGGTACCACAAGGGCGAGCGGGTGCTGAGCGATCAGTACGGAAAACTCGATATCCATCCGCCGACTCGCACGGACAATAGCTTTGAGAGCAGCCTCGTTATTCACTACGCGAGGCCCGAGGACTCGGGGAATTACACCTGCACTCCGAGTAATCTCGACAGCGCAAGTATCACCCTTCACGTTCTCAATGGTAAGTAACAGTGATATCGCTTTTGTTATTATGAACGTGTATCGCCGCAGCTGCTGTCGCTGTGCAGTATAAAAGGTCTACCCTATCCCCAACCCTATCTGTCTGTTGTCATAGCAACCGTTGCGATGGAAACCGTTTCCATAGCAACTGCTGCGATAAGAATCGTTTCCATAGCAACCACTGCGATAGGAACTATTACCATAGCAACCGTTGCCTTAGTAACGGTAACCATAGCAACCAGCATAAAGCCATCCCTAATATATTGAATGACTATGATCAGAATTAAATTCCAAGACAATTATTAGATTCAAGTAACAAGAAAACAAATAATAATCGTCCGCTCTATCGGAAATACTCAACTAATTTTAATACGTTGCAATGAATTAATCCTTGTTCCAATACTGCGGGTCACCTGATTCATTTTCAACCCCAATCGCCGGATTTACCAATCCAACCGACCGAATATCTCGCGATCAATAGTCATAATCATAAATATCGAATACCAATGCCTAATGGAGCGATTAATTTTCATGTAACGAAAGTGTTTCCTCGACGAGTATCGCGCGATGGCTTAGCTGAATAATCGATACGAAATAAATGACATTTTTGTTTTACAGGCGAGCATCCGGCGGCCATTCAGAGAGGGATAAGCGCGGCGCCGGGCGGTTGCCGGGCGCTTTGGTGGCTCGCCGGTTCGGTGAGCCTTTCCTCGAACCACGGTCGGCGTTTATTCGTCATCGCGGTCCTAATCTCAATGGCGCTCTTCACGTATCAGAGGTCCTTGAGGCAGTTCTTCATCGGTAGCTGGCCGATCGTCCGATAATCACGCCGTGGGTACGGCGAGGACGTTGCGCCGCGGCGTCCCGTTTTGGTTGCTCGACGAGCGAAGCGCGTTCCACCAAGTGGAAAGGGTCAATGCAACGCCGCAGCGAGTTGTGGGACACTGGCAACGAAAGAAACTCTTCCTCGAGTCCACCCCAGGACTCGTCGTCGTCGCACGATGAACCAGGCTTTTGGCGAGCACCCAAAGCGTAGATTTCGAACGGCTCCAGATTCCCGAGATATAACCGAGGTACTCAGGAATCCTGGAGCCACCCACAACCCCACCCGCGCGGAGGAGTCACGAGCTTCGTTGGCTTCGTTAAAATTACGATGAGCAAGACGTCCACGTGTCGTTGAGTGAAAAAAGATACGAGTGACAGAGAGCGAGAGAGAGAATGAGCGAGCGAAAGATGAGAGATGGGATGAGAGAAAGGAAAACAGAAGAAAGAAGAAGACAGCGGATGCATGATAGACAGAAGTGTGAGAAGATATTAAATTCCATCGCGACTCGGTTTTTCCATTACAAGTTAAATCCATACACTTTGTATACTTTTTTTTTATTTCATACGTTCGACGATAATTTGCATCCGAACGTCGGAGGAGCCGAAATGGCAATGACCATCCATTGATTTATCGATATGGCCAACCGACAAGCCCGTACCCACGACTTTTTTTTTCATCGCCTAAATCACACCGATCCGGTTGCCGACAACCGCCCGACCTGTCCCCCCTCCATCCCCCCAAATCGCGTGAATAAAACAGTACAGATTACGAGTATAAGCCAAGAGAGAGATTTTACGATTATAGGCAAATGCGAGTAGAGATGGAGGTGAAATAAAGTGATTGTTCTCGAGATTGTCGGAGCGAGCGCGCGAGGCCAAATCGAGATTTCGCCGGGAGCACAATTTCCTCGATATTCGCCAGCCGGAAATACGCGGATGTCACGTGATCTGACGTGAAAGGAAAGTGGGGGGAGGGGAACCGTCCGGAAAGTGGTGTGGCAGAGTCAATGATATTTTATTTCGCAAAAACTCGCGGGGGGTACTTCAAACTCGGCAACGACGCCAGCTCGACGCATAATATCTCAACTACCGCGAAATCAACAATTCAATAAAAACGAAGCTCTGGGGGAAAAAGCTGCGAATGCACGGAAACCGCGGTGATCGCGGTGGGGAATCTCGGTCGCGGCTTCGGCGCAGCTCCGACCTCGACATGAAGACATGATCCGGCCGTTAGTTGTTAGGTATAAGAGATATTTGACGATTGAAGATACGGACATCGGCGGCGGCGGCGGCGGCGGCGGCGGCCGTGAGAATTATGGACGATGGGCGAGCTCTTCTCGGATTAAAATCTCCGCCTCAGTCCGACCGCGACTCAAGAATAAAGCTGAGAAGCGCCCTCGAGCGGAAGCTTCGGGTGCAAACTCGCTCCAACTCCGTACAAAAGCGGCTCGCGCAAAACCCGCGGTTTTCAAAGGCGAGTCCGAGGGTGGTTTGGGGGGGGGGGGAGGGGGGTTGAAAAGAGGGAAAGGGGTTGGGGCGATTTCGTGCGCGTTTTCAAGAAGAACGAACAGACCGGCGCAGCATTGATTTTACTATTAGGCGCGCCGGGCTTCCGGTTCCAACGCCGGGGTATTTCAATTCGACTACACTTCCACCCCTCCAACCCTTCGCCACCCCCTCCCCCCACCTTCTAGTGAAGAAAGGAACGATGGGTTCGAAGGGGCCTCTGTTGCTTTCTTTCTTGATAGGCGACTGGGCCAATCAGCCCCATCGAACCGTCAGTCTCGGCTATATAGTCCAGGAGAGCCAGCCGGGGTCGTATTACGACGATAAGAGCAGCGAGAATTTTGATTACAGGCCTCCGACCCGCGTCGACGGCTATCAAACGACTCTCAAGCTGTGTATTATTACCGCGGAGCCAATTTTTCATTCGCCAGTAAATGCTGACAGGTCGCGGTGCCAATGGCTCGGAAGGCGAAGGACAGGGAACGTGGAAGGGGTAGTAGGGGTGGGGGAGGTGGGGGAGGTGGTTGCTGGTGGAGAGACGAGATGGAAACGCGTAAACGCGGGCTTTGAATATCGATTCTAAGCGCGTTTTCTGTTTTACCCTCGCCGAGCTCCCCTCACCGTCGACGTCGTCGTCGTTGTCGATATTCGCACGCGCCTCGACCGATCAATCGATGTCAATTCAATTTAAACTCGACTCACCCGCGGTTTTTGCACTCGGCGGCGTTTGTATTTTTCACTCTCCGATGAAGATTGATTTGGCGAGCCGACCAATACAGTGAGAACGGAGAAAAGCGAGGGAGCTCGACGGGGGTGGTAACCATGGGGTTGGGGGAAAGGGTTGGGGGGCGCGAGGCCTCGCCGCAAATCGTCCATAAATAGGGAAAAAGGGAGTAACGGAGTTATGACTTGGCCGAGTGAATGGAACGGAGGGGGTTGAGGAGTCGAGGCGAGCGCGGAACTCTGTAAACTCGGCCGAGACCATCGCCACCGGTCCGCGAGATTCGTCTATATAGATATGCTTACGGCTGACTCTGCTCGGGGCCGTCTTATTGAGGCTGGCGTTCTGCACTGTATACCCAGCCGAGTGAAAAGAAGATATTCGCGGTAACGAGATAAGAGTGAGCGAGAGAGAGAGAATGAGAGATAGAGAAAGAGATGAAAGATGAGAGAAGGGCAGAGGTGAATGTGAATTCGACGCTGGTATGCATAAAATAATAATGATAATAGTTATAAATCGACCGAGTTCTCCGGGCGATAGAATTGAAACTTGTTCGATCGTTGCTGAGTGATTATTGTAGGAAAGCGCGCAGATCGGTCGAAACGATCGGTGAGATAACCAATTAATGAAAAGTAAATAACGGCGAGTGTACGTAGTCGACGTCCACAGCCAAGGTGCTTCTCGTCTCGATCGGAAAGCATGGAGTGTTGCACTCGGAGCACTCGGAGCACTCGGCGGAGTGAATTGTGAATCGCTGTTGGGAAAGGCCGAATGGCGATGACAATACGAAAGTGATAAGGAACGGGGTGACTGTTGGCAGAGGTGGGGACACTGTTGGAGGTCGTTGCTGGAGAATTCAATCCTTTCAAATAGTTCGAGTCATCCAGGGGTGCATTGAAATCTCGATAATGCTCGTCAGTCGGTGTATGATAACGTGATAACGTGATAACGTTAATTTAACAGTGAGCGACAATGCGATAATAACGAAGGTGCAACACGATTCGAGACGAGGTGCAACACAAGTGGTCGACATATAATTATTATTAAACATTGATTACGTACACTCCGAATATTCGTGACTCGTTGAACCTTCCTATCGATAACGTGAAGAAAAAAGAAAAAAAAAAAAGAAAAAAAAAAACAGAAATGGAATAATCGAATATTTACAATATCGTCCGGGCGAAACGACGACGAAATATCGAAGGAACGTTCCAACGACTAAGAGCTCTATACGCCTCATTTTGCTCCGCGAGTAAGGCAGAAAAAAAAAAGAAGAAACAAAACGTTGAAAAATAAATAAAAAAATAGCTGTTATTCGCTGCTTCTTTTGCGCGAGTCCGACGCGTTGCCGCACAATTGCAGCTTTATAATCCGAAATATATGTGTCGTCCATGTACGCGACAAGTATACGAAAGAATATAATGGGTGCGTGATTTGCGTTCGCACGCGACGTGAAAGAGGCGTGTTTTTTTCGGGGTATTGAACAAGTTTCAGCTCTGGATAATAAATGAAGTCGGGGGACTCGTGTCGAGGGCGATAAAAGGGTTTCGGGGGGGGTGCTACTTTTTATTTTTAGCTTCTTTCCTTCTTTTTACACTTTCTTTCGACTTCAAACATTTTTTTGTTTTTTTGCTTTTCTCTTCATCAAGTCACAGTGACCACGTGCTCGCGCTAGAACGGAGACCGAGGAAATGACGTTTTTTGTGCTTTCTTGCCTGGGAATAAATAAAAATGCAGGGTGCGAAAAACAGCGAGAGCGAGAGAGAGAGAGAGAGAGAGAGAGAGAGAGAGAGAGAGAGAGAGAGAGAGAGAAAGAGAGAGAGTGAGAGTGAAAGAAAAAGAAGATCGGTCGCGCACAGCTGCAGGGCGCACAGTTGCAGCTGCAGTAGCAGCAGCATCGGGCAAACTATACGAAACGATATTAGAATTACCTACGATTCATGTGATTGTCTGTAAATAAATTAGTATATAAATGACATAACGTTAATTATGATATGCCGTACGTGTTACATTTAATGAAACAAAAAAAAACAACCTAACAGTTACTGTGTAATTTCTGAATCCGTAAAGAAGACAGCGACGATGTGAAGTGAGCGAGATGAGAATAAAACAAGACGCGGTGAACAAACAAACGAAAAAATAAAACAAGACGCGTAAAAAAGAAGCGAAGAAACCGCATTGGGTATGATTGTCTGGCCGCCTGTGCTAACCGGTTCGTAAAAATACGCTTGCGTGTCCCACGTGTGAGAGATGAACAAAAATAAATGACGAGGACTAGAAGACGAAGTTATACAAACGCGAACGCCTAAGAATTTGTTATATAAGGATTAAGGAAAGCAAAAAAAAAAAACAAAAATTATAAAAAAAATACAGAGAATTATTTATCGGAGCGTTTTTGCTTATCTTCACGATGATATATTTAAAAGCGAAAGAATGAAAAAAAAAACGGTATAAATTAATTATATTAATTGTATGAAATTGTTGATCGTGAGTACCTCCATATTGTTCCCTTGAATTTCCTTGTTATCGACTAAAAAAAACTAACTATTGCTCAAGTGGAACGGCGTCGGAGTGGACGGGGATTGAAAAAAATATGAAAAAAAGCAGAAAAATCGTGAAGACACTTTGAAAAATCGCGCGAAACGGGGGCGACCAGCGTTTCCCAACGAACGCGATTGAGGGTAGCACGGGCAGGCCACACGCGATAGATGTAACACTAATTAACACCATAGCGTAAGTGAAAAAAAAAAATAAGGATTAAAAATTAAACAGAGAGAAGGAGGAAGAAAAAAAAATCCCACGACGATATAAGCGTATATCGTGCGATAACTATTAACCAACGAGATATGACACAGATTCGCGGAGGCAAAAGAAGGCGCACGGACGGCGGGGGAAGTGGAACGAGAGAAGCAGGGATGAGGGCGAGGGAGCGATACAGAGAATAAAGAGGTTCGTTGGACTGACGCCATCGATGCGTTGGTCGAATGACGCAACTTTAATGTAAAAAGGGGCGACAGGGACTTTGCTCCATATATTTTTTTGCAACTTTCTTGTCTCGCGCGCGCGCGCGCGCTCGGCCTCTGCGCGCTCTCGGCGCTCGAGAAGAGAGTGCTTTCTCTGATCTTCGGGCGGAAATTATTTTCCGCTGCGAATGTGAAGAGTCGGGCTTTTGTCGCGCGAGACACGCAAGTCACGACGTCCTCGTCACTCCTTTGACAGAAAAAAAAAAAATAACAAAATAATAAAAAATAAAAACATTCGTCTAGAAATAATTCGTAGTGAGCATTGAATTTTTGTACCAATGTCTATTGTAGTACTTAAGTACGACGCCTTCGGTTTTTATTTATTTACGTTTTTATTTTTTCAATTCCAACGCGTTCAACGCGCGAGCGATACGCTGCACTGTCTCCTGTATAGTTTAAAAGAAAAAGAAAAAAAAAAAAATAACGGTCGTTGGTTTGTCTTCTCTCCCTTCTGTTTTTCGGTTTGTTTCTTATTCCCACCGCGACTATCTTTTTGTAATAAGAAAAAGAACAAAAAATAAAAACAATGGAAATCATGTGCTTGCGCCCAAGGGTCGTCGCGCGACCGAAACGAGCGTGGGGAACGTGTATGTGAAAAATCTCGAGAGAGACAGAGAGAGAACGATGATTTCGTGGCTGCGAGTCGGATGAGAGGATAGCATTTTTCGAAAATGATATAAGACACAAAAAAAAAAACACAAAAAATCATATCGTCGTGCGCGACTCTCGGGACGCCGGAGGCTTGTCGCGTCCAATGCAATCGCGATATTAATTGTAATAAAAAAAACAAAACGTAAAGAAAAAAAATAAAATAACGAAACCGACTCTCCGTCTACGTCTACATGTGAAAATAATTGTGTGTGCGACTTCGGGGCGTGCTCGCGTTCAGCGATAATGCGAGAACGTGTCGAACGAGTGTAGTCGCGTTGATCGAATTGCAGGCTGAGTGAAGACGAGGAAAATAATGCGAAAAAATAGGTACGAAATCGAAGCTCCGACCGCGGAGACGGATTATCGAGTTGACGATAAACGGGAAGAGCGGCCGATGGCTTCTCGGACGAGTTCATCGCACCTGCCGATGAGAAACCGCTCGCGTCCGAGCTTCGATGGCGCTGACACGTAGGCTAGCGGATCGTCGAGGTATCGCAGAAACGAAAAGAGTAAAGAGTAAATTAAAGAGGAGGAAGAAGAAAAAAATTAAATCACGAGCGATCAATCGCATTCGCGTCGTCCACGGATAATAATCGTTACGTTTACATAGCGATTGGTTTAATTAATCGTTAAACAGAGACTCGTCCACTGATTCGAACGTTCGACGATAAGCATTATAATGATTGATTACACAATTCGATGAATTGACAATTATGTTTACCCTATTGCATTATGTGCATTATGATAATAACACGATAGAACGGAAACTGAGGGGGGGAAAAAAGCAGACGATTTTTTTTTTGTGGCGTCATGTGCATTGCATTATTATAAACTATACGTCATTATCGTACAGACGAAGAATTGTCGAGCGAGCGAATAAGGGGACAGCGCGAGAGACTTAAACCTCGAAGCTTGCCTCGTCTCGCGGATTCTCAAATCGAGATTTGAAGAACATACCGAAGATCCACCGCCTGAGCGAATACCATTAACTATCGAATCCGTGAGATGATGCCTAGACAGGTGACGGAGAAAATGATAATCGTGTGTGAGCGAGAGAAAGTTAGAGAGAGAGAGCGACAAAAAGAGCGTGTGAGTGTTTCGAGCGGCTCGTAGAAATTGAAAGATTGTAACGAGGCGTGTGACGTTGTGTAACGCTGTGAATGGGATGAGTGCTTGAGAGACGACTTAAAGAAAAAAAAACAAAAAAAAAAGTAAGAACATGTTACCGATCATGCATTCGCAATTTTAAGACACTTCGTTACCAGCATTCGTATGCATAAGTTCAACCTCGGTTCTCAAGAAAAAAAAAAATAAAAAAGGTAAAAAAAAGCCAACGAGACGTGCCCGTTCCGTTTGGCTCGACTTCTGGGGACTCGACGATGCGACGGTTCCGCAGCGGCGCGAATGTGCGTTTTTATCACAATTTCGACGTCGCCCTCCGAACGCGGAGCAGGCACAAAGGCTTCGGCGAGGCCAGCCGGGAAGTCGAGCCGGATCCGACCGAGAACCACGACACGACTCGTTTCACGTACTCTTTACATACACAAGGTCAAAGCGTTTCGTTGTAAACTATTGTGGCAAGTGGGGCGGAGAACAACCCCGTTCTATGTGTGTAAGAACCATAAAGCTTAATGAAGAACATTATACTATGAACTTACGGGATACTAAATAAAAGTAAGCCAAACCGTTGAGGGGTTCAATGATTATCCTTTCCATCCCGTCCTCTGTGTCTTACATATGAATTAATGGGAAAGTCTAGGATTTAGGACACTAAATACAGTACGCAGTGAAATGTTTATTGCTGTAAATAAAAAAACACCGAAGTAAGATTGGATTTCATACAAGGAACAAAAGTACAAAGTATACAAATACGAGAAAATACAAAAATACAAGGTGCAAAAGAAATCTCTGGGCAATTGATACAGCGGCTGCGACGATTTATTTTGACTTCTTGTTCATGTCACGTGTCTTCATACATCTCTCGATGGTCTTTTGGAAGGACATCAGGTAGCAGGCGGAGACGAGTCGCATGGGACCCATGAGAGTCGATTCTAGAATTAGGTCGCAGAAGGAAACGATAGGCGACATTCCCGTGCAGAGAATGCTCAGAAGGAAACCGTCGAATCCAACGATTGAGAAGAACTTTCCTCTCTGTGGAAAAGCAACGTGTGTTACCAAAATCAGGTCCTAGTGATGCGTCGCCATTTGCACCGTAACTCATTTTTCTATTTACCAAAGCATCGTTGAGCAATGTCACAGCCACAACTTCAGGTTTCAGCAATCCACTCGTCGACGATATGAGCTTCGTTTCGAGAGGTTTGGTCAATTCTTCCGTTGCAAATCCTGGCGTATCGGTATCCGGCGGTAAAGACAAGGTCACCGTCACGTTGTAAGGGCTGAGTTCCATAGCGATACTTTCGGCCAGACCTCGAAGTGCGAATTTGGTGCAGCAGTATCCGGAGAAACCAAATATTCCTAAAAAAAAATCAAAGTCCCATGAGCATAAAAAAATCAACGTAGTTTCGGTCATATGAAAAACGTCAACATAATCGCGAACCTAAGAAGGCAGCTTGAGAGGACGTCAAAACGATTATTCCATCCCTGGAGCTCTTCATCTTTGGTACGACAGCTCTGATGCAGTTGTAGGTTCCAATTAGATTAAGATTTATCATCTGATTCAAATCCGCGGGGCTGGTGTCTTCGATCTTCCCACAAATCGCCATTCCCGCGCAATTCACCAGCATGTAAACGGGACCCATAGTTTTTTCCAACTCGGCAAATGCCTTCTCCACATTTTCGTAACTCTCGCTTATGTCCAACGAGAGAAATTCCACTCTCTGCGTTTCCTTGTCCGTGCAAGCGTCGAAAACTTCGTTTCTCGCGGCTTTGAGCTTCTTCATGTCTCGCGCTATTATCGTCACATGAGCGCCCATTCTCGCTGCTACCATTGCAACGGACTTTCCTATACCGCTCGATCCTCCTGTGACCTGGAAACACAAAGACATGTTATCAATTTGAACAGGATTTGGATTGCACCGAAAAATAAATATAATAGTAATTTACCACGACGTGCTTGTTTTTGACATTTCTCTTTGGTTTGCCAGGAAAGAAGCTTCTTGCTATCAGAGCACAGATTAGCAGGACAAATCCTACTAGGAAGACTCCTAGCCAGACGCCCATTTTTATAGTTGAATGTTTCTGAAAAGAAAAAAAAACAAATGTATTACAAACTCGGTCGATAAAAAATTAACAGGTATCTTGTGTGACTAAACCTAACAAAGATCACGAAGAATTCTTCTAAGCTTTAGTCGGTAAAAGATGAGACTCCACTACACGATCAGTGGGTCACATAGGAAACTGTAAAAACTGGATTAGTAATTCCAGGTCCAGACGCCAACTGCCGCTGGAACACTGAAGCTAAACCCTGACTTATCAGAAACGGCACCGGCGACAACAGCTGCGACACTACATCATCATTTTTCTATATTCGCTGCACGTCTGAGTGAAACCGTAATTCCGGCAAAGATCGCGTGACTGTGTAAACCAATCAGCGAACCCTGACCCGTGGTGCAAGTAGCCTAAGGCTTGCGAAAAAAAATACTTGGACTCCTGATAACCACGAAATGACATTTCTTTGACAACGTGAATTCGATTACATGTTTGTAAGTGCAGTCAATATTTCACTTACCTAATACAGGACTAAATGCACTTCATAAATGCACTCGACGAAGTAGACGGACCTAACCACCTAAAATACTACACAAATAAACCTGCAACTGCACACAAAACTGCAACAAGCTACGTTCTTGAAATATCGTAAAGTTAGGGTTACTTTTGTATATTCCCCTAATAATGAGATCCTTTGCGATCCTGTTGCTAGCGTGCTATATAATACTATGAGCTTCCTTCACGAGAAACAGTCAATGAAGGCGTTAGCCGGCAGGTGAGATGACACACAGCTCCATCTGTACACAAGTTCACCCATCCAGAACGGACGAATTGACTGATAAGTAGGAAAATGATGAATTGTCACCATTTAGCGTCCACAAGCCAATAAATTGTCTTCGCGCCCGTTATCAGCAGACAGGGTCACACTGATAAGTCTCGAAGGTGATAACAACGGACTCTGCAGCTCCAACGGTAACGTCAACGTCCCCGGTAAGTGGCGCCCCCTTCGCAAGCTCTCCGAATCATTCCAACGACTCACCGGATAACGAATGTGGCTGAATCATCCCCTAAAAAAGCCGTTATGCTTTCAAGATTGTAAAAAATGGATCATCCAGTTGGAAACTAACCTAAAATTACGGTGTTCGACTTCGTGGCTTACGAACGAGCTCCGAGGTCTCTGGTTACCTGGCTTGCGATCGATTGATATTTCCAGAACCACCCCTTAGCCTCTGTCTCTCTCTCTCTCTTTCTCTCAAAGCAGCAGCAGTAGCAGCCGCAGCAGCAGCAGCAGCAGCGCCGGCAGAATCAGAGGAGAGTGCGGATGCTGATTCTCCGACTGTCGGAAATCAAACGGGGCCGCATATCAAAGCTCGCGGATACTCAGCGCATGCAGGGAGCGAAACGAGCGCGTCCATTCACTCCACTGTATCGATCACCCTCTCGCCCCTAAAGGCTTTACTATTGGTTTATAGACTGCGCCAAAGATCCCGCTTGCATAAATAATTGAAAACCTCTCATTTTCCACTCTGCGGAAGCCGTCACGAGAATTACTCGTTACTTATTTATCATCCTTCAAGACTGATGCTGCTGCTGCTGCTACTTCTTCGCCAATGTCCTCCGATTGGGGGATGAAAAGGCGATTTTGGTCGGCTGTCACATTTGGCCGTCTCGCAACATCGCGATTATGCCGAAAGTGAGTGCAAGATTGCGGGTAATGGGGGTGGGAGTGGGAGGGGAGGGAGGGAGGCTACAATCTTATCGAGTAGCAATTAGTATCGAGAAATAGTCGGTTTACCCGGAACGGGAGTAGGTTGTACGTGCATTAACCTCGTCGACGCTGCAGCAGCAGCAGCAGCAGCACCATCGGCAGCATCGGCGAGAGCATCTCTCCTTCTCTCTCGCTCTTTCAACCCCCACCCGTTACACCACCCAGCATCCACCCAACCCGCAGTCACCGCTCGCGCGCGCGCGATTCCACCCCTGCCGGCGCGTTACCCTTCGTGCAAAAGGTCACGTCCTGCCCCGTCGATCATTCACCTCGTGTCCTCCAGGACTCGCTCCTGCTGCTCGCGGAGCCAGGTTAAAGCGGAAGATTCAGCAGCCCCGCTGCCACGCTCGGGCCACCATGGAACCCACCTCATACACGGGAAAATTTAAATTAAAAAAATATGCTGCACATTATTTCCTCGAAATTAAAGGAAATTGCGTTTTTTATCCCCCGGGGCACTCGCGGCTATTCCCGAGTTCCGGGCTTTGAATATCTCCCTTAAGCGCGACGGACACTCGGAGAGCGTAATTGAGTTATGCGCAAAATACAGCGAGCGGCAGTAACGATTTTTTTTTTCGTAATAACTGCGCACTCGGAGATAGGTATACATGGAATTAAATTTCTGCACCGTTAATGTGTGTAATTAATTCGGCTGCAAACATTTTTATCTCGTGGAACTCATCGTTTTTGTACCAGGGAAAAGTTTTTTTCGCTCGTACGAATCAAATCTGCACGGAGTACAAGACAATTCGTGATGATTCGTACACTGGCAGAAATTTTCAAACGAGAACGTAGTGAGAATTCAAATTAGTAACTGAAAATTCGAAAATAAATGCAAATAATCCGACGAAAAAAGAACTGGAAATTGGAAAAGAACCAATGATTTTCAGGTCACCCGAGGTCATTGAGCTGCGACTATTGGATATCCAAATAAAAAGATAACCCATCAAAGTGCTATCAAGATCAGCCAAAACAGCAACTGTTATCTACATCACAGCAGAAATCTACGTTCGCCCGATTATCTCGCGGGTCGAAGCGCTGCGTACGTTACCAGTTGAGTCCTTAGCCAGGGTCACATCAAGTGTGGCCCTTGTCATTCCTCGCCGGCCAGCGCCTCTCTGACGAATCCGCCAAACCTACCAAATCCGAGCCTCGCCAGTCCCTCGTCAGCTATCCTCATACCAACACATCCAGAATCATCCTCCCCCCTCCCACAACCGTCTCAACAAATCCACGGCAATTTTTGCCAGGCACCTGCAATTCAAAATAGCCGCACGACAACCCGCGCGCATCACCACCGGTTCATCAACCCCTCAGCAATCCGGAAATAATCCAATTCCGAATCGGTACGAATTTATTCCGTCCGCACGTCGTCCGCGCGGGATTACCCGTCTATTTAGAGTTTAAACCTCGAGTCGCATACATATTCCCCGGGTTGATCCGGCGGAGGATAGAGAGGATCGGCGGTGCCCTCTGACAGCGCGGGCTCGCGGCTTCAGCCGCGCGCGCTGCGAACTTTGCACCCTGCGGAATTATTCCCGCGTCCGTATTAAGAAGTTGCTCTGTGTTTCTGTTTCTGCTTCTCCGTTGCGAGGGCTCGACCGAGCGGAATCCGGGTTGTTCTGCACTTCGCGCGGAGTAACGCAATTTTCCCCAAGAAGGAGACAGCTCCCCCCCCCCCAACCACCCTCCCCCCTCCTGAGTGGGAGAAAACGGAGACTGGATCCGTGGTGCTGCTGGGAGGGAGTGTCCCGCACGTTCACCCTCGCCTAGCGCGCGGGCCCGGCACTCTCGCGGCGGGTGCATAGGATAGAAACTAGTCTATACCGTATACCAACCAACCTACCAACCCCGCCGAATCCCCGGCTACGACCCTGGTGCGCCGCGGTGTCTCTCCCGGGCTGCAGCGGGGGTGAACGCCCTCGGCTGACCCAGACTCGGAATCGATCTTCATTCGTTGCACGGTTCCGCGTCGTCACTGACTTACCTCTCACTCGCTCCTCTATATACATATATATACACGTCTATCTCTATCCTTCTCGCTGTTGCTTTCCATGAAACTCACCCTCGATGCAGGCTTTGACTCTTACCGCCGTCTTTGCCGAGGGCTTTGCCTTATCGCGACAGTCGCAGCGGTACCAGCCGAACGCGACAACGGTGGAGCCCGAAAAAAATGACCCCTGGTTTGGAGAGCGCGTTTCCGCGTCTGAGGAGTCGACCGCGTGAAACGTGTGGCTTTTACCTTCTTTGCCGCCTTTTATCGCGAGGGGCGCACGTGTCGGGAATAAACGCCTGAAGACGAATTATTTATTATTATTTATTATTTATTATTGAGGAATTATGACGTAAAGTTATTCGAAGACAATTTTTTGGTTTTATTATTTTATAGAAGCTCTCTTATATTTTATAGATTTACTATACTTGGTTCGTAAATTACCTGCACATTTGTATAGTAAAAATGTTGTAAATTTCATAACATTTTTACCAGTGTAACAAGCAAATTGCATTTTTTTAATACTGTTAACACAGGAATAATGACACAAAAAAGCTGACGAATAAATCGCGAGGCCACAGATGCGTAACCGTCCAACTGCGGACCTTTTACTCTCCTGCGTCTTTCGCCAGATCTCATCTTGTCCAGACAAACGGGGAGAGACGATACAAACGGCGATCGGAGTGCCAACCCTGGGCGAGGGCGCCTATCACCGGACCGATACAGAGAAACAGACTCAGAGGGGAGAGAGAACAGGAGTTATAACTATTGCTAGATTCGTGCAGACGTTTAAGAGGATCTATAGGCCGTCGTTATTTTTTTCCTCTCGCCGCTACAACGGAATCGGGAGCATAACGCCTCGAACGAAGGGTGAACAGGCTTCGAAGCTCGTTATTACTGGCAGTATCGAGTATATATACCACATATAGTATATATAGCACATGTACGGATATATTATATATATTGTTGGCATACGCGCTCCTTCGCTCGAACAATATTTCATCCCCTGGCATCAATCAGCTGACCCGAGGATGAAGCAGCAGCAGCAGCAGCAGAAGTCTCTTCGGGGATAACCCAAGAGCGGAGAGATATGCGCGCGAGGGTGCGACTCGTTTCACTGCACGTTTCACGTACATTTATTTTTCTTTCGGTGCCCACGAGGATCTCGCTCGCGAGGGGCTTTTCCCGCAGGAGATATTTTCCTCCCTCGTGTACCTACACCCGGGATAGGCACTTTCGCGCCTACAAAGCGCGGAGCGCTAGGGTGAAAATTATTAACGGCCCGGTAATATCGTAACGTAAGAAGGGTGACCGGGCAGCCGAGTTGTCACTCGACGCCGCGCTAAAGACTCGTTCATTCGCCTCACCTATATTTTTTTTTCTCCTGAACTTCTGTCGGACGCTACTGAAACTTTTTGATTTTGCGTCACGATCGCCGAAATTGCCTTGAAATAAATTTTGTGATGTGAAACTTAATCCTGTGTCACTGACAATGTAGAATTTTTTTTTGTCGCTGTAAAAAGTGCTATATATTTTTTTTAATATGCTACAGAGTGAGTGTAAATTAAAAATTTTATTTTTGTTTTGTGTGTTATTTTTGTAATTAAAATTTTTTTTTGTCGCTGTAAAAAGTGCTATATATTTTTTTAAATATGCTACAGAGTGAGTGTAAATAATTGTAAAAAGATTATTTATTAATAGGTGTGACAATTCAAAGAGAAATTATTGACGCGTTTTTATATTAAATTACAATTAGTATGTGCGTTTCAAATTTCGTTAATCTTTGGACCAGTACATTTTGAATGATAATTTCTGCGTATTTACAGTAATTTAATTAAACATTAAAGTACACATTGGATTCTTAATTTGCCTCTCCGACTGTTCTTAATTGATTTGATTATAGAATAACACATATACACGTGGCACTGACATAATCAGTACATTTATGCGCTCTCAAAATTCAATTAATTACACCCCTGTACTAATTAAATCGAAACTATGATTTGAATTTCGATTTATTGCAACGCGATTGATGCGAAAATGTCGTATAACTCATTAATGCCATCGCAATTGTTACTCTCGGCGCTGCAGCCAGCAACCGATTATTTTCCTCTCGTCCTTACAAACCACAGGAATTGTCACTCGTTCCATCTTTTTCTATGACAAAATTGCTGCGCATTTCCCGCACCGCAGATTAGTCAGTTCTCGGGGATGGAAAAAAAAAACTATTCTGGGAAGTCGGTGAGCTAAATGCGTCATTTGCGGGGCCCAAAGGGTGTGCCCATTGTTTCGAAGTGTAAAAAAGATAAGTGGAACGCGCCGAGAGGAGCATGGAAAACAACCCCTTCCCCCGATTCTTTCTCTCTCTCTCGCTCCTGTTATATACCCACCCATGCATGGAAAACAACCCCTTTCCCCTCTCTCCCACTCTTCCCCACTCTCTCTCTCTCTTTCTCGCTCTGATTATGTGTCCACGCGTGCACGCATCCACCTACAGCCATCCGGAGGGTTGCACTCCTCACTGTGTTAGCGGGAATAGCCATGAGGATAATATTGCTTCGTAGAGAATAAACTTGGACACGGTCGGACGCTAGAAACGGGTAAAATAGGGAGTGAGAAAAAGAGAAAACCACAGTATATAGTTCACTGCGACGGAGAGAAAACCACCCCTCGCGCGGTACTACGGACGGTATAATACGTAGGGGGCACGTAGAGGCCTCCTCGGAAACGAGGACATTGCCCCTTTTTCCCTGCAACCCTCCTGACGCCTCGCGTCGTCGTCGTCGTCGTCGTCGGCGTCGGCGTTGTCGAGATACGTCGTCGCGCTTCTGGAACAATCGAGTAGTCGAAGCAGTAGAGTAGAGTAGAGTTCGGTGCACGAGCGACGAGCGGAGTAAACCGAGAAGCTCCGACAGCAGCAGCAGCAGCAGCGCCAGCGGCCGCTGCTGCCTATCGTTTTCCACGCGAAGAGGACAGAGCGGAGGGGGGGGGGGGGACGTCCGTGTATAGCCTATACGTAGTCCCGCACCTACTCCTGCCATGCCACATTGCCGCCAGCAGCAATTTTCCACATAATAACGCGATCGATAAGCCATTTACCCGAGCGCACCGATCGCTGGCTGCGATGGAGAACTGGTGCAAACTTTCCAGCCTCTCTGCTTCGAAAGGGGCGGAGGGGGGCTTCCCCTCCGCCGCCCCGCCGCCGACAATTTTCGACGTCGTTATCGAAAGTCTCGGTGATTCTCGTTTTCCGAAATCTTTACCATCGGAATATTTCTCCAGGTTTTTTTTTTTCGCATAAAAAT
The DNA here is from genome assembly GCA_964034905.1 of Itoplectis maculator. Lineage (NCBI taxonomy): Eukaryota > Metazoa > Arthropoda > Insecta > Hymenoptera > Ichneumonidae > Itoplectis > Itoplectis maculator. The sequence goes on along the minus strand of OZ035856.1, from coordinate 11,598,347 downwards.
ATTATCAGCGGAATTGTGGAATATTTTTTATCTGCAGATGGGCGATGGGGATGGTTGGAATATTGAGTCGTCCCTTGCGCTCCGCTGAATCAGCTGAATCTGCCGAAGCTGATTGATAATTAATGATATTTTAATGAACCTATTTAACATGGTGTCAATTAAATTTAATGCTTTGTCTGAAGCGTCTCGTTTTTAAATTACCTGCTAAATCGAGACAACGTAACACATAATTTAAATCGATTTTTTTTTTCATCCTCCCCCAAACAGCAACCTCGCCCAGCGACTACAAAGTAACCATCGCATCGCATCGACCTCCGGTCCCGCAAAATACGGAGACTAAATTGCCGATCGGCGATAGCGTGACAAAAAATAAATAACAAATCCCGAACCCGAGAGCGGCCGTCTAAAATAGCGTGATACCCTCGAATTACCAGTTTCACCTCTCACCCTTTCACCCGGAATGCCTTCCCGCATTACCGCGCTTGTGCTTATATGCATATGTATATATATATGTGTCGAAACTCAGGTTACGTCGGTGATGGCTCGCAACCTGTCGTACCTCGGTACACAATTGCACTGCTTTTGCAAGAGGCACCAGCACAATAATGCCTACCCCACATAGAGCAGAGTAAGAGCAGTGGGTGCCCACTACACAGATGCGATGCACCTCTACCTGCGGTACCAGAAGGAACGTGGAAAGAAACTCAAATTAAAAGGGCGCGGGCATCCGGCCGCGTGTGCGGCACCGGCGAAGCGTGTGCGGAGACCTCGCGCGGCTGCAGAGCCTCGCGCCCCTCACCTCCCCTCACCATCCCTCACCGGCGGCGTTAGAGGGGGGCGGGAGGGGGGAGGCTCCCCCCCCTACGCCGTCGACCCCCTGCCGCCTCCCTCGAGGAGGGGTTGCGCGAGGAGCGGGTTTCCGGTCGCCTCCTCATGGCGGCGTGCGGTTCTCGCTCCCCCCCCCCCTCACTTCCCTCCCCCCTCCCCGCGGTTCGCTGCGCTCGACGGCACGAGAGTCGGGACGCATGCGCGTCACGCTCGCCCGTGACTGCACCGCAGGGTGGTTCAATGTTACCGGAGGCCACTGACCCGGGATAGCGGGATGAAGCAGCGCTACAGCCCCCCCTCTCCTCCTCCACCCTCCACCCTCCCCCCCGCATCCCTCGATGCACCGAGGTGGCTACACCCCTGCGCGCTGCTTCTGCCGACGTTGGTACATAGAACCCGGCTGCTGCAACCTCGTACCTCCCCCCCCGTCATTCCCGGTCCACCCTCCGTCCACCCCCTCCTCCCCCTCCTCCACCCTCGTCGCCCCCCGCGCCGCCAACCGCCCTTCCCGTCGCCTCCCGCAGCCCGCGCGACGCGCCCCTCTCTCTCCTCTCCTCTCCGCGTGTGCATCGTGGGCAAGGGACGAGCAGCGGCAGCAGCGGCGGCGGCGGAGCCGGAGCAGCAACCCCCGTCGGCGCGGCGCGGGTGCAGCCATCGCACCGCAGTATCAGCGCAGCATCGGCGAACGCCCCGGGAACCGGCGCATCTATTCCCCGGCTCTTATAAATTACCTGGACCCGCTCTACGTGCAATGGTGGGACGCGGCGGCGGCAGCAGCGTTGCAGCTACCGATGATGGTGGTGGTGGTGGTGCTGCTGCTGCTGCTGGTTTTGACGCCCTTCCGATAGCTCCTGCTGCACTCCTGTACTATCTGGCAGAGGCTGATGCTGCGAGTTCCAAGGGTACAGAGGATGTAGTTCCTTTCGGACCATTATTTTCAGATTGCGAAATAAAGTCCGGTGGAATCGGAGCTCCGCCACCGTGTCCTTTGGGAATTGAAAGCGCGAAAGCTCGCTGAATGGTTTCTGTATCAGCACCTTGCTTGTGTTGCTTTTTTAATTTGATAACGTTTTTGCTTTTCACGGCAATTTTTTATCAGAGGTTTTCAGGTTTATCAGAGGTTTTATTTAGGTTTTTGTTGCAACGTTTCAGTCCTTTTTTATGGTCTGCGACGGGAGTGTTTTTGCGCGCGCGATATCGGAGAGTGTATAACGAGAAAGAGTTATCGGGTCTCGTTAAGACACTTCGTTTAAATAATTGGACTAGCGCTCCCGTGCCGCTAAATGGATATTGATATTTCGCAGTGAAAAAGAATAACGAGGGGCGCGAGTGAGAGGGGGGGAGGAAAAGAGGGAGAGCGAGGAGCGGAGCAGGACTGCTCTATCTGGCTGACTGATTTATATAAAAGCCGCGCTCGCTGCCGCGGAGATCCCGGCGCAGGAGCTGCGACTGAGGACCGGCAAAATACGAGTGAAACGGAATGGAGTTTGAATCCGGTCGTTGAACTTCGCGCAACTCGATTGCACGGTACATCAGTGGAAATATATATAGCACAGCTCAATGTCCACATATATATATTTGTCAAACGTCACGATTTATTATGAATCCGTTTTCATTGTATTTTTAATTACACACGTAATTAATAATGATTCTATCTGCGCAAGCGCGCGACTGTTCTGAAAATACTCGAAAGATTAATTAAAATGAATGCTATTTAAAAAAGCGACTTTTATCCACGATAATGCATTTTACTGATCGCGAGAGTTCAAAGGAGATCCATAATTATTGGCGTAAAACATTGGCATTTGCATGTAAATAATGTATTATTTGGATCCTCTGACGATTTTAATTATCCCCCGGCTCGATTTGCTTCCGATTAAAATCCTCGTCAGTCGAGTGAATATCACATCTTTTAGTACTGACATCAGCGTTAATAGAGACACCGAGGCTGCAATTAGAATATTTGATGGCGCGCTTGATCATCGCATTGGTAATGACATGATTTTTTTTAAATTCGTTCGTTCATGCGATATCGATAAAAACGGTTTAACGAGTCGGCTTTACAATTTTTACGAGCCCAATGGTAGCATTCATTATGAACCTCTTTACACGAATAAAATTCCCGTCGTGTTATTAGTAAAAAAAAAAAAGATAAATAGAAAAAAATCAGATTCAGATAAAAAATCATATGAATAACGATCGATATCGAGTTCAACACTTTTAAATGTTTGCTACTCATAGATAATTTTAATGTGACGAAATGATTGACACGTGTGCTACGTGTGTGTTTACAACGTGACACGAAAAATCATGTTCAGCGCGGCCTTTCATGCCAACTCAGCGGATTCAATTTCCTGACGGTGTCATTTGATTCCGCGCATTTACCGGATTTCGTCTCTCGTTATAGAGAGATTAGGATCTCTCGCCGCAGCCGACGTCGCCGCAGCCGCCGCTGCTGTACGCGAGCGGCGCTCTCACCGCCCCTGAGTCCTGCCGGGACGACGGTCGGGCGTGCGCGCCCGCGCCAAGCCGGCTCCGGGGTTTTCGACCCCTCGGGGTCTGCCAACCCCGCAAATCCGCACCGCTCTCGTCCCTTGAACCCATAAAGACTCCTGTTCCCGCCATGAACTATATATTCCTGCTTTCAATATATACATATAGAACCCGAGAGCCGAATGAGTTTTTTTTATTCTACAAATTAACTGTACCATGTAATAGTGCAATTAATAAATACTTATAACTATATTAGCATCTTGTTTTTTATTTAAAGGAGTCAACATTACAGTCCGTCTGTAAATAATTCCCTGCAAGTTTCACAAATCTCCAGTTTCACTAATCTCGAATAAAATGTAGATCCAAACAAGCCTAAACAATCTACAACCGAGAGCCCCACGAAATAATTGTTGAACTGACAGTTTTTTTTGTAGATACAAGAATTTTTAAAAATCCTACGTTACAAAACAAATTATGCTGTATCCACAATTCAAAATGAACCAAAACGACGCCAACTTAGCCGGAAGATTGCTGCTGAATGCATATTTCTCAAACAAGAGAGGCCCCTCCGGCAATTAAATTCCAGAAAGGCAAATTAGCCCGGTTATTTATTTATGGAAAATAATAAAAGGCGAGACCGAAAAACGAGGAAAAAAAAATTACAGCTGAGGGTAGAAACGAGAATAAGAAGCAGCGGGCGAGACGAGGTGGAGGGTGGAGTGGCAGAGGGAGGGGGGAGGGGGGGGGGGGCGAGGCTTTTTTAAAGGGTAGTCGCAGGGTTGGTGGATTGTGTATACGCGCGCTCGGGGCGAGCGTTATATCAGATCTTAGGTCGCATTGATGCCTAACTGGCACTCGAGACGTAACCCGGCAGGGGGTTTCGGCTCGACGTCGACGTCGTCGTCGTCGTCAGGCTTGACTCGGCGGTCGGGTCGATTCCCTGTTATGCTAATTTGTCAACCGTCGCGCGCGCTCCGTGTATACGAAAAGTGGTGAAGAGGCCGAGGGGGGGGGGGGGACAGAGGGTTGGGGGGAGGGGACAAGAGGGCGGCCAACCGGCTACGATTAAATTATACTTCTCTCTCTCTCACTCTCTCTATACACGAATATTACAGGGAAATAAATTATTGCGTTACGTTTATTTCCGTCCATTTATTTCCTTTTTATTTTCCTGTTATTTTTTTCGTTTTTTAATTCATTTTTCCCCCCTGCAGTCATCACTCTGTTTCGCTTTGCTAAGGACATTGCACGAGCTGTCGTGCAGTTATTTCCGCCTCTCCGTTGCGCTTTCCGCGCGCGCTTCATCCACTTTGTACAGCTCTTTTGCCGCGGAGCGTCCGGAAAGTCGAGCACCGCTTGCGCGAGCAGTCAACAAAAATTATTGCCAATTACCGGAGTGAGCGGAGGGAAGACAGAGAGGGGGGGAGTGTGATGAGGAGGGGAGAGGGGAGGGGGTGTAGACGGAGGGAGAGAGGGGCGAGAGGAGCGAGAGATAAATATATTTCACTGCCACGCCGTAAAGTCGAGAGTTGCTTAACTGTTGGTGAATCCTGTGCGCGGGTTTTCACGTCGCCCCCTCGGCGACGTTCCGCCGTTTCTCCTTACTTTGAGCGTTAAATTTCTCTGTTGTACCGGGCGATGTACACATCCTTGAAATTAACACCGTTCGCTGAACCTGCCTCCCCACTCACCCCCCTCGTCGACGAATGCACCGGGTATCATGACAGGGGTGTCCCATGGGCGAAAGAAAATGCCTCACCCCCACCTAAGCGTCGAGGAAAAGCACTTTGGAATTCCACGCGAACTGCGGAACCGTGAAACGAGCATCTGCCGCCGTTTCGTCCCCGCGGGGAGAGCTCACCCGGCGTCCCGGTCCTCGAATTGCCAAATTGACCGCGCCGAGCGCTCGAGAATCGCGCTCATCGCACGCTGTTTTCGCCGTAAATAATGCTAATCCCGCGACTTTGTCCCCACAGTTGAAATGGAGACGTTACAAAAAAAAATTCAATCCCGACTCCCCTCATTCGAGAAATTTGATTTTTAACTTTTTGACTTTTATTCATTTTGTCTTCGCCGTTTGACTCGACGACACTCCTCGAAATTCGAACATATTTATTTTGACTCCATTTTGTCAGATTAATTCTGTGATTTAATGCCCAAAAATTATTTCGAATTCGATAACCCAACAGCAATTAAATTACAAGTACCAACAAATTTGCAACTCGAGAATAATTAATTTTCACCCTCAGCGCGAAACGAAATAATTCGAGTGGTCTCAAAAAGTCCGTCTGGCTTCGTCTGTTGCAACAAAACATTTTTTTTACCGTCTGTAAAAAGTAAAGTTTTTCGTTGTTGTTGCTCGGATGATTATGTGGAGTGAAAAGCATTGGAAGGTTTAGCTGGTTTTGTGTCCTGGCGACGCGCGGATCGATCGCTCGAGCGGCGGAGCAGCCGACAGTCCTGCGTTGGGGTGAGAGGATACAGACAGAGTCACCCTTGCTATTGGATAAAACTTTCTATGCTCCGGCTGTATGCCGCTGCTGTGCGCGCGGGTTGAGCCGAGGCCGCGCGTCGGTTCGCACAGCTACGCGGCAAATCGTTGACTATATCTCTGGCGGCAGCAGCAGCAGCGTCGCGTATATATAGGTAACGTCACGGCCGCGTAGCCGAGCAGAAAGCCGAGCCCCGTTGGGTAAGGGAGGCGCTCGGCGCGCGCGAGAGAAAGCAACGGATCGGAGAGAAAGATGGAAAAAGAAAGCGCCGAGCTTTCTGCCCGAACGAGATCGACGGGGATCCGTTCATATCCGTGAGTACCGACGCTGAGCCGGTCGACTGTGCTGCCGCGAGAGAGCACGCCGAGAAATTGCGCTCTCTCGTCATCAGCATCGTCCGGAATGCGAGGAGGAAAAAAAAATCCGAAGGGCTGCTCTGCAACGTACCACGCATCATATCACGTCCCTTCACTCAATAATTCTTCCCCACTAGCAGGGGAAAGGGATGACTGTAGAGAATCTTCGGGATGGAATGGGGGGAGGGGGGAACTATTTTAATATTGGACTGGGAATAAATATCAAATTTATCAATATTATTTTTAATTTGACAGGGGAATATTTTAGGCGTCCGGGGGCGACGACAGTTGACGTGGCAGAGATTCGAATGTCGGTGATGAAGTATTTAAAAATGTATTTGTATTGTATTGAACCAGAAATAGTAGATGCATGAGTTCTTTTATCTTTGCTGGGAGAAATGATAGCAAAAGAATTTTTTGCAAGGAATACAATCGCCTTACGTCTGTGAAAGCCGAGCTGGATATTAAAATAAATTTTGTAAAGCGAATACATGAAAAATGAATTTTTTTGAGAATTGGTAGGAAACTAAAAAAATGTTGTGGCGGAAATAATAAGTTTGAATGACAAGCTTTATTTATTCGTAAGTCAGTTTGAGCCAATAAAGTAGAATCTTTATTTTGGTTTATAACTGACGTTTAGACACATTGCATTGAAGTACGAAGTAACGTGCCAACGCGGAGTTCCGGAGGGTGAACATTTCGTACGTTTCACGTGGATATTCCAAGAAAATTAACGAGAGTCCCATTATACTAAGCGATGCGTCGTCGACACGCGACAATAGTTTCCAACCCCCAAGGGTCGAACTCTCTCTGGAACTTCCAAGAGGGCCGGGACAACGCACGCACGGATGACGCAGCGTATATACCGTAAGGAAATGTCGTTGTAGCTTATAGTTATCGTGTAAGCCTCTGAGGGTCGAATTCACAGAGCCGCTCGTTTCGTAGCTTTACACCGAGCTTTTCACTCAAGCCAAACCCAAAGTTATATCCATCCCTAATAAAATTACAGCTCTCGGATCGACGAGGCAATCGCACAATCCCACTAAAAAAATCCAGTATTGATTAAAAACGAGCACGTACGCTTGATACACTGAAATATCAAACAGTGCATCTTACCTGTCGCTGAAAATAAAACGAAGCTTGAAAACAATTTGTTTAATATTTCCCAATGAAAACCAAATCGCAATTAAATTGTTTGCGCAAAAATGTACGAAAAATATTCCGAATTACGTACAAATTGTACCAAGCAGTCAAACCATTTTCTAAAACGCCACTAAACCCGAACCACTTAAGATTTATCTCAGGTTCGATATGAAGATCGATCTCGGGGGTTGGGGTCTTCGTCTTAGGTTCAATCTCAAGATGAGCCCTAGGACTTAAAATACGGTCCTGGGGGAGCGAAGCGGCGCGAGCCGAAGGGCTGGAACGATGGAAGACATAGCAGTCTGGGGGGAGGGTTGGCGCGGCTAGGGGGGGGCGGAGGGGCACAGCGCTGCATCGCAACGCTGCAAGTTGTCCCTTGTGCGCTCCGGCTCCATAGAGGGTAGCAGCAGCAGCGGCGGCGGCAGCAGCAGCAGCAGTCGCAGCAGCAGCGGCGGCGGCAGGCAGAACACTACCACCACCACACTACCACACTGCCACTCTTGGCGGGCGTATACGTCGTTATTTCGCGGTGGATGCTGCGGGATCAATAGCGCGCGGAGGGCCGAAGAGTCGGAGAGCGGGAGCAGCAGTTGCGAGAGTCGATTCGCACTGGCAACGAGTGAAAGAAAGACAGCGAGTCGACTCAGGGGCGAAGAGGGGGTTGAAAGAGAGTACACAGTAGAGTTGAAAACCAGAGCGAGAACGAAGTATAGTCACGAGGGTAGAGAGAAAAGAGAGACCGCGAGAACTTGGAGAAATTGCACGAGGTTCACAGAGCGAGAGAGAGAGAGTGAGAGAGGGGGAGGGGTGAAGGGAGAGAAAGAGACGGAACACGGTCGAAGGGATGGTGAATGGCGAGAGAAGAGTGCGAAGGACTCGTCGAGGGACGCGAATGCCGCGAGGGAGAGAGCGAGAGCAAGAGGGAAACAAGTCGTACAAGGTACATACAGCGGTCTCTATGTATCATCCGGCTGTCCTTGTTCCTCCCATTTTCTCCCTTCCGGCTCTCGGAGCGATGCTAAGGGTGCACCCGGGGAAAATGGCTTAGTTGGTACAGCCACTGAATGGTTAAATATGCCTAAGGTGAGTTTTCATTTCGGACTAATGAGTCGGTTATTCAAAGCACTGGGAATGAAAAAAAAATAAAATTACCTAACTAAATTTTCTACAAAACACGATTTCTTGGGTATTCGTGTTTATTTCTTTGGCCATTTGCAGTTCGCATCGTTTGAAGAACAATTGGCTAGGAGGAATTTCATCCATTACGCCAGTTGTCCCGTTAGTCCATTTAGGCTGCGAACGTGGGTCAGGCAAGAGACATCGCATGGGGCATGGGACATTGGGACAGCCCTAGAGCGGTTAGGTATGCCCAAGATAAGTTTTTATTTCAGACCTATGGAACATTTACTAAAATCAGTAGAAATAATAAGTTATCTGATTTTCTTGGGACAAAATTGGGCGATACATTCGTCATGTTACCCATTTTTTTATATCCCATTGAACTAAATGGTTGGCGTAACAACTTACCTGAAGTCCATGTAACCATTTCCCCAGTTATCCCATTGTTAAGTCTTCTGTACGTGCGACGGAGGTGCGAGAAACCACTAGTATGGGATGTGGGACATTGTTGGGACACGCGTATCATCCACATGGGCTGTGGGCTGGAAGGGCGGAAGGCGCAACGGCCGAGGCCCACAGCGGCGCTGCTGCATCCCATCGGCTGCACGTTGTCCCACGCGCCGCAGCTCCATCGCGGGAAGCGGCGCAAGCATTACCACCACCACCGGCGCCACCACGCTCGGCGGCGGGCGTACGTCGTTATTTCGCGGTGGATGCTGCGGGATCAATAGCGCGCGCAGAGGGCCGAAGTGTCGGAGAGCGGGAGCAGTGCGAGAGTTGTTTCGCCGGCAGAAGCGAGCGCGACATTCGGTATAACGGGCGAAAGAAAGATGGAGCTCGGAGCTCAGGGGCGAAAGAGAGTGGACACACAGAAGGGCAGAGAAGAGAGAAAAGAGACAGAGAGAAATTTCAGAGAAGTTGCGTGAGATGCGGACGCACGGACGAGAGGACAAAATGGGCATCGTCGGGACGAGGGTAGACTGCGAAAGGTGGGCAGAAAACTGGCGATGATTTGGCTTGATTTGACTGCCATTTGGTTTTGCTTTTCACGTGTTCCTTTTGCCATTTAACCTTGAAACGAACCTTCTGAAAAACAGCGATTTCTGGACCACATGAACAATCGTATGGGATGGTGGGACATTGTATGGAACAATTTGGGACAGGATCCCATAACAGTATCCTACACAAGAAGGACTACTTTCCAATTGTTTCACTACCTTTTCACAGCCTACAGTAATATACAGACAGTCGATGACTGTTTTCTTAGCAAATGGGCTAGGGACGGCTCATTGGCCCTGGGCCAGCACATGCCACAAACACTGCTCTATTTACCAGCCTGTTTCATTTCTCATTTCCACATGATTGTTTCCTAATTCTCCGGCTCGAGACTACAAGGCTACTTATCAAATGGGACTTCGGGACATAGGTTGGAGCTTCACGTAAGTCTGAGACAACTTGGGACACGGTGCCCATAAGACGCTACAGACCCTCAGGGGTGACTGGGTGACTGGGTTCCTAGTCTCCGTCTCGTATCAGCGTTTATATGCAATACAAGCTTCGTGTATCCACGAACGAGTCTCTATCTCTCTTCCGAATCTGCTATCACACGCGAACCCTCGACAATCCATCTCACTCTCATCGCACTGGATTAAATCACCCTCTTCGTCTTTTCCTCCTGTACGTATGTATATAATACGCGCACACATATAGCGATGTGTACATATAGAGCGGCCGTCCCGCACCGCTCCATTCACCCTTGCCACGGAGCAACCCCTGGAGTCGATGCATCCAGGGTCGTTGCTACCGGCAGCAGCGAACGATCCAACGTTCCGCGGGCTTACTGTGTGTATATATGTGCTTCCACCACCACCACCACCATCACCACCACCGACTCCCAATCTCTCGCTCTCCCTCGCTCCTTCTATACCTCGCCGCTTATGTATTCAGCTCGCCGCCCGGTCTGCGTATACCTCACGTATGTACCACCCCTGTATACAGGGTGATAACTATAACCGCGTGGAAAATGTAATTTCTCCTCAATCCTTAAACCAATAAATACTACATTGTACTTTCGTCAAGTGCGCAGTCGCCAAGCAACTTTTGCACACCGCTGAAGTCAACGTCCACTCGGTCCAACCAGCGCCTCGATATCAATTAACAAAGTTCGAAACTTTTGATTCAACGTCCAATCAACGAATTTCCATACAATTTGCATTTTCGCAGTGGTCTCGTCGCTGTTGTGTGTTGTGTCGTTCGCACGCGAAGGGTGCGAACGCTTATTCGGGTTGTTCTCGGTGGTAATGCAAAATATCGGACAACGGTATTCGTGGATCTTGTAAGCAATGTTTATGCTACTTTTCCATAGTCGCTCGCAAATGAGATTTTCTAGGTGGTAATAGTTGTCGCCCCACCCTGTATACTTACTTACACGTACGTCCGCCAACCCCTCGGCTAGCGGGTTGTTCTCTCCTTCGTCGGCAACGGCGGTCTGCCCTCTATCCGTCCTTCGGTCTCGTTCCCTTTCGCTCTGGCTCACCGTCGCCTCGCGCTTCGTACTTTCCAACCCTCCGACGCGCTACCCTCACAGTCATGTGGCATCCCTCTCTCTCTCTCTATCTTTCTCCGTCCATCTCCGTCTTTTTTTCCTCTCTTTCTCTCTCGCTTTCCGCAAAGCCTCCGGCGCGCTTCGCGCATTCACGTGTGCTTTTTTTTCTCCTCTATGCATCTCTATGTTGGCTGGTGAGGGCCGAGCTCGGAACTCCGTCTTTTTCCATCTCCGACGCTCTGTATACTGGCGCGTTCGTGCCTCGTGTGCACTTATGTATATTCGTGTATTGTGGACCTCTGTATCGCGTAATACGCGTACACACGTAGAGGCTGAGTCCCCGTAGTCGCAGCAGCAGGCCGCACGACGCGACGATAGCGAGAGCATTCATTCCGCTCGAATGCTCCGTGTTGCCGCGGACGTGTATGGGCCGTTCCGGACCACATCGACCTCTTTGCGAATCGGACTTGTCACACCTTCTGGCGTATTATCGCACGTTGCAATCATATTCCAGAAAAAAAAACCCTGAATAACGATTCCTTTATTTGTGAAATTTGTTTTCGTATTTCATATAATTCAACTTTAATCACAGAGCAAAACGTTTGAGAAGAATTAAAAAGATACATTATTTTATTTGTACATAAATCTTTTTGTTAACCATTGGTTATCTATTCGAATGAAATTGCGGAAAGAACCAGAGGCAGAAAATTATAAGCAATGGTTTTTTTTTCTTCGTCGCCAACGATCAAGGTCCAAAAGTGACAGATCGATGGAACGATATTTTCGCCGTCGTCCGAAAAATCGCAAATGAAAATTTGAAGAGACTATGAGGGTCACGGCCGAGTCGACTTGGCTTGGAATGCTTCGTATGTACTTTTGCTGGTAGCTGGCGTGTACCGAGAGAGATGCGCGGCGCTCATCCCGTATGTACGTACGATACGGACGTGCACAATACTGCGTATGGGCGAGTGGTGCGGGTGAGCATCGGTGGAGATGCGAGGGCTAAAAAGAGGGAAACTTATCCATGCGGTATCATATACGAGCAACGAATCCCTTCCTCTTTCTCTCCCTCTTCTTTCTCCGTCGCCGTCCCACCCTCATTCTTTTATTTTTGTTTTCTTTGCATCGCTCGATGCTTTTGTCTGTCTCCGCTGCCTGCGTGACTGCATTTGCTTGTGTGCACGGTAGCAAAACAATTACGAGACGAGACGTTTTCAAGGACAACGGCGGGACGAGGGTCCAATGGGAGGGGAGGCAGCGGAGGGATCGAGAAAGCTCCGGTGGATTTATAAGCACTAGCTAAAAGACGCTTTTCCACTTTGCGGGAATTTTTGGAATCGTCTGCCAAGTGGCAAGATGGAATAGAACATACAGAGAGTACATAGAGGAGTCACTGTGTGTGTCTGTATGTGTCTGTGTGTGTCTGTGAGTGTGTGTGAACGAGCTTCACGGTTTATCTCGCTTTTTGTGCGAATCGAAAAAGGGGTAGTGGGTGAAGGTTTTTTTCATCGGCCGTAAAGCTCCATCGCTTTTTCTTTTATACGTAAAAGCTTGCAGGGAAAGACGCCGAGGGGTAACGTAAGTGCTTTCCCTTATAACCGAGAGCACGTATTTTATACCAGAGTTCACCTTTCTTCCGCATACGCAATGCAGCGGAGTTTTCCGTATAACTTTGAGCGAGCACATAGTTGCCCAAAAAGGACACAACACTTTTTGTTCCACTTATGGCGTTATTTTGAGGCAAGGACGAAGTTTACGTTGTCGCGAAAATGCAGTCGGTTTTACGAGAACAGCGCGTTTGACCTTGAAACAGAGCCACTTAGCCTGGCTCACTGGGACGGAAATATCCTTGGCGGAATTTGCATTTTAGTGACATAACGGCGAATTTCGCGGACTCGAGATGCTTGAATGAAATAGGTGATTCAACGTTCTGCCAAATAGGATTTGTTACGGCTAGGACAATGGTACCAATTATAAACTACTTCTTAATTATTATTTTTCTTCAAGATATCGACTTTTAGACTGTACCATTGTCGTACAATTCGTACATTGTAATCCCGAAACCCTTCAACCCTTGTGCTCCTTTTGTTCTTTACTTAAAAATATATATTTTTCGTTTCACTTGTCGGAAATTATATATCCGGTAAAACCAGACTATTGTTTCAAAGTCTCATAGACTTGTAAAGGAAAAGATGGTTAGGAAAATAGCATTTAAAAAAAAAAGATTGTTTGTCTATTTCGTGGATCTTATGAAGAAAGGCAGAGAGATGTTAGAAACTAAGTAACAAACTGAGTTCACAGATTACAGAATGAACGTCGGGAGGATACAGCAAAATGCAGGGACATTAGCGAAAAAGCAGTGGTTATAGAGTGCAGGGTTCTAGGTTCGTGAAAGTGAGTCCCCCGGGAACCAGGTATCCGAGCGTCTCCCAGAGGGGACGGTCCCGTGCAGAAGACTTGCAGGTACGCGAAACAGCAGCAGCAGCAGCAGCAGCAACATCAGCAGCAGCAACGACGCATACACACAGATACAGTGGATGCACAATACTATCCCAGAATCGTCGATACCTGGAGCAGCTCCATTCCCGGCCTCATCTTCGCGCCCAGTCTCGACTCGGGCGAGCAGAAAACGAGAGGCGAGACTATATATACCTGGTTTCGCCTTGCTTTCCGCTCGCAGCGAACAAAGGAGGGACCGATCTTCGCCTCGAGGATTCCATCATTCCTACACGAGGGAGCAAAACGAGAGGCGAACGAACCAGACACGAGACGATCCGACGCTGTTGTATCCTGTAAACTCGAAAAATCCCAACCGCAGCAGACACTTCAATTTTTTTTCCGAATTAAAAAAATAAATACAAGACTGCAATATTTTTATCAGGTACAAATAAATTTTAATGACACTTATTTTTTCGTTCATCGCGAATTTATTGAAAAATCAATTGTTTGTTGCTTTTTATTCTTGGCTGGTTTATGGATGAAGCTGGAATGCGAAGATATTCAACGAGCGACGTGAAAGTAATTTCTAAGCCGCTTGATTAATCGTCGAAATATCAGTTGATGCGTTTAACGATCGTTAACCCCGAGATTCTGGGAACCCCCGTTAATTAATCGTGCGCGTTGATTATCGCTCCGCGTGAGTTTCATGCGTTCTCGCATATCACCCCCTATAGGTAGACCAGCGGACCAGCAAATTGCGGCAACGAATTAGAGGTTGGCGGGAGTGAGAGAGTGAGAAAAATCAACATCCGTGTACAAGGCACGTTTCGCATTGCTTGCGGACGTACAACATGTGCGTTTCGTACCGAGACTTCGCGAGAAAAGAGATGGACGACAGAGATGCATCGGTCCGAGATACAAGTGCGTGAATAAATTATATAAGATATCAGTTTATAATATACGTAATACAGTTTATAATACGTAAAATGGATAATGGCGCGAACGTTCGAAGAGAAAACGAAGAAAATATAATGCGGTAAACCGAAAGCTAAAAAAAATGATGAAAATATTAAAAAATTGACAAATGTTCGTGTAAACACATAATCTCCACATATATTTTTTTTTATCAGGCAGACAATATTAAAAAAATGCAAATCAAAAAAATAAAAACAGGATTCGCTACACAAACAACAAAAATCCAATACACGCGCCAATAATTCACCTTGCACCTTCAAAAAAAAATCGCTCGACGAAAAATCGCTCGAAAAAACTCCCCCAAAAATGCTTCGTCGAATAATAAACACAGCCGTTCATCCCACGTCCATTAACCTGCCTCCGCGCATTGAAATCGCAAATTTCACTTTCCCACTTCTCCCCAAATTCCTCAGCAAAAAAAATCCGATAGCAGCAGCAGCAACAAAATTCGCCGCTCGCGCGCCTGCGACGATAAATTAAACGGTGAGTGAATCTCCGCGCGCGCGCGGACCGCGAGGTAGTTACCTACGTGCTCTTGTGCTTTGCGGCGAGTGTGCGGTGCGGTAGTTACCCGCCGCGCGCGCGTCGAGCACACGCGAAGGCTCGCGCGCTTGGTATATAGCGCGCTAAAACCGTATTAACGTTCGGGCGAGAGAAAGACAGATCGTTGAGGGTTGCAGCGCCGTTCGGTGAGACGCAGATAGCGCGCGGGTCGTTTATTACGACGCGCGCGGCGAGAGATGCAGCGAGAGTGCTGCACACACGCTGCAATCGCGCGCGCGCTGCACGCGCGAGCGGCGCATGTGCTGCGCATCGATTGCCGCGCGCGTTCGGGACACGAGAGAGGTTGGTATGTGCGCGCGCGGCGCGAGTCTCTTTGGCGTTAAACGGGCGTCGTCCTCGCGCGCCGCTCGCCCCGCCAGGTATAGGTATAGGTAGGTTGGGTATCTATAGGTAGGTCGTAGGCACGACAGAGCGCGAGATTATATATATGTGGCCACTCGAAGTCTCGAAGCGTCCGTGATACGACCGAGCAAGGGCAACCACTGCGGTGGCTGCTGCTGCTGCTGTTGCTGTTGCTGCGGCGGCGAAGTTGTGCGTGCGCGAGTGTAGAAAAATATAAAAATCAAGGAGAATGCGCGATTCCGGGGGAAATTCTTCTCGCCGAGTGCGGCACGCGGACAGCAGCAGCAGCAGCAGCAAGCAGCAACACAAAAGTGTTGCTGCTGCTGCTGCTGTTGCTGCTGCTGGCGCACGCGGGACTCGCCTGCTCGCCCGGCTCGTAGCGTGCGCAGCAGCGACCGCCGGCAGATATACGTGCGCCAGTCCTCTGCCAGCGCTTAAACCCACTGTAGGGTAGACGTACCGTTTTTGGCCATCTTAGGGCCAATTGTAGCCATCATATTCAAAGGAATAAATCGAAACATTTGATGGAATAAAAAAATCGTCGGGTAGGTCATTTAATGAATTGAAATGCATTTGTTAAAAAAATCAACGTGCAATTGTGGGGAAAAAATAATTTGTAGAATAAAATAATAAAAATGGCCACAATAGGTACAGTGGCCACTAACGGTACATCTACCCTAAGCATTATTTGTAGCCACTCGCGCGATAGAGTCCAGTCCGTCGAGAGCGGCGAGCACGCGCGCGAAATCGTGTAACAGGGAAAAACGTGGCCCGGGAAATTGAATCAAATGGAAAAACATTGCGATAATATCGCAAGTGGAAAAAGAGGGAGGGGAGGTCGACGAAAAGTCGATAGGAATTTCGCGAGAGAACAAATTGCTTTTTCCTGTATTCTCGCGCTTTTCGTTATAAGCCGGCGAATGAAATTGCTGCGTTTACCGTTGAACGTGAAATTGAGGCTTTTTTTTGCACTTAGCAAAATGATTGGTTGATTTGATTCATATTTGTGGGGGACGCAGCTTGTAAAATAAATATTCAATCGGCAGCGTTTGATCGAGCAAAACACGGTTGAGCGGTACTCCGACTGAGCATGACTTTTGAAGAAATTAAAAATTGCGATGCATGTAAACATGTATTTGACGTCTCTCGCGTTCGTTTGGATTCCATTGCACTGACCAGTTTAATTTTCAGGATGTATTATTTTTCTCGGCATATTTGCGTTGCTTTATTGAGAAAATTGTGTGTTGCACTGGTTGCAATTATTAATTCATAATTTTTTTGTATGACTTTTATTAATATTTATTACCGGTCGTAATTATATCGGAATCAATTAAGCTGACAATGATTTTATTAAATTCGGATGTAAGCTGCACGTGACGATACAATTTTGTAATCTGAAAGAGCTCAAGTTGTGACCATATTACAGAGCCGTCTCGTCCAAAGCGGTTAAGTTCGAGATTAGACCCTTAATCGGGCAGGTGACACGCTTCGAGACACCTAACCGCGCGCGTCGTAGCCGCGAACGATCGTTCGACTACGTCGTCGTCGAGTCCGAGGCATTCGGGAGCAGCAGCAGCAGCACGCGTCCGTGCCGAGGGCACGTGGCGCATCGTCGGGGTTATACCTGAGGACGCTCGGAGCTGAAAGCCGTCGAAGGAGCCAGTCAAGCGACTCGCAAAGGTCCCTCGGCACAAGGAGGTGGAACCGACCGTCAGCAGACCGGGCACTTAAAATATTCCGAATCCTTAACTAGTGCAGTGGAATTTTTTTTCCCCACCGTCTCCTGCGGAGCCATCTGGTTCGACTCTGTTCCTCGACACTGATTTTCAGATAAGCGAAAAAAAAGAACCACAAAAAGGCGCCTCTTCTTTCACTTTGTGAAACGAAGCGAAAGCAAACGGAGTCAATAGTGTTAGAACAATTTCAATCTTACCATAAAAATGTAATAAAATAATAATAAAGATATTGAACTCTGTGCAGGAGCAGTTTATTCAATTTATCTGTTTATACGATTTTTAATGCACAATGCTATAATTTTTTTGTATCCAGAGGCCTTTGAACTCTACTATTTAATGTCACATGTAACAAGTCACGAAATCAATGTCAAGAATTCAATATGAAGCTATAAATTAATTCTTTTACAATAAAATTTCCGTGGCGCGTGACCGTTCGGACCGCCGGACGTTCCACGTGCATTTTTACTCGTGCCACGGATCGTTAGTCGGAAAATGTGAAAATAAAAAAAATTAAAAAAAAAACGCACAAACTCCGGAAGGGTGGAGAACGCGCACGCGGCTGTGGCGTGAGTCGCGTGGCTCGTGTCAGCGGCGCTCGCGCCGAGGCCAAGGCGCTCGCTCGCTCGCGCGTTTTACTTCCGCCGTACATGCGTCTTGGAAGGAACGTGTCGACTATCAAACTACGTGTACACCGGGTACGTGCGGCGTTCACGGACTCCTGATCACCGAAACGTTCCCCGGGCCCGAAAAGTGGGCCATTACTGCCGCCTGACTATTGTTATTGCCTCTCGTGTCGGTCTCGTACCGCTGGCGTTGGAAACACGTGGAACGTACGCGGCGCAAGTGAACAACTGGGATACTCGAGGGTGGCCAGATGGTCATTTGAAATTTTTTTTTCCCGGTAAAATTTACTGCGTCGTGCTATCTCGTCGTCATGACAGTCGTGACGGCCATGAAAAAGTCGTGACAGGTATTTCTACAACAATGAATCCCATTGCACAAATAAAACAATTATTTAGAGACCCGAAATTCAATAACAATATACTTTCATCCGAACCAACAATCCATACGTTTTTAAAAATTTTTTTATTTCATAGCAATTTCGAAGAATCTCTCGACAATCAATTGTAATCGCAATAATAAACAATTGTAATAATCCACACGGTTTATTTATTTCTAATTTTTTTTATTTCATAGTAACGTCGAGGAATCTTTCGTAAAATGATGGTACCACAAAATCTGCCTTGCGAGGGTCAAGAAACCCGTCCAAGGTCCGTGACTTCACCGACTGAGCCGAGTGTGTGTTTAGAGGCCCAGCTTAGATTTGTTTTTTTTTTCCTCTCCTCTCCGTCTCCCTCGCAGTGCACCACAAGCAGCGAAAGTGCAAAATTGTCTGCCCCAACTTCGCCAGTCTACCCAGGCGCCCAAATAACAACAACGCGGCGGACGCATCATCATTATCATTATCATCATCATCATCCTCGTCGTCGTCGACGTCGTCGTCGTCGGCGAACGAAAACCACCAGGCTTGGTGTTCCAGGTGGGAGGCAGCTGCGAAGCGTACGAAACCGACGTCGAGGGCCACGAGTCTGTGTCCGCCAACACCTGCCCTTCTTATTCCTCGGTTTCCCCCCTCGAGGGATATATACGCAGCTTTGGTGCGCCTCTACCTAACCAACCCACCTACCTGTATATCTCTCCTCGGCGCTTTTACGAACGCGAGCCTCGTACTTCTGCTGTTGCCGTTCGCGCTGACGTTCGCCCTGTGTATTATTCCTTTGGACCGTGCCGGGACCCGTTTTCAGAATCGCGAGCGAGAAAGACGAGACACGAGCTGCTGTTGCTGCTGCTGCTGCTGCTTCTGCTGCTGGTGGTTCATGCATGCCACTCTCGAAATGCCTCCCGCTCGCATGTGCATGCGGGTGCCCCGAGTACGCGTGGCAGGTGCTCGCCACTCTCATTCCTTCGTCCCAACCACCTTCTTCGTTTACTCCTTTTTCGTTAAATCATTTTTTATTATTTTTTATCAATTTTTTTTTTGTTTCGTTTTTTTCGCCTTCGTCTGCCGTTGTTCTCCTTCGTCTGGAGGACTTTCGGGACTATTATTACGGAGACTCTACGAGACTTCGGAGACGAGACGGATAGGCAGACCTTCGTCGAAGCCCAAAACCCAAAATTCGCACAATCGCGAGATGCCATTCGAATTTATTTATTTTTTTTTCAAGGGCAACATGTTTTTTTTTTGTGGGCAAAGTTAATGAGTTTGTTTTGTTGTAGTTTTTTAGCTAAACGCCGAGGGAATTATTTGACGAATTGGAGAGACAGGATGTTCATTATTTTTTCAGCAGAAATTTGAAAAAAAAATTGACATTTCTGTGTCGAGATTTTGGGGCCATTTGCGGATGGATTTTTTTTTTTTTTTTCCTAGATGAATGGAGAATTATTGCAAAAATGTCACGAGAAGACAATGACGAAGTTCTCGTTTCACTCGGTGCATTTTGCCGCTCCCGCGCCAAATGGCTTAATCATGGCGAAACGAGAGCCGAGGAATAAGGTGTAGATTACGAAAATGCGGACTCTCTTGCGTACTTTCCTCATCTCATTTTTGCCGGCTCGTGTTTTGTCCTTCCCCCACCTTCGGCGCCCTCGCCGCTGCGGTGCATCCTTATTTATTTTTTTTTCTTGTTCGTGTCTCGTCGCGAGGAGCCGAAGGTTCGAAGCACGCGCCACCACCTGCTCCTTATTATCGTCGGGGAGTGGGAGACGGGAGCGCGGACGAGGAAAGAGGATACGGCGAGCGAAGGATAGGGCGAAAACCACCTTCGTTCTTGCCGCAGCGCCGCAGATGTCGGGACCATCTCGCATTTTTCTTCCTGCACGCCCTTTACCATCGCGTTAAGCGGGACGGTAATGCGGTTCGACCGATGAGCCACCCGTGGTGGATGGGAAGCAGTGAGATAAAAACGAAATTTTCAGTCTCACGGCATTTCGGATTTTTCAAAAAATATCGAGAATAATCAATACTTAAAAATAAAAAAATGTTCCAAGTGTCGATCGAATAATTACACTTTTACAAAAATGTTAGAAGGGATACGTTGTTTGTTTTTTTTTTCTCTTTAAAAAGTTTGAGTAACGGATTCCTTCGAACCTCGTCGAAAGTTTCCGCATAATCGAATCCAGCATCCGCACAAGTATTCCGTTCATCGTCGCTTCAATCCCAAGCAACGCGATACTTTTATCAATTATTCTTAAAGTAATTCCGCACCCGCAAAATTACTGTTAATCCAAGATTTATCCCCGAGAGGCGTTATTCGCGGTAGACGCACAAATATGCTCTCGCGCAATAACTAAGTTTCGGTATCACGAGCGAAGTTAGATAAATTCCGCGTAATAAGGGTGACCCGAATTAACCCCTCGGCCGCTGCTGCCGCTGCGGCTGCAGCAGCAGCAGCGTCGGAGTTGCGCTTCGTTTCTTCGACGACCAGGACGCTGCGCTCGGCGAGTTCTCCTGCACGTCGAGATGCTCCTCGTTAAACTCATTAGTCTCGTACTCACCGACGTCGGCCCACGTCTTTCGTCTCGCCTACTTTTTTGCTCCCGCGAATTTTCCTCCCCGCGCAGTCTCGCAGCCTCGGCCTTCGCCGCCTCTGCATCCGCGGATTATATTCTTCTCGCTCTCCTGACTTTCGAGCTTTCCCCACCCACCGACGTCTTTGTCCATGTCCCGCGTTAATGGCAAACGCTCGCTTCGTCTTTTGTCCCTTTGCGTATCATCCCCTCGCCAAGGGGAGAGGGGAAAAGGGTTTCACCTCTTTCCACCCACGTCGCACATAGAACTCATCGTGCGTACGTAGTCTCGTTACTCTTGCACATTTGTATACGACCGAAGGTTAACCTCAGATCCACATTACCTCCGCGCCCTCCGAGCGTAAAAATAAACGTAACGTGACATCACGAAAAAAAAAGAAAAAAAAGCCCGGAATAAACCTTAGAAATTAATAATATGAGATCTCCGGTGTGGGAGTTAATTACCGTTAATTATTCATACATTTATTCGAACCCCGCATATCCAACCCTCTCATATATTTGATTTCGTTGAATTTTTTTTTCGTTCTCGCAATTAAAATCGTTGTCCTTGGGAACGAGGGGGGTGAATATTAATTAGAAATTAATTGCATCTCACCCGGCGAGAGCATCCCTCGTGCGTTTGTATGCAGAAACAAGTCATCAATAAAATATAGGCACTAAGCCACCCTATCTCTGTCAGTCGCTCGCCCCTTCCCCCTCCCCCCGGCCGCTGTATCGAGGATGCTGACGCGGAGATGCGTTCGGGGCCCAAAACGTGGCGTCCGCCCGGCGATTAGACACGGAACGTTGACGACGTTGCGAAAGGGTTTGGCGTTTGTAACGTTCGTAACACCAAAAGCGGACGAACGCTTCCCGGTGCCTATTAATTTCATTCTCTTTGTTGGCGGAGTCGAGCGAGCCTCCGCCTTGCCGCCCGAGACTCGTGTATATATACCTACGCACTCCGATCTCCCTGGGTTTCGGAGCTGCGCGCCGGCTTCGAGAGCCGGGAAATTGCGACTTAAAATATTCAGCGAGGGCGCAACGGGCGCCCCCCCTCAGCGCGACGAGGGCTTCTGGTACGGTTTTGGGGTTAGTGCCGATCTGTGTTCGACGCCGAATCCGACGGGTCGGGAGCGAGTGAGAGAGAAAGAGAGAGAGAGGGAAAGGAGGGGTGGAGCGACCGGAGCGACGGTGGCGGCGGCGGCTGCGACACCGGCGACGGGGAGGCGCAGACAGTCGCGCGCGCGACGGGAAACGACGCCGGCAACCCTTGCAGAACCGACCGGCGCCCGACGCTCAGCCCCGACCTACCCCTATCCTACATGTCGCTGCCACTATTAGCGGGCTATTTGCTGGGGGTTGAAAAATGGCTTTTGAACTTACAGAAAAAAAAAAAAAATCATAGAAATGTTAATCATTCCTATGATTTTCTTAATCATTATTAATCATTGGCTCTCGAAATATGTATATAGCTAGGATTTTTGTGAGGACTCCCTAAAAGGTAGCGAATTATGACACTCATATTGAATTAGTCTTGTGCGAATAATATATAAATGCACATCGACAATGATTATTGAAAACGCGTAGTGCGAACATTTTTTGTACGTTTTCCGAGAGGCAAAAAATATAAGCCAGAAGAATAAATAATAAGTTGGTTTGCGAGCGATAAATCGACGCAATCAACTCCTCTTTCACCCGAAACAATTCATCGCCGTAACAACTGCCTGCAACCCATTTACAAATGCCACTAATTTCCCGCGCGCATTCACGGAAAAAACGATGAAACGCGAAGCTTTCACGACGAAACCGCATTCACGAACTCCGCTCGTTTCTCACAACGCGCATTTTTTTTCTATCTATTTTTCGAAAGTTTAAAAACGTTTTAAAGTATATTCCAAGGTGCGGCATCTCGTGCTCGGCAATTTATACTGTGGGATTGACGATTACTATTTATAAATATAGAAATAAAAGTGCAGAGCGCGCAGGCGGGGAAAAAATGTAGGCCAGAAGGGATTTGTGCGGTAGTAAGCGCAGACCCTCGCGCGGTTCGCTGCAACGTCGTTATACGGCGTGCGAAGGAAAGAGAGAGAGGAGCGTATAGGGTGCGCTGCTTATGTTCTCTGCATGTGCATTAAGGGATCGTCACAGTGTGAAATAAAAAAAAAATCGATTTTTTTTTTTCATTATCGGATAGTATACACGGTTATAAACATTCTGTTACATTTTTTTTATCGAAATTCGAATTGATTTGGTCGCTACAGCCTTTCTTAGAGAAAGGGATTGCAGCGTGACAGTGGCGTGTGCAAACTTTAAACGCACTTTTCTCGGAATGTTGTTTTTCAAAACGGTGTCCACTCTCAAATGAAGAGTTATGACGATATCGATTTCAAATTTTGAGAGAACATTTCTAACGTCATTCTCTATAGCGCTATGAGAGCTTTTTTTTTTATTAAATCTTCCTATTTTTTTTTACGAAAAACTGTCGAAAAAAAGGGCTAAATTCGATAATTTTCGTTCAAACTGCCGCCATTTTGTCAAATTTCAAAAAAAAAAAAAAGCTCTCATAGCGCGATAGCGAATTTCCTACAGATTAATAATCTTTTTGAAATTTTTGGTTCAGATAAAAATTGCGGCCGCAATCGTGGACATAATGCAGGCCCTTTTTTTTACACGAGCTATTTAAACAATTTATATCATTATTATACATTAAAGAAATGCACATAAAAAAAATCATTTTGTATTCTTCAAGAATGAACTTATTTATTTAAAAAAAAACCAGACCGATTAGTTCATTACAACTTAACAAAAAAAATTCGCGAATACCATTGATTTTTCGGAAGGTCACACTGTGACGAACCCTTAAACAGCAGCAGAAGCAGAAGCAGCAGCAGCAGCAGCAGCAGCAGCAGCAGCAGAAGCAGCAGAAACGGCAGCAGCAGCAGCAGCAGCAGCAGCAGAAGCAGCAGCAGCAGCAGCAGCAGAAGCAGCAGTAGCAGCGGAAGCAGCAGTAGCAGCAGGCTACACGTCGTGCGGCTTCGACGTGACGGTCGGCTTGATCGATATTCCTCGGTGCGCTGGTCGTGCACACCAGCTAGAAAAGCAGCAGCAGTGGCGGCAGCAGCAGCAGCGACGGCAGCAGCGGCAACCGGGTGTACTATACAGCAACGAAGTGGAGTAGCGAGTGAGAGAGCGAGTCAATCTCTGGTGCAGCAGGGCGCGTGCAGCTCAACGCCGCGCGAGCCCATAGGCCGTTCGGCCGTAAAGTGTAACGCCAACGACGTCGCTCGCTCGCTCGCGCGCGCGCTCGAGACCTCGAGCCTCTTTACCCGGGGACGGGGTGTTGGAAACTAGAAAAGAGAGTTCAACACCGTTCGAGCTCCCAACGGCGAAACCCGAGGGTGCTTCACGACGCGTTATAAACTTCCCGGGATTTCTTATCGAAAAAAACGAATCTTTTTCATCCTAACCCCTAACCCCTACTATACACGTCTCGCCGGACAATTGACTCTTCTTTGACTATACTTCTTCTCACCAATTCGACGAGAAACGAACGAGAGAAGAATTATCCGTAATTTCGTTTATAAATAAATTTGCGTCAGAGAAATAATATACTCTTCTCTCCCTTTTTCTCGCATCTCCTTCGAGTCCTATATTTGCTCGCTGCAAATATTACAGACGAAAAAAAAAGCGTTCAAGAAATGATGTTTGCAACGCGGCGCGTTTCGCAGATGGAAAAATGGCGCGAGCATCGCGACGGGGGTCGTTGCTGGGTACGACGAACCCCTTGAGCGGACGATCTCCAGTATCAGCAGCTCTGCAGAGTACAGTATAACAGAACGACCGTCCGGGGTGGAGGAGAACTGCGTATACGTTGAATGCGTAGACGTTGATACGCGCATCAACCATCCCTGCCTGGTGGTTTGATAGCTCTCTCTCTCCCTCTCTCCTTCTCTCTCCCTCTCCCCCCCCCCCCCTCCTTTCTGTCTCTGTTTCTCTCTATTCCTCTCTCCCTCTCACTTTGTAGCTATATAGCACGCAGCACCGGCAGTCCGACGTCGCTCTCGGCGTTTCGCACAGCAGTTCTGATATCCGGCTCCGCTTCTGTAATATCGATGACTGGGCTGCTGCTGCTGCATGTGGCACCGCCCGAGCACTAATTGACGATATATTCGCGTGAGTCTGAGGGAACAACACGCATTTCATCGTGATCCGCGCACGGATTATTAATTACTGAGGTGCACTGCGCCTATACATATCACCGCAAATGCATTCTGCCACTGGCGAACCGTGCACACGCCGGTATATATATATGTGCACGGCCGAATGTGTTGCAGGATATATAGGAACGTATGACGCACGAGTTGCAGCGGCTAACAATATTAACCCTCGCTTTCTCCGGTCGCTCCGATCCCCGTAACGCTCGATGCAGTCGGCTATTTTCGCCTGTGAGTCTTGATGCGAATAACCGATACACACGGCGACGTCTCAGCGGCTGCATCGGTTTAACGGACGATTTGATCAATCTTGCGGATTCAAAGGCAGCGAGATAGGTGCATATTAATCCGAAACGTCGCGTTAACGCTGATAGAATTGACGAATAATTAGAGGCGATTTTGCGAACAGATATTTTGGGCTATGAAGTGACTTTCACATATTCTGAGAAATTCGTCAAGGTGGTCCAAATTTTGTGTTTCTGCTTCCAACCCTTTTTGTGTATTTTTTTAAATAGCATCAAAAGTTCTTCTGAAATAATCGTAGGATAAAAAAAATTGCATCGACTTTCACAATCGGAGAAAATCAGATGTGATCGTTAAGATTCTCCAAATTTTGTGTTTCTGCTTGAAACACTTTTTGTGTGTGTGTTTGTTTTTTTTTTTTTTTTTTTTTTTTTGATAAAGTAAAATTACCTCTTTCGGTGGCTTGCGCACTGCGAAATAGCGAATAGGGTCTAGTGTACCATTCGCGCTCGACGTAGTCGCACAGAAAATAGTATGTAACGTGTCTGATACGTGTTTCAATAAACTCCTGGAATTCGATGTGTGCATACCGGCACGGTGAACACATAGATTGCGCTCGGCGTGTGCACGTACCAGCGGCGGCAAACACACCGCGCGGACCGTAAAATATCGGTACCTCGAGAGTTTAATAAAATAAAGGCAGCAGCGGCGCGCGGAGTCAGCGGCGACGGCGCAGCAGCTGCCATCTGTGGTTGCGAGAAAAATATTATTTGTGGTCACTCGCAAATTGCATCCTGGTGCTGGCCGAACGCGTTCTCGCTACATTCTCGGCAGTTGCCACGTACACGACGCGCGCGGAAGGAATTTTTCGGAGTATCGTCACCATCGTTTTTCTTCGACCTCAATGGTCACTACGAAAAATCATTACGAAATAAATATATACAGCGTGTGTATCGTAAAAATTGACGGTGTCTCGCAATTCGCGGAATTCGCGTCGGCGCGATTCGCGAAAATTGCGAAACGTAAACAGCGCACGTAAAAATTCTTCAATGATATCAGTTTCGGCATCAAATTTGAAATTAGTTGTGAGACCAAATAAAATAAAAATTGAAATTGAAATATTGTTACTAAATATATTTTTTGTAACTCATGCACGTAATGTCGCACATTTCGTGCCCGCAAAGCGTGCGTGAGATCGCGTATTATGCTCATGTCAACGTAGATAATTTCACGTACGCCATCTGGTGCGTGAAGTTATCTACATTACTTCACGCACACATTGGCGTGCGTGAAACTATCTACAAGATGATCTCACGCACGCTTTGCAGGCACGAAGATATGCGACATCACGTTGACATTCGTTACAAAAAGTAATATGTGATACATGGGCGACAAAGCGGCCGTCGCGCGGAGGTTAGGAACCAGTGCACTCGCCTCCTCTCGTGCTACAAACAACACTCGGCTTCGCCTCGTGTCGTTGTAGCACTCGATTTGGCGAGTGCACCGCTTCCTAACCTCCGCGCGTAATGGCCGCTTTCTCGCCCTTGTATCACAAAGTACTATTATGTCTCTTCAAAATTAAAATAAAAAATACAATTGACGTCCTTAAACGTCACAATAATTAATAAATTAATTCCCACCACTTGCAATCATCGCCCATTCGATCTCTATTTCCCACCTCATTTATTCACCGTCAACCACCAAAATTAGTGTCTCTTTCGGGGCTCAGTTCAGCATCCACATGACTTTCCTCCAAGCCTGCAGAAAAGCGAACCGATTAGACAAGTCGGGTTTATTTATGAATCGTGATAAACGTTCGTAATGCGGAAAAGGGCGAAAAAAAAAAAAAGTAAAGCGAGACGTCCGAGAGGGTCGGAAGGGAGATAAAGGAAAAAGGCATCGGGAGAGCGAAGCGCAGAGGCTTTTCAGCGAGGACGAGACGAATAATTCAGAATACGGATCTGCGCGCCGAGAGGGGTTGCTGCGTCGTTGCCGCTGCTTTATAAGGACGCGTGTGTACATTGTATATACCTTACCGACGTAAATGTAAATTTATCGCGTACGTACACGCGCCCTTCGCGACGTCTGTGTGCGGCGTCAGCGAGGGTGAGAGCGAGCGAGCACTGAGCACTCGAGAGCTGCTCCGGCTATCCGAGAGGGGTTGGAAACGGTGGTGAACGCCCTTCCGCTAGTCCGCCGTGGGCTACGTCCCCGGGTCCGCTATTTACGAGCGCGGCAACTACAACCCCAACCCCCCTCCCCTTCCCACCACCCCCAACCACCCACTCCCTCCTGGGCAACCCTCCCTTTCTCTCATCGTGTGCCACGTCTGCGTCTCTCCCTTCGCATGAAAATTACCGGCAGCGGCTCTTTTCGTTAATCGATACCACCCCCAGGGGGGAGGGGAAGGGGCCACCCCCCGTCTCCTTACCCAACGAAAATACGCCGACGAGTGTACGCGAGCCGACGGTGTCGCTTAAATTGCATTAAAAAAAAAATGTCAAACCCTTCCGGATATTCTCGCTCTCGACTCTCGCGGTTCAGAGTTCGACTGCCGCCGGTGAAAAAGGGTTAGGGCAACGCGCGGCGAGAGCCGTTCGCGATGGTTTTACGAGTGCGAGATAAGTAAAGTGAAGGGAACGGGCGGAAAGGAAATAAAAGGTACGATAAGGAGGTACGCGAGATAAAGCAAAGGCGCGACGTTGGGATGAGGAGGGAGAGAGGGGGAAAAAAAGCGGAAGAGGGAAAAGTCCCGGAGGACTTATGGACGACGGTAATCTTATGTAACGCCGGGAGAGTCCCGAAGTTACGAGGTGGGTGTGGAGAGCGGCCGGCGCGAGGACGGCTCAGGGAAACGCAGGAGCTGCGGGGAAGGAGGGGGATTCGAGAAAGAGGAAGCGGGCATAGAGTCGGCGGCGAGCTCGCGGGGAGGGGTGGGAGGGGGTCGAATCCGTCGAGGTACCGGCGGGAACCGGGAGCCGTGCACCTCGTGCCGGGCCCGTTCGCGACGGGGTGGATGCACCGCGTTGCCGGTGCCGTGCAGAGGGAGAGGGAGAGGGAGAGGGAGAGAGAGATAGATAGATAGATAGAGAGAGAGAAAGCATCGCGTTGCCGGTGCTGTGCGGAGCGAGTGAGGGAGTAAGAGAGAGAGAGAGCGAGAGAGGGTGTGAGTAGAGAGAGAGAGGGAGCGAGAGAGGGGGAGAGCGAGAGAGAGAGTGAGAGAAAGCGAGAGAGCGAGCGGAGGGATGAAAGGGTACAAACGCGCCGCGGAATTACATATAGCTACGGGTGGAAGTTGCCGGCGAACGACGGGAGAGAAAGCCCTAGCAACGAGGAAGGACCTCAAGCAGCAGACTGAGAGAGAGAGAGAGAGCGAGAGCGAGGCAAAGCGAGAGCGGAACTCGCCGCGCGCGCGCTCGCGCCGGCAAAGTCCGGGAAACCCTTCGCCGAGCCGGCTTCGGCCGGGGCGAACGTTCGGTTATTCCGAGAATCATTTCCTCGCGCTTCAAAGGAGAAATAAAGAGCGATCCTCTCCGCGGTCTTCGATAGAAACGCATTCTCTTAATGAAAATATGTTTTGTCCTGCTATGATATTTCTGAGATGCTTGTTTTTTTTTGTATCCTTTTGACGCGGATTCGAGCTTAAGCTCGACTTCTCAGGATTTGAGAGATGGAAGATCGTGAATTTTAAAAAAATTCGTTGACGCCCTGCGAAATGTTTTCCCAAAGTATGGCATTATTCCCGGCGGAAAAAAATTAATAAAGCTGCGCTCTAATTAAATGATGGGCTCCCGGATAAGAAAAAAAACGCTGGAAGCAAAATTGTGCCTCCCATCGCGGTATAATTATAATATTCTATACATACTATTATATATTACATAACCCCTTCGACCTGGTGTAAATCCCGACATCACATTTTCCCCCACAGTGTAAAAAAAAAATTTCGTCGCGTCAACAATAACGAGCGACCCGTCCAAATCTTCGTCTCTACAAAAAATTCGTTCAAAATGTTGATCCCGCCGCGAGACACGAAGAAGGCGGGGAAAAAAAATGAAAATTCTGAAAACACGAAAGATATGCAGGAATATATCACGGAGCTCTTGATTAAATTGCGCGGACGAGCGGCCGCGCGTTGTGCGCGATATAAAGAGACATAGATTAAAGTTGCCGGGTGTTGTAGAAAAGCTCGTGGATGCGTGAAATATCCAGGGAGGTTTTACGACGTTGAGAGATAGCGAGAGGGACGGAGAAAGAGAGAGAGAAACCTCACCACCCTCCCCCCCCCCCCAACCCCGTGGCTTCGAACCGTGAGCCAGCGCAAGAGGGTAGATGGTTGGCGAAGGTCAAGACTCAGATGGGCGTGAGGTGAAGAGGAAGGACGTCGCTGCCGCTGCTATACTTCTACTTGTCTGCGTGAATATATACAAACATCCACGTATCCACATAGATGTACCATTTACATAGGTAGTGTGCATCAGTGGTGGTTGGTTACTCTCCGTACTTTCGACGCGCGGGCGCGAGGCTCTTCCCCACAGCTTCCGGTGGGAGAGCGAGTGAGTTAGTGCAGAGTTTGCGGCGGCGGCTCCGAGGCTTCGTCCTCGTCGTCTATCGAGTCGCGGCGGCGAATCCGCGAAACGGAAGGGAGGCTCGCGGCCGCGGCCGCCAACCCCCTGCCTCCCCCCTCCGACCCACCACCCCTCGTCCTCCCCTCCCTTCCCCCCCTTTCCCTCCTCATGGCGCAGAGCGATTCCACTACCCCTCGTTCTCGGTCCCTCCGCATCGTCCTGTCTTCCTCCCTGTATTTATGTGTGTTCGTGTGAGTGTCTGTGTGTCTGTGTATGTGTGTTTTGTGTCTGTGAGCGCGCGCGGCTCGCCCCACGTTCGGCGATGCGGCATCCCCGGCAAGACGCCCGCCCGGCGCGCCTCACGGAGGTGGATGAACCGGGCGAGAACCTCGCCAATGCCGGTAGCACGCTATCCTCCAACTACTGTAGACATACAGGGTGATTCAGAATGTTATTGTCAGCTGTTGAGGAAAAATAGTTTACCATCTCGAGAACAAAGTTACTTAGCGATTCGTAATTCGCAATATTCATTTATTTACATGCATTAGAAAAAAAATTAACCAATGAGGACAAATAAATTAAAATATTTAAAAAATACTATTCATTTATAGTATTGATAGTATTTTTTTAAATATTCGTTTATTTATGTTCCCATTGGTCTACTGGTTTATTTTTTTATTTATTTGTTCCCATTGGTATGTTTTTTTTAAATTTTCAATAAATAAATAAATATTGCAAATTACAAAAAACGGCTGAATAATTTCGTTCCCGAGGTGCTGAACTGTCATTCTTTAAAGGCTGACAAAAACATTCTGAATCACCCTGTATACTGCAGCTATATATACAGACATATATTTATGGTATAGTTAAAGCTATTACTATGTATACTGCACAGTCACCGCCTAAACCGCCGCCTATGTTTAGTGAATATAGAAAATATTGTACGATGGACTCGAACATTTTTTTTTTTTATTACACACATTGTATATAGTGAAAAAAATGATATTGTTATTTTAGCATCGCTTGGCAACTTTTTAAATTTTACTTCTTCTCCAAACGTTATCACATGCAAAATGTTTTTGTCGCCAAATGTTGTAATAAAAACGACATTTATTCCCTAATCATAGTGTCGATTGTTCATTGACGACACACGTCACTCCAAATATTTGTAAACCTGGTGAATTTATTTTAAATCGTTGAGACACTGCTTGATAAAAAAATTCGATAAGCTAAAGTCAATCTCAACCCCGCAGTCGATTCTATTTTCCTCCCCCGATTTGACGCACGTTGACTACGACGACGCAGCGTATGTAAACAAAGTTATTAAATGTAAATCCGGGCATTCGACCGTCGAGTTCAACAACCGCGTCCCGATGTGATGCCATTAATCACGCCGCAATTGAATTTACATCTCGCGCCGAACTAACTTCGACCATAACTTATGCTTCCCTCTGACCCCTCCTCCCTCTTTCTTCTTTAATATAAAAATCAAGCTTACACGCAAACATGCGCATACATAAATTCCGCCAACCGACGAATCAAGCGTTTTCCGCTCCGGCTCATATCGACTGAGGCATAAAACGTCGTAGTTTACGGGAACTCGTCTGCCGCAACGTTGAACGTAGCTTTAGGGGTAGGTCGTGGATTTTTGCGAAGCTGAGAAGCAGTTCAACGGAGAACGAACGGGTCATCCCGTTCGTTCGTTGTTGCTCGCGGAGACTTTGCAAACATTCGCCCTGTCTCGCCCAAAGTCTCCCTCCTCCCCCTCCCCCGGTCCTTCTCCACCCCCTCAACCCCACTGTCTCATGGGGTCCGCGTCGCGACGGAACTCCGGAAATTTTCGCGAGTCGCAGCCGCCGACGACGTCGGCGACGAAGCGGCCCTCGTGGCCTGGGGTAGAAAGTACCCCGAGACGGGAAGGGTGCGGTGCCGGCTTGGCTCGGCTGGTTCGTGCACCCTGCGCTGGCTGGCTGGGATTTGCGGTGGTGTTGGTGCACCGGCGTCGTCGGTGCCAGCAGCCAGCCGATGCAGCGCCCGCGGAACGATATATTTATAGGTATATATACCTACAGCAGTCGGCTATGCCAGCTCCGGGAGGTGGATGAACCGGGCACCAGTCGCGGCAGAGGTAGAGGCAGAGTGTACACACGGTGAGGGTGAAGCGAGGGTGAGAGGGAGACGGAGCGAGCCGACGGAGGGGTGAGCGAGAGAGAGAGCGAGGAGGAGACAGAGAGTGGAGGGTGTTGGCAGAAAGAGACAGATAGAGAGGAAGGGAGAGCGACAGAAGGAGGGGTGGAAAGCGAGGGAGTGAGAAAGAAGGGTAGAATGAGAGGGAGAGAGAAAAAGAGCGAGAGGGACATAGTGGCTGGGTTTCCTAGGTACGTTGCTATGGCGACACCACGCCGCTTTCCAGACCAGACAGAGATTCGCGCGGTCCCCGACATCGCCAGACTGAACGACGCAACGTCCACACAAACGAAGTTCTCTCCCTCTCTGTCACTCTGTATCTGTCCCTCTCTCTCTCTCTCTCTCTCTCTCTCTCTCTCTCTTCTCTCCTGCGCCACAACGACGATCCACCACCACCGTCACCACTACTACCACCACCGTAACCGCCACCTTCGCTACCATCACCATCACCACCCCCAAGCAAAGACCCCAGCGGATTCCAACACCAAGGACCGAGGGGCGCCTGTTTGCGACGCAGGCAACGGCCGAATCCGCTTGACGAGGGAGGAGAGGTGGTCGAGGACGAGGAAGAGCAGGATGAGAGTCTGGAGCAGCAGCAGCAGAGCTGACGCGCAATGCGAGACGGAGAACGCGAATTTCCAGCCTCGAACCTAGGAGATGCACCGGCCTTCCAAGCCCTTCGAAATCGATCCAGTACCTACACCCGCCATCGCTGGCTCTCCATCTCGCTTTCTCAGTCCTTCTGTCTCGCTCGCTCTTAGTTTTTCGCCCTCTGGAACCCTCGAAGCTCGTGGCCCTGCCGACAGACTCCGTTGCACAGGCCCTTCGTGGCCTCTCATCCAGCCAGACAGGAGGAAACTCCTGAAGGCTCGGTGAACCAACCGCAGGGCTCGGCTATTGTGATTGTTGGGAGTTTCCCCGTTGCAGCCAACGAGGGTATTGCGGGTACAGAGGCTGCTGGGAACTTTCGATTGAATTTTGTTGATCTTAGATTAAGGTGCTTGTCAACATTTCCGACGTTATTGGTTTTATGAAGCGGTCGATTGGAGACTGACGTGGTTTCATCGTGATGATCAAATTTCGAGAAGTTTTAGGGCCTAGGAGGCAAACGTCGGATACTTCGGAAGTGTAGATTGACCTACGTTGTCGAAAATCAGTTTATATAAATTTGTAACGAGAATGGATTGATGCTTCTCGAGAATTGGAAACCTTGGATGGATGCTGCTTTTCCAACAAATCAGCATCTTCTACATTTGACAGTTCGCTGAAAAAAATTGCTTAGTTTCTTCAAGATGTCTCATTGCAATAATTACTACAATGTAATTCACGATTCCGCTTGGACGAAATGTTGGAAGGGTTCAGACACAAACGAAGAAGAAGAATAAGACAACAGCTTAGATATGATATTATTTATTAATATAATGTATTTCGTAATATATATACATATATAAGTGGGTGTGTATGTATGTATATATATAATAATATATATTTATATATTTATTTATTCATTTATTCATTCATTTATTTTTATTTTATTTTTTTATTTAATCATATATATATTTTTTTGTATTACATTACCGTTAAACATACATAAAACCCTGATAGATTGGGATTACAGCTGTCGATTACTTCGATTACATTTTTTTCATTTTTTCTTGGTTTCAATTTTTTTTTTTTTTCTTTTTCGTACGATGATTGGCGGGGGTTCGACGTACTTCCGTTCGATCGGTTTGACCCGCGACGCTCGGAGCAACGGCTTTTAAGTTTGTTTGTTCAATCTTCGAGTCTCGCGTCGAGAAGTCGCAGTTGGAAATAATCGATCGAGCGGTTACAGTATTATTTTTTTTTTTTTTTTTCTTGGGCATTAAAAGGAACGAAGCACTGTGAACGTCGTGCCAATGTGTTCGACACGTCGGAAATGCGCGATGCGTCGGTGGTAATGTATGAGAATCTCGCGAGGCGCGAGTCGGGACGATCGATAAAAACCGCCATCGACCCGGCCTGAGCCCCGGAAAGAAAAGTCGAGCTGTCGGTCTCTCTCTCTCCTCTCCCTCTCTCTTCCTCCCTCCGTATTCTCGGAATATTGTGACCTCAGCGTGAACGCGAGAACGAGCGAATGGTGAAAACAGCGCCAGCGCAGCGCCGAGCGCAGTCGGTGACTGCCGTCTCGTTGACTCTTACTACTTGCCGCACGCCACAGTCGAGTCGACGCGACGGTCACTGACCACAACCGAGCGCTCCGCTCGTCTTTGCATCAGCGACTATTATTATTATCGTACAATTATTATTATTAGATACCGAAAACGATTATATCCCAAAGCCGTGCTCGACGCGTGCGACGTGTTGGGACCGTTGTAAAAATATATATGTATATTTTTCTTCGTTTTTTTTTTTTTATTTTCTCATTTCATTATTACTTTTGTCTCATTTTTGTCTCTATTCACTCATTACGATGCGTCATTCGTACCGATTTACGATCGTGCAAGCTCGCGCGCGTGATAACGAATGTGATCTAGCGATGAGGGCGTTGGGTGAAAAATGGTTCTCGGTTTCGTCCGCGGAGGTCAAATACCCATTTTGCGTTTCGTGCGATCGGTTCGAGACGGAGAATTAGTTTAGATCGCAAGTTGAGCCTAGATCGATGATTCGTAATCTCGATCGCGTTGCCGGACGATAATTCCTCGTCTCGTTATCGTGTCTGTCTCGCGAATCGATTATCAACGCACGCTCGGAGTGACAGACAGACGACGAGAAACGAGGAGCGTGAAACGGTCGACTCGCGATCGTTCGGATCGCAGATTACAAATTATTTCCCGGCTCTCGACCTCTTTGCATTTTGCTCCTATTTATGGCTCATTTATTCACCGGCCTACAGTCTCGACGCTTATTTATTTTCCGTTGTACAGTCTCGACGCTCATACATGTCGCACGTTGACGCGACGATCGGGCAAATTCTTCGCTTTCACCCCTTTCTCACCGAATCGGTTGTCACTATTACAGCCGAACCCCCGTCAAACTTACAGACGTTCGAGTGCAAACACGTTCTATAGTTTTAGGATAGTTGTTTCCTTTTTCTCTCTCTCTCTCTCTCTCTCCCTCTCTTTCTCTCGTAATTTTTTTTTTTTTTCTTATTATTTGTTTCGTTATGTGAAAAAAGTTTTGGCACCGATTTATTTTTCTCTTCTCCATATAGCTGTGAGGGTGGGTTTATTTTGTAAATGTATGTGCGCATGTGTGGGTGTGTGGCTGTGTGTACGTGTGTGTCACAGTGTCATTGAGTCGGTCTCTTCGTCTAGTCTCATTTTGGGTTCTAAATACCTAGTATAAATATCTAAAACTATAACCATCTCGCTTTTCTATTCCATTTCTCGATCCTCATTGTTTTTTTTCTTCGGCTCTGTGTGATTTCTTTTTTGCTGTTTTTTATTATATGGATTTTTTTTCTTTTCTTCCTTCGGGTAATTGCAATTTGTTCTCGAAGATTGAGAGTCACTGCGCATTTGGAACGCTGTCACGGTGAGCTGCGAGCGAATTCGAACCAACTTTTGTGTCTCGCTTTTTCAACCCTCAGCGACGACAGTTTTACTTGTGTGGCGGCTCCTGCTGCTGCTGCTGCTGCTGCTGCGACTGCTGTTACCACTACCACTGCTGCTACTACTTTTTCCTTTTGCTCTGCTCTCGGCGCTCTCTATCGTCGAACGACACGATCGATACAGACGTTCGACGGGAGGCCGAGGACTGCCTGTATCGCGTTCGTCGCTTTCACCTCCACCCGTCAGCGCTGCAACGAGCCGCCACGAGCGACTTTTGCCGACTGAGACTTCCTCCCCTGGCGTCGCGTGGACTTTAATTTTTTTCTCTTTTTTCTTTTTTTTCACTCTTTTCGAATTCGCTCGCACGGAATATGCTTATAATATTCCCCAACGTGGCTCCCGCCACAAATCTTCAACGAGAACTTAGATGGATAATCCTGATAATCTCTCGCTATTTCGCTTCGTCTCTTCAACCGCTCCCTCTCCCTCTCCCTCTCTCGCTCTCCAACTTGTTCGCGTCTCCCTCTTTCTCTCCCTTCCGCTTTTCTCGTATTATTAAAAAAGCTGATATTAAAAAATGTGTCGAGAACGCAAATCTCAGCCGTTACCGAGGATATCTCTGCCCCTGATGAGCGTGACTCAGAGATTACACGGGTTATGCAGGAACCGGCTGTGAGATTGGCTCAAGGGTGCAGGAAAATTTCAGGAGGATTTTTTTTTTTTTTTTCGTTACTTTTACTGGATCATCCGCGGACCGAGTGCGTTTGCATTTTTCTTTTCGCTTTTACGCGCCAATTTTGCTTCGTTCTTATTTTCTTTTTTTGCTTCTAATTTTTTACGTCCTAAGCGAGATTTATCATACGCGATAATTTTTTTTTTTTTTCGTTCACAAAATATACCAATTGCTCTCGCTTCACTTATAAATTATTTAAGCCGATTAAATACGAATCATCTCATTTGACGAATTTTTTAAAAATTGTTTTTTTTTCAGATATAATCCTAATTTCACACGGCAAGCAGAGCCCACTGCTCGCGAATTTGTTTAATTTTTTTCATTTTTCATGCGCATTTTACCAATCGCGTTAAGCCAATGAAGAACGATTACATCGAAGCTCATATGGTTCATTTTTTGTATCGTTCTAATTTTTTTTTTTTTTTTTTCTTCAATCGTTGAAACTGGGCGATACGTGTAAGGTGTGCTTACAATTTATCTATCGACACCTATCGTCGTGTGCACCCGCCCGCGACCAAATATTATCCAAAACTAGATTTTTTCTCTGTATTTTTAAAAATTATTTTTCACTCGATAACTTATTTCACGACGTTTCTTTTTTTTCTTCACTTTAAATTTAGTTATTTAATTTTAAGCCTTAGAGAAATATATGCGTGTAATGCACACACGAAATATTTCATCCGCGCAACTCGATCGTTCACGAATTCTCGTATGTTTCTCCCCTTTTCTTTTAGTCGTCAAATGCCAATTTTTTTATCTCCCGTTTATCGCGAACGACCCAGACAGGGAAATCCGGTCGAACAGTATTTCGTACGAAACAAACTTTGGATATTCTTTTTCTCCCTCGATTTTTCGTTTTCCCCGAAAATCGCCGAAGCTCGCACGACTTCCGTAAGTGAGGGGTGAGCGGATTGCCGTGGGGGTGACTTTTGGCATGCACCGAGGGTTGTCTCCTTCCAGTGAATTTTTTTTTTTTTTTTCAGATGATTTGTGCGTTTTTCGGGTCAAATTATGTGTACGTATTTGTGTGTACTTAATGAGAGAGTTGGAAGTGTGTGTTTTTTGTGAAGTGTACGTGTGTAAATGGGGTGAATGAGCGAGGGTAACGGTTATGCGAAAAGGCCGGAAATGGATCTGTGCTGACCATTGCACAGGAAATATCGAGCATGGCGTGCATATCGCTAGCCAGCGAGATGACAGTCTCACAATAATATTATCCATATATATTATACGGCCCAGCCTCTCCGTACACTTATGCACTAATTGTAAGTGAACTTTTTGGATAATCGATGCAAAAAGATCATTGGATATCTTCTACAGACCGAATAGCGTCGCGTACAGTCGTGACACGTAAAATAGATATATAATTATTGTAATTTTTTTTTCTGTCATACATATATATAATATTCCTATTTTTATTTTTCATTAATATATATATTTATATATTATATATAATATATAATATATATTTGTTTATAAATCACCGTAATGTAAACTAATGAAAATTAAATACATCTTTTCGCCTCGTAATATACCCTCTCTTCATAAATATATAATATGTATAATTTCGTATAGTTTTATTTCATAATTATATATTGTTTCGTTATAATATCAATCTTATCTGCCTTTCTCGTCTCCTCCTTAGTCTCTTTTTGTTGCTGCCATTTTTTTTTTCTCGTTTCTATTTCATTTTAATTCATCTTCTTTGTTTTTTTTTGCGTTAGAGAGAGAAAGAGTCTGTGTTTCTTTTTTTCTGTGTACGCGTATAATAGTCACGGATAATATATACATATATTTGTTTAATTTGAGTGTACTAAGGAGCTGCACACTGGCTGAATCTCTTTGGAAACGACCATTCGGGTTCGGGCTCAACCCTTTCCCTTTCTCTTTCGTCGAAAAAAGCACTGTTCCTTCGTCTTCGTCGACTGTTCCGCGAGTCGCACAAGAATGAGCAGGACGCGAAAGCAACTGCGCACGTCTCATTGAAAACTAAAACGCG
This sequence comes from Itoplectis maculator, assembly GCA_964034905.1. Lineage (NCBI taxonomy): Eukaryota > Metazoa > Arthropoda > Insecta > Hymenoptera > Ichneumonidae > Itoplectis > Itoplectis maculator. The sequence goes on along the minus strand of OZ035856.1, from coordinate 11,560,271 downwards.
TGAACCCGAATTTGTTTTGTTTCATTTTTTTGTCGTTGGCTCATTTGTCGTGTTCTCGCATTTTTTCGGTTCCTTCGTTTGCTTTTATTCGTTTTTTTTTTTGCACTCTCTCCTCATTTTTCCAACTAAAACGGATGATCAGTCTTCGTGAATCACAGAAAGCTTTGATATGGCCTTTGACGAGATTAATCCGCGCGTTTCTCGAGCACACACCAATCCCAAAGAACCCAACGTCCTTCCACCGCGAGATCGATCGAGTCCAGTATAGATCTCGCGAAATTGACTCCCTCCGACTTGAGAAATGCCGCCAAATGGATTCGGATTCACGCCCGTTCGATGTTCCTTTCTCTTTCGCTACGTGTCGCAGTCGCGTGATTGCGAGTACATATTGCTTTGGTTTCGTGGTTGAGTCAATAATATTTAGTACACTTATCGATTCGCGTCGCCGATTATTCCAGAGCCGGCGACGCCTTTGCTTTTAAATACTCCATCCCTATCCGTCATTTATTATAATACATTATATTTATATTTGCTTGAGTAAAAAATATTAGATTATGTAAATCGTCAAGGTTTATTTTTGTTTTGCAAGACTCGCGGATTTCGCAACGAAGACATTTTTTTTTTTATTTCGTTTTCGAACGCAGATCAGCACAGTTCCAGCTCCGTTTCCAACTCGATTATCCGAGACATGTGTGAATGATGAAATAGATGGCTTTGTTAATTTTTGTTTTTCTGTTTTTTTTTTTTGTGTTCTCGAAAGGGAAAGAAAAATTGCGAGATTCTCGAGCAACGACGAAGGAAAGCGTAAAAGAGAGAAGGGGGAGAGAGCGAGAGGTAAGTCATAGTGACAACATGAACGCGAGGTAGAACAACAAAAATTCCAATGACGTTATGGCAATATCTGGAAACGGACGATGAGATACGACAGATTTAGAAAAAAAAAACGCATACACCAAACAGAATGTAAACCCGACTTCTTTCCATTTCGACGGAACAGACTCCGATATTACAACGATGGCGTGAAAGGTTTTCCGCTAACTTTTTCTACAATGGTATTCGAAAACCTTCTTGTTTGTATCATGTTTCTCATAAGGATTGTATGTTTCGTCGCATATCATTCAACTTTCCCATCCTTCGTCATTAAATTCCATTCTTAAAACATCCTAGGGTAAACCTTAAGTAGATTCTTTATTATTTTTTTTTCATACTTATTGCTTTGAAATTCCGTATCGAAGACGTGTCGTTTACGTGAAACCGAGTAAACGTCGGGTTGGGATCAAGTTGGGAGGAGCAAGGAAATTGGGAAAACGTTGGGAAGGTGGGTTTCCAATTACGAGTCCTACTTATAGAAACGATAGTTAAGTGTAATGATTATTACAGAGATATATATATACGTTTATATACCTATATAATAATATTCACGTAAGTACAAATATTTATCAGTGTACCAGTGTCCGTATGTACTTTTTTTTTTGTCCATTTTTTAAATCATTTTCATATAATGTATACGTGTGTCATTTCATTCTTTTTAGGCCTTAACCATGCATCGTAAGAATATAGATATATAATATGTTATGTATATATCCGCATTAAATGCTCGTCCGCCTCGTCGTCATTCTCGTTTATCGCACCCAAGACCCCTTACGCATATTTTTTTTTTCTTACGGTGAGCGAATCCAGACACACACTCTCTAATTTCTAAGTATATAATCTTTCGGCAATACAAATTTTCGAAGAGATTACGAACTTTAGTCGGTGAATCGAATCAGCCAATTATGTAACATCGATTCACGACCAAAAAAGCTTTCACACTCTCAGCTCGAACTGCATTCACATTTTTAATAATTTTCTCTTTTTTTTTTTCTCTTTTGTTTTTTTTTTTTTTTTTAGTCACCGAGGTCGGTGGGGCCGTTGGGAATCTCATTCCCGCGCGAATTTATCAAAAATAATTTACGGACGATCAGAGTGCGTCCGGCACGAATTTTCTTCCTCATTATTTTTTTCTTTTTTTTTTTTCTCCTTTATTCCAGGGCGAACACAACCGATTCTCGATTCTCTTAATTTAAAGAAGGAAAAAGAATCTGATGGACCACCCTCAAAAACGTTTTTTTTTTTTATCTTCGGCGCTCGGTACACGTAGGGGGGCTGAATTTTCATTAGTTTTTTAATTAATTTATTTATTTATTTTGATAGCGCCGCGAAAGGGCGAGGAATCGTAACAATATGGCCGACGACACATCGGCGGCAATTTTTGGTGTGTTATGTTTGCGTTACGTTTACTTCTCATCGTATTCAATGCTTCTATCTGTCTGTTTATTTTTTTTTTCTTTTTTTTTTACTTGTTTTTTAAATCATTTCCGATCACGTTATGATAATCAGTCGAAAAGCTATGCGCGTATTACATATAAACAGTATGCCTCACGGACAGGAACAAAGACGCAGCGAGAGAGGTTCAGCCGAACAGCTAGTAGTAAAATCCTCCTGAGTCACAGTAGTAGGGCCTCGTTGAGGATCAGACAGTGGGCGCGGAATTGAGAAAAGACATTGAGATCGCTTTCAACTGGTCGATTTTCCAAGCTCCGTGACGCATCCTGAACATCTATGTTACAAATAAATATATATATATATGTATATATATTTATATACAGAGTAACTTTAGATATATAGATATATGTGTGTTATATTTATAATATATCTATATAATAATATACGTATATCACAAATCATTACGTTAGCCATTACTTTAAGTAGTTATGCAAAATGAGTGAGTGGGTTGGGTTCGATCGAGATCGATGATTACATTGATTGATCCTGGTTCTATAATCTCCGTGTGCTATCGTTCTCGTCTTTCGTTTTTCCGTATTACGATTAAAGGTCATTGTTACAACCGTTCTACGTGCTTGCGTTACGTCCCACGTAACTCTCCGCGATAATTAATTAAAATCAGAATATTCGACTTGGAGTGTTGACCGAACGACTTCCAATTTGAATTGTCGAAGACAACGGATACCAACGTCACCTGTCCTCCTGATCCTGATCCTCGCCTCGGTTGCTTCTCAATACGTAGAGATACTGTATCCTTGTCTTAACCCATTTCCTACGATTTTTCTCTCGGTACCCTAACCATGCACATTTTTCTACTTTTAAACTATAACATAGTATAAAAGGGCAGGCGACCATCCTCTAAGTTCAGTTGTTCTACGACAGTTCTACTCTGTTCTGTTCTACAACGTTTTACGCGGTTCCTGTCACTATCGGGAGCGACCAAGCTCGCATCTACGCAACGTTGAATCTGATGTGTAATTTGTGTCTCCGATTTTATTCCTTCAACGTAAAAACGTGTAACTAATAATTGATGAGTAAAACATAGTACAATTGCGCATGGAAACAGTTCGTTCGTTCTTCGCTACTTCGTTTCGACTATTCTCGTTGGTGGTTTCAACGGCGCGGTCTCTCGGTCCCTGAGATAAAGGTCCAACACCTTGATCTCCTGATCGGGACCACAGTTACGTGCTTCGACTGAACGAATACTCTTCTGGAGTTCGTTCGGACGGGTAACACTCACACAGTGCGAGACTCGTGCATCGTTTGGCTACATTACTCCAGATGTCGCTACCGCTGGTTAAAAGTAACTCAAGAATTATTTTAACCCACGTAGCAACAACGATCTTTCGACAAACCTTGAAAAATTCGTCTCAGCTTTATTGGTTTCAACTTCTCGGCTATCTCTACGCTCTGAGTTGCTTACACAAACTAAAGCTAAAGGAGCATTGGGCAGTTATGTTTTTGTGTGTGTGTTTTTTTTCGTCTTTTCTTTTCTTTCTCTCAATCGTCGACTGGTGCGTTCCAGGCACGTCCAGCTCCTTGATGCTTTGACAAGTGTACTACTAGAGTAGTATATTTTGTTATTAAATTGTGACATGACATTCAAATACCAATGGTATATTAGTAGTGCAATATTATTAGCGTTATTATTAGTATTATTATTAATATTATTAATATTATTATTAGTATTATTAGTAATATTATTAGTTTTATTATTACTATTATAATATTATATTATTATCATTGGGCCAATATCAGTTTCAAGGGAATTCCAGCTGCGACATGCGTACGATCAAAATAACAGAATCAATTGTTACACATCGAGTACTTGTCAAAGAAATTGGGAGACCGAGGACGTACCTTTTGTCTTTAATCGTAACTCTACAACTTCGAGGATACTTCTTGCTTGTTCCATTATGTCGGTGATTTTTTTTTTTCAACTTTTTTTTTCCCCCTTTATCTCTAGACAACTACACCAAACTACACGGTCGCCATGTTACGTTGTTTGTTCGTTTAATTGCGGTTATAGGTTATCCTTTTTTTTTCGGAGGGTTGGGTCAGGGAACTTTAAGCGCCCGAGAGGGTGATCGAAGGTTCCTCGTGCCCTCATTGACGTGAAAATATGTAGTCTGTGTGTTTTTAGGTGGGAGGATTGATGACGGTCGATTTGTGCGCCATTCCGCACGATTTTTTTTTTTTTTTTCACATGTCGCTCGTTTTTTTCTATCGTTCGTATATCAATCGTTCGTAATCGCGCGAATTTGCAAATATTACGTGTGTGCTTGTGTACGTGTATTCGCGTGTCTTGCGTGTGTGGTTGTGTCGTTAAGTATATCAATAAATATTGTTTAATGTACATAGCGTTTAGGTAATAATATTCATCATCGTCGTCGTCGTCATTCATATACTTCTTTAATTTAATATTACTTTTAAACTTTTATAACGTTTCATAGATCGAAAAATAAATATAAAAATAAACCGGGCATTTAGGTATTAATATTTTGTATCGATAATTTTTTTTCTTCTCCCCTTCCCTCTTTACGTTTTTTTCCATCCGTTCCCCAATCCGCTTAGCTTGCCTCACGTTCGATTCTGTCGCCACGCTTTTCCGTTTTTGATCGTCAATCTTCGTTCGGGGGTCGCAGTTTGGAAATTGAGAAATCGAGCTCTCGGGCCCTCGGTGCCAGGTTTCACAATTAATACATTCGAATTAATGAAAAGAATCGCCCTCAGTGCGGAAGACTGGACGTTTCGTCGATTTTGGCGTGCACGCGAGCCTTCGATAACTCAATTTCTCGCTCGATTGATGGTATTTTTTTTTCCGGCCCCGTTACCGACGGTGATTTTTCATCGTAACGCTTCGCCCCGTTGCTCCACAACCGAAAATCGTACGGGTGCTTTAACCCACTCGTTTATTTTTGTCGTTTGTTTTTTTTGTTTTACTTTTACCGCACGGAAACACTTTACCGTCCTGTTGTTAACACTGAACCATGTCACCCCGATCCGCAAGCTCCGAACACGAAATTGTTTTTCATCATTTTCATTCACCACACCAGGTATTTTTTTTGTTTTTTTTTAATACGATAGATACGATTTTCTTTTTTGTTGAGCATTTCGCAAAGTACACGAAAAAGTACAAAATTAATTCTTTACATATCCTTAATATTTTTTTTTTTCGTTTTTTTTTTAGATGTTTCCCGCTTCTTCATCTCTGTCGTTCCACTCAGCCTCGTTTTTCCGGAGGCTCTTTTTTGTTTTACGTTATTTCTCTCGTCTATCCACGTTATTTTATTTTTTTCATTTTTTTTTTGTAAATATTACTCTTAACATTGCGTTTTTAGTCGTCGGGCCACGTCGGCCTCGTAGTTGTGCTGGGCCCGAACGACCATATGGGAATCACCGGGAGCACGATTCGCGCGCTCGTTGGAGTGATTTCGCAAAAAAACACTACGGATTACTCGCATCGGTCAAGTCGGCTATAGATATATAAATATATGTTTACATATGCTCGACAAACACAATAATACATATATATATATAATAATATATATACATATATATATACGTGTAAGTTTATATCTTGTTTAATCAAACCTCTCTCATCGCCTCGTCAAAATTGTTCTTTCTTGCTTTTTTTTTCTCTTTAATGTATCGTAAACCACTACGCTACGTTGAGATGCCTATATGTATATACCGTCCGTACCGTTTTCACCTTAGGATCGTATCATAGTAAAATAGAAAAAAGTCCTAAAACTCACCGCTAAGCTAGGTTTTTTTTTTTCTCGCTGCACTCGCACCCGCGCCCTCGCTTACACTTACCTTAACTCCCCCTAATACATTATTTATTCATGTAATTATTTAATTTTCTCTGTGTTTTTTTTTTCGTACGGATAAACATGCACGCTCTCGCCGATTAAATTTATATGCCCACCCTCGCGTGATTCGCCTCGTTCGATAAACGAGCTTCGAGCTTTTACATTCGGTCAGTCTGTTAACTATCTCCCCTCAAAACACTCCTTCACCGTAACAGTGCAAGAGATAATTTTTTTTTGTTAATTTTTTTTTCGTTTAAATATTGGAAGATTTTTTTTTTTTTACGTTTAATTAATTTTTCCGTCGGGTTTCGCCACTCGTTCGCGACTTTTACGTTACTTTACGTCTAATCGAGAAATAACGCGGATGCTCGGGTGGCTCGACCGGAAGATTGATGGAGATTCGGGTGGAGAAATGAAAATTAATTCAGACCCTTTTTTTTCTATATTTCTAGCATGCATTTTCCGAGAAAGAGAGCGAAAGAGAGGAGCCTGCTAAATGCGAACGGGTTTTCCCATTTTTTCTCGACTCGAACTAATGAAAATCGTTGGTTAAATTCGTCCCGATTTCACGGTGAGGCCGCCAACGACGAGCGAGGACGTCGACTTGGCCTCCGTGGTATTCTACAATGTTGCGCCTGTTTAATCAATATGTGTTCGAGTCGCATCGAGTGAGTGAGAGAGAGAAAGAGAGGTGATGAAGAGTGAGAGAGAGCGAGAGATCCCGCGTTATAATAATCCCTGTGCGATACACTGCAACCAACCCGCTCGCTTTCTCACGCTTCGCCCGACGAGAACCGAAGCGTTTATCCTCGTTAGTTATGAATTCTACGCCTCGGAAACCACCTTCGCTCGTCACACTTATCCCAACCAACACCCAAACACGTTACATTCCCGACTCGCAACGGAAAGCGAAGTAAGAAGATTATCGATTCCGAGCATTGAGAACCACTGACTCGAGAACCGTTCGACGAAAAAAAGCTCGGTCGAGCTTTTCCTCATCCTCGAAACAAGAAAATAAAAATTCTCCCGCCCACAAAAAATGTGATTAAAAAATTCTCATTACATATTACAAATACAGCCAATAAAAAATATTAAACGCGTAAAAGAATTGCGTTGCAAAAAATGGAATATTACAAATTCGTATTGTGTATTTTCGTCGTGTCTGTGTAAAAAAAAATAGTGTACGCGATGGTATAAAAATGAAACAGTGTAAAACAATCGTCGAGGCAGTCCGGCAGCTTGCGAGATTGGGAACCTCTGGAATCGTAAGGGGGTGGCCGGGGGTAGGGCGTCGCCGCGTCTCCGCCGCGACCCCCACGAGCTATCGACCGAGACCGGCGAGAGAGAGAGAGAGACGCTGCTGCTACGTACAGAGAGGGCAGACGACGAGAGGTTGGCCGAGAGCGGCGACGAAGACGAGCGAGACAGACTCGAGGGGGGAAACTCGGTGCTTGGCTGGCGCGTTGGAAAAGAGGGCGAGAGACACGACGGAAAGATCGGAGTTGGCCCCTCGCGCGAAACCTTCTCCGCGTGAATATATCATTGTTTTCCATTCCGCATTCTAAGGGATGAGAAACCGTCTCCCGTTTAAACCTCGGTTCGGAGGTGAAGAAAAAAAAAGCAAAAAAAAAAAAAAAACGAAGTACATAGTACATCAGTTAAAAATAAATTTAATTTTTTACGGCATTTGCGGCGGAGGGAAGAGGCAATGGTTTGTGGAAGGAGAGTCAGAAGAGACGGATTCCTAAGGCTTCGCTCTAAATCGCAAGATCCACTTGGGTCGCCGGCGAGCCGCAGCGATCGCCCTAGACTGTGCGTCGGCGCTTGTGCAACCTTGAAATAAGCGGCGCATGCACGCGCAGCGAAATCTCCCTACCACGGCGTGTTCCGGCATTTGGAGGGCAAGAGGGAAAAATATATACGCCGGGAGAGACCTCGACAGAAGCGATAAAAAAAGTTGAAAAAATAAAATAAAGCGATTCTGCACCCGATGAGAGAAAAGTAGCGGAGAGGGCAATTCGAGTGGTATAAGGTGAGACGCAACGGCCTTGATCTTAAGGATTGCGAAGGAAGATGACCCCTGGCGGCGAGCTCCACGCATGTGCGACTTGCGCCAGGAGACTCACCTCCCCCCCCACCCCCCCCCCCCCCCCCCCCCTCCCCCTCCCACCTACCAACTGCACCCGGCGACTCCTCGCGGAATTTCATCGTGTCACTTGTCGCGCGGTGCGACCGACAGAAAAAAAAATGCCACAGCCGTGTAATTACAACCCTCCGGTTAATTACGCGTACGACCCTCGTGAAAATAAAAATAATAGCCCCGGCGAAAATAATTATAAAAAATTCCGCGGTGATTAGGCGGGAATTTCGAGCGTGTTCGCGCGAGCAGCACGCGAAGAGGAATGATTTTTCAAAAAGACGAACGCCCGCGATCTCCATTTGTGACGCGCTAAACCGCCGACGTAATTGCGGACATAAATCTCGATGAAGGACTGAACGACTTTCTCAGTCCTGCGACCCTCAACGATTTTTTTTTTTTTTTTTTTTTTTTTTTTTCATTGCCCCGCGTATCGCAATGTGACACGTCCGTCGGTCTGACCCACGAGTCGATAGTTCAGAGGCTAAATCTTTGATTTTGGAACGACACGCGGGGAGCTGTCCGTGGCATACGTGGGTATCTGTCCGAGCGGTTGGATTCGTGCGAGAGCGGCTCGCTATCGATTTACTGCAGGAGAAGCGAAATAGACGGAGAGCAGAGCGAGCGAGGGAGCCGAGAGACCGCGGGGCGTGCGAGCAGCACGAAGGGACGGAGAGTCAGAGAGAGAGAGAGAGAGAGGGAGATGGATGGACGGTATAAGAACAGAGCGAAGAAAGGAGAAAGAGTGGCGAGGAGGACGAGAATACAGGAGGGTCGGGGTTGGCGTTCGGTAGGTTCGACGAAGCACATGCTGCCTCACGAAGCCACCGCTGCTGCTGCTGCTGCTTCGCGTACAGCGAGGCGGCCCCCGATGGCGCCGGCAAACCACCCCACATCATCCTCCGCAATCCACCCCTCGGTGCCTCGCCCGCTGTGCCTGCCGCGCCACGCCGACCATCGCCGGTACGTCGAGTAAGAGAGAGAGAGCAAGAGAGAGAGGCGAGTGAGTAAGAGGGAGAGAGAGGGAAAGATAGACAGGAGAGAGAAGGATATAGAAAGAAAGTGGGGTGGAAGCGAGATAGACAACGAGGAGAGGGAACCAGAAATAAAGAATGAGGATGGACGAGAGGTGAGGAAGAGAGAAATAAAGAATGAGGATCGGCCGAAAGGTGAGCAAGAGAGAAATAAAAAATAAGAGGAGCGAAAGATGGTGGAGCGAAGAGAGAGAGAGAGAGAAAAGTAGAAGGAAAAGAGAGAAAAGTAGAGGGAAAGAGAGAAAAGTAGAGGAAAAAGAGAGAAATGTAGAGTGAAAGGAGCCGCAGATGCGAGAGGGAAATGAAGGGAAAGAGATAATGAGGAGAAAGGTGAAGAAGAGGGAGGAGAGCGAAAGGTGAGGGACGGAAAATGTGAGAACGAGGAGAGAGCAGAGAGACGAGGAAGAGTGGCGTCGGAGGGAGGAGGGAGAGCAGCAGCAGCAGCAGCTCCGCCAGGGTGGTGCGTTGCCGCTGCTGCTGCTGCTGCTGCCGCCCCAACGGCATCGACCGCAGCCCCAACGCTGCAATGCGACGTTGCCATCCCAACGGGCAACAGCCCTTGCAACGGCGGCAACAGCGGCGGCATCAACGAGGCGCACGCCGGCTCTCCTCTTTACTCTCTGTCTCTGTCCCTCTCTCGCTTCCTCTCTGTCACACTCCCTCGCCGTGAGCTGAAATTTTAGCGCGACACGCCGCGCGCCTCTCGCTCGTTGGATGAACGGACGAACGGACGAAACAGCGAAACACCCGAGCCTCTCTCTCTGTTTATCTTTGTCTCGCTTTCGAGAGAGAGGGAGAGAGGGAGAGAGGGATATCTCTCTCGCCGCGCGCCGCGATAACCAAGTCGATGCGCGGCAGCGGCAGCGGCGTCCACGTGACTCTCCCGCTCGCCAGGGCCGTAACAGCGACGAACCCGGGAAAACCCGGCCGGGCCTTTAACCCCATCCCCCTTCGGTCCACCCTCGCCAAGTTCACTGACCAGATTCTCCCGCTTTCTCTCTCTCTCTCTCTCGCTTCCTCTATCTATCCCTCACTCTGTCTCACTCTCGCACTCGTAGGATCGTCACTTTGCCTTTTCCGGAACGATCTCGTCTCTCACTTGTTTAGTTACTTTTTTTTTGTAGCTGAAACTGATCTCTGGAATTTTTTGAGATTTTACGGAAATCATTTGATATTAATTTCTCGTCTCTCACTTGTTTAGTTACTTTTTTTTTTGTAGCTAAAAATGATCTCTGGGATTTTTTGAGATTTTACGGAAATCATTTGATATATATTTTTGGGGAGTTGTCACTTTGAGAACTTTGTTGGCGATGGGAATTTGTGGCAAACATTTTTTTGCAGCACTGGGAAAGGCTATATGACGGTTTTTAAGGGTGTATAAAGTCACACTTAATTCTCGGATAGTCGTTAATGATCCGTTCTCGAAAGCTTGAGAGGCAGGTTCGTTTCGGTAGGCGCAGAAAGAGCCGGGTCCAGCGAATCTTGCTTCGTAACCAGCGTTTCGCACCGCTTCGGTGTAACTCGCACGTGGACAATCGGTGTGAAACCGTTCGAGCGTGTCGTGAAAGCAACGTAAACCATAAGATAAAAAAATAAAGTAAAAAAAAAAATAAAACATAAAAACGGAAAGTGTATGAGATAAATTAATCAACAGTCTGTTTCTTTTTTACGAAAATTATGTAACATTTTATTAAGTTTTTTTTGCTCATCATTCCAGATAATTGTGTTTTTATGTAATGTGTGTGTTGGATCTCCGCACGATTTTTCTTCTTCGTTTATGTCTTCGTCTTCCTCAGTCGCGCGTTACGCTTTGTTTTTTACTTTAACGTTTTTTACTAAAATATTTGGTACCACTTTGTAGAAATACTTAATATTAGACCACTATCATTCCATTGATCTGGCGTGTTCTTATTTTCTTTTTTTTTGCTCTCACCGATCTTATATAGTGTACTATACATATAGTTCACCCTTGTAACTTGCACAGTTGTCTCGTTTATCCGTGTACTCGGGATGAAGACTCGTCTACGTTTTATTGCGATAAAACATGAGAATTTGCATCGTACAAAAATAAACGATGGGATTAAGATTATTACTGACGATTATTACAACGACGGAGATCACAATAACGATAGTGTTTCTTTTTTTTTTCATACGGGTACGCATTGTGTGTCACTGAGCATAAGTTCTTCGAGAGATACAGTAGAATTATATAAAAAATAATTAGTCGAAAATATATTATGGAACGAGATATGGATTAGAATATCGTATGCGTGAACTGAAAATTAGCGTCTTTGACATTGAAACGAATATAAATAATGCATATTATTTAATATAATATATATGTGATTTTTTTTATTTTGTTATATATCTCTGGTATTTAGGAAAGTCCATTTTTTTTGTGTACTGCGTGCCATTTGATTCTCTTTATGTTTTTTTTTTTTTTCTTATCGACTTCCCACCGTCAGCCGGACAAAATACGGTAGTTACGCTTTTCCATGAGGTCATATTGCGCTATCGCACTCATGTATTAGCCATTCATTATTATCATTGCAAAAAACGCAGTTTACGGAATAACTCGACGCATATTGCTTGTAAAGTTTGTGAATGTCTTTCAGCGCTCGTTATCGTCGTTGCTCTTTTTTTTTCGTCTCGACGAAACTCATCGACGAATAAATGCCAGCCCCGTCGGAGAAAGAGATCGGCATGCAAAAACGAACGAAACGAGAAAAAACGAAATTAACCACGAAACGTCGTCGCCAACGATGAGATCAGCAGCGTAAACAGCCAGGAGCAACAGCAGTCAGCCAACGACGAAAGCAACAACAGAAATTGTAACTCAGGAGTAAAAGCTCGACGAGAAACTAAAAAGACGATAATATAAAAAATAAAAAAAAATAATCGAAAGAAGAAAACACAAGGGATCAAAACATAATAAGTGCACGTTATATTAAAATCATATTATATATTAAAATATTCATAATAATAATACTAATAATAATAATCGTAATATATTATCGCTTGTCCGTAAAATTACATAAAAAAATATAGAAAATAATAAACTCGTAGCTTTCTTTTTCGTTTAATTCTTTCGTCTCACACGCTCGAAAATATCTCTATCGCAACTCTATCTCTTTCTCACGCTCAGTTTAGCTATAGTTATGCATATATAATAATAATAATATAATAATAATAGTAATAGTAGGTAGTAGTAGTTTATCGGTATACATGTATCGTGTGTCATCGCGCCTGTCATTCCATTTCTCTTTCGTTCTTCTTTTTTTCTCTCCTTTGATGTTGGTATGATCGTATTCAAAATATTTATATGTATAATCTGACGGGTGTGATTGCTCAATCATATTTCTTTTTTTTTTTTTTTTTCCTTTTAATTTGTGATTTGTCGTGTATCAAGTACCGTCCTGACGAGCTTCTCGGTGTGATCTCCCGCCCACAGAGAAAACCTTCATTTCTTTCCGCGTCAAGGTGCTTTAATGCCCAAAAAAATCTGTGCAGACTCGAGTCTCTCTATGTTTTCACTATTTAAGAACCGGCGAGTGCATGTGAACGTGAGCGCGACCGCGCTACAATCATGGAAGATAGCTTTTTTTTTCATTGTAAATGCAATGTGTCAGTCAGTTTGCGGCGTCACCCCTGAAGAAGTCGACGAAATATACGAGGAACGCGCGTGCACGCACACACTCGGTGGCCAACGTAAATAACGCGTGTAAACGTGTGTGTTCTAAAATGAAGAAAGCATAAAGAAGGTTGTTCTCAGTGGGAAGAAGCGACAATAAAAATTACAAAAAACGTAGAATAAAAAAATAAAGGATGAAAAAAAGAACCGAGGCAAAATGAAAATGAAAATGTAACGAACAAGTGCGAAGGCGATTGGACAACACTGGGCTAATGTCCCTTAAAAAATTTCTTCACATTTCTATTTCTTTTTTTCTCTCCGTCTCTCCCCATATATCCTCTTCATTTTCTCGCGTGGTCGAGCGTCACTTTTTTGTCTTTCGATATTATATTCGAGTCGCGGACGCCAAGTTATCGAGGATTCTGAACACTAGAAATAAAAAAAGGACCGCGCAAATTGGCCGTCGATAAATTATATACAAACACAAAAAGAAAAAAAACACAGGGGGGGTCACAACTTGAAGCGAGCAGCGTTGCTCATCGCAGCGAGGGTTTTTCTTTTAGAGCCGCAATCTCTTCTGTCCTTTGATTTTTGTTTGTTTTTTTTTCTTTTTTATATATATTTTTTTGAGCAGCCAAAAGAATTCAGAGGCGGCGCGTTACGTTCAGTTTGTAATATATAATGATCCAGCACTGCTCGCTATTTTGTCATGTTACGGCAATAATGAATTAGTCGCTAATAATATCGGCGATGACAATTAATGACAATATTAATAATAATAATAATAATAATATAGAATAATAATAATAATAATAATAATAAATGTGATGATAAAATGTCAAATATAAAATATCTTCGCTACATATATTAATGTTCAATTTTTTGTTTTTCTTTTTCACTCTATTCGTCTGCAAAAGTTTTTGCGCACACACAATCACACTCGTAATATCTCACTTGCGATCACGCTCACACTTCTTTCTCGACCACTTTACGTCCTGGGGTTTCGAAAAAAAAAAAAACACTACGCACAACATTCAATATATAATAATAATAATAATAATCATAATGATGATAATAATAATAATAATATATAATATATAACTATAATAATGCGCATCACGAATGCACTTAGATGCGTACGAACGCATTTTTTTTTCTCAGCGCGTACTCATGTACGTACAATCGTGAAATCTGTGTGTGGCTGTGTTTGTGTCTGGTTGTGTATATATATTATATAATGTATGGTAAATTACTGAAAAATAAAACGAAATTTAAAACATTTCAGTTTCTTTACTCCGTTTCAAGAATTATTTATCGTGCCCCGTCCCCTTCCCCGATTTTCCGACCTTTTGTTTTTTTTAATCATCGGATAGCACTATACGATTTCCTAACACCGCATCCACTAAATCAAGTTCGAATTCATTTTATTTTAGTCCTACGAATTCCGTGTTTTATTAATCCGAATCGGAACGCATTTTTTTGTCGTATCCTCATCGATTTTTCATTTCTCACTTTCTATCTCACTGACTTTTTCAACGTGTCTTTCGCACCTTCGTTATTAACCACCGATTCCTCCCGACTTTTCCCTTGAAACTTTTTAGCTTTTCATTTTTTTTCCTCGCTCTCTAAATATTACACGCTAATTAATTATATCTTGGAAATACTGATTCTCTAGTTTCATTGTTGTTGCTTTTTATTTCTTAAACGTTTTTTACTCCACGAAGCGGTTGCCTAAGCTCGGTTACTTCGCACGTGTACTACCCTCGTCGGCGCGATAATTTTTCGCGCGTCACGCACCAATTTTCGAGTCACTGACACTCTGTCGGCTGCATTTGATGAGAAAAAGAAAAATTAAAAAAATAAACGAGAAAGAAGAAACGCCATTCCGGGGTGAAGGGGGGCTTCGTAATCGACTATAAAAGTAAACGCACCGGAGGGAGAAAACAAACGAACGAGAGTTTTCGACGCTCACCACAAATTTTCTCGCTGACGTCGAACGACGCGTTATAAGAGACCTCGAGAAAAAAAATGGAGAAGCACCTCCAGTTTCTCGTTTCCTTGTTAGTTTTCGTTCGACCACTGTCGAGCGCAACGCTGACGTCGGCGAAAAAACTTTGGGCGCCAAAAGCGTTAAGTAGAAGCTATAAAGAGGCATTACATTCGCATTTGAGATCGAGTTTGTGGGCTGAGAGCTGCGCGTAGAGCCGCGTTTAATTAATTTTCGAAACTAAAAAAATCCTAAAAAAAAAAAAACTAAAAAAATAATACAAAAACGGGCCTAACGATTGATTGATTGTTAGTAGGGTGCTTGGAACGTTCGATGATCCGTGTGGGTTAGTTAAGAAAATACACACGCCTATTGAATATCAATTAATGAGGATAATGATGATAATAGTGCAAGTAATTGATAATAACCGACGTATCGTTGCCGCCCAACGGCAACGAACGTCGTGGCTGCCTGTTAAACGCGCGCGCGCTTCTATTCTGTCGTCACGTATAAACCGCTAATAATACACAATACCATAAATGTCATTGATCTACGGATCCGTTAAGTAATTAAGTAGTCAGAAATAAGTAAGCGGATTTTTGCAGTCGATCCTTCCTCAACACTCTCTCTCGCTCTCTCTTTTTCTCTCTATCTCTATATCCTTGTATATCTTTTATATATTCATATATCCATGTATATATATATTTTTATATATATAATAATATTAATAATAATAATAATTTATATGCTTTATGTATATGTAATTATTTATAGATGGAGTCGAATAATCAATGCGCACGAAATAGTTGATTAGTTCGCACTGTCGAAAAAATCTTTCTCACTCATATTCCAATCACTGTACCAAACGCTCAATTGTCCGGAAACAAACGAGTGGTCTAAAGAGGAAACGAAAAGTAGACGAAAAAGAATAATAAGAAGAAAAAGAAAAAGGAGAATATTTGTCTACACGTCCCTGTCTCTTTCGCTCTGCGACAAAATTTGTCCTCGACGACGTGTTTTGAGAATGGAAGAGAAGGAAAGAAGAAGCGACGTGTCTATCGCGGCGGTTATATCGACGGAGAGGCGAAGCCACACGAACCCTGGATCGAACGCTTTTTCAACGGTTGACGAAAAAAAAGCGCAATACAAGCAAACTTTACTGCGGCACGTTAAATATCAATTACAATGACAATAATAATGATAATAATTAATAATCGCAATAATACGAATAATAATAACATACCTATTTAATAGAATATGACAATATAGTAATGACAGTCAAATTAAGCAACAATGATCATCTGTTTTCTTTCTTGTTTTCCTTTTCTCTTTCTATACGCTTCGATATTATACCTACAAAGTATTATATTTAATTATTATTTTTGCTTTTCCATTTCTTTCTCTCTCTCTCTCTTACTCGCTTTCTCTCTTTCTCTCTCGCGTTCTCTCTCTAATTCTTACCTACATATATAATATATATTTATATATATATTCATCTTACATTTAATTATTATTCTTTGAGATATGTATCGTCGTGTTCGTGTCCTACCCTTGCTTCTTCAACTTTTTAAAAACTCTTCTTTCTTTTTTCCTATTATAGTCATTCTTTCCGTTCGCATCGCTTTACGTTTTTTGGTGAGCTCGGTTCGGGGGCTTCAAAATCTAACGGTTTGTCGCTCGCTTTTCTCCTCAAGTCTCTACGATTCGCTGATACACGCGCTTCCCTCTGTCCTCGACGATGACTCCGCTTTCGCCTAATGAGTCTCGTCCGCGGTCCGTCGTCTCTCTCATTCATTTTCTCGCTCATCTCTCGGCCGATATCTTCAGTCTACTCTTCGCTCGCTTTCTTTATTTCTGCTCTATTTGCATCCCCGAGCAATATCCCCGCGCGATAACCCACCAGGTGATAACGTGTGTGTTGGTCGCTCGTGTAACTCTCAAAACTGAAATCCTACACTCTCTCCCGCGTTCGGTGTTGTTTGTTGTTGTTGTTGCTGGTATTTGAGTTGTAATTCTTTTGTGTTGTCTTCCTCTCTTTTTTTTTTTACGAAAATGGCAGTTATCGGTCACAGCCAATGGCTATATATTCATTACGTTTAACGCCTTAAAACGTTATTTAGATTATTAAGCTTAGTATCTCTCGCATTTAAATCGATTATTAATGGTATAATATATATAAATACATGTGAATCGCGCCGATGGGGGGGTCACACAGCGTGCGTGTCGCGAAAAAAAAATTAAATAAAAAACACCAGTCTGTCGTCGTCCCTGCGTGAGTGTCATTTTATTGCATGTTCAATTTTTACTTTTTTTTAATATATATTTCGTAACGTTTCGCTTGCCCGGGATGATCTCGAGAGTGTCGCGAGTGAATCGAGTCGCGCGCGGTGGGTTCGGTTGGCGAGATGAGATGACGTGGAAAAAGAAGCTCGACAGAATGCAGAGAGGAAGTTGGGTGAGAATGTTTTAAATGATGGATGAGTCGCGGGGAGTGATGGCTGATTATTATGAATAGTGATCGGAAATATCGAGATGACAATGATATTACCATGAATGGCGAATGGCGAATGAGGCGCGTGAGTGAGTTTAAGTGATGAATCGATGGACGACGCGGTATGACAATGATAATGGACGCGGATGGTGGGGCACATGTACACCTCGACGGTGTCGGAACCTCGGCCAAAGTGAAGGCTGTCAGGTTATTTAAGTTTTTCGTAACCCGGGCAGTGTGATCCCCTGGTCTAGCGGAGGTTCTCGACAGCTTTGCAAATCCCTTTTTTTTTTGTTGCTGTTGTTAACGCTTAAACGTTCTGCTCGTAAAATGATTGAAAAATTGATTAAACACGAGGGAAAGTTGAAAAAGAAAAAAAAAAAGGCGCACACACATATTCGTCTTACGTTAAATCTCTAACACTCTCTCAAATGTAGTCCGAGCTTTGGCAACCGCCCCCTCAATGCACCCCCTCCTCACAACCCTAATGTCTACTATTATTATTATTATCATTATCATTATTATTATTATTAATATTATTAATTATTATTTTACTGTCAGCTGTTGCAATTTCTCGCCTTTTCTCGTTAAAACGTCATAATGCTCACTCTTTCTACTCGATGTCAATAATAATAATAATAAATCATTAGCGTACACCCGGTGTCTCTGTCGTTTAAATATATATATTAATAATCTTATACATCTATTATATTGAGAATTCTTTATTTTTCCTCCTCGCTCGCTTCTCCACTAAGTCTCAGGCTAGAAACAAAAGAGAACCTGCTCACTCGTGATTTGTTTATCCCGTTGCCGAATGGACGACGTGCTTACGCCCCTCCCCCCACCCTCGATAGTCGCTCTCCTTTTCCCTCCCGATGCTTTTAATTGTTTATCCCCGCAAAGCTCGCGTATTTTTCCTGCTTTTTCTTTACTCGTCAGACTTTATTATTGAAGTGAAAATGACATATTACTCGCACTGATCTACATATATATGTAGGTATATATCCCGATTACGTGGTGTTTGTTAATATATATATATTTACTTTATTTTATGTATGTAATATATATATCATATACCGTTCTTATTTTCATTTTTTTTTGTTTTGTTTCTTTGAATGTCGGAACGTATGGGGATGCTCAAGAGAATGCCTACAAATATATATGGATATATTGTATATAGATTTATTTTGTTTATTCATTTATATGTATGTATGTACGTAATCGATCGTTTTCGCATTAAACGTTTCCACCGCGTTATTTTGCCTCTCGCTCTCCTGTCTCACCCTATCTCTCTCTCTCTCTCCCTCTCTTTCACTTTTGTTATTTCGTCAAATACTCAACATAGAAAAAATATAGAATTTACTTTGCCACAAAACTTAAATATAATAAACATTTCTCTTTCCCGAAGGTCGTACTTTGTCTTTAGTGTTACGTTTTTTCTTTCATTCTTTTTTTTTAAGTTTATATAAATATTCAATATGTCGTAGGTGCGAGTGCATTTGACGTAGTGTGTGACGACGATACCCCTGAAATTCAGCGACACCGAGCACAGAATAAAATAAAAAGGAAAAAAAAAATGTAATCGTACCGTGAAATTGATTCGCACGTACGTTTTTAGTCTTCGTTTGAGTTTTTGCGGATTTGACTTTTGCGATCGCAGCGCATGAAGGGGGCGAATGAGCGGCGCGTGACGACGCGCCCGAAGGAAGAGTCAACAATGAAACAAAAATAAAACTCACTTGCAGCAATAAATTATAATCGAAAATAAAAAATTGAACGAAATAAAAAAGAAAAGAATTAATAATAATACTAATACGATATAGAAAGACAGCGACGTTCGAACGTTAATGAGAAACGAATAAGGGAAAACGTCACGTTCAGTGATGTCTCACCGGTAAACCGAGTCGATCATCGCCCACGGGGCAACTTCCGGTTTACACGAACTTCAAAAAATATTATATCTCTAACTCTCATTCATCTACACCTCTTTTTCCTCCCCTTCCGCTTTTCTTTCTTTTTTTTCGTCCTTTTTTGAGCATATCATCTTATAAATGGCAACGATTGACAAGAGACAGGGAAACTAATTTTTAAGAAAATAAAAAGAAACAAAAAAACATTATCGTAATATACTTAGACGTTAATGAATAAAGGAATCGGCGAACGACGAGTGTCTCGCGTGAATGAGATTTTTCTGGACCCGCGCGCGCGGCGTTGACGCTGCGATATCGCTGAACCCTCGATTGTTATCAACTGTATGAGTGAGTGTGGTCTTGCTCCGAAGCAACAACACAATAAAAATCTTAAAGCCGTTCTCTCCCATCTTTCCGGGGTCACGAGAAAAATGTGTCGCAGGACTTTTTCGAAAAAACGATTCCACAGGACGAACCGATGGTCCATGTCCAGGAAAAGATTTCCCGAAGGAGCCACGCTCCACAAAATCCGTCCATCACGCCCGGAAGTCCGTTAGACACGACTGTTTATCGTTATTGTTATCATTCCCCGCGAAATCTACTCACGTCTCCCTCCACGCACGTGATTTTTTTATTTCTCGTTTTTTTTTTCCTTTTTTTGGGCGTCGAGGAACTGGTAGAGTCTTCATAATTATTCGCAATATATAGATACATATATACTTTCGTATATACATATTTATATATCATATATAATATGTGTAATAATATATAATATAATACGTCTCTTTAAATAAAAGCTACATGCGTCCTCGAAACTCTCTACTATCCCCGGGAGGTGGCGTCTAATACCCAACAAAACCGTCTCTCGTTCAGTGGTTTACTCATCATTCGTTCACTCGTTCGTCTCTCTCTCTCTCACTCGTCTCGCCCGCATTTCGCTTTCTCTCTGTTTTCGTTTATTAAGAATTAGTTATTACTCGATTATTACTAGTTGAAGAATACACTTAAGGGAGGTGGCGGAGCACGAGGAGGGTGCGCGCGAGGGGTGAGGCGCCCGCGACGAAAGAAACCGAAAATTAAAAGCAGCACCTTCACCGTTCAGGCTGTGTCACAACGGTTACCTGTGTTTCCGCAATTATAATCCGTCCAACCCTCCTCCAGCCACTCTGCCGCCCTCGATTCAGCGGCGCATTCCGATTCGCGATTCAGCCTACTTAATTTTTTTTTCACACGTACGGATTGTTCGTCGTTTTTGTGTTTTCCTTCTTTCATCCCTTCCTTCTTTCTCTTTCACTGTCCGCTCTGTCCCACCCTCCCCGTTTCTCGGTTTTTTTATTCCCTCTTTTTTTAAATATACATAAATATTAACCGGCGACCCGTACTTCCGCCAGTCATCCCCCCCTCCCCTCCCCCCTCCCCCCACACACGGCGAACGCGCAAAAATACAAAATCTAAATTCTCCTCGATAAAATATCATATTTATATATATATATATACTTTATGTTTATACTTCTTATTATTTTTTTTTCTTATCTTCGCCCCGTCCCTCGTTTATATATATAATATATATTATTATTTCAATTGCTATGTCGCTTATATAAAGGTAAAGATAATACTCTAAGCGAGGGATGGCGGGTGGAAGGAGTGCGCCGCGATGAGCTTTAAATCCGTTCCTTCTCGTCGCAATATATACTTTTTTTTCCTCTCTTGTCTTTCATCGTGTACGTATCTGTGGTTGTGTGTGTGTGTTTGTGTGTATGACTGTGTATGAGTGTCTTTGTTTGTTTCTTTTTTAAATTTTTTTGTTGCTTTTTTCTCTCGTTTTTCTCTCCTTCAACCGACGGTTCGCGGGTTTGTGGTTCACTAATTAACTCTTCGCCTCTGACCACTCCCTCCCCTTACTTCAATTAAGCACGCCAACGGCTCGCGCGTCCCCACGAGACATATCGAACGTTACCCGGTGCCTCTGATTTTTTTTTTTTGGTTATTTTTTTTTCTTTCGTTTCACATTCTAATTTTTCGCATCGCCGACGGAGATTTCCGTCGGACGTCGCAATCGGGCAATCGGGTTACGGGGTATGATACTTTTTCGTGGTCACGCGCGGCTTCGATACATGTGGTATATACATCGCGAGCGAAAATACTCATCACGAAATAATCAACGCAAATATACGCCAATCCCGCGGTCGAAGCGTGCGAATGTGAACGCTCGACCTGTTCGGCGGATATTTGCCTTATCTGCGGGAAATTCCCTATCGAGAGGAGCCGCATCGCTCGCGCGACGCCATTACCCGTTCGTCTCTTACTATCAAATTTCCCTACGAACTAGTGTGTACGTCTGAATCTCGGGAGTTCTGAATTTCATTTTATATCCTTCTCGTAATTTTCCCTCTTCTTCTTTTTTTTTACCTCCGTTCAATAGATTCATCCCAGTGGAGAGCCGGGCATTATTATTTTTTTTCAAAGAGATGCAATAAAAAAATTAAAACAAAAAGTATATAGGACTGCGCCACGCGAGTCGGGGCTCTAAAAAACACCTACAGCAAATATTTGTTTCTTTAAATCGATTCGTTGTATCCGGTTGGCGCGGGAATGAGCGAGCGAAGTTAAACGCGTTATTTTGTTGATTTTTT
The DNA here is from genome assembly GCA_964034905.1 of Itoplectis maculator. NCBI lineage: Eukaryota > Metazoa > Arthropoda > Insecta > Hymenoptera > Ichneumonidae > Itoplectis > Itoplectis maculator. Next base: position 11,538,308 of record OZ035856.1, on the reverse strand, counting down.
TTGTTCTTTTTGTCTTTTTTTTTTAATCATAATTATCGTTATAATCCTCGGGTAGCTTGTCTTCTCTCCTCCTTTCATCTCCCCGTTGTTTTTGTCTCTTTTTGCAATTATTAGTTTTTTTTTTTTAACGTTTATTGGCAGCGAGCATGTGGAATTGAAAACTTGTGCGCGTCTTCCCAGACTCTAGGGTCCCTCGAAGTCGGTTCCTCTTGCGATACAATAATCTCGGCGTAGCTTCTTCGATCGTCTTCGCTCTCACCGTCTCCTCCACCGTTCGTTCCCATTCTCTCTCCGTTGACGCTCGATTCGCGTCGCCTCAGCTGTGGCTCCGTCGATCATCATCGCCCCCGGGGAAAGCAGCCAAAGACGAAGACACGCGTCGATCATCGAAATTCCTTCGCGTTAGTCGTCGTCTCAATCGTCATCCCGCAAACATCTCTCGTTCGTCCGGTTCCTCTCGTTCACCCGGTCCACCTGGTTCACCTCGTTCGTCTGGTACATCTCGTATCTCCTCTCCTTCGATTCCCTCTTCTCATCATCCTCCCGTCGTCGTCTCCGTCATTCATCGTCGTCATTGTCCACGTCGTCGTCCTCCGTATCTCCTCTCAGCCGATCCAGCCCCTCTCTCGTCCCCGCATCCCATCGTCTCGATATCCTTAAGACAGTATGCGAAGCGCCTGAAGCACCGGCCTCGAGCAAACGGGGCAGCTTGGGTCGGAGCTCTCGCAGACGCGATTGCCGCAGTCGAGACAGAAGAGATTGTGTCCGCACGGTACAAGCGCCGCGGTGACTTCCTTGTCGCCGCATACGACGCACTCGCGACGTCCTCCGGCGCTACCACCGCCAAGAAGCGAGTCCGTGGGTGACGCGGGACTCGCGGACGCGGGTGGCGACGGCCTCGACGGCAGCGCAACGCCGGGAAACGACCAGATCGACGAGGCCGACGGTGCCTCGACGCGAGACTCGAATGACGGCGATTCGCCGAGTCCCTCGTCGCGTTCGATGCCCGCACCCCAGATCGCCACGAGATCGTTGAGTCCGGGGGCGCCGGAGCTGCTGGACGAGCTGCTGCAACTGCCGCTGCTGGAGAAGGCGCCGCTCGAGCCGTTCGAGCCGTTCGAGCCCGGTGGATCGAGACAGCCGAGGATGCTGCCGAGACCGCCGCGACACAGGGCGCCGAGCAGATCGGCCTCCTCGAGGCCGGGTCCGGTACCGGTTCGCAGTGCAATGTGCGCCTCGATCTCTCGTCTCGCGGCCTCAACGCTCTCCGGCAGCCCGGTGACCTCGAACACGGGCTCCTTGTCCCTCGACGGCGTGACGATGTACGTGTGAGTCTGATGCTGAATCCTCTTGATGGTCGCGCCCTTAGGACCGACGACAAGTCCGACCACCCTGTATGGCACTCGTACCTGAATCGTAACGTGCCCCGGAACGGACGCCGGCGGTCCCGGCGGTGTGCCCAGCAGCGCGCCCAACGAGCTCTTGCGGGACGCGCGTATCTGCGAGAAGTGCTCGGCCGCGGAGAGTATCTCGCGTTTGGCTCGCGCAACGTCCTCCTTGCGTCCCGTCACCACGAACACCGGCTCCTCGCCGCGCACCGGTGTCTTTATGTACGTGTTCGTCTTTGCCCGGAGCGCTTTGATCTTGCAGCCTGGAATCACAAAAGAGAGAAAAATCGGTTAGAGTTAGGATTCCGCAGAAAAATTGAGTATAATACTATAAATAAATAAATGCGGTAGGATTGCATCGAATTGGTTCTGCCTAATCGTTCGAAAGCTAGAGATTCCGCAGAAAAATAAATAAAATACTATAAATAAATAAATGCGGTAGGATTGAGGCGAATTGGTTCTGCCTAATCGTTTGAAAGCTTCGCTGAGGAGTCGAGTGATTTTCAACAAAATTGCCTGGAGCTAACGAGGCACTGATTAGGCCCTCGTGTCCCATCCCAAAAAAAAATCCTGGGACCGTCTTTCCCAGTTTCTCGAACTAATTTCGACCGAGTCCGAAGGAATTCGCGGTAGAGATGATTGTGGCGCATTGGCCACCGCAATGTTTAAAGATCCCCTCAGGGTTGTCTCTATCCCACGAATTCGCGGCTGTAAAGTCGAGCGAGTGGGCAGCATCAGCAGCAGCAGCGGCAGCAACAGCTTCAGCTTCATGCTGAAGGCGCCGTGGCGCAATTGTTCACACAAGATGAGGCCACGACCTGGCCGCGAGGACGCGGGGGAGGGGGGAGAGGGGGAGGAGGAGGAGGACGTGGGGAACGAGTTCTGGAAGGCTCAGCTACTCGCAAGAAGAAGAAGGTGAAGAAGAAGGAACAGAACAAGAAGAAGAAGCAGAACAACAACAATAAGACGAAGAAGAAGCCGAAGAAGAAGAAGAAGAAGAAGAAGAAGAAGAAGAACAGGGTGCAGGAAACTGGAAGGAAGGAGGTCCCGACTCGGTCTGGTCCTCGGTCTCGCAGACTCCCTGGCCTTGAGTCGACGCAATGCTAGCAATGCAGGTGAACCACTCCGCTCCGTCTCTCTCACTCTCTCTCTCTCCTCTTCCTTTCTCTCTCCCTCCCTCTCGCCTTCTGTTCCGGAGAACTTGGTCTCGCTCGCCTCGCGCTACCAACTTCTCCGTTTACCCCCTGCAACACCACACGCACGTTTCTCCATCCTCGCTCCATTCGCATCCGTCTCATTCACCTCGAGTTACACCGCCGCTTGGACATTACGTCTTCCCTCTCGCGCACATTGCGTCTTCGCCTCGTCCGTCTTGCTCCCTCATTCGCCTCTTTCTCTCTGTCTCTTTGGTTATCTTCGTCTCTTTTGCTCTATCGTCGTCTCCCCTGAATCGTCCAGTCGGGTTCACTCTCGCCGGAGCCGCCGCAGGACGATGAGGGAATGCGACGAGGAGAGAGAGTTCGCTGCGCATACCACTCTCTCCCTTACCGACTCTCTCATCTTCTCTTCGGAGTCTCCTTCTCGTGTTCTCTCTCTCTCTCTCTCTTCTCCTTCAGAGATTACGCTCAACACGCGCTGCGTATCTGCACACACACACGTGCACCAACATCATCTTCAAATTTCTTTATCCGCGAAGCCGGGATCAGGTTTCAGTCTATTACTCCACACGTCGTCGACGACGCCGTCCATCATTTGACGCTCGATGCGCGACTCGACGATGTAACACACGAGATTAAATCCGATCGTAATCGCGATAATCGTCGAGCTTCGTGTCGCGTTGGACAGTTGGAAAATTTAAACAAGAGACTTCTGGCGATTTTTAAATCTTTTTTCAAGTCTTCGATGGAAAATTTGTCCGCTTATGCATATGTAAAATTTGTACTGGAAAATGTAATGTGTACTGAAAATGTAATGTGTACTGAAAATGTAATGCGGACTGAAAATGTAATGCGGACTGGAAAATGTAATGTGTACTGAAAATGTAATGCGGACTGGAAAATGTAATGTGTACTGAAAATGTAATGCGGACTGGAAAATGTAATATGTACTGAAAATGTTACGTGGAGCGAAAAATGCAGTATTTACTGAAAAATTTAATATCAGTTGGGAAGAAGTTACATTTTCCAGAAAATGTAATACGAACTGAAAAATGTAATATGCTGATGTAGTAGCTGACTATATGCAGCGTCTGCCGCAAAAGCCCAGAGATTCTAATGCATCGGTGCAACTATTCACGGACGAGCGCGACGTAAGTAATGGTCGGACGAATCCCCTCGCGTGGGACTCCCGCATAACGCGCGACAATGTCAGGGACGTTATTCGACAAATATATCTCCCCCGACGCCCCCGGACCAACCCTTCCGCACGTCTCTTCTCCTCGGGGACTCGGAGCTCGCGCTCTCTCCGCTGCTCGTCACGCGCCGCAATCTTGACGTCGACAACGCGGCCTCGGAAGCCCGCCGACAATGTTCGCCAGGCGACGGCGGCGGCGGCGGGACTCGTCGACAGGAGCAACACAGCGAGTGTCGGCGAATCGAATACCACCGGTTAGTCGCCGCCGTCGCGTTGTTGCAATATCGGAGATGCCCCGGGTCGATAACAGTGCGAGACGAGGAATCGTCCCGAAAATAGACACTCGCAATTTTTCGATCAACCTTGGCGCCGACCTTGAAATTTCTATTTCCCAATTTCACATTTTTTCGCTTTTTGAATTACGACTTAAAAAAAAAATACAATTAAAAAAAAACCAAAAGTTCTAATCACAATTTTTCGATCAACCTTGGCGCCGACCTTGAAATTTCTATTTCCCAATTTCACATTTTTTCGCTTTCTGAGTCACGACTTAAAAAAAAATACAATAAAAAATAAACCAAAAGTTCTAATCGCAATTTTGCGATCAACCTCGGCACCGACCTTCAAATTCCTACATTTCCCAATTTCACCTTCTTTCGCTTTCTGAATTACAACTTAAAAAAAAAAGACCAAAAGTTTCAATCCCAATTTTTCGGGCGTCACCATTTCGCAAATTCTTCGAAAAAAAAAACGTGTCGAAAATTGCGCGACAATCGTTACGAGTGAAAATTACGGTGTTGCACCGCTGGTCACACACGCGGAGAGGAGGCGTTCGAGTCATCGCGGTGGCGGGCAGAGTTTGCAATCAGGGGCGCAGCTCTCCCTCTCTCTCTCTCTCGGCCCTCTCGTGTGGCCGGCGAGTTCTCTCACCAGACGAGAAAGCAATTTTGTCCAAACTACACGGTCGCGACTCCCGCGTTGTCAGTGTGTTACACGGTGCAACAGTGTTGCTGCTGGAGGACACATTGGGGGCCATAGGCGAGGAGGACGAGGCGCAGCCGAGGAAGGGAAACGTCGGCGACGTCGTCGTCGTCGTCGTCGTGGCGGAGAGGCGATGGGCACGAACGCGCGAGGCCGCATCAGCAGTCTCTCGGGCGTCGATATAATTAGCCTGGAAATTGCGAGCCGGCCATACACTGATATATACATATATACGCGTGTATATATAATATACACGGCACACAACGCCGCTCGCGGTTTGTATACAGGGTGATTCAGAATGTTTTTGTCAGCCGTTGAGGAAAAATAGTTTACCATCTCGGGAACAAAGTTACTTAGCCGTTTTTCGTAATTCGCAATATTTATTTATTTACAAGCATTAGAACAAAAATTAACCAATGGGGACAAATAAATGAATAAATATTTAAAAAATACTATTTATTTATAGTATTTATAGTATTTTTTAAATATTCGGTTATTTATGTCCCCATTGGTCTACTGGTTTATTTATTTATTTATTTGTTCCCATTGGTCTATTTTTTTTTCAAATTTTCAATAAATAAATAAATATTGCAAATTACAAAAAACGGCTAAATAATTTCGTTCCCGAGGTGCTAAACTGTCATTCTCCAACGGCTGACAAAAACATTCTGAATCACCCTGTATATGTATAGTATATATAATACCGGAGAGCGCAACGTTCCCCATTATCTCAAACAGCGGTACAGCCAACGTCGAACCGTCGTGCAGAACACTCGTTACGAATTCAATCTACTCTACCGGCCGAGCGTCGGGTGCGGCTCGCGAATTTGTCGCCCGCGGTCTGTGTGTGTGTTTTGTATACGTGTGTTACGCTCGTCTGCAAATGTTATATACATATGTTAACCGGGCACGTGTAAACCTCGAAATTGAAGGTGAAACGAGCGCTGCCACCGCAAACAGCCTGGTTGAATATGTCGTGTATACGTATATCGTTGGCTTTCGCGCAACTTGAGAAAAGCTCTTCAGCTCCCGTTACGTATTTGAGAGCTGCCCCGCGTCACACTGGACGGGGGAAGTGTAACGAGTTCGCGAGAACGAAACGTCATTGGCTTCAAACGACTCGCGATTTTACGCGGGAAATATCGTTTGGGGGGCGAATTGGGGAAATCGCGGCGCTCTGTAATACCGACGGAGTTAGACGAGCGAGAATCCGTGATTGGCGGAGTTGCGAGACTGCGACGAGAATGCGATCGAGGTTACGTTTTCACTTTCGCCGACGAGTATTAAAAATAAAAAATAATGCGACGGAGAAAATTGAAATAAAGAATAATTAGTAAAATGCCAGCCGCGATAATGTTACACTGTAAAGCGACACTGATTATACACCTATCGCGTCGCCGGATGAGAAATTTTGTTGGCTGTTATTAAAAAAAAAAAACGAGAAAAAAAATCTCGAGGCGAATGAGGAGAAAAATGAAGCGAAATTGGCGATCGTGTATTTTTCGACAGTCGAGACTCTCGACGGTGGCGAGAGAGACGCAAGGCCAGCAGGAAGCCGACGATAAAGACTTGAGCCGCGAGTAACGAAGGAAAATAAATAAAAATGAAGAAAATCAAAAAGAAATTCAAAGACAAGACGAAATAAAAAAAAAACGAAGGATTGTCGAGTGGGCGAAGACGTCATCGAACGAGAAGAGGCCGAGGAACTTGGTCGTCGAGTTGGCGACGGGGTCGGGGGTGTCGGGATATGCACGTTGGGGGTCAGGTAGACACGCTGGAAGGTGAACGAAGGATACGGCATGCCGATATATATACACATACATATGCAATATATATACGTCTGCAGAGATACGAGAGAGGAAAAATATAAGAAGGAGCCGGACGAGGAGGAAGGAAGAAGCGAAGGCGGGAAGAGGCCGGCGGCCACGCAGGTGAACGAAGATCGCACGTAGGTAGGTAACCAGTGGAGAAGGCATCGAGAGAGAAGAGAGGAGAGAGAAGGAGAGAGAAGTGCGAGACGCTCCTCGCAGGGAGCAGGTCCTTGGCTCGCCGATATGACGTAGCGCGGGCCTCTGCTCCTGGAATGGAAGGAGGATGGAGAAGGAGGGTCTTCCCTCCTTCTCCCTCCTCCTCAGAGAGAGAGAGAAAGAAAAGACAAAGAGAGAAGGACCCGACGAGAAGTGAGAGAAAAAGATCGAGAAGAAAGGGCGACGGAGAGAGAAAACAGCTGATGGTCTGTCGGAGCGAGAGAGAAGGAGAGAGGAGGGAGAGAGAGAGTGCGAAAGAGGGAGGAGGGGGGCGTGGGTCGTAGACAGTTGAAGGGCCGCGGCCAAGGTGAGGTGAGACCGGGAGAAAGGAGAGAGACAGAGGCTAAGAGAGAGATGGATACAAGACAACGACGGAGTCGAGGATTCGCGACGAAGAAGAGTAGAGAGAGAGGGAGAGAGAAAGAGGTACACACAGAGAGAGGACGCAAAGCACTTTTGCCTTTGTCCGCTGCTCGGAGAGTTCGCAGCCAGAAGGGCGAAGACCAGGAAAGGTGGGACCACCTTATAGTCAGCTCTCTCTGTCTCTCTTTCTATCTGTCTCTGTTCCTCTTTCGCGTTGTCCACCTTCGCCCGAAAGGAGAAGGCCCGATGCCTATGCTCTCTTCTTCTGTTACGCATTGGCGAAACCGTAGACCGCGAAAGGGGGATTGGGTTCCATCGTCCTGGTTCGCGCGCCGTGATCTCGTCTTCCTCGTCGAACGACGACGACGACGACGACGAAGATGCGACTATCAGGACACGCTTCGATTAACGTGAAAACGGAGAGCCACGCGTCTGCCTCCTCCGGTTTTTTTGCCGCTGAAAAAGGCGACGAAGTGGGCGACAAAAAATTCTTTGTATACAGTTCATACAATTATTTAATTTAATTATACCATTTATTTTTTTACCACGACAAAAAACAATAAATCTGCGATTAAAAAAACGATTTAAAATTTCGTGAATCTCTATTTTCACGTGACAATAACATTTTTTTTATTTTGAAAACGTGTGCGAAAAAAATTCTTCGTTACAATTACTTAATTTAATTACAGCATTATTTTTTCACCGTGACAAAAAACAGTAAATCTGCGATTAAAAAAACGAATTAAAATTTCGTGAATCTCTATTTTCACGTGACAATCATTTTTTTTTCTCAGTGGGATTTTCAGTAAACGCACAATCACGCGGCACGTGGTCGCGGATCCCACAGTGATCGTTAGGCTCGAGAGATCTCGCGTAGCGGAGACGACGCACAATGCTCGACAACGGAATAGGCAGACGGAAGGTCCTCCCGACGTGAATGCCACGCGCACTGACTCGATTCCCACGATAGGTTGGGTGTAGGTAACGCGTCACACGGGGAGGGCTTCCCAATGCTGCTGCTGCGTACGCCGGCTACTCGCTCTGTGACGTCGCTAAAAGCCGCAGCCGGCCGCATGAGACACAGACCAGGGAAGCTTCCAGAGCAGCAGCAGCAGCAGCAGCCAACTAGCCTCGAGTGGTTAGCGCGCGCGCGGCCCTCCGCGTTTATAGCTATAACGGCGCAGTCCTGTGTATTCCACGCTCTGGCTAGTTCCGCCACCGCTGGTGGTCGCAATCGATCTGTGGTTACTCTCCGCGACCGGAGAGACCCACCCTATATAACCACCGCCGAAAAGCATATGGCTCGTGCTCGTGAGAGCCCAGAAAGCGATTACAATAGACCCGAAGTCCGGCGTTGCGACGCAAATGCAGCGTCACGATGCAGCGATGCATACGCAGCGACGGAATTGACCGTGAAATAATTTATTTAAAAAAATTCCCAGTGCCCATTGACTTCGGGAAAATGCAATTTATCAGAGACAAATGTGCGTTTTAGGTTAGAGAAATATTCGAAATGGCTGATGCAAAGCTATTTCGATGGATTTGCAGAATAAAAAAAAATATAAAAAAATGTTCCCGGACCAGGAAAGACGTTTGTGACCTGGCGAATAATACAAACGTGTTATCGCTGTTTCTGTCAGCCGGAGAAATATCGTTTTTCTGGCGAAAGACGCGCGCGGAGTTTCGAGAGTGAACGAAAAGTTGAGGTGGAAGGAGGAAAGGAGAAATGAAAAAAAGGAAGAAAATCGCGAGAAATGGGAAAAGTACGCGACTGGCATAGAGCGGGCCATCTGCTTCGAGCGACTCGGCCGCTGATGCTGCTGCTGCTGCTGCTGCTCTCGGTCCTCTCACGAAGCGTCCACTCCGCGCTACGTAATTGCTCTCTTCGGATTTCGGAGCCGACGAGAACGCCCACCGAATACAAGCAAAGCCGCCGACGACGACGACGACCGACGACGACGACTACGGCGGTCGTTTTTCGCTCCTATCCGCCCAGAGATGAATGGAAAAAAAGGACGGCGAGGTCTCGGGGCTCCATATCCCGAGAGAGATTTAGTGCCGTTGAATGCCAATAATATAGTAGGAAAGAAGGGCGAAAAAAAAAAAGAAAAAGAAACCCGCGGATCTGGCTGACGAAGACGAAGCGCCGCTGGAATAAAGAGGTCCCCGAGGTCGCCGAGCGAAGGGACCGAGAAAATTCAACGTTGGAAAACGCATAACCCTTGATATAAATTCATTTCTCCGCGTCAATTTGGTTAATTGACGTCGGTTTGAAATTATGCGCATAAGAGATGAAGCGAGAGAGGGAAACGAAGAAACAAAGAGAGAGGAGACGAACAGGAGTGAATTATCATTTCGACCCAATTACACAATCTCGAGATAAATCCAACGAGAGCGATATTCCTCGCTGTGTATCTCTGTGACGTTCTCGGCGGAATAAAATATAGAATATAATCCTCGCTCCTCTCCGCGACGGACGCTTTGTAAGTCGGTGCACTGAAAAAAAATCCGCGCCTGGAATGGATCCGGATTTGTAAACCTTCGCAGTTTCGTACAATAAAAAAAAAAAAAATGTATCGTGGAATCGAGTTAAAAATTCTTTAAAAAAAGTGTTTAAAATGTTGTAATTAATTCATCGTTAAATAATAAATCGTAAAAAAATTAAAAAAAAAAAATGGTTATTTAATTTTTCAAAAATACAACTTCGCAAAAATTTGAAGCCCACGAAGACCGAAAACGCGAAGGTGAAAATATTTCGCGAGACGCTCGAAGCCTTTTCCCGCGAATTCATCGTCTCTGCTCTGCCCTCGAAAAGTTTTTTTGACCCCCGAAGAAGTTTTTTTGCCCCACGTTACTCGCGGCCGAGTTTCGTTCCTCGGGCTACCTGAAGAATGGAGACATTGTGGGGAGCGGAGGAAAGCGGTGTACACAGGGCCTCGAGTTCTAAGGGAAGCTCGAGCGTTGATAAAGAAGCAGCAAAGCCGAGCTCGGGAATAATAAAGACACTTGTGCTCTCTCCTACGGCTATTTCGAACGGAGATCTAAGCCGACAGAAGCTTAGAGCAAAATTTGTTTAGGTTCCCTGACTAAATAGCGGCACTTCAACGGTCCTGTCGTAGATTTAACCGCGCCCGATTTTTTCTCTCCGTTCCAACATGTCCATAAAAATGTAAATAATACACTCACAAATTATTTACACGTGTACATAATAATATACATAATATCTTTACTTATTACGTACATGTGTACATGTAATATAGGGTCAATGCACCAGTAAATGAACAACAGCTTTTTGAGTGTTCACGACCAATTATGTCGACTTTTCAGCTATCCACTGCGATTATTTTGTCGCTAAATCTAATTTTCGACCAAAACTGCAAATTACATTGTCTCGTTCATTAACTAGTGTTTTTTTTTTCCTTTTAGCTTTTAGTATTCATTTTCATATATTTTGTGATGAAAATACGCAATTTTTATTAGCTATTTTCACATTCTGGTCAGTTTCGATTTTCGCGAACAATTTTTAAATATTGCTTTTCATCAAAATTCATGATAAACAAATCTTTCTGCTTAACCGTTCATTCACTGGTGACTTTACCCTACCTATACACATATATAAGTACGTGTATAAAATATTCAAATACATAATATGCATTTACTGTATATACACAGCAAGGTAAGTAGTGTGTATCTCGTTTGTGCGATGAGAACGAGGCGCGCACGAGTCACCCGCGAGCAGCTCGCAGTGCGCGCGCGCGCGCGCGCGCCGACTATACGAGTTTCTCAGGCAGGTCAGTGAAACTGCGACGTCAAGTTGAAGGCCAACACCCCCACAATGCATCGGCCGAGAGAGCAGCACCCGCGCGAGCGGTGCGCACAACCACGCCGGCCGGGTATATCCCCCCCACCCGGTTCCCGGCGCAGCCGCCACCACCACGTGACACTCTACCACGAACCAGCTCGCACTCTCTCTTTCTCTCTCGCTCTCCTGCGCCCGGGAGAGAGGAGTCTCCCTCTCCCTCGCACGTTGCTAGCGCGACCGCCGCCGCCGCCGTCGCCGCGACGACGACGACGAGAACCAAGGGGACTCCGAGGCGCACAGACACAGAATGCAGAAAGAGCGACGAAACTCACCGACAGAAAATGCGCGCGCGCGCAGCGCAGTTCGTTCGTCCCGCGCACGTCGTGCGCGGCGCGCGCGCGACCCTCGGACGAAGAAACTGCTGCACGAAGCTCGCGCGACGACATAACTACTTCGCAGGGATGCGACGAACGAAAATTCTGACTTCGTTCGCAAACATTTCCATTTTTTTTATACATTGTTACATTCCTTCACAATTATATATATTTTGTCTTGAACGATTGATAAAATCTTTTTACTCTGCAAATCACAAATAAAAATATTTCAGACTGTTTTTCGTGACGAAATTGTATTGAGTTCATGACGTAAAAAAAAATGTTTGTATATATTTTAGAAATAGATGCGATGCAAAAATGTCGGATAATTCCGGATACTTAACATTTTTTTTTGCGAATTAATTATAGCGCGGAGTATTTTTTTGCGCGGCTCGGGCCGACCCTGACACAAGCAACGACGGCTTCGGTGGTGGACGGGTTCGAAGCGAGAGATGCTGGCACAGAGCTGCGCACGGAGCAACGAGCAGCAGCAGCAACGGCAGCAGCAGCAGAGAGCCCGAGCAGAAGCACTCGCGGCGGCGATCGATTTCCATGACCTCGCCAAGGAGGCGACGACCGTCGGGCCGGCATCGCCGCCGCGGGACCTCGGGAATCTCGTTCTCTGTGCACAGCGCGCAACATACACGCGGCTCTTTCCACCCGTCCAGCAGCAGCAGCAGTAACAGCAGCAGCGGCACTTCACTACTTCAGTATGCACGCAAGCCTGATAAAAGAGAGGCATTTCCCCCTCCCCCTCGCTCGCCCACTGAGCCCTCCTTCGTTTTCTTCATTTCCTACGCCTTCGCCCTCTCCAATATCCACATCCAACGTCCATTCGACAAAATTGTACCTAGGGTAGAAGTACCTCTTTTGGCCACCTTTGGTCCAGTTGTGGCCACCGACTTTGAAACGGACAGAATTATCTGTATTGCAGAAAAGAAACAAAATTGTATAGATCATATTTTTAATTTGTTTGGATACTTTCAAAATTTCAACATAAAAATACAGGAAAGCAATAAGTTGAAATAAATTATAGTGAAAATGGCCACAAATGGTACAGTGGCCACAACTGGTGCATCTACCCTATCGAAAAAAAATTCAAAAAATATTTTCTCCACACCTCTCAGCCTTCCCAATGATTCTGTTTACCGCTCTGTTTATTATTTTTATTTCTCTTAAAAATCATCGAACTGTCCGTCGCGTCTCGCGTGGCCTTAGAGTGACCTCGCGGCGCACAACAAATTCTCAGCTTCATCGTCGGTCCTATACTCCCCCTTCTCCCACCAGCTTCATTTTCCTTTTTCTCCCGGCGCTTCTCGCGAAGGCAAGAAATTCCGGCTCTGCAAATAGATCGATGACACTCGCGCCGAGCAATCCTGGTGCCCGAGCTCCGCGGGGCTCTCTCGGCGTGGCCGCCGCACGAGCGAGACAGAGTGCAACTCGGCTGCGGCGCAACTTTGTCCTCTTCGTCTCGCGATTCGTGCGTGTGCGTATATTACGTACATTTATACAGCATTTATATATATACGTATAACCATACTATGCATATATATAGGTACAGTATAGTTACGCACGCACCGATATCATAGAAGTATAATGGTCGTGGTTACTGAGACGCCGAGCGAGCTGAGACAGTCGCTGACGCGGTCCCTGCGCACATATTCACACATATACAGAGTGATTCAGAATATTTTTGTCTTCCGTTGAGGAAAAATAGTTTACCATCTCCGGAACAATGTTACTTAACCGTTTTTCGTAATTCACAATATTTATTTATTTACAAGCATTAGAAAAAAAAATTAACCAATGGGGACAAATAAATGAATGAATATTTAAAAAATACTATTTATTTATAGTATTTATAGTATTTTTTAACTATTCGATTATTTATGTTCTCATTGGTCTACTGGTTTATTTATTTATTTATTTGTTCCCATTGGGCTATTTTTTTCAAATTTTCAATAAATAAATAAATATTGCAAATTAACAAAAACGGCTGAATAATTTCGTTTTCGAGGTGCTAGACTATCATTCTTCAACGGCTGACAAAAACATTCTGAATCACCCTGTATAGATACTGGGCAGATACTGAAGCGATTCGCCGTGGTGTTTGTTGCTGCGCCGCGCAGTGCGACATGCACCCGCGGCTCAGTCGCCAGCCAGTTCGCTGCGAGAATTACACACATATATATATAACACATACGCACACATGGAGAGACTGGGGTGTCTCTTCTGAAATAACCGAGCGGGATGAGGTGCAATGCACGCGCGCACGCATGCGGCGAGCACGCACGTCCGTCCGTCGCTTACGTCCGTTCGCCTCGGCTCGCTCGCATCGCGCCGCGCACTTCGCGCTAGTCGCGCTAGTCGCGGCGAGCGCGACTTCGGCTTCGTGCTCCGTACGACGACTGTCCTCGGGCTCCGCGCACGCACCGCCCGAGAATGGCAGTGGGGGTCACACTATATTAAGATTGAACTCGACTGACACTCCGAAGCTCGGGAAGACACCGCCGCTGAGCGCGTGGCCGCCGCTATAGTCCGCTCGCGCGGTTTCCGCTCGCCACACGACGAACGCGACGATCGACGATTTCGGCGTCGATCCGAGTATTTTTTTTAGACATTTTTTTTCGCGTGGATACATTTTTTCTCAAGGATCGAAGGACCGAGGTTCCAGATAAAGAATATATTTGTCAGTCTCGATAATCACCGAGGCGATAAATCGTAGATTTGCAATGTTTGATTAGCGATTGAGGTAATTTTACACGAGATATTTTTGGTTTTGTAAAAAAAAAAATCAAATGCACGGAAATGTCGTCGAAAAAAGGTGTCCGGATGAATCAGGCGCTGCACGCGTTCGTCTCGATGCGATCGAGGATACATCTCTCGCTGTCACTGCGATAATTATCATACATCGGGAGATGCGCATTGCGACTCAGCACTGCGACTGCCGAGAGAGAGAGAGAGAGAGAGAGAGCTGGGCGAGGAGAATGGGGAATAGTGGGGATCACGCACTATATTAAGATTGAACTCGACTGACACTGGTGAAGTGACTAGACTCCGCACTCTCGTGTGTAACGCTGCTGCTGCTGCAGCAGCTCCCTTCGGTCGTCGGTCCGTCCTCCACCTTCTCTCGTCACACACGACGCTCCACGTTGAATATACCTCCCGAACATTCTGCACGCGGTGCAACCTCCACTGCAGCCCAACCGACCGTCTCCCTCTATATATTTCCGTCTCTCTCCCTCCCTCTCTGTTCTCCACTCTACCGTCTCTATCTCTGTTTCTGTCTCTCCGCAGAGTGACTGTAGCGACCGCGCATATCCCAACGCCACGAGGAAGCCACATAAGCGGCATCCGCGTGGCGCACCGGCCACTCAGTGTGCTAGGTTAGTGCGTATTAATAACCCCGACCACTGACCTGGCTCACACACCGCCTCTCGACTACATCGCCGCCGCAGTTTAGTACATTGTCCGCGCACATTAGCGCAAAATCCTCGACGCGGTAAAAAGCACACAGAAAATTCCCTGAAATTCCCTTATCCGTACATTTTTCTAACATTTTTCTAATTTTTCTAATTAATGACCCCGACCACTGAACTGGCTCACACACCGCCTCTCGACTACATCGCCGTCGCAGTTTGGTACATTGTCCGCGCACATTAGCGCAAAATCCTCGGCGCAGTAAAAAGCACACAGAAAATTCCCTGAAATTCCCATCTCCGTATATTTTTCTAACATTTTTCTAATTTTTCTAATTAATAACCCCGACCGCTGAACTGGCTCACACACCGCCTCTCGACTATATCCCCGCCGCAGTTTAGTACATTGTCCGCGCACATTAGCGCAAAATCCTCGGCGCGGTAAAAAGCACACAGAAAATTCCCTGAAATTCCCATCTCCGTATATTTTTCTAACATTTTTCTAATTTTTCTAATTAATAACCCCGACCGCTGAACTGGCTCACACACCGCTGCTCGACTACATCGCCGCCGCAGTTTAGTACATTGTCCGCGCACATTAGCGCAAAATCCTCGGCGCGGTAAAAAGCACACATCAAATCCCCTGAAATACCCTTCTCCGTACATTTTCCTCGGTGACCTCTGCGCTGGTCGCGTCCATTGCCGTTGCGTTATTCATCGTCGAGATTCACACGAGTCTCCGGTGCGAAATTCCGTGTCTCTGCTCTGCGTGAAATTGCGAGGTTAGTCGGCGGTTTACAGTGGCGCAACAACAACAACAACAACAACAACGAGACGAAGCGTAACGGCCGAGCAGAGACGAGCAGCGCTACTGTCAGCGCGGAGATAGTTGGATTGCCTTAAGAAGCGCGCTATAAATAGTGAGTGGTCTATGAATAGGCGAGAGAGACGAGTGGACGCTCCGCTCGCTTGCTGCTCTCGTGTCGAGTGCGTCTCGCACACGCGGAGAGTAGTACACCGCTGCATTACTATAGCGCGAGTAACTGACCGCGTGTATATTGCGAGCGACACCGCGCGGCTGTAAAAGCGCACAAACCGTGGCTTGTGACCAGCGAAACGCGCCACGCGCTGAGATATTATGCATAGACGGACGGACGGATGAGCGGCGCGCGGCCAATCGGCGAGATAATCTGTTAAATCGGACGCGGAAACTGTGACGTATCGAGCGTCGACGCTGCTGCGGATAGCAAATGTGATAGGGGGGGGGGGGGAGTCTTATCCGCCAATCAGAGCTCGACGGAATTTACTGCAATTTCGCCGCTCGGAATTGTCGCGAATTTATAGTGTTTGTCCTCAACACATTTTACGAGGCACCCGTGATTTTTGTTTTTTTTTGCTTTTTTTTCGGACTCTATCCGCGTTTCTCGCTCCATTTGTTACTTCTTTTCCGTCTCGATCGGTCAGGGCGAGAGTCTCGGCCGCGTCGTCTGCGTCGAGAAACCGGCGCGCAAGGTTGCGTCGCGCCCCGGCAGCAGCCAATAACGACTGATATACCGGCGTCTACATAAAATACGAAATGAAAGTTACCGAGCAACTTGGACAATGCGGAGTCTGGGCTACGTCGCGATGTACATGTGTATATTATAGTACGTATATACAAATGTGAACACGTGTGTATTATGCGAGTGTGCGTATACGATATTACTAACAGGAATATAATTCGAGACAATTCGCATACTGGCCGCGCGGTGCACAACCCAAGGGGACACAATGGACGCTCGTCTATCTCCCGTAGCGCGGCATTCTCTCTTTCTCCTCTCGCCCACTCTGTGCTTTCGCTCTCTGCCGGCCGGCCGCACAGCTCAATCTCCCTCCAACGTCGACCGCGTGTACGCGCGCTTCGCTCTCCGCGACGCGCGACTAAACGGCATTTCGTCTGACTCACGGCGAAAGCTCCCGAGCTGCGGCGGCGGGCTAACCGGAAATTTCATAGCAGCCAATAGGCGCACACACGCTCGTTATTTTCTAGGAACGGGAGCTCCGAATAACTCCAACTTTACGACAATGCGGTTACTTGATATAATAATAATAAGAATAATAATAAGAATGATAACAGTGATAGAGATAACGATAAAAGTTGCACTTTTTTTTATTCACCGGCTGCAGCTGCTTGGACTACAATTACGTAATACAACATTCGAGCTGCATGAATGCGTTAAATATTATCAAAATCCTGTGCGACATTTTTTTTTTTATTTATTTGATATGTAAAAAAATGTAGCGATGTAAATAAACAATGAGGCACCTGATGCGAGAGTAAAATAATATTTGTTATGAAATAAATTCGGCGTAAACTCCTAAAATAAAAAAAATTGTTAAACCGCTGTATTCGACCAAAAAAAAAAAAAGAAAAAATGCTTTCAGTCGAATTTCGGGCTATTCGGTATGCACGGTCCGCACCGAGCCTCGAGATCTTTCTCCCCGTTGCTCCCGCGGGGCTTTTGTAAGGGAGCATCACAATGCTCCCCCATTTATACGCGAGCGACGATGAATTCGCGGCGCGGCAGAGGCCGAGCGTTAGCCCCGCGCGTTCGTGTCGGAAACCGAAAAGAGTGGTGCTGCCGCTGCCGCTGCCGCCGCCTTAGCGCGATGAAATTCGAGGCCGACGAGCACACAACTGCGGATAGCAGCGTCGTCGACGGCAGCAGCAGCAGCAGCAGCGCCGAGGGCCACGCGGGGATCGCGCGCCGGTTTCTCCTCGTCTCTCGTTCGCGGACGCCGCGCGTTCGCTTCTTTGTTCGAAACTCGCCGAGAGTCGCTCGATGCCCTCCTCATATCCGACCAGTCTCTTTTATTCGCTCTCAATCGCGCGCGCTCTCTTTTTTTTTTTCTCTCTCTCTCTCTTTCTCTTTTATTTACTCTCCCAGAGAACGCGACACAGTCTGGCAGCCAACGTGTATGAAACGTCGAGACGCCGTCTCACTTTTTCTCTCCGCTGTGTCCCACACGAATTCTGTCGGCATCTCTTTCTCTCTCGCTCTCGAGTCCCACGATAGCATAATGCACGATTACGCCGTTGTAGTGCACACCGAATTATTTACATACTCGTTTGCCGGTTGCGTAATTGCCACCGGGGCGCCAAATTCGCTGTAACAGTCAATGAGATTAACTCATTCATTTTTTCGGTGCCACGCAATACGTTGGTATTTGCGTTTCTTCGCAGACGTCTCGAAGGGCTGGCCAAGTTCGTGGGCTTTTACAATGAGTTCGCAGCGGCACGACGTCCCCGTTTAATTCGTTCTTTCTCGGTCGTTCTCCTTTCTTATTCTATGCTTCTCGTTTTTTTCTCACTCTCGTCCGCTCGACGACGACGTCGCGGTGCTTTCTTACATGTTCGCCCAGCACGGGGCACCCCACGCGCGATTTTAATTTTAATTCATCTCCACGTGACTCGAGCTCTCGACACCGACGGCGCGGCGACAGCTGCGCGAGGCAGCAGCGTTGAGTCGCAGTCGCGTCGTTACGATGGGTATAGCGACACATATTCGCGTGCGTCGCATTGGCAGCGGACCACGTGCGTTTGGCCATAACAGGAAATGTGTGAAATTCAACGAAGAAATACATTTTTTTTTTACTGTACTTTATTCGTTTGTTGTATTGATTTAGATAAATGGTTATATAGGGTATCTAATGGCTGCCAAATATATTGGGGTCCACCGTTTAATTTCAATTATTAGTAGTAAAGGTGGTTTATTGGTAATATAATATACATTACAATTGGTTTTTTTTCCTTCCAATATTATCGTATATTAATGTTGTATTATCGTTGTATTATCAATGGGCCATCGACCGAGATCCTTCAGTCCAGTTTAATTTTAATTTTTATGCTATTAATTAAATTACAATGAAAGAGAATTTTTTTTATTAACATTTTTTTTTTTTTCGAATTAATCTTTTCGTTAATATTCGAGCAAAGCGGAGAAAAGTGAGAGTCGATTGAAAAAAAAAAAATCGGGGAGAGGTCAAGAATATTTTCGGCGAGGCCTTGACTCGACTGCAGCGAACGCTTTCGTCCGCAATTATTAAAACGCGAAACGCGAGTGTGCAACGCGCGTCTCGCGAGGAGAGCAGCAGCAACGCGATAGCGATTATCGCTCTCGCCGCTCTCCTTGAGGAGAGCGCGCGACGCGGAACGGGAGAAGCGAGAAAAGAAAAGGCGAAATAAAGACGGATCGAGCGAGACGGGAGGAGAATGAAAGAGAGGATAAAAAGAGAGCGAGAGACTCGGGGAGCAAATTTACGATCGTAAAGCAGCGTGAGGCGGCGTCAGCCCGACACACGCTCTTTGCTGGTGGTGGTTGCCGCCGCCGCTGCTGGCGCGCGTCTTCGTCGCGTTAACGGCGAAACTCGTATAACGCTCCGCGAGTTCATTCAGTTTTTTTTTTTTGCAACGCGGAGGTTGCCAGTAATACTCAAGGTTTTCACGTGTTTGTCGGGAGAAGCGACTTTGCGCCGCTGCGGATAAAGAGGGTCGTCAAATATAACGAGGAATAAAAATAGTGACAAAATATAATTTCATCCAATAAAAATCATAATTAATCACAATTGTCTTAATGAAATTCATAATTGCGTGGAATTTTAATTATAAAACAATTTTTTTTCGATTTCACGCGAGAAGGAAAAATGGTAGAATTTTATGATTATCGAATTAGAAAGTCATTTGGACATTTCAAGAATATTTCAAGGCCTCAGGAAAGTGACGCCGAGGATCGTTTTCTCGAATCGACGAATTAATCGGCGTTAGCTAAGACTGATTTTTACGTCAGAGAAATTCACGCGCGAATTTACCGTCATAAGCAGGTGAGTCTCTCACCTGCTGCTTCTCGTTGAGCAACCGAATGAAATTCGAGATGTCGGCTCGCGATCGGCGCAGCTGTTGCTTGTAAAATCAATGACACAGCGTACGACGGCTAGAAAAGAAAGAAACACCGATCGCCGTGTGTACGGATCGTTAAAAACCGTTGTATCCACGTTTTTCCGCACGTATATCAACGCCGTCCATTCATCGTTCGGGCATTCGACGCGCGAACGCGAAAACGTGCGAAACAGATAGAAAGAGGATAATAAAAAGAGGCCACCCAAGCCGGACGGGCGTTGAAAGACTCTCAGCTTCGTCGTAACAAGTTATCGAGTTATCGATAAGCCGGCTATTTTGCTTCGCGACGGAGAGAACGAGAAGGCGATGCCTGGATTCCAACTCGTCGTTGTATTCGTCGTCGTCGTCGTCGTCGTCATTGACGTCGACGTCGTCGAATCCTAGAGGCGGCGACACGACTATCGATCCCGACTCCCCAGCCGACTATACATATCTAATAATAACAAGTATATAGAAAACGAAATGTCCCAGTGAAAATACACCGAGAGGAGTACTTCGATATCTGCTGCGCGCGGGACAAGGACGACGAGGACGTCGAGAGCTCGTCCTCTCTTTGTCCTCTGACGTCTTCGCTCGAGGAGACGCACGTAAAATTGCATTTCTCCTTTTCTCATCGCCCAAAAATATCATAGATTAACGAGAATAGCTCAAATTTATTTCTCTGCCCAAAAATAAGCGCTACGATATTTCGGCTTCAATTAATGGACAAAATTAAATACCTCTAATGCTGATTATTATAACAAATAATGAAGAGCACACAGAAATGGACGTACGTAAAATTGCATTTCTCCTTTTCTCTTCAGCCAAAAATATCGTAGATTAACGAGAATAGCTCAAATTTATTTCTCTGCCCAAAAATAAGCACTACAATATTCCAGCCTCAATTAATTGACAAAATAAAATGCCTTTAACGCCTTTAAAAATTAAAATTTAAAAATGCCTTAAAAAAAAATAATGAATAGCACACAGTAATGGATAAATTATATATAGTTTCGCACATACATATATCTATGCGTGTCCGTCGCGTTGCAGTGGCGCAGAGGTAAATTCATAGGTAACTCTCGGGCCCGAGCGATAGTCGCGAAATTGAATTAATTAATCGTGACGCGAGAGCGGTTATTCACGGCTCCGCCCCACTACGAACGGTTCTCCTTCTCTCTGTCGTACCGCACGAGACTGCGGCTCTCGGACGCTGCTGCAGCAGCGCCCGGCGAGCCTGTGACGTGTATTACGGCCAGACAATCACGGGCGTGTGCTCGCCGGTGCTCACGCGTGTATTTCGCTCTGCGTCTGTGTGCGCAATACACGCGTTACGGGCGGACGATGGAGCTGATACGTCCGTATATTGCCCGCTCGCGCGCCGTACGGGTTGCGTTATCGATCACGCGCACGCCAAGGGTGAGACCCTAACGTCCAATCGCTCTTCAGACTCTCCGGGGCCGCGGGCCTGGTGCGCGCGGACGTCGTGTATTGACCCAACAGTGAATCATTCCGTGCGAGCTGCGTGCGCGTCGCGATATCGCGTCCCTATCAGCTGTCGATCGGACGTCGGCCGACTTGAGCACACACAACGAGATCCTAATGCGTCTGTCATTACAAACCCATTGCGCCTACAATATGATTTGAATTTTATTTAATTTTTTTAATTTAATTGAAAATAAAAATCATTTAATGTTGCAGTTTCTAATAATGAAATGAAATCAATTTAATGTTGCAGTTTCTAATAAGAAAAAAAATGCACTGAATTGAAAGTTGGATTAAATAAGTGTGAATAAAATGAAATTCGGATCGGTCGTCGATTTGGAGCGAAATAATTGACTCGTGACAGATGCACTTTCGAGGCCTTCGTTCTCGCCACTCGCGGTCACTCTTTTTCTCTGTATCGTCGAATTGTCCTTTGAACCGAATCGCTCGCCGGAAATTTCATCCGACAGAAGACACTTTAATTCCTTCTGAATTCCGGCCGAGTGGCCGGCCAACAAAATAAACTCGTTAATATTCAGCAGTTTTCGCGGGTGTGATGCGGTGTTACCGAACCGAAATTGGCCCCCCGCGAAAAAAAAAAAAAAAAATACACATAGCGAGAAAGAGAGTCACTGAGCATTGGGAGCAGCTGCACGAACCGAATATCAAAGTGATCGCGATGTCGGTTTGCGCTACCCGATATGATCGATATTCCTGCCTCCCACATCCCAACCACCCCCTTTCCGCCTCGTCTCGCTGTGCAACTATTAATTAATCAAGGATCCCTCGCGAGGCTGGAAAACCGCGGCTGCACATTGCCAATTGTGTGTGCGCTGGATTGCAATTAGATAGAGAGTCCATACGTCCCCCGGACGACGACTACGACGAGCGATGCGACGAGGCAGCGCAGCCGAACCGACTGCATATCGGTTCGGTTAATTATACGTATATCAATAAGTGATTAATTCCCGTGCAATTAATGTTCGCCCGCGAGCCGTTTAATTTTCCGCTAAATTTGTTTGCCTGCCTCTTCGGCCGTATGTGTCATGACGTATCGGACGCCGAAAGGACGCTGCTTCTTCTCGGTCTTGTCTCGCGCCGTTCATATGACGACGATCCTTTTCTCCTTTTGCAAAGCCGGCGCAGCTCGATCGGTCGGCTCGTTCTTCCCGCGCAACATTCGCGTTCTCCTTTTTATTCTCTTTTATCCTTTCCTCTCCGTCTCTTTCTCTCATTCTCCTTTTTCTCCTTTCCCTCTCTCTCTCTGTTTCGCTCTCGCCCCTCTATCACCGTTTCGCGAGGCTGTACTTCTCCCGCGGCGGGTTAGCTTCGTGGAAAGGAGCCGAGCGAGGTTCGACGAACCGGGTGGCTCGCGCGAGCGATGAGAGAATCCACGGGGAACGCGAGGAGAGAGATAGAAAGGGACAGAGGGTGATGAGAGAGAGAGGAGACGAAGAACTACTCCATAAAGTACGTGTTTTCGCGCGATCCTCGCCTCGCGGTCACACAAATATAGCCGGCGCACCGAGAGCTTGGTGTGCAAACACGCGTTGCTTTGAGAATTGATTAAACCAACTGCTGCCTTTATCTCCCGCGGCGAAATCGCCATCTCTACAACAATTATTCTGCCAATAACAACGCGAATCCCGAACACGATTTACTGTCCGCCGATTTTATTTTTTTTTTAGTGCAATAAAATTGGAACATGGGACAAATTTGTTGGGAATTCATCGAAGCGTTTGAGATCCGCGACCCTATTTGTCAATGGTGAATAAAAACGTTTTTGTTTCGTGTTGGCAATTTTTTTTGGCTGTGTAATAAAATTTGGGCAGTTTTTATGGGGCGTGTAAAATTGGCGCAATTGAATCGTACTGCGTGTGTGTTTTTATTTTGAGGGAGGGTCGATACACCCCACGAGCGTCGAGCTTATGAGCCGCCAACCCTGTTCAATGTACCGGTGAATGGGTCGGGAGGAACGAGGAGTTCCCGAGGAAGCCGGATTAGCACGTGGTACGCCAATGGTTACCATGGGAACTCGTCTCGTCTCGCGGGGAGACGAGAGAGAGTGAGAGGGCGAGAGGCAACCGCCGCCAGACGCTCGTCGGGTGGAAGAAAGAAAAATCCGGTGCGGACCACCACGACCCATTAGTCGATTCTTCTATTCGAACGCCAAAACCTGACCTCATAATTTTTTCCCATCGTTGCGCCATTGTCATCGTCGTCATCTTCGTCATCTTCGTCGTTTGCAAATTTATCGTTCGAAAATAAAGCAAAAAAAAAAATCAGCCAAGCAGCTTTCATTGCCATTGGGAAAAATACAATCGAACAAATCTGCAGTCTATAGCTATAGATATTCATTCGCTTCAACTGTCTTTGACTAAAATCGCTTTCTCGAAGACAGTCTGTTCGAAATGTTGCCAATAAAAAAAAACGTCGCTTCAGTCATCCGATAGATTCGTTGCTGAGAGGTTGAAAGTCCTGTAACTATTATGTATCGTGCAAGCTGAGAGACGTCACTTTCGATGCTCGTTCCGCTATGCAGCTCAGTAGGCTATAACTGTACCGGTGAGAAAAGGAAAATAAAAAAGCTAGAGGAAGAAAAGAGACGAAGCAGATGTGTTCGGTTTGAGAAGCAGCGACCCTGGGGACACGGCTAGCAGGGAATATAAAAGGCTGCAAGACTGAATAGACTGCAGCACTGAAATGTGTACATGAGTAGCGAGGACCAAGAGCCTCGTTAAATCTCGGGGGTGTCCACGAAAACGAAATTCCTAGAAGCAAAGCCTCACAAAAGAATCCAAGAAAATGTAACTATTTCCCAAAATGTCACTTTCACCGATCTGTCGAGTGAAATGAACTCGCACTTCGACAACTCCATTATCCCAAATGCATAAATTCATCCCCATCCGCTTTCATTGAGTCTTCGACTCTGGCTGCGGATTAATCTTCGCCAGAACGTAAATCGCAAAATATAACAGGTCTAAAAAAAATATAAACACAGACAGAGACAGATAGACGGTGAGACTATAAATAGGCAGCTTGTCACACGTTGCATCAGATAGCGACTCGCCACGCCTTTCATTACGATAATTCGTTAAGATACTCCGTATATCCTGTCGCGAGGATTAGCCGGGAGCAAGAAAAAAAAAAAGAACCAACAGACTAAAAAGTTTGATAGAGCGGCAACAAAAAGGTGGTGAGACACGCGAGCTCGAGGCGAGTCGTGAATCCCACCACCGACGCCACCGACGCCACCGACGCCACCGCCGCCGGTTGTACATTTTTATTACGAACTCCCGACGTTGCTATATATACGCGCCGGCCACATATTCATATTACACGGGCGCGTCGGAGCGATTAAGAAATCACGTGTGATATAATCGCGCTTAATTTTTCGCCAAGCGCGTGTCGCGAATCTGCGGAGGGGGCATTTATTCTTTTTTTTTATTACCGCGCTATGTGCGAATGTATGATGTTGAAGTTTGCATCGTTGGAATGCAACGAAAATTAAAAAAAAAAATTATTCTAACGATTCTAAAATTGTTTTCACGATTCTTAAGAGTTATTATGACGGATTAATCGTTATAATAACATTTTGTACCCAGTTCGATCTTTTGAGTTCATTGGAATAATTTTTTTTTAATTTTCGTTGCATTCGAACGGTGCAAACTTCAACATCATGCGAATGTGTTGGGTTGTGTGTGATGCTTGATGCACGCAGTGGGGGGGGGGGGGGGGGGGGGGCAAAATGGGCGCAACGAGCGGGGGAGGCGACATCGGCCCGCGCGGTAATTTGCGTATTTGTTACGAGCGGCGCGCGGCTATTTAACTCCGCAGTTTTCACGGCCGTTGCATTCGCGAGCGATGCACCGAGCGATGCAGTTGCGAGGTTCGAGCGATGCAACGAGCGAGCCGACGCGTCTCGGTGTTGCGGCCGCTCGCGCGGGGGGCGTATAAATAATTCGCGGATTAACGCGCCCGCGATCAGCTGCGCCATCGGATCTGCGATCGTCGTCGCAGCAGCAGCTGCAGCTGCTGCTGCTTCGACCCGCGGTGGGTTTTCGCGCGGCAATTAAAAAGTACTCGGGATAAAGACCCTCGCGAGTGCGCGGCACCCTCATTAGTCACCGCGCCGGGGGTTTATTAGTCCGCTGCACCTGCAACTCCGCGCTGAGTGCAATTAGCACCGTGGCAGTCACGTGCAATTTTTATATCTATCGAAATATAATTTAGGTATTTATGATTTTTTTTTTCTTCTTCGTTACCGAAATTCTTTATGAAATCCTCGTCGAATTTCACGAAGTCGAAAGGCGAATGTCACCGATGACAAATTCTTCGCGAATCCGATGTAATTAAAATTGGGAAAAAAATGTATACAAAGTTCCCTTATTTATTGAAAAAAAAAAAAAAAAAAAAAAAATTCAGATGTAATCGGTGAATAATCGACAAATAAGAATAAAATTAATTTAAAAATGTATAATTTTCTCGATGTCGTTTGCCATCGGCAAACAGCATTGAATTCATTGGCAAACGGACGAGGATTTTTATTCATTTTTATTCATTTTTATTCATTTTTATTCATTTATTTATTTCAACGCGAAGCCGACACCGAGGTGAAAAATATGAGTGACAACATTCTGGGCCACGTTCGCCTCGACTGCTCTCCGGCCGCCTCTCGGTAAAATGCCTACATGCTCGTTGTGTAAGCACATATATACTGTGTATAAATATATATATATACATCGAGAAAAGGGAGATCGATAGCGAAAGGCCGCGCGCAGCGACGACGAGACGCGTTTCTCAGGGTGGCCGCCCGGCCGCGTGCCGAACCAGCGGCGGGACACCCGGGTTTATCCTTGAATTCCTTGCGAAACGCGAACGGTCCAACGCCGGCGACTCGTCGTCTACGTGGACGAAGTCCGAACAACGCCGTAGCCTCGATCCCACGCGCTTTCGACGCCACATAATTCACTATCCGCGAGTTCTTCAACATACAACACATATATATACACACGAGAGTCGATCGACATTGTAGCGATATGTGTATCACTTCGATAAGCGAGTGTTATGCGAGACCGAATCTTCGCACTCGAAGCGATACAGCTTTCTCGGAATGACCATTTCCGGAAATCCGTCGTCGTCGCGCATGCGCACGACGAGAGCAGAGCTCGGCCGTTCAGCGATCATTCATCTCCTACGCGTTTTCGAGAATTCAGTCCAGACGCAATAAGAGCGGACTGATTATGCAGAAGTGTCGAATACGGAGCAGTGAAATTTTTTTTTTTTTTTTGCTAAGAGATTAAATTCGCGAGACACGAATTTAATCTGAGAAAAAACGTCCATCACGTTTATTTTGCGTCACGAGTAATTTTTCATACTTTTAGTCTCGTCGAGAAATCATGCAATTTTTTTTTTTTTTTTTTTTTTCACGCGCCCGTATTTCGCCTGACCCATATTCCCACCCACGTTCGCCGGGCGCTTTTGCCCAGCGCAATAACGGAGAGTAGCCTGCAGCCTCGATATTTCAGCGTAGGTATTATTACGTCGAGTCGATACGTACGGTACGATTGTCCCGATCGGGTCGGTCGCCGTTTACCGAAACAAGGTCTCTCACCTGATATACAGGTCGAGCGAAGAACGAACAATGTAGGACATGCAGCGGCAATGAGAGAAAAGAAAGTGGAAAATGCCGATTATCGGTAACGCGAAGGTGCGTTACGACCAATTACGATATCGTAATTGGAAATCGTAAACCGACTTCTCGACGCATGTTCAGAGCGATTTTACGTACCTTTATACATACATATATATATGTAACTGTACATATAAAACACGTACACATCTCCCTTTTAAAAAGTTCATGAGTAACGGACCATTGTCATCGTTTTATTCGTTCTGTGATTGGCTGAGACTCTCAGACCGAGACCAACTTCATTTGTCCTTGGTAACTTTGAAATCGTTTTTTTTAATCAACTAAAAAAGGGTTACCAGTGTTTTTAGGGCTAAAATATTAATATCTTAACAACTTTAGTTTAGAAATCCGAAATATAGGTGGCATTGAATCTTTCGGAGGACTGAGAGAAGCCAATGTCGAACGTGGCGCGAGACAGGACAACGGATTGTTGTATATGGGATAAAGCGCGGCAAAAGCAGCAGTGCAGACACCGCAGCGACCATTTCCCCCCCTCTCTCTCTCTCCTTGCCCGGTTCGCTTCGCTCGCGGCGCTCGGGACGCAAGCTACTCGCGCGCACGCATCACAATCGCCGGTCTCGGCCGGCGAGACGGCCGACGACTCTGCTGCGTTGAGCGATGCAGCAGCAGCGGCAGCAGCAGCGGCTAAGAAGCAAAATGAGAGTTTTGCTGCGTACCCGGGAGAGGCGTGCGCCGCGCGCGACGAGACTGCATTTTTATCCCTCGCTCGTCCGGCGAGCAAAACAAATAACACGAGTGAATCAGCCGCATCGCGCGGGGCTCGATTCACTCCGCGCGATTCCTTTCATTTTTCGACTGTGGGTTCGGTTTTTTTCGAACGGCGATATTAACAAAGAAAATCTCGCGGGATGACGCAACTTTTTGGCGAGGTCCGTCGATTCGATGACTTTTATTTAATTTACTGAAAAAATGTTTCATTTCAGTATAGTTTTACAATTTTTATATTTGTCAGCGAAATTATTCTTTTTTTTTAAAGTATCAGTTGATAATCGAGTACCACGTGGTCTAAAATTATACCAAATATACCAAATTATACCAAACTTAAATATTTTCACGCCATCGACTTAATCATCGAAAAACGAAAGTTATTCGCCTAAACTATTCCGGCATCACTAAACCATCCTCCAACAATCCGCGCTGAATTTTAATATTTTTTTAATAAAATGTATTGATTACTAAAAGATCACCACGCGATCTAAAATTATACCATATCACTTAAATATTTTTACGCCATCTACTTGATCATCGAAAAACGAAAGTCATCCGCCCAAACTATCCCAACAATCACTGAACCATCTCCTCCAAGAATTTGCGCTCCCGTATCTGGTTCACGGGAACGCCTAGTACGGCCCTGGAGATCCCGTCGGCGGCGGCGCGCGCCGCCGGGATTCGCTCAAGTTTGAAGCCGCATTCACAATTGGCTCGACCGCGCCTCGGAGTTTCCGACAATGTTCGCTCTATTTTCGGCGCTTCGGAAACTCGCCGCGAATTACACGGCCGAAAGTTGGGTTAAGTTAATACGAGCGAGGTGCACGCGAGGCATTCCACCGGAATAGCCGGGAAGACGTCGGCGGCGGCGGCAGCGGCGGCGGCGCGCGTCTCGCGCTAAGCCAATTATGAACTTGGCTTAAGCCACTCGCGCGCGCCCGCGCGTCGAGCTCCATACGCGCCGCCGTTGCAGCAGCAGCAGCAGCAGCAGCAGCAGCAGTAAGCTCGTTGCACTCGTGGATGCACCGGCGGTGGAAACACAGAGCAGAACGGGCGGCGGAGCAGAAGCGGCGGAGGGGCTCCGCAGCCGCCGCCGCCGCCGCCGTCGGGCGTGTTGTCGGTCGCATCCCACCCGTGGTTTCCGCCGGCCTTGGAGCCACTGAACCACTCCGTGGTTCAACGATTCGACGTCGCAGTGGTTCCCAACGGGTTTATTTAGCAGCCCGGTACGCTCGGTTCTCCGTCGCCGCAGAAAATACGATCCTCGACGGAGGCTTTTGAGCTCCTCTGGCTTTTTGACTTCACTGAAAAAAATCCAGTATAGTAGCGATTACCAATCATTGGTTCGATCTATCAAAACATTGGTCGCAGTTACTGAAAAATTGGTAGCTCTGACCAACGATTGGTAATCACATTTAATTTTTTTCAATGTGCGGCTTTATGACTTCGATGCAGAATTGCAGACTGTGACTTTGAGGCTGATTTTGATTTTGATATAGATTTGCGCGGAGCGAGTTTGACGGTTTGATGCCGTCCTGTATGTCGGACTGCAATCGAGGGTCCACTGTACCGTGGGACTCGACGCAAGCTGCGAACCTTCGCGTGGGCGAAATCGAGACTCTGTCGACGCGAAGCAGCCGCACCGCGCGCACGCATCGCGCGTCAGGCGGCAGGCGCGTCTCCTCTGCCGCCTCTGGTGCCGGATCCTGCGCGGGAAGCGACTGGGAAATATGTGGGGAGCAGGTGATGGCTCCTCGCGAGAGTTTGGGTGGGTTCGCGTTTACGCCACGCGTATCATCGAGAAAGAGAGGGGGGGGGGGGGGGCAGAGGGGGAGAATGAAGAGCGTCGATAAGAGGTAAACGTTGTTGTCGACTATGACAGTTTTACCGATACCGAGTCACGGCGTTCGCGTCCGGCAACGGAACGTGACAAACTTTTATACAAATGATACAGAATTTTTTATTTTTCTATTTATTATTATCATTTGTGGGAGAATTTATACAAATTTATACAAATTTTGACTTAATTTTTATTATCATTTGTGAACGAATTTTTACAAATGATACAGATTTTTTATTTTATTTCTTTTTTTTTATTATTATTTGTGGATGAATTTTTTTCACCACTTGCAGATTAAATGATTTATTTTATTTGCTTTTCCGGAGAACGTGAGACACAATCGCGAAATCATTATATATTGAATTTATGGTGGACACTGATAAGGATAATGAAAAAACAGCTGCGTTCGCAGCGATAAAGGAGAATCAACGGCGATATACCGGCGACCGCGTGTGGCGCCTTCTCCCTAATTCGGAATTATGCCGGTCGCGAGCCGCCGCGCTCGGCAGTCATCGGGTTGGCCCCGTCCGGCGCGGGTTATGAGGGTGGGCATCGCGACGCGTGGTGCGCGTGCGCGGTCCGGGAGACGATAAAAACGCACGAATAGCGGAGACGAGGACGGTGCGACGAAATAAACGAAGGAGAGAAAAAGGAGCGCGCGCGCCGCCGGTTCCTCTTCCAGGAAACGCGGTCCCGACGCGCGGTGCGTGGATGTGTGTATTGCGCACGCGCGCGCGCGAGTCGAGGCGGCGGAGAACCAAAAGCAGAAGAAACAGAAACAACGCGGTCCGATTGGACGACACGCGGAGAGACGTGGAACGTCGCTGAGCTTCTTGAGTTTCAGTCTATCGCTCTCTTTCTCTTTCTTTGGTCTCTCTTTCTATCTTTCGTTCTATATCGTTTTCTCTCTTGTTCTGTCTCTTTCTCTATTTCGTTCTGTCTCTTTCTATCTTTCGTTCTATATCGTTTTCTCTCTTGTTCTGTCTCTTTCTCTCGTTCGTTCTTTCTCTACTTCGTTCCGTCTCTTTCTCTCGAATATTTCTATCTCGGCGAACAACGAAAGGCACCGAGAGAAGCCCGTAGAACGAGGCAAAGAACGAGGCGCGCACACAGAGAGAACGCAACCGAAAGACTGATTCTGGCGCGCTCGCTGATCGCGCGGCGAGAATCTCGATTCACGAATTCGAAGCACGCGCCGCGAGCCTCTTCCGTTCTTCCTTCGGACGACGCGACGACGACGACGACGAAGGCGCGCGGCAGCATGCACGAAGCGACGAGACAACGTCGACGAAGACGACAAAGATGAAGAAGACGACTATCCCCGGCACCGCTCTCCCTCCCACGTCGCGACAATCCTCGCACGTTCTACACAACGGCGCTACATTGTCCGCCCGAAATTACCCTGAAACGCCGGATTCCGTATAAATTGGCTGCCGGGAAAAAGATTTGATTGCGCCGAAACTGAATACATAAATATAAATAAGTCTATTTTTTTGTATACACCAAATTTAATTCATGTTATAAAAAAAATCTTATTTGTAATTTCGTTTATTTTTTTCCTTTGTCATGAATCGTTTTGCAATTTTTTTCCTTTGAGGCAGTTTTTGACGTCTATAAAAAAAAATCTTATTTGCAATTACGTTTATTTTTTTCCTTTGTCATGAATCGTTTTGCAATTTTTTTCCTTTGAGGCAGTTTTTGACGTCTTCGTCCAGGCGAAATGTGTAAATTTTGAAGCATCATCGACCCGAGCGAAAAAGGGGAAAAAAAATATATGGGGTGGACAGTAAATCTTTCAATAATTCCATAAACTTGACGAGAAAGGACCGCACGCGGTATATTGTATAAGATGAGTTATAAAAGCCGTTTCGGAACTTTCGAAATACACAACACGGTGCGTATAGAGACGTTGTCGGTGGCCGCGTTTCCCGTGGGTCGTTTGAGAAAGACGCCGGTTCGGATATATACGGCCGCCCTCGCAGAATTCAGGTAGACGAGAGGAAACCCGCGCGCGGGTCTCGGGTCTTCGAAGTGAGCAAACTCAGCGGCCGACGGCGGCGTCGAGGGATCGGAGAGCGACGGTCGGTCGGTCCCACTTTCGTCGGGGGGCCTCTTTTCGGGTCCCCGAGACGCCGACCGAGCGAAGAAAGAGGAATCGTGAAACTGCGCCGAGCGAAACTAGAGACGCCGGGAGAGAAAAAAAAGGAACGCGCGATATAGTCGCGCGGACAACGAAAACAGCGCCGTTTGTGTGTGGCGAACGCGCGACCTTTGCCGGAGAACGAACGTTCTACTAATTTCACCGACGCTAATAACTCGTTCGACCCGAGAGTCGAAACTGACGGAAGGCCAAAGATCCGCGCGGCGACGTCGGATTTATTTCGTGAATTCTCGAATTTCCCGGAATGGACCGACGAGACCGGCAAATAAAACCACGCTATGGCGAGTGTAGTGAACGAAATAAGAAAAAAAAAAAAAAAAAAAAAGAAAAGAAAAAAACCGTACGATCTTTAACTTCAGAAATTATTAGAAATCGGCGGAATTTTACCTGTTGACCGATTTCGTGAGAAACAAAATCGATCGACTTGTTATATTATATTACCGTTGCGCGATTAATTTATATGATTCATCTAAATTTTTGTTACATGAAAATAATTTCAAAAAATCCTCTGCTAACTTTACTCTCGGATTCCCCAACCAAATGTATGTACCTCAATTCCCCAGACCCGGCAAAGCGGCAAAGCGAGCCCCGAATGGATTTTCGTCAGCAGCTGCGCCGCGCGCAAATCCTCGCGAATGCACTCGGAGTGCGCGTGCACTCGTTCGAAAAATCGCGTGGTGCACCTGCTCGACGATCCCGCGGGGCCCGCGGTGGAAGCAGAGACCGGTGGGTCCCGAGGTTTCGGAGGGCGACGACTCCCTCTGCGAAGACGAGGAGACGGCGGAGAAGGAATACAACAAAGTAAGAAGAAGGAGAAGAAGGCAAAGAAAAAGCAAGAAAAAAAAAGGAGCCCGAGAGCGTCGAGGAATGGTGTATAGAAGGAATTCAAGCGCGGCGAAGAGCGAGAGGAGCCTCAGAGAAGAAGAAGGAGAAGGAGGAGGAGGAGGAGGAGGAGAGACGCGAACAGCCAGAGAGAAAGAGTGAGAAAGACAGAAAAACAGAGTGGGAGGACCGCGCGGCAGAAACACAACCGGCAGACACAAATAAATAGCAAAAACTTAATAATAGAGAGCACCGCAGTATATGCGAACGTGGCGAGGCGAACGAAGACGCGATATCGCCTCTCGGTGGGTTTCTCGCGAGAGCGGCGAGAGAGGACGAAAGCGCAGCCAACACACGATGCAGCTAAAGTCCCGGAGTGGAATACGAGGGAAAGAGTGAGAGAGAGGGGAGAGGATCAGCCAGAAGCAGCGGTAACAACAGCAGAAGCAAGAGCGGTGCGCTTTGTCTCAAGGCGAGCGAGCTCTCGGGATTCTTCTCCTCGTCCGTTGCTGCGAGGAGGAGACCCGTACGAACACCCGACGAGAAACGACGACGAGAACCTGGATATCTCTCGCGGAGACAAAGGAAGCAGCCTGCTTCGAGGCCTCCCTCTCCTTGTCTGCTTATTAATTCACAGTGTCTTCGAGGTAAATGGAATAACGTACCGCGTTGCGAAAAGTCGACTCAGTCGCACTTCGACGACGACGAAGGACGACGAAAGGGCTGAGTTGAGTTGCGAAAGGTCGAAGGAAAATCGGCAAACGAAGATTTCAAGCTTATTATTTTTTTAAATAAATTATCATTATAGTAAATTCAAGAAGATTAATTATCGTGAGTGTTTTTCATTGCTTTACTATTTTTATCCATTTTGTCAGTGTTATCTTTCGTTTGATACTATGTTTCGTTTGATGTTGATCATAGCAATTACTTTTTTGCGCTTCTTTTTTTTACTGTCTCGCCGGCTAGACTTTGTGTCCCAATTCGATAATCAAAAATATCGAAAAATTTCGAAATATCCAATGTCGGTTGCAGTCTGGCTCAACTCGTTTTTTTTTTTTGCGCCTTTTTTTCTTAATTTTCTGACGGATGATTGAAAGCACCCGAGGGGGCTTTCGCCAATCGCGGCAATTTTTTCGAGACGACCGGCGCGAGGGTCCGGGAGCCTTGGCGGTAATTTGGTAATGGGGGGGCCCCGACCGAAGGAGCCGCGAACCGCGAGCTGCGCGAGCCACGAGCCACGAGGCTCGCCGCTTGCCTTTGGGCTTTTATTGCGCTCTCTGACCGTCCCGAATTTTCCGTCTTTGTCTCGTGCCGATCTCCTCGGGCGCGACGACTCGCCGACGAGGTACAAATATATATATATACACACACATATAATACGAAACAGAGCGAGAGGTAAGAACTGTCCGACATGAGGCTAAAAGAGAGAGATGGAAGAATTAACGACGTGAACGATATGGAAGCAGGCGTGACAAGGAAGACCTTGAAGCGTGCCGCGAATCGTGAAATTGTTTTCTCGAAACGCGATGCTGATGAACTCGTGCCGCCGCCGCGCGCGCGCGGGATTCGTGCCAGCGGCGGAAATACGAGCGGCGCGAATTGTACGCGATAAATATATATCACACGCGCGAAATGACGATTCGAAATTTCGCTGCACGAATTTTCTCGTCGCGTTTATTGGCCGATTGTATCAATCGCCGAGGCGAAAGATATTCGCGCATGTGTTGTATATTTGCTGCGCATTCGATGTCCCACGTGCGCGATGACAAAATCCACTCAGCGCGTTATAAATCCTCGCGCACTGTACAGCAGCCGCGAGTCGAGAGCAAAGGCAAAAGCCACCTGGTATCGTCATCAAACTCCACCAAGTGTCGCAATGTCAACTGACACGCGCGCGCATAACGTTCGTTAGTGTCCCGCGCACAATTAGTAAGTCGGGCGAATCGGGGTTAGAAATTCCATTTGCAACACTCTCGCTTTACGCCTACTGCAGACTCGTTAGAACGGACGCGCTGTTTAATTACTAAGAACGATTAGTGTCGCTCAATTATCGGGATCGAAATTCCGAATGTGGGACCGATTTTTTTTATTTTAAGGTTTTACGTCAATTTTGAGAGTAAATATTGTCCCACTCGGTCGTATCATCGACGAGACATTCAATTACCATCCGACCGGTGCAATTGAATGATCAAAAAAAACATTTCAAATTAATTTCCAACGCGCTCGAAATAGCGATCGAAAAACTTTTTAAAAATTGCATTTCATTTGTGTTTTTATTACTCGTATTTCAATTTGTCTGGAAAAGCGAAACCCTCGGTGACGAATGTTCGGCCCGAGAGTGTCCCGGGACTGCAAATGTTGTCCCGGTAATGAAGCACGCGCGCGTTTGATTACCCGTCGATCAATGGTAATTAAATCAGCCGAAAACGGAGTCCCGGAATTGATATGGAAGATAAACTTTATTTATTTTTTTATTTTCGACCTGCAGTATTTATTTTTTTTAACTCCCTTTTGCCCATAAATTCGAGCCCTTGGAGAGGGTGCGCAGTGACGATTGCGTTTCAAGAGCAGCAGCAGCAGCAGCGGCTGCAGCTTCTGCTGCACCATTTCAGTTGTCCCAATAACGAAGCGAAACATCGAGTGTTTCCCCTGATAATTGGAACGAGGTTCGGGGTTTACGATCGTTTTATCGTTGCCTCGGCAAAGCGAACTCGCCGCACGAGCCGCGCGAGTCGCATATATATAGTATACACATATATACATCGACTGCTACAGGACGCGGCGCGCGAACTGTAGCGAAACCACAGCTGATTAGTACCTCTGTGCGTGCTCAGAGCGAACGCGTTGCGATGCGAGTAATTCGCGTCAGATTTATTTTGTCCTTGCTTTCTTCTTCTTCGTCATCGTCGCCGTCGTAACGCAATCGAGACAAACGCGAAGAAATTTTTTACGGAGAACAATAAAAATTCATTTTGGCGCTGGGAGCGTATTTTGCGGTCGACTTGAGTCCTCAAAGAGAGAGAGAAGACGCGAGTCTGTATATATATAGGTAACACAATCGGCGGGCGTTTATCGCTTGGCAAATTTTTCGCCGGCGACGGAGCCGGAAGTGGGTCAGTGCCGCGCGTGCGCCGACGATTCTTTCTTCCCGCCCGAGAGCGACACGAGAGTTAAGATGGAGAGAGAGAATCGAGGATTCTCCTCTTTTCTCTTCTTGGCTGCCGCCGACGACCAACGCCTCGTCGAACGAGACGAGCGACGACACCGGGCGACGCAAAAAGAGATGAAGAAAAAGCGCGCGCGCGATGCCGTCATCGCGCGCTTTCCCTTTCTTCGGCTTTTCTGTTGCGCAACACCCGCGGGGCATCTCCGCCGCCGCCGCCGCCGCCAAACGTCGACGTCGCAAACAGCGGCGGAGGCGAAGCGAGCCGTCTCGAAATTTATTTACCAATTTCTTCGTCATATTTCTCTTTCAGGGAAAATTTCGTCGCGGTGCCATCTTTGGTGCTTCGAAAAAAATAATAATGATAAAACGCCGTCTGAAGATCGCGAAAAAAATGTGTCGCTTGGGAAAAAAGCGCAACGCCGCAGCAATGAATGATTTATTTTTATGATTATTAATTTTTATGAATTTACACCTGTAACGCTTTAATTGCGATTTTAATAACAGCAGAAGGCCCCAAAAATTTCTCTTGTAAATTGATCAAATAAAATTATATTTCTTCATTCAAACCCAACAAGAATTCAATTTTACACCGATTACTATTTCTCACAATTATTATTATTTCAAATACAGCTGCCACGATCCTAGAACTATTTTGCATTTTTTCCTCCTCTTTTTTTAAACCCATCAACAATTCAATTTTACTTCGATTACTATTTCTCACTAATATTATTATTATTTCAAATACAGTTGCCAAGATCCTAGAACTTTTTGCATTTTTCCCTCCTCAAATTAGTCAAAGCGCCGCGTTACATTTCGAGTGTGTTTATCGAGCGTGCTCGTCGCTATTGGCGTAGCGCTCGGGCGGGTCGAGAGGCACGAGAGAGGAGTGCGGAGTGATGGATGACGAGCGGGCTCCCACTGGCCGAGTTCTTCTCGCTCCTCGGATCAGGCGGGCTAAGAGGCGCGACAGGAGGGGGGGAGGAGGGCAAGTGGCGAGGGGGGTAAAGGAGCGGTGTACCGGACCGCGCGCGCCGCGTGTTGCAGAGACGAAGAAAAGGAAGGAACGCGGTGGTGGCGAGAAGGCCGCTCGCGCGAGCGGCGGGCGAATTTCAAGGCGAAGGAGGCAGCGAGCACGGCGAGCGCGGCTATATAGCAACTCGGGCGCTTTACCGGAGAGACCGCGTGTACTGTGTAAGGACGCCAGGGGGGGAACGAGACGGCGGTCGACGGTGGCGACGACGACGCAACGAAGACGACGACGGTCACTGCCACGCGGCGCGAGACCGCGATCGGCAAAGTCAGCGAGCGAGAGAGAGAGAAAGAGAGAACAGCAGCAGCTACCTGTATACACAACGGCTATGGCACGACCGCGAGCGCCATTTACTTTTACTTCATCGAGATCGAGAGTCGCGCCCGAGCGTCCAACGGAGAGAGAGAGAGACGACAGGATCGAGCGGCGAATAAAATCGGCGAGGCTGAGAAAAAAAAACCACGTCGAAAGTGCTTTTGGCGCGAGAAGGAAGAAGCTAGTGAGGCAGGTGCCAGGGTCGAGGCAGTCGCTCACCTATATATTCGCTGAGGAGTCTCCGATATTTCGCGCTATTTTTATCATATCCTATTTAATTTTTATTTTTATTATTTTGTTGCAAGAATTTATTTAATTAGTCGCGAAGGGAACGAAAGGGTGAAAAGCGACACACACGGTTTTTTTCCCTTTTTTTTTTTTAAGTAAATAAACCGAGGCTCTTGAACCAATAAATGGGTCGCTCTCTGCTGGCCCGTTGAGCAAAGTCAAGAGGCGAAAAGTCATCGTAGCGTAATACAGAAAATTTGTACATTTATGTATCGCCGCAGCGTTGTATGTGTGTGTCGAGCGTGTAAACCAGCCGGGATCTTTATGTATGAAGGTTACACGGCGCGGGAAAGGGGGGGAGGGGGGGGGGGGGGGGCGAGCGCAGCCGACTAGAAAGAGTGGATGGAAGCAGCAGCAGTGGCAGCGGCAGGAACACGAGGCAAGAGCGCGAGGACTCGGGCAGCAGCACGGCCAGACAGTCTTGAATCTTGACCTAGGACACGCATCGACGATCGCGTCACAGTTCGACGTACTACTATACTACGTTGGTACTAGGGTCCCGAGCTGCACTGTATAATGTTTCGTGCACGCTATGTGCACGCTATACGCTCGGGTATTTAGCTCGCGGCTACTCGCGCTCGTTTATTACCCGTGTTTTTTGTCTTGCGCTTTATTATCATTTTTTTTCCAACGATTTAAAATCTGCAACTGAAACGAGGCGACAAAAACTCATTTGAAAATTATTTTTTAACAGCACGGTTTTATTTCTATTTTTTTTATTTGTTTAAAAAAATACATATCAGATATCAGGACTTTAGCGCAAACGATTTTCAGGAATAGCTAAATTTTTATTCTCGCTCTTCTTTCCTTTTTACCCTTTCAAATTCCACATCGTTGGGATTTCGCAGCAACAATATCCCGATTTTGGTCCAATTATCGGGCGTTCCTCGCGTCGGTATTACTTCGCCGTGGAAAGGTCGAGGCACGAGTCGAAAATAGTAGCGGCTAGGAAAGTTTTAATTAAACCGGCCCGGCGCTATAGCCGCGAAAAGGAGAAGCGACTCTGATAGAAAGAGAAACGTGCAGAGCAGCAGAGAATGCATCGAGCGTAAGCGAAGCCCCGAGACGTTGCCGCCTTCCATCCTACGTGGCACTCGTGTCCGGACGGAAGTGCCACGTCGGTTATTGTTCCCCACGAGGATCCCGGTAGCGAGCACCGCCGACGCCGACGTCGAGCGCGCACGGAACGTGGATTGGCAAAATAGAGCCACGCGGCGGCGGCGGCGCACTGCAACGCGATCTTCTCTCTCTTTTTCTCTAATGTGTCGTCGTCTCTCCGTTGTCGGTGAATGTGCACGCACGGCGATCAGCGTGCGTGGGAAATTGCTCGTGTGTGTGTTATACGTGCGTGCGATGCGTCGAGCACCGTTTAAGTGGTGGG
The DNA here is from genome assembly GCA_964034905.1 of Itoplectis maculator. Lineage (NCBI taxonomy): Eukaryota > Metazoa > Arthropoda > Insecta > Hymenoptera > Ichneumonidae > Itoplectis > Itoplectis maculator. The sequence continues at coordinate 11,499,778 of OZ035856.1, read as the reverse complement.
AGGTGTGCGGCGTATATATAGGTATAGGTGGTATTATATATAGGTGGAGAGAGATAGAGTGAGAGACGACTCGAGAACCACCACTGCCGCCGCCGCCACCGCTACTTCCTCCGGGAACGATGCGGTCTTCGAATAATCGGATACTCGTGGATCGCACGACGCACACACAACACTATAGTCGAGCCCGGAGAACGATCCAAGGGCGCACTGGAAGAAAAATAGCGAGGAAAACCAGCCGCGACGGATGAAGTAGTAGCTGGATCGACGAACACACATCCTGACCTTTGTGCTGCGCGCGAGCTAATTATTCCGCTTGCGCTCCCCGAAACCGCATACGAAAATTCCCAATTTGCCATCGGCTAACGACTCTGGCGCAACGGACAGGACTCTCCGGGGTTTCAGCGTTCGTTTGCAATTACGGGCGACCACATCCGAGGGGAAATGTCCCGGTGATTGACCCGTCCGGCGTTTCTCGGTGATACAGTTTTGGATTTTTGGTTTATACTCTATTTTTTTCCGTCTCGAAACGGAATTCGCGACAGAAGCGAAAAAAAAAAGAAAAAAATAGATGTTACGCTATAAATACAATATATTTTATTTTCGCTCTGGAGGAATTTCCGAGATGTGGAATAATATCCGGAAAAATGTATACCGTCGAGACGCACACAATGCAGCCTCATTATGGTTCGCTTTTTTATTTTTTTTTTTTCGCTTTTTATTTTGCCGGAGACGAAACAGGTTGCAGGCTGATAGTTTGTGAAGGAAGAAGGAAAAAGGAAGAGGTCACCAGACAAAGCGTCGGAGGCGAAAGAAGGAGAAGAAGAAGGTGGCCAAGAGAGGTGGGAGGGGGGGGGGGGGGGGGGAGGGGGGGGGGGCGATCGAGGCGACGCGAGCGCGGCTCTCGCGAACCGAGCGAAAGAGCCCTCTCCTTCCTCTCGGGACATTCGATATCCTCCCGTATCCTCGTATTCGACCTCCGCGTCGACGTCCCCTTTCCCCTCCACCCTCTCCCCCCTCCCCCCACGGCTGCATCGGGTTCGCAACGAACAAAGAGACGCGTTTTCCCACTTCCGACGAATCCTCCTCGATCCTCACCGTTGTCGTCGCTGTTTTCGAATTTTTTTTTCTCCTCCGCTTCTTTTTTCTCGCTCCCCTTTCCACCCACCCACTTCGGTGTCTCGCGCCACCGACATCGCCGCGAGCGTGTTAATACTCTCGGCGAGCAGAAAACCCGCGGTCTCGTCTTTCCCGTCCGGGCCCGACGAAGAGGATCGATAGATCCCGTAGATCCCACGCGATAACCGCCGCGGCAAAAACCCGAGAGGCCTCTCGGGGCCGAAGAGACGCACACGAGACGGAAAGACTGACCCAAACGTCGCGTCGAACAGTATAGACGACGGACGAGGACTATTTTTGGCCAACGGGATACTCGAATTTCTTGGAAACTTGTGCGCGGCGACATCCGGTCGTTGCCTTTCGGTCGCCACTGCTGCTGCTGCCCTTCGGACGATGAGTGTGTGTGCGCACAGTAGTTTTGTACGAGCTTGCCGCTTGTAGTACAAACGGGCCTTGAGTATACATGAAGAGGACCAGACACACCGTGTCCCGGCAGGTCAGAATTTTTCAGGGGGCACATGGACCGGCGACCATTTTTTTTTAAACGTTCCCCCGGAGTGTAATAAATATCTGACGTCCGAGCTGCGGAACAGGTCGACCGCGACGCCGGCGGTTTAGTTTGTAGCCGAGAAACAGAGAACTCGGCACTCGATGTACCAGTGAGTGACCGGTGACTCGGAGATAATTGCCATAAACTCGGTAATCATGTTAATGTTGCCAACAGAAATTTTTACATATTGCACTGGATGCACCAGTAAGTGACCGGTGACTAGCTGATAATTTATCCCCGTCGTCCAAACTTCAAAATGTATCGAATGCAACAAATCTGCGAAAAATCTGCATAATGCAAAAAATGTATCGAATGCAAAAAATCTGCAAAAAATCTGCATAATGCAAAAAATGTATTGAATGCAAAAAATCTGCGAAAAATCTGCATAATGCAAAAAATGTATCGAATGCAACAAATCGGCAATAAATCTGCATAATGCAAAAAATGTATTGAATGCAACAAATCTGCCAAAAATCGGCACAATACAAAAAATGTATCCAATGCAATCGAATGTTACAAATTCGAACATTGTATCAACCTCGCCCACGAAAAAAAAAGTAGTCACAAAGTGTCGACCTTATCCGCCGGGCGAAGCGGTCGTTTAACGCGGTAAATAAACAACGGTGTGTTTTGTGCAGCTCGAAAAACTCGGAAGACCCGGCGAGGCGAGTCGAAGCCTATGAACGGCACCGGACAGCAGCAGCAGCAGCAACGGCGACGTTCCTAATCGGCGAGAGGGTAGTCGTCTGCACATGGCAGACGGAATAAATAAAAGAGAAAAAAAAAGAGGCTCGGCTCTCAACAGAGACAGAGAGACAAACCGAAAAAAAACGTCTCATTTCAGACTCCGTCGGTCTCGCTCTCTCGCTGTAAACATCTGCCGGGCGGACTTGCACGAGGAGAGACGGTGGTTCTCAATCCCTCTCTGCGGCTCTCCGCTTTCCTATCTTCTTCTTTTTCGCGCTTCCCTCCCCCTCCTTTCGGCCTCTCTGTTCCCCTATTTTTCTCCTCGTCTCGCGTTTATCTTTTTCGTCTGTCTCGAGCGGAGAGGAGGCCCGCAGGCCTCTCTCTGCTTTGCAGTGAGCAGAGCAGAGCTGAGAGAGACAGAGAGACTTTCGAGAGGGTCGATCGAGTTTCGGTGCATGAGAACGGAAAGAGGCGGGTGGTGGTTGTCGGCTGCGGCGGCGACGGCGGCAGAGAATCGTCGAGCGGAGGCCCCGGCAGCTGCTGCCGAGTGCACTGCGCGCGCCTACAGCGGATTCAGGAGGCCTTGCTATACACACTGCGATCTCGCCGCCGAGCGTTGTGCAGCTTTGCTGGTGTTCTCCGTTCGCGCGCGTTGCTCCGGGAGGCCAACAAAGCCGAGGCCCCGCGTCGCATATATATATCGCATGTGTACGCGAGTTCGCCGCTTGTATGCATGTATATTATATACGTGCAATACACGTGTATGCATATATATATGCGCGCGACGTGCACACGGCTATCGGCGCTTTCGTACATTAAACACAACGACGACGTCGTACAAGTTTGACGAGGCCGGGACACACGCAAACACGTCGAAGCGTCGTAGATATCGAGACCCGTGGTGTTGGTGCTGCTGGTCTCTCTCTCTCTCACACTTTGGCTGTGTTCCTTGCCGCAGGAACTGCAGCCACGATCGATAACCGATAATCGGCTTTTATTTCGAACTTTTGCGCCGCGCACAAGCGGACAACGCGCGCGCGGAGAGCAATGCAAAACTGTGCAGTTAATAAAAAAAGTTGAAAAAAAAAAAAAAATTATAATAGTAGTAATAAAATAAGAAGTAAATAAACGGAGGCAGTGTAATTCCGAGGCCTTGAACTAAATTAAGAACGATCGATCGGCGGTAATTTTTTCTTTTCGTGAAATACAGTATTTCTAAACGCAGTTGCTGCTGTTATTATTATTATCGTTGTTATTATTATTGTTATTGCTGTTATTATAGCAGCGATTTATTTGAGGAACATGTTTGGTAATTTGGTAAATTCACCGGTTTATTGCTAACAAAATCTCGAGTGTGTCGCTAATAACCTCTGATGTTGAGGCGACTTTAAATAAATATAAAAAAAAATCTTGAGTACAAATTTTATTCAAATCTCTTTATACGACTCTGTGTGTTTAATGTAACTGCACGATAATGCGCGCGTGTGTATATCGCCGCGTATATACAGCGTGGTGCGAAATTTCACTGACAAGCCGAGCGAGCGCGGCTTGAATGGAGCGAACGAACGATAATTAGATAAAGCGCGGGGCACAGCGTGAGTAGCCACGTCCAAGTGCCGACACTGCCGCCGACGCCGTTGTTGCTGGCAATACGCATTTGCAGAGCTCGCGGAGTGTGCGAAGTAGAGTCGCTAGTTATCGCGAATCGAGTGTAGCGGAGAGGCCGCGTGGCGGGAGAATCCGAGCGAGAAAAAGACTGAGCGGGTCGAAGGGAAGAGAGAGAGGGAGGAGGAGGAGGGAGGAGGTCGCTGACGTTTCGGAAGGCTCAGTAGGCAGAGGGACGCACGAAGCAGAGGAGGGAGAGAGGGAGAGAGAGAATTCTCGCCCCGGTCGAGCGTCCACGCGGGAAGCCACGAAGGTCCCCCGAGTTTCGCGAGGTTCGGTGCGTTCACTCCGCGCGCCGACGCTCGGCTCTGCTGCCGCAGCCGTCGCGGCCAACGTGCGCGCGCGCGGTCGATGCTGCGCACGGGCTTTGCGAATCGCGCCGCACTGAGCAGCAAGGGCGTTCGGCGAATCGGAGCGCCCGACGCGAGTTGCGCAGGAAATGATCCACGAGCGAACCGAACGAATTGGACGATTCGGCTTTGTCTCCTCTCGCGCCGTGAATTCGAAAAAGATGAGTCTTGGACGGTAAAACACTGGGATTATGCAAAATTAGTGATAGTTTTTTTTTTTTTTTAATTAGGGTAGATGCACCGGTTGTGGCCATTTTTACTATAATTTATTTCAAATTATTGTTATCCTGTATTTTTATGTTAAAACTTGAAAAAATAGCCATACAAGTTAACAAGATTATCTATACAACTTTGTTTCGTTTCAACGATACAAATAATTCAGTCCTTTCGAAGCCGGTGGTCACGACTGGACCAAAGGTGGCCAAAAACGGTACTTCTGGCCCTAATTGAATTTTTTTTATTTTTTTTATTAGGGTAGATGCACCGGTTGTGGCCATTTTTACTATAATTTATTTCAAATTATTGTTATCCTGTATTTTTATGTTAAAACTTGAAAAAATAGTCATACAAGTTAACAAGATTGTTTATACAATTTTGTTTCGTTTCAACGATACAAATAATTCAGTCCTTTCGAAGCCGGTGGCCACGACTGGACCAAAGGTGGCCAAAACCGGTATTTCTGGCCTAATTGAAAATGAATATGTGAATGAATCGAAAAAATAATAATGGGAATGTTAATGTTTGATAAGATTGAATATTATTGTTTTTTTTGGTAAATATATATTTGAGAATTGTTTGTGTTCTGGGAATCTACCGATTGAAGTAAAATAAAAACATCAAGTCCCACTGTTTTATTCACAATAAAACGCGACCGCGTTGACTGACGTACGAAACACAACAGATTACAGTGTCTCATCCTTGACTCTCTCTCTCTCTCGCCCCTCTCTCTATCGTTCTCCCCCGGCGTTGAATATCTCTCCTCAACCGGAAATTCTTAATTTCGCGGTTAGCTTTTTGCGGTCGCCGCAGTTCGTAGGCATCGCGCGGCGCGGGAACGCCGAAGGAGTCTTGAAAAGAGGGACACACATTTTTTTTTTCGCAATAATTTCCCTCGGTTTTGTCGAACGAAAAAAAAAAAAAAACCAAAACAAAATTGCAGTCTCTTTTCCCACCGAAGAGCCACGCGATTCGGGATCATTTTATTGCTATGTTTTTTTTATCATTTGTCATGGACGATATTTCGACGCAAAATTCACCGCGAAGGTTATTGGACGATTTTCCGGGTATTTGGCTTCTGCGTGGAAGAAAGAGTGAAAGGGAAAGAAAGTCTTCTAATACGGTTGGAGATGTGTCTATAGAGTTAACAGAGCGAATAAGTGGCTATGATATTTCCAAAGTAACGTCATCATCGTCATCAGTCTCATCGCCCATCACCAACGTTGTCGTCGTCGTCGTCGTCGATGTCGAAGCCCAGGAGGACGGCAGGCATGACCGGCGAGAGAGCGAAGCTGCAGAGTCTGGCGACAGTAGAGGCGCTCATTACCGCTTCCGGTCGTGCCACGAACGGCGAGAAGGAGGGACACAGTCGGAGAGACGCGCGAACATACGAACGAAGGAGACGGAGAGATTGAGGCAAAAGGAGTGGGGAGAGAGAACGAAAGAGATAGAAAGAGAGAGAAAGAGAGGGAAAGAAGCGCAGAGCACCGAGGAGAGCGTTAGGCTCGGCGTGAGCTTACAGTATAGCCGCAGAATATACATGCGACATGCGAGAATGCTCAACAAATAGGCACATCCTCATAATGGAACAGCGTATCAAACTCATTAGAAGCGGTTATTGGCTCGACACGATTGTGCCTGGACAGTGTCTGGGCCTCTCGGTTGCTTAGAATGTTTACGGTGTTATTCATCCCGCACTGTGACTGAGCATCACAGCTGTGATATGCTAAACAGTTAAACAGTCATTTGCATAGCGCCGTGTTGGTTATTTTGTCATAGAAATAAGTCTAAAAATGCACTGTCAAATAATAATAAAAATGGGACTGTCAAGCTCAGCGGTGGAAGAAGGTCAGACGATGACAGCGAAGGAGAAAAATAAATTATCACAACAATCGACGATTCGTGATTACTTTTGCCTAAAATTATAATTTTTGTATCACCCCAAAACTATTTTTCTTATCAATTTACAATTAGCTAAAATTTCAACGACAGATCAAATCGACAGATGCTCAGTGCAAGTGTAAAGTACGAAATTGTCTCTGTGTTTACGAAAAAAGCAATGCAACACATGTTTGCAGATTCAGAACAATTCAGAATATCGCAGAGTGCAGAGTAAAGAAAAAAAAAAAAAAAAAAAAAAAAATGGTTGACAGAAGAGTCTCGAAGATTCTCGAAGCCGAGCAGTGCAGAGAGGAAGAGGGCGATGAACAGGGGGACATAAGCGAGCGAGAAAGCCCCCCTCCCCCCACTATTCCCTCTCCCCCTCCCACCTCTCTCGAGGAGGGCGAGGGGAGAGAGGTTAGAGGGTAGGGTAGAGTCATTGCCGTGTGGAAAAGCAGCCGCGAGGGGTTGTTATCGATCCGTCGAGGCGAGGAGAGTTTAGTCGCTTCGCTCTGGTGTGTTGCTCTACATATCTAACCGGAAAGACACGTGACGCAAGTGTAAGCGTGGCGGCGGCGTCGGCGTCGGCGGCGTGGTGTAGGCCGCCGCCATTTTGGCGATAATCTCCAAGGAGGAACTGGCGATAAAGGCGCCTGGTTTCGCGAGAGCTGCCCACGTGCTCGCTCCTCTCTTCGACCTGCTCCCCCCTCCCCCTCCCCCCACGCTTTAGCCGGCGTCGCAACGAATTCGTCGAGCGTTGGAAACTGGCCACGTGGGCGCCGTCCGCGCGAAAAAAAAGTAAATGGGACCGCAAACACCGACTGATAATTGCTGTTTTTTTTTTTTCCCTCGCACCTCGAATTATCATAATCGCGTCCGTATCCGAGTTTTATTTTTTAGGTTTGCAATAATATTTTACCGGAGCTTACCAACATTACAAAAAATAATTACCACGATTTTTTTTTTTTTTTATTTTTATCAACCGAGGCAAAAAATTGTAATACTGAATGTATTTTTTATTGCGCTTTTTATTCGTTCCAATGGGGAAAAAAAAAATGTCTCACCGAGTTAAATGGGGGCTAAACGTTTTTGCCGTGCGGGGATTGAATAAATTCGAGGGAGAATCGCGCAGAGCGCGACGATAGTCGCACGCTCTGCGCGACGATGTAAATACTCCGGGCGAGGAGAACGCGCGTCTCCGTCGATGCTTTACAGGCGAGTTTACACCGAACGAGGGGACCTCGTGCGGTGCGACGATGATTCATGCTGCCGGGAAACCGCGGTGCACGCTGTAGCGTATATACACGTACACATGTATTATTATACACATGTATAGGAGGTTTGCCTGTACGATGAAAACTGGTTCCGAAGGCGAGTTCGGGGCGCCGCCGGTACGAAAGAGAGTGAGAGCGGGACAGACGGAGGGAAAGAGAGGGAGAAAAGGAGAGACCGAGAAAGATGGACAAGGCCTGGCGAGTCCCGCGCCGGAAACACAATGGGCTCGCCTCGTTGAGAGAGCAGCCAAAGAACTCTCGCTGCTCGCTCGCTGGGCATGAAACTCGTCTCATTCCCGAAGCTCGCGATATTCAACCCTTCGCCACCGGATTTCTCTCCACTACGAACCTGAAGGGAGAGGGGAGAGCCTTCTTTCCCATATCCAAAAGGCCCCAGCCTTTAGGATCTGGGAAAGTTTTCGACCCGGCGAAGGAACAAAAAAAAAGTATACACACACACACACACAAAAAACACGTGACGAGGAGAATCTCTCGAGATCTCAATAAATCTCCGGGATCAAATCCCGACTCATCCTCCGGCGCACCGAACTCGCTCAACGCGACAGTTCAACTCCTCAACAATTTCGGTGCAGTGGACATTTTCTTTCGTCTCGCCCTTCGGGATACGTTTTTACGGCATGAATAATCGATGACTCGTCAATCCGTTAATTAACATATTCCTCGCATCGATTACTTTCGCGTCGACAGAGAGACACAAAAGTGCTGAGATGAAATCCGAGTGGGATTGGCTGTAATTTGTGCGGCGGAATTTCGAGGAGAACGCGAATGTCGAGTAAAAGAAACTGTCGATTGTATCGGTAAGTCGAAGGGTTAACGTTGAGTCGAGGACACGAAAAATTGTGTCGAAATCGAGCGGAGTTATTCCGAGGTCGATGATAACTCTCGATATCCTTGTGTATATATTGCGAATGTGTGTTTCGCAGTTTTGGCGATGGTAAACGGTATTAGCAGGAGGGGAGGGGGAGGGGGGGAGGAGGGGGAGGACGCGTAAGCGCGCGTGCGTAAAAAAATCGGGATCTCTCTCTAACGACCCGAGGTCACGTTTTCGTATTATGTACAGTGTCCACATGTCCAAACTGGCTCGTATAACATCACCTAAGCGCCTGGGAGGCCGCTCGGGACTTGCCCAACGCGCTCGCTCGGAGAGCCGCAGCCGCGCAACCGCCGAAATCTAGCGTTTCGCAATCCGCATGCGAGGAGGATAAATAGTATTAGGATGTATGCTTTCGTTATTCGGTAATAGCGCTCGGCGCACAGGAAGGAGCCCACGGAAAACTTGACGACATGTCGCGACTCGTCACGTACGGTGATCCCTCTTAAAATCGCGTCACGTTTCGAACTCAAACGGCACGCCGACTTTGGCGTTGTGTATATTTTCGTTTCTCAACCGAAATTTCAATTATCGTCGCTGTCACATCGAACGAATAATTTCTAATGTGTTGCTACAGATTTATTTGGCCGCGAAGAAGATGCTTGAATTATACACAAATGTTAGCAACATTTTTTAATTGAATAAATGTATTGTTATTATTATTATTGTTATTTGTTGTTATTATTTGTCTTTATTGGGTGCTTATTGCTTTCTTCTATTGAATTTATTCTTTTATTGAATTTATTGCTTTCAGATTTTCTGTTGCGACAAAGGAAATTAATTCAAAAGAAACGAAATCTTTGAGATGATTTTAAATTTATGATATTTGTAGATATAATTGGTATCGATATTATTTTATTGGAAATAAATTAGATGCCCGCAGAAATAATGTAAGCAGTCGAAGAAATTTTCGTAGACATATCGAAGTGTCGAGTTCCGCTGTAACTCGGCTGTCGACACCGGCGCGATGTGTATCGTGTCTTTCGGTCGAGAGTCGTCTAAGGTCATTCGGTACAGCGCTCTCCCAACGGTTTTACATTCGAAAAATTACGCGGTTTATTCCGCTGGAATTCCACCGGACGAAAATTCTCCGTCCTAGGAAACACGACATTTAAAGATTTTTTTTTCTGTTTCTGGTCGGTCGGGTCCGAAGGCTGAGACGCGCGGCGGTAATAAGGAGAATCGGGGATCGAGGATGTAGACACAAAAGAAACAAGAGAGCAAAAGTGCGAGAGAGAAGGATAGTCAACGCCGCTCGCTCATTCGTCAGCCGCCGCGCGACTACCGACGAATTTCGACTGCCCGGTGAACCCATATTTCGTTCGATTCGAAGAATTCGCCCGAGCGAACCGCTCGCGAGCTTCAAGGTCTCGCGTATCGAATCACAGCGGCGGCATCGGTGTATACAGACAGACCCGGCTATCAATACCCACAAACACACAGACACATTAAAAAAAAAAAAAAAAAAGAACACGCGAATTCACAGATCCACGATTTGGACAAAAGTCGACACATGATCCGGCATCAGAGGCGAATTTGAATACTTTTATTTTTTTATTTTTTCCTATCGGCAAAAAATACGATATTTTTCGAGATATTTTTTTTAAATAAAAATACCCATCGACATTCGGCATTGAAGCTGCGATATTGATAATCATGGTGAGGATGATAGGTAGACGAGAAACGAGCGAGGAGAGCGATCATCGGCAGGATGAAAAGCCATGACCTACGCAACGAGACCGCGACCTACGTCAAAAAACGAAAGTATCTCTGGTGGATCCCGCGGCGCTGTACTCCGCGCTCGCTCTCTGCTCTTCTCCGCGGTCCTCTCGGCCTCCTCCTCCCTCCTCCCTCCTCCTCGCCATCGGTTCTTCTCGCCGGGCGCGAGCAACCGGCGAGAAGCAGTAGGTACCTCGTAACGATCTACGACCCATAAACGGCGTGAAAACCCGCGCGCGCGACGAATAATCGCCGCGAGTGGGAAACACGGGTGAAGGGTAAAGCTAACGATAAAAACGTTTAATGACCGAGCGACATTGCACCGAGCGAAGAATCGAGAATTTCGTATGTAACGAAGTTCGCGAAAATTCGCTCGAGGGTAACGACCAGCGAGACAATGAGTACGATGAGAGTCACTGAGAGTCACTGAGAGAGTCAGCAGCGACGATGACGTATCCGATCGGCCGACAGCGAGAGAAAATGCGAGTCTTCAATTAGTCAAATTACTAGCGCGCCATGTTATGCGAATTTATCGCCACATTCGCCACCCTCGGTGAATTACCCGCGCGTCGACTATATCGCTCTCTCTCTCTCTCTCTTTGCGCTCAGTCGCGACGAGGATAATGGCGCAGATAATACCCCCAAGGTTTACGCGCCTCAGTCATTGACCCACTACCGGACATCGACAGTGCGAGCGCGAAGAAAAAAAAACACACACACACACTATCGACGATGTTTTCTCGAGTTCGAAAACAATTTTTCACGCGCGCTTTTATCGCTCGACGAGCGAACACTTTTCTATCGTTTTCTCGAGTGTCGATACGGTTTTTGTTGAATTTTTGCTGCTGCACTGAGAATAAAAATAAAATGTTTGAGGTGTAACAGCTGATGATTTTAGGGGGAATTTAATGGACTCGATTGTAGATAAGAGTGTTTTACTTTGATGAAACACGAATTTTCATCTGTCTTAGAAAAATAACTGTTTCAGTGATTGATCAAAATAATCCCATGAAAATTTCCTAAAAATCGAATCCTCTGTACAAAAAACCAATTCCCGCATTTCCAAAAATGCACTTATCGCACTTAGGAAAATATCAAACAAGTATTTCCGCGATTGATAAAAATAATCCCATCTAAATTTCCTAAAAATCGAATCCTGTACAAAAAACGACCCACGCATTTCTAAAAACGCACTCATCGCACTTAGGAAAATATCAAACAAGTATTTCAGTGATTGATAAAAATGATCCCATCTAAATTTCCTAAAAAATCGAATCCTCTGTACAAAAAACCAATTCCCACATTCCCAAAAACGCACTTATCTCTCCAAAAACTTCGCGAGTCGCACCAACCGCCAAACCACATTTTTCCCGTCATTTTCGCCATTATCATTAAAAACAATCGTGACTCGCGAGGCGCGTAGGAGTGACACAAGCGATTACACGTGGCCGTGTTTTGTGCCCGCGCGCACTTCCTTATCAATTTCTTCCGACGTTAAAACACACATTACCTACACCCGAGAAAAACCCGTTTTTCTTTGCTACTCGCGAAAGAAAAAATTCCCAAGTCGAGTCATCCTTACAATTCGTAACCTGCGTTCCTTTCGTTATTTGTCCCCTAAGCAACATTTTCCGTCCGGCGCGGGGGAAATTATCTCGGAGAAGTGATCCTTACCTTGTCGGCCGACGATCTCAGCCACGTGCTCGCTGCTCGGCACGGGTACGCACTCGGTCATATTCTGGGACTTCTTCGATCGCGCCTCCTCGAAGACATTGGCGGGCGCCGATTGCAGCGGATCGTTGTCGTTGGTGACGTTGCCGCCGGGGCCGGCGCCGTTGCCGGCGCAACCGGGGCTACCCTCGAGGCCGAGCATCGACAGCTCGAACGCGAGCTGGAGGGCGCGCTGCTCCTCGAGGGAACCGGCGCCGCCGGCGTTCACGCCGCGATCCATTTCGCTGAACAAACTCGTCGGCATTGTCGCTGCTCCTTCGTAACGCGTTTTGCTTCCCGTTTCACTTGCCTTTTGCAAGCGAGCTGATTGGTTGAAAAATTGTATATATATATATATCTCTTTTAATGCGTATATATATCGTTCGAAACGAGGATACAACACACAGAACGCGAATTTAGTTTTCCACTTTCGATTCGAGCGAATAAATAAACCGGCACAGGTCACCTTTTTTGGGACTTATTTTTGTTGGCTGTTGTTGTTGTTGTTGTTTTCTCTCTCTCTCTCTTCGTTTTCCCCCGGTTAAACGCTTCGGCTTGCAGACACTCGCGATTTAAGGGGTCTCACTTTTGGGGGACGTAGAAAAGTGCGCGCGGCTCACGCGGATATATATATCGTTGCGGTACGTGCCGAACGCGGTAGAAAAATAAATTATAAACTCGGGGGGCGAGCGAGAGTCCTTTTCCCGCGGCGAGAGAGAAAGACGGAGAGGGAGAGACACGCTCTGAGGAGGTCGAGGGGTGAGAGTGGGGGGAGAGAGATTCGCGATCGTCCTCCGGTTAAACTCAGAGCCTTCGTCGAATCCGCTTTTCGAATCCCTCGTGTCTTCTGTATTTTCGTCTCCTCGAATGTCTCTCTCGGTTATTATTATTATTGTTGTTGCTGCTGCTTGCGTTCACAGTTTTTCGATTGCGAGGTGATGATGATGATCGGTCAACACGTTCGTTCCAGGAGCTGCTTCAGAGAGTCCGTCGAGTTTCTCGGTCGCGTCTCGAGAATCAAGCGTCGCGTTTTATTTTTCTCTCGATTATTCTCGTTCCTTCCGCCACTCGCAACTCGCCGACTCTGCCGCGCGTTGTATATTCCTCGTGCGGTTGTGAGAGCGAGAAATCGTGTTCGAAACTGGCTCAAATCGAGAATCTTTCGCGGATGCGAGATTCGGGTGGGAAAAAAATTCGAGAAACACGACTGTGACGCGGATTTTTCGTTCGATCGGTATAATAATCGTTCACAGAGAGAGAGATGCGCGCGACTCGAGCAGTGGAACAGTCTTCGCGATTCGTGTTGTCGATAATTCTCGTCGTCGTCGTCGTCGTCGTCGTCCTTCCTTTCGTCCTTCGCGTCTTCGTGAAAATTGCTTTCCTCGTCGATACGAACGTTGAAACTCGGGTGTATTTTTTTTTTTTTTAAATCGTATCTTTTTAGTCTTCGTCGTCGGGTTCGCCGTGGATTTCGTGTCGTTGGGTTTATATTGTATTGTGGTTATTTTATTTTTAATTTTTTTTCCGTTTAGCGTTGGTCGGCCACACTTCTTGTCAACTCTCCTCGGTTATATTAACGCGTGTTGCTCTCCTTGGCTCTTGTCTTGTGAGTTCTTATAACGAGGCAGGCGCGTGCGAGACTACCCTCTCTGCGCTCGAGTGCCACTGCGACTGACTGCGACGAGAAACTGCGACTGCGGCGTACGCGAGGCCGGTACTACACCGTGCGACATGTGCCGGACGCCGGCACCGCGACGCTCCCATTCGCCGGGCGAGTCACGTGGTTCACGGGGGCTACCCCTCCCCACCACCACCGGCGGCGGCGGCGGCGGCGGCGGCAAGCGGCAAGCGGCGGCGGCGAGCCGAGAGCCGAGAGCCGAGTCGCGCGCGAGCGACTCATGCTCGGGTCTTTCCGTCAACGCTCGGCTATTCCGGCACACCGGCTCCCTCTTTCGCCTTTCCTCCTTCTCTCTCATTCGCTGACCCTCTCGCTCTCTCCTTCGCCTTTCTCTCTTTCGCTCGCTGGTTCGTTTCGACCCTCTCGCTCGCACCTTCGCCTTTCTCTCTTTCGCTCGCTGGTTTGTTTCGACCCTCTCGCTCGCACTTTCGCCTTTCTCTCTTTCGCTCGCTGGTTTGTTCCGACCCTCTCGCTCCCTCCTTCGCCTTTCTCTCTTTCGCTCGCTGGTTTGTTCCGACCCTCTCGCTCCCTCCTTCGCCTTTCTCTCTTTCGCTCGCTGGTTTGTTTCGACCCTCTCGCTCGCACCTTCGGCTTTCTCTCTTTCGCTCGCTGGTTTGTTCCGACCCTCTCGCTCCCTCCTTCGCCTTTCTCTCTTTCGCTCGCTGGTTTGTTTCGACCCTCTCGCTCCCTCCTTCGCCTTTCTCTCTTCCGCTCGCTGGTTCGTTCCGACCCTCTCACTCCCTCCTTCGCCTTTCTCTCTTTCACTCGCTGGTTCCTTCCGACCCTCTCTCTCCTTCCCGTCGGTCCGTCTCGCTCGCTCGCTCCGTCGCTATCTTCCCACTTCCGTTCGTTCCGTCGCCGGCTCGACGAGAGCGAGAGGGCCTCGCCGGCGGCGGCCTCGGCCTTTCCTTCTCTTTCGCCTGTATGTGCAGTTCTCGCTCTCGTCGCGCGTAGCACCCAACGACCCCGAGGGCAACCCCCGGCACACGCCAAGTCCTTCCAGAAACTTCGTGCTGCGTAGTTTCTCTGATACAAAAAAAAATAAAGAGAAAAATTAGCTATTTTTTTCGAGGGATATAATAATGCTTCGTTGGTACATTTTGAGACAGGTTTCGTCGGGAAGAGGAGAGTTCTCTGCGTTTTTACGCGTTGATAAGCGAAAAGCTCGTCGTCCCGCTGTTGGTAATAGTAGACGGCGGCTTTGGGGTTGAGGAGCCGAAGTTTGTCGACCGCCTCGGTCGGTGTTCCGACCGTCGCGCGCATCCCTCTCGCGCGGCTTTCAGGATTTTGCGGAGACGCGAGCGACATAACGGGAACCCTGTTCGGTGCGCGCGCGGTATTATGTTATTGTGGCTTTTCAATGGCCCGAGGCCGGGTAGATACAATGAAACGGAGAAAAACCTTTTTGCGAAAAGTTTTATTGTTATTGGCCTCCCCCCTCCCCTCCACTTGTCTTCCGGTGGACGAGCATCGACCGGGCCCGGACAATCGGTACGTTAGCGGGATTAAGAGGTCAAGCGAAAGTCACGTCTAAATCCGACGATTCGGTGTATCCACCTGTGGTCGCTGTACCGTCCACTTTACCTTCACTTATGGAATTAACTTACGATTTTGGGAAACCGAAAATAAAAAAACACAATTTTCACGTTTTTCTCCTCGAATTTTTTCATTTTTCGGACAAACAACAGTATTTTTCGGAAACAGTGGAAAAAATTTGCCATCGAAAAGGCAAATTTTGCGATTTTTTTCTTCGTTTGCAAAAAATAATGTTACGCCTTAAAAAAAAATTAAAATTGAATCTCCTTCGCGGTGCACAACTGAAAAATCGCCTAAAGACGTTGCAGAGTTCTCGCGATGCGCGAAAAGGGCTGAAAAAGTTTACTAAAACTAAAAAAAAAACTAAAAAAAAAAAATAACAGGTTTTCGATGGCGCTCCTTATTATATTTTTTTCTCTCCCAAGGCGCAGCAGTCGAGCGAGGAGAGGCAACGCAGCGGCAGCTGCACTCATATTTATTCTGCAGCGTTGGGTATATCAATTCTATGCACCCGGGCGGCGGCGGCGGTTCGTCCCATCTTCGCCGTCGTGATTTTTCAACCAACCTCGGCGGCCGTACGTTATTGAAGCTCCACAACGACCGCGAGACGACGATAACTCGCCCGAGATATTATAAATTCTCCGACCGCGTTGAAGCTCCGCAGCGATACGTTTCTTTTCTCCGTTCCTTCGCACTTTCCCCCACTCCCTCATTTTTTTTTGCAATCTCTGCAGTCGCGGAAGAAGAGTGCAGCGGCCGCGGTGCATTAATACAACGGAGCACTCGAGGGGGATGGAAAAGCCTGGGCTGCGGGCACAAGGGCTGAAGTGCCGGATGGTCGACTACATTTATTTAACGAACCTCCGCGCGGCGAGCTATTTTTTTCAGCCTCTCTCGTTCAACCCTGGCGAATCATTTCGTTGTATGAATATTACGGGACCGTTAATTAACGCTGGGTAAGTCGAAAGAATATCGCCCCCGATCTCCTCGAGTCTGCGGCGTAACAACGCATTTCAACCCCCCGCTCCCTCCCCTCCTCCCCATTCGGCCGCCAAACACAATCGGATTCCCTTTCGAATTCGAGCATCAATGTTGCGCTCGTTGAAGGGTTGAGGAACAGATCTGCGAGTGTACTTTTCATATTTTCAATATTGTGCATCGGACTTGTTCGCGAAATCGCGAAGCGATAACAAATGTTTTTTTTTTACAGTTCACAATTATATTAATTAACAATCTGGTATTATTTTTTAGTGTTGGCGTAATTTTATTGCAAATGAATGAATTTTTGTAGAATTTTCTGTTACGAACTTCGTGCGCGAATTTATATTTTTGCTCGCGAAAATAATTGATGTGATACTTGTTGAAGGGTCGAAGGTCAGTTCAGTGACTCGTCCGGAATTTTCGGGGCGATAACAAATATCTTGTTCAACTCGCTATTATTAATAATTAACAATCAGGCATTATTTTCGAGCGTTGACGTTATTTTGTTGTGACTTGATGGATCTTTGTCTTGAATTCGGTGTCACGATCGTCGCCGAGGACTGTATATATTTTCCCTCGCGTCGCTCTGAGTTTACGCGCGATCGATATGATAAGAAACACGTGGGCAACGTGTGTGCTATATAGCTAACGTGCGACAAAGCTCTGGCCAAAGCCACGGACACCTGTCGAGCCGGTGGTCGGTTCGACGGTCATCGCGGTTGTCGTCGTCATTGGCGCGCTTCGAAGCGACGACGACGACGAACGAGTCGGCGCGGGAAACGGGGGTTCGTTAAACCAGCAGCAGCCGCGTCTAAGACGTTCCGCGCGGACCTTGAACCGAACCGGGAGAAGCCTCAACCGCTCCCCGACTCTCGTTCTCCTTCTTTCTATCTCTTTCTCCGTCTCTCTCTCTCCTTTTCTCCTTCTCCCTCGTCGCCTCGACCGGTGTCTCCTTCCTCCTCTTTGCCTCATTTTCGCACGCTTCATTGTTCTCCGCTCGCCCCTTCGACGCGCCTCCGAGCGACCGAGCGACCGATTTCGCAGACACCAACGCGATTTTTCAACCGATAACTCAAGTCAAATTATTTCCAGCCCGCAACCTAAGGGAGGGGCGGAAAGGGTGGAGAAATGCGTGAAAAATTTTCAATTTCAGGGTGACTGAAAAATCGCATCGGTTTACCTGCATAGCATAGCACCAATAATATTTTTCCATCGCCAGTCTGTACATTTCCTTTTTTTTTACTTTACTTTACTGCATTTTTAATTTACTTTTCAGGGACTGAAAAATTGCACTGGTTTACCTGAGGTCAAACTTTTCACGCCAAGGTCAAGCATAGCACCAACGTTATTTTTCCATCGCCAGTCTGTACATTTCCTTTTTTTTTTACTTTACTT
This sequence comes from Itoplectis maculator, assembly GCA_964034905.1. Classification (NCBI taxonomy): domain Eukaryota; kingdom Metazoa; phylum Arthropoda; class Insecta; order Hymenoptera; family Ichneumonidae; genus Itoplectis; species Itoplectis maculator. Next base: position 11,482,128 of record OZ035856.1, on the reverse strand, counting down.
TACTGAATTTTTAATTTACTTCTCAAAGACTGAAAAATTGCACTGGTTGACCTGAGGTCAAACTTTTCACGCCAAGATCAAGCATAGCACCAACGTTATTTTTCCATCGCCAGTCTGTACATTTCCTTTTTTTTACTTTACTTTACTGCATTTTTAATTTACTTCTCAGAGACTGAAAAATCGCACTGGTTGACCTGAGGTCAAACTTTGTACGCCAAGGTCAAGCATAGCACCAACGTTATTTTTCCATCACCAATCTGTACATTTCCTTTTTTTCTGGCGGAAGATTTAATTACGAGTTGTCTGAGAGTTCGGCGGAAATCAGAGAAAAAAAAAAACAATTTTGCGGGTCGGGCGAAGAAAACGTGAAAAAAATAAATTTGGGTCGGTTGGCTCGAAGCGGTCTGGTCAATTTTGACCGTCGGAGGGGCGAACGGAGCGCCTCCTCCCCGTTTCCTCGCCGCGGGATCCTCGCGTTCGGTTTACATAGAGACGCCGAGCCAGGTCAGATTTTTAGCGAGCGGACCGTATTCTCCCCCGTCTCGTCTTTCTCGCTCGGCCCGAGCCAGCAGCGCGAACGACGACGGCCAATTTCCTTTCTGGATCGGCGGAGAAGCGACGATGCTGCCCGCGCAGAGCGCTCGGCGCGGGCTCCGGGCCGGCGCAGTCCTCTTTCCTCTCCGTCGTCGTCGTCGTCGTCGTCGTCAGAAGCGCCGAGTCCGGACCGCCGTCTCCTCCCGCTCGCTCCGCCTGTGTAGCAACGACCCGAACGCGTTCAAGGCTGAGCCGCACCAGAACGGCCAGCACCTTTTGCCTCCAGCATCTGCCTTCCCGCGTTTGCCTTCTCTTTCTGTCCTTCTGTCTCTCTTTACCCTCTTTCCCTCTATGGCCGCCCGTTTCTCGACTTTGTCGGATATTTCGGGATTTCGTACGGATAAAAACTTTTCACGTCAATTTATCGCTCCGAGCAGATGCGTCAATTAATCATCAGTTTTCGGACGAACGAAATCGTGGCTCGTGGCACGGGGGACGATCGGTTTCTGAAAAAATGAAAATCGTTCGGAAATATAGAAACTGTTTTCTGCGTTTAGCGAAAATTGGGAGATTAGTGATAAATAAGCATTTTATTAGAGTAGAAAAGAAAAAAAATTACAATGTAAATGCGAGACAGGAAATAATTAAGTAAATATGGATTAATCTATATTAGTCAACCACCAGAAAATCAGTCGAAACCCCATAATCATTTTTTACAAAAAAAAGTCACCGTCAAAAAAATAAAAGTGAAATTAAACGTTAATAACTATGACAACTAATTTCCAACAATGTCTCAAAAATCATGAAACAGTATCGCGAAAGAGGTCAAATAAAAATGACATGCGATCAAATTTACTAATCAAAAAAAAAAATCTCTTATCAGTTGAGCAGAGCAGAACACACCTTAACTGCTTATGGATCAATTTAAACTGTTAACAAACTTGACACTTGCTGTCTCCTCTATATAAAATTCCCTCACGCCGGCAATTCTTTGTTGTTTAATTGTCGCGGCGATGTCGACTCCCTTCGCACTACGTTTCTCCTTTATCGCATTTTACATATAGGTGCTTACGTGTAACGTATATACCGATATCGTATATATATATTTTGTACACATTTACGGGCATCTCGCTCGCTCGCACAGGGAGCATCGATATGGGTAATTAAATTAGAATTGCAAATTGCACACGCAGCGTATTACACGAGCATAAAGCGAGAGAGAGAGAGAAAGCCCTTCGTTCGGTGGGTTACACGGCGCGCGCGAGTTGCTTCACCTGCCGCGGATATTCGCGCATCCAGCCGGCGCGAGCGCGCTCGCGCCTCGCGGTCCTTGGACTCGCGCCGCGCGCGGTCCGCGCGCACGCACCGGCCGTATACTTACCGCGCGACCGAATCGCAAGGTCTCGTCTCGCGCCAAGCGGATTCTCTCCCGAGCTCGAAATCAACCTCGAGCCACTCTCACCTGCCGATCATACACGCGCGATAACGAACCATTTAATTACTCATTATTTGTCGCGAGCCTTTTTTAATATCTAAATATAAACGCGTTGATAACCAGTTCCCTCCTCTGTTTTTTTTTCAACGTGATCCCATCTGTGGATTACGATCAACCGAGAGATCAAAAAAAATACCCAGATTCATAAACACGTTTATGAGAAATATATGGAAACTGCGAAAATTCCGGAAAATAATTCGCCCAGCAGATGATAAAAATAAAAGGAGTCAGGAGGTGGCAATATTATAGCTGCGCTTTTCCAGCTAAAGTTTCGTGATTGTCAGGTGACGATCGAGTGTGATTGTCAAATAAGAAAAAAATTGAAATAAAAAGGAAAAAAATTGAACGAAAGAGAAAAAAAATGCTGCCGTTCCGACACTGAGGCAAATTAATAGTTTTGATTACCAATCGTTTGTCATAGCTATACCAATATTTTAGTAACTGCAGCCAATGTTTTGGTAGATCTAACCAATGATTGGTAATCACAACTATTAATTTTTCTCAGTGGACGACGCGACGACAGCTTCCGTTTCGACGATCCCACGCAACGATCATTCGATGCCGATGCCGATGTCAAAAAAAAAATACCCAACTCGGACCACCTGGGTCGAACTTCAAGCATGTCGCCGCTTATAAGATTATTTTTTTAACGTCCCGCGAAATTGAGCAGTAAAACCGGCGAATATGTATATATTCACCGCCCGTGCATTAAAACCGCGACGCGCGCGGTGCTATACAGAATCGAAACCCGCGCGAGTGCTCGCGAGTCGTTGTACGATTATTTTTAGCGCGTGCAACCGGTTGCCCCCGCAATCATTGTCGTTGCTTTGCGAAACTTGCAACGACTACGGCGACGACGACGACGACGGCGTGGAACTCGCGCGCGCGGGTTAGCGGTCGAGGCTCGCTCGTGCGGTGCCACACGATATACGCGGCGTCGGAGTGCGTCCGGCCAATAGCCCATAGCAGATCCTATGTGTTACCGTGTGCGATACGAGGACGAGCAGCTCGCGGATTCTCCGCAAGCTTCGAGAAGGAGAAAGAGGAGGGAAGAGCAAAAGAAAGATACAGGGAGAGCAAAATATAGAGACAGGGATGAGGAAGAGTGAAAGAGCGAGAGAGAGAAAGAGAGAGAAGGAGAAATAGCAAAAAGAGAAAGAGCGAGATTCACAGAGCAGAGGGACTCGGCTCGTTTGTGTTGTTTCATTCGATTTCGATTGGCGCTATACGTAAGGCGCAGGTATAGCAGTTATATACCTGTGGGTACTATTTATCCCGCGACGAGGAGTTTCTGCTGCTGCTGCTGTTGCCGTCGTCGCTGCTGCTGCGGCGGCGGCGGCGGCAGTCTAGCTCGGCGCCGAGAACGAGGGGGTTGCACAGTCGGAGCTCTCCTACATGCCGAGCTGCACTCCGCAGAGCGGACAACCGCATTGCTGGACTCTGACTCGACGCCGCCGCGGCAGCGGCGAACTGCGTATCGCGACGCCGTCGTCGTCGCCGCTGCCGCTGCGACCGCAGCCAGGCACGCGTTGTGCGATATATCGCGCGGCTTTAGGCTGTTTATTTGCTTCGAGCCCAGTGCGCACGCGCGCACGAGGTTCGAAACTATTTAGATTTTAGCGGTTCACTGTACGGATATCGGCGATCGACCGAAATAAGGGAACTTTACACTGAGAAAAATCAGTAGTTGCGATTACCAATCATTGATTCGATCTACCAAAATATTGGATGCAGTTACTAGAATAATGGTTGCTCTGACCAACGATTGGTAATCACAACTATTAATTTTTTTCAGTGTAATTTTTAATATTGTTGGAGACTGGGGATAGTTGGGTATTATGGTTATATGGAATGACAATTTTTCTGGGTCCAAAAAATGAGAATTTTCTTGGCGAGATTACTGAGCGTGGTGATCGATATATTATTTAATTATAGACGATATTTTTATTTATTTAATATCATGGAATGAGGGTTTATCTGAGTTGGAAAAATAAAAATATTTTTCGGAGACTACTGATTCTGATGATCGCTATATTATTTAATTATTCGGTCACACTTTTTTCGAAGGATCTGATTTTAAAAATAAAAAAAACAATAAAAAGTACCAAATAAAAAATTAGAATTTCAAGAATCACATAACAGATTAACTCAATTACAAAGTCGCGAATATCCGCAGCTCGAACGATATACCAACGAGAATTCTCGCGCGCATACAGCGCCTGCTTATTACATTTGCAGACAGATTTCGCGATATTATTTCGCAACATCGTAAATCGCATAGACACGTATTTCAGCCTCGCCACTGTATTTCCTCGTTGAACGGCCCCGAAGCTCCGTAGCGAACGACTCCATAGCATCATCGCTGCGAAATTTCGCGACGCGAAATATCGGCGCATAGCTGCTACTCGTCTTTGAAATTAGCGGGGAGAACGCGATAATAAACGAGACCGTCGTCTCGGGCGCGCGATCCGGTATATCTCGGGGGTTAGACATGGCGAATGATCGAGCAGCCCGCCAGTCGGCATTGGCAGAAACAGCCAAGCAGCGAGGCAAGCACGATGCGCGCAACCTGCAATCCCGATCCAATTGCAACCGAAGCTGACAATGAGAGATACAGTCGTCGGCATCTGATGCATCGGTCGTCCGATGCTCTCGGCTTCTCAGCGCCGACTTCTTCTTTTATCCTCTTCTTCTTTATCAGTTCGACGGCGCCTGCGTAGTGAGCGAGTAGCGCGCGGACGATCTGAACGCTGCGATCGTCCGGCGTTTCAGATCTCAGACTCGACGATCTCTCGGCAATTGGTAGTTGCGATATCCACGCAAGTTTGTATCCACACTTATATATCCACAATGCACGCCCCGTGTGCATCATTACGCTGGATGTGGTGTTGTTGTTGCACTCAGAAAAATGTATGGTCGATTTTGCTATACACTGAGAAAAAAAAATGCTGAATTCAACGAAATGTGCGGTTGCGGGCGGCGAAATAAATATTTTGTAGATTAGACAAAATATTTAATAGATCGAAGCACTGGTGATAGAATTAAAAAAATCTCGATTAGCATTGCCGAATCATTTTGTCCAATCTGAAAAATATTTATTTCGCCGCCCACAACCGTTTTGTTGGATTTAGTAATTTTTTTTTCGCAGTGTACGATATATTCGCCAGCAATGCTTTTATGGTTCTCGTGACGATAATTAATGTTACCGGCAATATATAATGATAACTGTCACATATCTGCACTGATAAAAATTAATAGTTGTGATTACCAATCGTTGGTCAGACCTACCAATATTTTAGTACCTGCAACCAATATTTTGGTAGATCGAACCAATGATTAGTAACCGCAACTACTAATTTTTCTCAGTGTGTATAGTAAAATTTGCTATATTTGGCATTGTTGTCCCATGGATTTTTCTCAGTGGGGATATATCCGAGATCGTGTGTATTTTGACGGCGATGGAACCGATAGAAGTGCAGACACAGCGAGAGTTCTGTGGAAAAGTACGTAGGCAGAATCGAGAATTGTGTACGGGACGTAAGAGCATTATAGTTTTGCCCCCGCGCGACTGCGTCGACGGTGACGACGAGTCCTACGGGCCGCGAGGCTTCTGTTGCGGCGCCCACGGACGACTTTTGTCGACGATGAACAGAAAACTCACCGAAGTAAGCAGCAGCAGCGGCAGCAGCAGCAGGGAACGCACACACAGGCGGCTCGGAGTTTCCGTCGCGTCGAGCCGCGCGCGAAACACGTTCTCCCTCTTGTCCATCACGCGCGCCGCGCGCAATTGTATAACGTCCGCTCGGGACGCAGACGACGGGAGAACGAGAACGATATTTTCTCACTTCGTCGCTGAATAATAACGTGCGATGTGTGTGTATCGTAGATATATGTACGTAAATTATATTTATTTATTTATTTTTATGAATGCGTAGATATGTTGTACATAATTTTTTTTTTAATTATATATGAGAGAGGATATTGTATTTGAGGGGTTATGCTCCTGCAGAATTTTCGAAAAATCGATCTTGTGTTTGTTTTGAAAGGTTCCTTGAAACCTCAAAAATGATGTCCCAAAAGATTATGGCCAAGGTTTTTTTATATCGCAGCTAATTTTTTATTAACAATTTTCTGACGATTTTTTAGGCAAATTTTGCACTTTTCACTTGAAAAGGGCGCCATTTTGTAAAAAATCAATATATCGAAAAAATCCTACATACTGCCATGGACAATGTATTTTTAAAGATATGTGCAAAATTTCAAAGGGATCGGTGCAAATTTTTTGAGTAATCGGTCTGGCCGTGGAGCTTGGAAAAACGGAGACGTCATCGCAGAAACGTTGCACAGCTGCCATTTCGTTATGAAACGCTTCAAAAAAATTATCGTAAACAGTCACTGACATGTATGATAAACACCCTTTTTTTAATCTCGATTTACGTTGCAATTTTTCTGAAAAAAAAAAAAAAAAAATTCCCAAAAACAATCTATTTTTTTGGCCTCTACAGTGGCATATATAACCCCTTAAATATATATAGATGTATTGCATACTTATACAGGTAGAGCATAATCTGTGCTTGAGCTCTTGGACGTTCCTTCTCTGTCTCTTTCTCTCGGTCCGTCGATCGAGCCTCACGGCAAAATTTTCACGTGGGCTTTCGCGGGTATTACTGACGCAATCGGCGAGAGAGCGAAATATCGGCAAAAATCGAGAGCACGCGCGCTGCTGCAGCAGACACAGAGCGACCTCGAGACTCAGCTTTTTTTTACTTTGCTCTTTTGCGCCGTGTGCTGCTGATGCAGTTGCAGATGCATGAGAATGTCGCGGGCGAAATTGTCGTGTCGCGCGACTTTCTCGCTATAATTGAATATTCGTGTCATCGGGACGAAAACTGCAGGAATGAATTTGTGACGTTGCTTCGTGTGCGTGAAAAATATATACCCGAGGCTTAGGACTATCGATCGGGGTGCGTGTGAGGACCGTCTGCGGTATGATTCGTGCCCTAGGGTGGATTTTCGGTCAACGCACCCTCTGACGCACCGCAGGCGGATCGCGACGACGATCCAGCGACGTGTCGCACTCTTGCCTGGAAATAGTACATTACGCTACAAGGGAGGGAAGTGCAACTTTTCACCGAGTGTGAAGTTTGATGCCCGAGCGAAGCGAGGGCAGAAATTCACACGAGGTGAAAAGTTGCATCCCTCCCATGTAGCGTACTATACTTTTCTCCCGATTTCACTGCAAAATAACTCCATTTCGCGTGTGCAACGGGGACGGAAAATTAGGTTATTTTTAACAAATGACGATCCGCATGCGTAATGCGCTTTTCATTTCTCCCGCCGGGCAGGAATAAGCCGATTTCCTCCCTAGGGACGAAATGAAATCGTATTTCGCATGCGTGAGTCATTTGTCAAAAATGAGCTATTTTCCGCCCGCGTTGCGGACACGAAATGGGGTTATTTCAGTGGAGTCGGGAGAAAAATCAATTATTTTAACATTTTTTTTTCTCGACATATGTTTCAAGCTGAGTCGACTTTTAGTTCTCACAACTTTGTGTTCAATAAAAAAAATGTCATCATTACTCTCCTTTAAAATAAAATAAAATTTTAATTATACTTCGAAATTAAATAACAACGTAACAATTTTTTTCAGTATTCGAAATTCGAAATATTAATGAACAAATGTCTGATAAACCATCATCGCCGATATATTTAATGATAATTGCGCAACAAAAGTGCTAATTAATCATCGATACAAAACCCCAATTATAGTCGCCATCGTCATGCGAGTTCATCTCCCCAAAATTTCCATTGTGAAACACATTCTGTGTTTCTCAGCAGCGCATTTTAATTACGTTGAACCATAACGCGAAAACATTATTTTCGCGAGACGTACAATTAATTAATAATAATCATTATTATTAAATGTCTGTAGGAATGAGTAACAGACACAGCGATCTCGTTTTATCGATCGGTGCGCGCAGTCCTTCTGCAGGGTTCGGCGTTTCGAGGGTGAATTTTCGGTCGAGCCGAGCGATTCGGCTGTCGTGTTGTGTTGCGTCGCTACGAGAACCGAGCGATACAGCCGGAACGAAAAAGCTATGGCTGTGTTCTCGACCAGAGCAAAAAAAAAAAAAGAGCACACGAAGAGCGCACGAACGGCAATGGCAGCTTTTCAGTCGCCAGTCGTCAATAGATTTCGTTCTGTGCGACGCTTCTTTTTTTTTTATTCTTATTTCGTTTTTTTCGCTCGTTCTCTCGGCCGAGTCGAAGCTCCTGTGCATGTATTGTGCACGTATACGATGACTGCCGGGTATTGGTAATACATAAAAGTTGTTGTACCGGGTTGGGGGAGGGGGGAGGGGGAGGCTCTCAGTCTCTTCCCGGCGAGCGAATCGAACAATGAAGCAGACCGGAAGCCGCGCGGTCCAGGTACCCACAACGCAGCGAACGGAAACCTCCGTCAGGGAGAGGAGAGAGACGAGAGTGGGAGAGACGAGTGCGTCTCGTGTCATGGCGAAGACGAGCGAGCAAGCGTCTCGTCCCGGATGACGAAACGTGTAAATAGTTGTCAGAAGAAAAGCGAATGACAGCGGAATCGACTGCACTATAGTACAGCCGGCTAAACGTGTAGTGTGCAAGTAGGGTGAAATCCACATCGGACGTCTCAAAACAGCTGTGAATTAGTGTTGAAATAATTGCAACAAAAATGCACCTTATAGAATATATTTTTAATTTGTTTTTTTTTAATTAATATTTTTTTTTCACGTGAGAAAAGTTAAAACCTGTATTTTTGAGGAAATCATTTGACTGCTGAGCTGAAGGACTTCGGTCGATGGCTCGTTGGCATTTTAAACTACACTATAGGAACTAAAATGTAAAATAAATTAATGTAATGTAATTAATGTCAATAAACGCACTCTCACTCTCTAATTTGATTGCCATGCTGTAAGAACACAGATATTTCGAGAAAAAAATATTTCGCGACGCTGTTATTAATATTTTTGACCATCTACGAATTTTCAAACCGGAGATTAAACGATGAAATTGAATTGTCTCGTGAATGCGATGAAATTTCGATTGTTTGAACCGCGAAACGCAGACCGAATTGATGAAATTGTCGGTGCGTCAAACCGGGACCGTGAAACAGCGAGAAAGAAAAAAGGAGGGGGAGTACCCTCCTCATCTTCCTGTGGAAAGCGAGCTTGAAACTTACGAGGGAGAGAAAGTCTGCGCGTCGTGCCTCGATTACGAAGGCCGATCGACATCGATTACGTGGCAGATGGGTGTCTGGGTCCGAGAGAGGGAAGCGGTACAAGTCCAGCTGTGTCGTCGTCGTCGTCGGTATAGTCGGCGTCGTCATCGTCGCGGCGAGATCGATATTACGCTAACGCCGACACCGCACGTATCTCCGATCTGCCATGCGAGAGCTCCCCGCCGTACCTCTTCGGAAAAACTCTGTGGAAATTGATTTTCACGAACCGTATCGGTTGTGTATCCCTCCCGAATTTCCATTCGCGCGCATATGGCGCGCGCGTCCGAACCTGAGGCCCCTTTCGGGCAACGCCGGCACAGTTGCTGGAAGGAAATTGGACGCTTCTACTGATCTTTCGGAAAATCGTGGATATCCTGTAACCATCATGTGGTGCTTTTCCCGTAACCCGAGAATGCCCGACGCTGAGACTGCAGGTCTGTCGGTGCACTTGCAAATTCTCGGTAATCTCGTCGTTAGTCGGACTGAGGAAGAGCGGAATCACCTTACATTGTGGTTGTGGGAAATTGGACTATTTTTTTTACAATATAAAAGGATTTCTTCAAATTTTTCTCAATATTTTTAATTTAGGATATAAAAAAAATTCCGAAACTGTTCATTTTCGTACCATCAATCATAATTGCCACACAAAATAATTCCAAATTCCAAAATAAATCCAAAAAATTCCAAACAAAATAATTCCAAAAAAATAAAATGTTACACGATTACAATCTCCAAAGGCAGAATATTTGTAATAGCCTCAAGACAATAAAATGATCGCACCAAAATCCCTCCTTAGATTATTGTCATTTTTTTACGCAGACATCCCACGAAAGCCACGAATGTTTCAAAATAATTTCAAATTCCAAAATATATCAAAATAATTCAAAAAAAAATAAAATGTTATACGATTACAACCTCCAAAGGCAGAATATTTGTAATAGCCTCAAGACAATAAAATGATCACACCAAAATCTCTCGTTAGATTATTGTCGTTTTTCTAAGCAGACGTCCCACGAAAGCCACGAATGTTTGTGTTTACGCTACGATATAGGATAAGTAGCATTGTATCGTGGCACACAGACGAACCGATCGAGTCGAGCGAGCGCGACGTTCACGTTTCGTCGGTGCTGCCCGCACCGGATCAGCCGGTTCGCGTGTTCGGTAAATTATAACGATTTCGAAGTGGCACATGTGCCGGACAGGCTCGATTCTCGTAGCGTGAGGAACGTCGACGCGCGGGGCCCGTGCGTTCGGCGTTCGCTCGGCGTTTGCTCGGCTCACGGTTGACAATGAGGGAGAGCCGCCCTTTATGAGCGAGGAAACAGCTGTGGGCCGATCGGGCGAGAAGCTCGCTTAGCGAGCGAGCGACCGATAGAGCGAAAGAGAAAGAACGAGAGAACGAGAAAGACAGAGAGAACGAGACGATGAAGAGGAAAGAAAAAAAAAAGAGGTTACCACCTGGCGTACCTGGCTTACGCTTACCTGAAACCGACGGCTACCTGGGCATTCTTTTGTGCGGAACGCGCGAGGTCTACGTCGAAGATCGAGGAGAGAGAGACGAGAGACGCGACGCTCTCGTCGCGAGACCGACGAAAACGAGTGCGAAAGCGAAGCACGTCGAATGCACTGCGCGATTATATTCACTCGGGGTTTCTTGTGTTTTTTTTTTGTGTCTCTCTAAGCTCGAACAAACTATCGTATTAAGGGGGCCCCGCGGGGCAGACTAAACAGGGGGCATCCCGATGCTGTTCTTTTCATTGAAAAAAAGAAGAAAGCTTGATCCAATCATTTTTCACTGGGTTCGACTTTTTGGGTAAATACGGGAGAACTGAGTTCGGAGGACACAGGGGTCAAGTTACTGATTTGTCGTTGAGGACACGGAATTTTTTTTTTTCTAAGTAAAACAATTTTTTTTGCGATTTCGCAAGCAAAAAAATTGATATTTGTCACGAGTATTTGGTTTTCATAATAATAATTTCCTGACGAATTTACTTGAGTATAATTTTTTTTATTATATGTTTCTTTTATTTTTTCAATTTTTTGCTAGCTCGGTTGTCATTCGTCAAATTATCAAATGAAAATAACAATCATTTCCATCAGAACCACAATTTCAGGGTGTCCCATGACATTTTTCCGTACAAACTAAACCCACAAATCTCGCCCAGGAAATCACCAACGATTTTCGACAACGATACCGAAAATCTCTCCAAAAGATTCACGCCAGATACGTCAACAAATATGATAATAGCGCGACGGACAAAAAAGTGGATGTCGTGTGCGGGAAAGTGTTTTGGGCCTTACGCTATTGGCTACTACTGTCTATAATAGTGCGGCGGTCGCACGAACGGGGGAGGGGTTGTTGTCATTTTTATTATAGTTATTATTCAAGCGCGAGGGATGAAGAATCGAGATTTTTCGTTTTGAAGAATAGAAGCCGAGAGCCACAATCGGGGGGACCGAAATCTTCGGACCCTCGGGGTCCGAAGATTTCGGTGGCGCGTGCACCTTGTCTCATCCTCGCTCGCTTCCTCCCAAACGTCCTGGCCATTCGACTGTCTCGCTCGGTCGTTCCTTTCTCTCGCGACGAGAAACAGCTGCGCAACCACGAAGACACTTGTCGTGTGCGAGCACGCATCTTCGTTTACCTGGAAGGACTCTATGCTCCCTCTCCACAGATGCACTTTGTGTATTATAGCGTGTAATATACGCGCCTCAATGAAACATCGTGGGTTCCTCGACGCTTTCGTCGGCACTAATACCGAACGAAACGTCATGTTACTATTTAACCGCGTCCGGTTTTATTCTCGTAAATCCGATCGAGACCCCTTTGTCTCCACGATCTCTGAGTGCGGAGAAATTACGTGCGCTGAATTTAATCTACGATTTAAATATAACTCGTCGATGGCGAGGGTTTCGTTTGCCTAACTGGAAAAGTCAACGATACGACTCGGCGCGGTTCACGCGTCGCAAGGAGCGAGGTGCGTGCAATCGGATACTCTATGGTCGTATTATAAAGTATTAATGCAACGTGTGATGAATTCACTCGATATTATCTCGCTTTTAAGTGTGTCGGACCTCACGGTTCGACGTAACGACGCAACTTCGATACTCGGAACGGAAGTTGTCTTTTATTTTATTTTTTCCTTTTTTTCCCTCCTCGCTCGCTTCCTCTTCTTTGCGTCTGCAGTATCTACGCATCGAGAGCAAAATCGAGATCGAGGGCTCGGGGCCTCTCTCGTCATCAGGGCGCAGTCGCTATGACGCCTCAGGGTCATCCGTCTCTTGGGCGCAACTCGGTTTCCGGTCGACCACGACCCAGATCTATTATACCCGCCGAATATCCTCAATTTCAATGTACAGAACATTCGAAACGCCCCCTTCCTCGCTTTCCCTTCCTTTCCGCGCGCGGCCCGTTTTCGTATATTGATGATCGAGGGAAAAGGTGAGGCCGGTCTTTCGTCGGTGAAGATTCTCCTCCCTACTCTGCGTCTGCTGCTTCGTCTTCTTTTTTGTAATCTTCGCTGTCGGTGGGTGCCGTCGGACAGCTGGCGAACCGAGAAAATCCTTGTGTTGGTCCGTAGAAGGCACAACAGTGGATTTGCTTGCACAGACGTTTCCGGCCGAACGGCCGGTTGCCCATTATGATATTCAAAGGAGTCATCGGTTTTGCTTGTCCCCGAAAAGTCGGTGCTTCCACCCAGATTTTTCGACGACGGTGTATATACGACCGTCCACAGCGCACCAGCTGCTGCTGGTGGCCAGTGCAAATAGAAAGTGCGACTGGTGGTAGAAGCTCTCGCGCATTGGTGGAATCATTATTGTCGTGTTTCATGTCCAAGGTGCGGGGCAATTGAATTTACGAGCTCAAGGCCCCCGAGGAACCGCTGCACCGGTTCGACCTTCTATTCGGAAAAGTATTCGCCCGTCGATATATAATCGCAAAAAAGTGCCGACCCGACTTTGAAATCGTCGGAGGCAAGTGAAATGCGCTTATTGAAGGAACCGCGAGGACCCTGACTGTTCTGAGATGGTAATTTGTCAATTGCACCTGTCCTTCTGCGATTTACAGTCGTTCGTTTATGAAGGTAGAACCTAAGGCTGAAAGTGTATCCATTGACATACAAGTCAGGAACGAAATAAACGCAGACATTAATTTACTGCCGAGGAACTTTGTTATTTTTAAATAGATACGGTGTGTTACCAAAAAAAAAAAAAAAAAAAGTTTCAGTCGTTAGAATGCGATAGATACGAATTAATCCACCGATCTTATGCTCGAATTTTCGCGAACATTTATTTAGAAAAAAAAAAAAAAAAAATGTCAGGTAGATTAAGTTACAGATATAGCATTTAAAGTAACTTACAGGTACATTACATATGTCGGCGACCCTTACGTCTAAGTTGTGTACAAGTGAGCGTGAAATTTTCATTGGAGCTACATTATTCGTCGAGATTCAACTCATTAAAACACGAGCATCGAAAAAGTCGACAGTCCGACTGAAAAACGCTTGTAAAAAAGTTTTACGCATCTCGCTGGCGGTCGTTAATTTTCTTTTAACACAGTTGCGCTTATAGGGTAGCCGATATATCTCGTAACGCGTCTTGCAGCTTTTTCCTCGCTATCGCCACGCGATCTTCTTGCTTCTTGATGTCGTCGTCGGCTATCGCGACGGCCTAAACAAAAAAGGTCGTGTGTCATTTTACGAAGACAAGCAGAGACGAGTTTCCGAACAGAGAACCACTGACGGTTTTCGCTACCTGAACGAGAGGTTGATCGGGGTTGAGGAAAACGCCGGGATTCTTTTCCAAGGATGTTTTAGATCCCGTTTGACCGGTCACAGGTTGCGACGAGACGTGCAACGCCGTAGCGACGCTCTGCAAAAGCGTCTCCTCGGTAATGTAAGGGCCGACCGGTCGCAGAGTCTTCGGAAGATCCATCGCGTCGAATTCGTAACCATCGGGATCGCACGCCCTCAGACCCTCCAAACGTTTTTCCCAGAATAACTGTAAATCATAGATTTTTCGTAACGTTGATAGATCCCTTCGCCAATCGTTTTCGGATTCATTCGTGTTACTCTATAAGTGCAAACTAATGAATTATACAAGATTAAAACGGTTCGTTTTACACAAATACGTATTGCTAATTTTGATTATCGTACTAAAGGTACTTTTTTAATATCTAAAATACTCAGGCAATAATTCTGTAAGTCGACTAATTCGGCTTCTTTCCGACGCACCCGCTACTTCGATCTAACTTTTAAACAGGAAGATCAAACAAGGCTGTACAAGTACTTTGACCAATCGAGTTGAGGATAGTTAAGGTAAGAGGACGTTTTTTTTACAATTAAAGAACTTTCATGCATGTGCTCGGATTCTTGTTTTTCAGGGTAAGGATTAATTTGGATTTGCGGGTTGTCCGTGCCAAGTGGAATTTACCTGTTTAGGTTTGTCTTGGGAGCCATACTTGCCGTCTGTTTTATCCGCTCCCTCCTAGAGTAACGAAGACGGTTTCATAGTATAATACAAGTCGTGTGTGAGAACGGATAAGCACAGAAAAATGACCACACTATCAGTCGGTTGTCTATTAAATATTTCACATGGGAGAAACAGGGAGTGCACCGTGTGATGGGAATAGGAAGACAAGCTTTCCTTAATATTTTTAGTACCAATGTATCCATACTGAAGGGTGAATTTGGAGATATGCTAAGATGATTAAAAAATGTACACAATGGACAGAAATAAATTGTGAGCCTGTTATAAAATTAGAGAAATGTTCTGAGTAGAATGACTAATGAATCCTTCCCCTTTTTTTAGATTTATAAATATTGCTTTCCATTTTGAAAACAGATAACAGCGACTATGAGATTTACAGTTTATTTTACATAAAACCATAGAATTGAAGAACCTGCACCGATTATTAGCAAAAGTATTGCGCAAATTAATAAGTAAGTATCCGCAGTTTCAGTGAATAGTCAGTAAATACAATTTCAAGCTGGAAGACCAACGTAAGACTTCCGCAATTTGCGGTCTTGATGAACGGAAACATTTTTGACACAGTTACTAACCTGTTTTGGTTTTTCCTGATTTCCGTACTTTTTGTCCGATACTTTTCCTTCCTGCGTTTTGTAAATCGTGACTGGTTGTTTGAATATCGAAGCGGTTTGTCTGATCGGTGGCACCAACGAGGCATCGTTTCTCACCCCTCGACTGAAATATTTGTATTCAATTTTAAAAAGAAATTTCATTTGCGAAGAAAAAACAAATAATCACTAGTATTATATATCTATTCGTGAAATGTGGACGTATGTAACTATTTATTATGCGGTTCGAATCACTGCGATAAACATACCTGTAGTAGCTGTAAACGTCAACCTTTCCGGTCGACGTCAACTGATTTTGTGGCTTATTTCGCGGCGTGTCGTCCCTCGTCGGCCAATTCGTTGGCAGAGCCGAGGGATATTTTTTCTTCTCTACTGACATATTCATCTTGGCGAATAACAAAAGCGGCGCTGCATAAATAATAGGATAAACGCGACAATGACCGCTCTGATGTGTACAGCGTTAGATATTGTCCGCCATATTGAAGCAAAGCTCTTCGTAGTTCCGTCGTTTCACGCAGATGGCGCTCTATGCTTCTTCTTGCAATTCGCACCCACCTCCCTCTGTGAAAACGCGGGATTTGAATGTGGTCGACTAAACGTTAGTACTTTACTGTTAAGTATGCGTTTTTTTAAATTAACTAGCTTTTACAAAACTCTCTAAGTTGAGTTTTATCAAAATGAGTATGAATCACCGATTATTTTTCTAAAAATGTAACTAAAATGTGCATAGTTATTCTCCAGATTTGATTGGATTCGTCTTATTGTAGTAATTAAAGGTTTAAAATGGGAAACAAGGAAATAAAACAACAGTAATTATAGATATATATATATATGTGTTAATATATATATATATAGATGATTTAATTGCCGAAAGAAACAATTTTCGCGTAGCTATAGGAACAACATGAACTGTGCATGAAAAATGATGAATCTCTTTTATTCTCTGGTACGAAGCGCCGTGTCTCATTGGGCGTAGTTTTAACTGTCGACGACTGCCACGAAAGACACGTGAACCGATTTTGCGGATAAAATTGCGAGCTCGGCGAGCACACACGTGTCGCCGAGTTTTGTAGGGGGAGGCATAGTACATACAATAATACAATAAGTGGGCTATCGAATTGCAAATTTTGTTCTCTTGAATTTTCTCTTTTACTTTTTGAATCTTGCGTGGTGGGTCTGTGATTTACTGTAAAAGAATATCGATTTGTACAGTTGATTCGTTAGCGATAATTAACTATTGAGTCTTCTTGAGGTATCGTTGTTTCTATTGGTCTATCATCGGAGCTGTGGTCGTTCGTACGCGGCATCCGCTTTTATTTATTTTTTTTATGTTTCTTTCGCTGGTCTTATAGTCAATGTGACACGTGGGGGGGATTGGGGGAACAACAGCGCTCGAAGCGAGCGAGAAAAGACGAAGTCAATTGGGATAATATTGTGTAATAACGGGGATAACGCGCCCGAAAGACCACAGCGGTGTCATTGTGTCATCCTGTAACAAAATATAAATATCGGTATGCATCTGTTTCACACGCGTTGGCTCTGAATAATGCGCTAATACCCTATAAGAGGCCTCCGGTTTACATCGTACTTCGCGGATACGAGCCGCTTATTCTCATATTACACTCGTCGATCGTTTCGTATCCGCGATTTCGTTCCCCTTAAATTTGTCCACAGACTAATTCCATCGATAGAAATAAAGGGGTCGCTTAATACTTCGACCACTGTTGTCGTTATCATCTGTCACAAAAATATCTCGTCAAGTGTTACTGTGCATCCGCGATTAAAACAGGCGTACGCGTAACAACCTTCGCGTTACACCTCCGTCTGTCCACACGTCATTTTGTTTTTTTTTTTCTTCTCTTTCATTCTATAACTTATTCCGGACACGTTTCGGTGTTCGTCTAGTGGATCACGCTTTCAGTCCATTTTTTGTTTTTTTTTTTTCGTAACATCAAGTCTACGTCTCGACTAAGTATGAAATTACGTAGTTTATTTTTATTTTTCATCATTTCGTCTGTCTCGAGACATTTTCTTCCTTCCCTCGTTCATCTGTATTTATATATGTATAATATGTATGGTACACGTACAATTTAGCATCAGCAGGTCTTGTGTTCGCCTCTGCTCGTCGACAGGTCTCGAGCCCGCACAATCTTCGATACTCCTTCAGACATAACATCTTAAAAACCCGTTATCATCTACTTCTTCCTTCTTCATCTCAATTCAATGTCTTCGTCGTCGCAAAGACTCGCACTACACTGTACAGCGTTATTTAATATTTATCTCGTATTTAGTTTCAAGCCGGTCTCACTACTTTTTCTGTCTCTCGCTCTCATTCGCTCACTCGCATTCGCAGTCTCACTTAAAAGATAATAGAGCTCTATATTACACAAGCCATACGTTTCTTTTTCGATTCGAGTGAACACACTTCATTACGCCAGCCTGCTCATCATCAGGGAATAAAAAGGTGTTTACAGATTTTTATCTCAAAAAACATTCTCACGATTCCGACGCTGTTTTTTTTTTCTTTCGTTTCGACTCGTACTTGCAATTACCGAACATCTTTCTCTCGCTACTTAATAATAAACTGTGAGTTCTATACAATCCTTAATTCATATATTCATATAATATATTTATATATATAACTATAATATAACTTCAGTCCCTAAAAATCTTGCGAACCTCATTTATTCTTTTCTTTTCACGTTTTCTCGCTTACCGAGTGCTCCATCAAGTTGCGACGGTAATTTTTGACGTCGTTGATTGCAGCACGGAGTAAGTGAAAATGTACGGACTGAGAAAAAACTATTTAGTCGGAGCCACATTAATATAGTTCCACTGCACGATGCGATTTAAGTCTACCGCGACCTTTTTTTTTGCATCCAACCTCACGTGAGATTGTGCCAACTATATTCAGTCACCTCAATTACATTTTCTTCGAGCCGACTGAATGCGATTGTTCCAAACTAAATAGTCTTTCCTTAGTGCAATAAAAAGCTTGATAAGCTAGGTAAAAAAGCTCGCGTCGAAGCACAAAGAGACGTAACTACACGAACATGCCGAGCATTTCATTCTCGTACAGAGGCCGGCCTTTCGCGCCTCTCTCCTCGATCGGCTATATCACTATTTAAGAGAATTTTAGTGTCTCACTGTCGATTTTTATTCTTCGTTTGTTCAATCGTTTGTCTTCGCGTTCTTCACTCAGTCTAACACTGCGATTTCACCTCGCGGTTGAGTTCTTGTTTTTGTTTACTCCTCGATATATTAAATCCATAAATATCTTAACAAGCGTACACTTTAAGTATATATATTAACAAAACGTTCGGGAGCCTCAGTATATCACTTCGTAGACCGTCGCCTTTTTGTCGCCCGAACCGGTCACGATGAATTTGTCGTCGGTCGAGATGTCGCAGCTCAGCACTGACGAGGATTCCTTTGACTGAAAAAGAAAAAAAAAACAGATATGTTATTTTTTGTATTTTTTTTTTTAGTAATATGCCAGCGACGAATATGATTTTATTCCTGTGTATATAAGGCGCAAAAAGAAACTCACTTGGAATATCGAGGCCCCGTAGGGCGTACGCCACGCGTTGAGTAAATTGTCCTTGCCGGTCGAGACGAACCACTTGCCGCACGAGGCGAATCTCAGCGACAGTACGCAAGACTCGTGCAGGTGCAGCTGATACTTGTCGGGTTTCGACGCGTGAAGTACCTCGACGTTCGAGTTCTCCATACCAACGGCGAGCCACTCGCCCGTCGGACAGTATCCCAGCGAGAATATCTGCGACGTGAAGTCGTGCTGCTGCAGCTGTCTTCCCTCACGGAGATCCCACGATCTCACGGTGTTGTCGAGACCGCCGGTCCAGAGTTTCGAGCCGTCGGCGGATATGTCGATGCACGAGGCGCCGTCCGTGTGTCCCTGGAATTGCCTGACGAGCGTCTGATTCTGAAGATCCCAGACGGCGATGTTGCCGTCGCTGCAGCAACTGAAGCAGACCTTCGAGTCCGGCGATATCGCGAGAGCGTAACAAGCCGGTGCCGAGGACGTGAGCTCGGCCTTTATCCTCGGCGTCGGACTCGCCAAGTCCCAGATGCTCAGATTGCTCGCCTCGCCGCCCACTATGAGCGTTCGACCGTCCGGCAGCAGTTTCACCGATCTTATGTAGTTGTCGCGCTGCAGGCAGTCGAGCTGCGACACCGGTTTCCCGCTTCCGCTCCCACCCTGACTTATGTCCCAAACTTTGACGCATCCCTTGCCGCCGGTGTACACGTACTTCGTCGGATTCGAAATCGTCACCGCGCACACGACCTCGCCGTGCGTCAGTGTGTTTATCTGTCGCGCGTGGCGCGGAATTCCGGGTCCGATTAGAGCGTCCGGGGGAAATGGCACGGGCTGCATTTGGCCCTCGCTGGACACGTGGAAGCTGTATGCTCTGCAAGAATAATATTCATTATTAATACCATATGATATATCAAGTTTATTATTATTATTGCAGCCAAGATTAACGCATATATAGAACGAGTTTTCCATTTTCGATTCCGGTCGCAGAATTAGTGTCTCGATATTTTCATAACGCATTTTCATAATAATTAGCCTAAGATCACAAACTGGTAATAACATTTTCCAGACAAAAATGATCAGTACTACGAATTCTACGTTTATTCGCAAAGCTCCAATTTGCCAAATTTCACGATACTCCCTCTCGACACCGCCGTGGAAATAATCTCAATGGAAATCTCGAGAAAAATAAAATCTTGACCGCGTGGAAATGCGAGAGACCGGATTTGTGGAGCTCGCGGAGTCAAAGAAACACTCACGGTTTTCCGCCGGGAACGCCGAGTGGCCCAAGGGGCGCTCTCATGCCACCGTGAGGGTCATAGAGTTGTTGAAGTGGTGGCCTAGCTGGATACCCATTCAGCGCACCCGGTGGATATCCAAGCATGTCGACGTGAGGACCCCCGGGCGGATGATGAGGAGGAGGATAATGAGGAGGATACGGGCCGACCGCGGAGGCCGAGACCAGCGGTTTGCTCGAACTCGAGGGCTTCAGTCCGCCCGAGCCCGAACTGCTGCCGCCCGCCGAAGTTGGCGTCACCGGCTTCGAGATCGGCGTCGTCGGCTTCTCTCGCTCCTCCATCTTCTTCGCGGACGGCGTGCTCGCGTTGCTGCTCGTTCCGCTTCGCGGCGACGGCGGCGGCACCTCCTTCTTCACTTGTCCGCCCATCGGACCGACCGACGACGGTCCCATTTTGTCGAGACCGTTTTCCCGCGGCGACGACGTTCCGTTCGCCGCTGGGCTTCCCGGACCTTCGCTCGCGTCGTCGACCACCAAGTCTTGGTCGCTTTTTTCGCCGTCGCTTTGCTGTTGGGAAAAAAAAAAGTTTCAATTATTGAAATTTTTATTTGGGTCCTTAAATTGATAAATCTTTGTGCTGCGAATGCACCAGTAATTTAAGAGTCACCAGTGAATGAACAAAAGCTTTTTGAGAGTTCATTAGCAATTATGGCGACTTGGCTGAACATTAGATTCTTAATTTTTTTATTTTTTAGCTATCTACTGCGATTATTTTGTCGTGGAAGCTTATTTTCGACTAAAAGTGTTGGTTCGATTTGCCTGTTCATTTACTGGTCTTTTTGGATTTCTGGCTTTTTGTATTTATTTGTATATACTTTGCGTTGAAAATATGAGATTTTTTTAGCTGCATCACATATTTAGAAATTTTGCTCAACCGTTAAAATGTTCGCAAGCAATTTGAAAATATTACATTTTATAAAAGTCGTTATGAATAAATCATTCTGCTTAACTGTTCATTCACTGGTGCCTCTACCATATGAAAAAAAAAAAAAATCTTGAATTTCTCTAGGGATTTAGTAGCATCGCAAAATACTCACATGGCCCATGTCCTTGTCCTGTTCCTTCTTCATCTTCTTGAGGTGCATGTGATCATGGTGCTGGGGATCCGGCGTGCTCCTCGGTCTGCTGTACTTTTCGCGCTCAGCGGGCGATATTGAGCTTCTCTGTAACAAAAAAGGGCCAACATTCCTATGAATTACGAGCGCCATATAACAGAAAGGACGATGAGGCAACATGCAGCGAGAAATAAAAGCAATCGTTGCTTTTAATACCAGCTAACTCGACCGAACTACCGTACCGGTAAGCTCTCATCTACCCCTTCACCCTCCCCTTTATCCTCCCGCCTCCCCCAACCCCTCCGTGAATCCGCATTATTTTTCAAAGTGATATGCTACCACGGGCTCCTCGTCCATGAACTGCTATCCTCGTATTTACTGCTCTGCATTAAAACCACGAGGGGAATGGGAATACGTCGAGGAGGGAGCCACGACGATTTACAAGGATATAAAGTATCCCCCGGTAGGCGAACGACACGCCAGCCATCTTCGCCGACGAGCCAAGAGGCCCTTATATCCCTCCTCTTCTATCCACAACGCTACTCGTTCGCCTAGCACATTCAATAAAACGACTCCACCAGACGACGGTTTCGCCACCCCCTCCCCCACGTGACACGAGGAGAAGATGGAAATTACTTATGCGGCTATTTCCGTCTCGGCGTCATTCGGCAATACCCTCGCTCGGAGGGGGCGCAAGCACTTGTCTTCCCCTCGAGGAAACGTCCAGTTTTCTCTATCTCGTTATACGCTACCCTTGAGAATTCTCAAACATCCCCTTCGCGATGATGACCACGTGAGAGTCGTGAAAATTCACATAAAATACACAGCCTTATGTATAACATCGACAATTTCTGACCATCTGCACTCGTATTTTAATTTATATAATAAAAAAAATCTGTCGGTGAAATCTACTGAAATTTCGAGAGGACATAAGATGGACATTTTTTTTTATCAAATGATACACAGGTCGAATGGACACGTTGAAATGCGATACAGGATTGGTAGGGTAAAAAAAAAGCTCTCGTGGCAGTCAAAGTCGTCCCCTTTTGTAAATAAGTCATTGACGTGGACGCGTCGACTTCTCGTCCCTCCGAAGGCAGGGGAAAAAAAAGCAAAGGGTCTTTTCCCCGGAGGTCGGTGAGATATGTACCGCGAAGATCCGATCGGTTCGCATTTCTCGCCAAATACGCTTCGCATCACCGAGGAAATAAATTTCGACGATATAGGGTCGCTCGGTCGTCTGTATACCAACTGCCTCGCATATCCTCCGATGTCTCTCTCTCTCTCTTTCTCCTTCATTCTCTCTGAGATATCTGGCCGTGCAAACGGACGACGAGAGACGACAGAGAATTTCGAGACTCTCCGGGGCAACGATCCACGGAATTTCGGGCTAGACTTCTATTTTACTTCTTACATCTCCACCGCCGAGCTCAATTCTTTCTTTTTTTTTTTTTTTTTTTTCGCTCGTCCCTTGGTCCCGTTAGGCAAAAGGAATTCCCCGGGGAGGAATGAAGCCGGATCAATTCATTCCCTCGAAGATTACTTTTTCTCACAGCTCTTTTTTTTTTTAGAGGAGATTTTATTTTATTTTTTCATCGATAACTCAGCTGACCGAATCTCGCAATCCGTGATCCTGTTGACGCGGTCGGAAATGCTTGAAAATCGGTTACGTTTTCGCACAGCATTTTTTTTTCTTTTTCATTCGGTAATTTATTTACGAAGCGTCGAGAGGAGACCCGGAGGTACTAAAATCCGAGTTTCAAGGGGGCGAGAAACAGCAGTCGGAGCGGGAGCAGCAGCAGCTTCGCACCACCGTAAACCATTCCTCTCTTTCGCCGCGTCGCCCACCCTCGTCGACGCGGGGGCGCACAGCAGCCACCCCAAGTAAATCTTCTCTTCTCAATTACCTTGGCAGCCGCGTCGTTCATCCCCACGGGCGTTGAGGCCTCGACTTCCCCCCTCCTCGACGCCACCTCGAGGCGCTCGCCCCCATTACCGCTCGATGCTCTCGCGCGTCATTCTCGTCCCTCGCGGATTCGCCCGAAACTCACTATAACCCCAACGAGTTGGGAATGGAAAAAAATAAAAAATAAAAAAATCGTTCTCCCGTTCATTTTCCTCCTTCCAACCCTTCGTTCCGAATCCTCGCGTTCGACTTCCTGAGGTTACGCGCCGCGCGGGCTTCGCCGCGGTCGACCGGCGAGGAATTCATTCGATAAACCACTTCTCGGTTTTACGTATTGATTTTCGATCGCGCCAAGTGGAACGCCCGCGCCGAGTACTCGGGAAATTTGTGGTTACCTTCGGTCCCGACGATTTTCGTTCAAATTAAACCTCGAGTCGCGAAAGATGAATTAAAGCTAATTATATTTTTCAATGAGTTCAAAATTATTATCAGTATTCGTTAAAAATATTCATTAATATTATAAGTTTTATATTATAATTAGCTTTTATTCCTCGTACTGAATTCATTGCATAAACCACTTCTCGGTTTTATGTATTGATTCTCGATCGTGAAAACGGAATACCGGGTATTTGGTAAATTTATTATTTTATAATTTAACGATTATTATTATCATGGAGAATTATTAATTAAAATTCATCGTTTTACGTTGACCATGATAAAACATTCACCGATATTCCTGTCCAGTTGAAGAAATTTATTTTAGTCGGTGAACTGAGCACATAATCGCATTTCAATTAAATGCAACAAATGCTGTGAATATTTTTTTATTTTTTATTCTATTAAAAATGATGAAAAATAATTGCTGTGATGCGTTTTGTCGTCTTTGCGAGCTAAATGTAATTTCAACAAAAAGTAGTTTAATCGAGGCTCCGGTTGCGAAAGGAGCATCTCGCGCGCTCTTTTTTCCCCATTTCCCGCGATGGCGTTATATATACGGTATTTATCCGTGACGTTCGAGCGGATTCAAGTCGACGCGAGTATACTCAGAAAGGAAAACCCAGCGAGAGATGCTAGCCTCTTGCGCGGACGCGCAAGAGGCGAGCTTTGGACAAGCAAAAGCACGCGTTTCCAGGATGACGGCTGGTGGTCGACGTGTGTTGTTTGCGCCGGTGGTGGAATCTCGGCGCGGATACAAAATAAAAAATAAATAAAAAAATAAAATAAAATAAAAACGAGGAGAGCAAAGTCGAGAGACGACCAAATCGGGAGTACGTACACAGCGAATATTCCCCTATAGCAGTACATACTTTTCTCGGCTCTCCGGTCTAGTGTATCAAATATAGTGTGTATATATACAGACATAGCTGACAGTTTCTCCCCAGGCTCCTGAAGGAGTGGAGCGCATCGCGTGAGCAGGTTCCCCGTCCGTTCGTTCGTTCGTAAAGGAAGATAAAAAGCCCTGGCAACCGTCAGCTAGTCGATACAACCATAAAAGTACACCGCAACCCGAGCGATACATATGTTTCGTCGCTGCTGGAATATACACTCGCTTCTCTCTCTCTCTACGTGTTTTCCGGAATGTCTGCGAAAGGTCGCAAAGCGAGTTTCACGAACGTCGCGCGCGTCTTTGCTCTTTAACTACTCGACGGGAAGAACAACGGTAGCAAAAAATAAACATTGTCGGGAGCACGAACGCGAATGAAAAAAAGATATTGAAAAGTGCATTGAGAATATAGTGTGCAATGAAAATAAAAAAATAAAAAATGGTCGCAACGACAATGCTTACTGTCACATTTATTGTACAATTGTTATAGTCACTTATTTCAATTGATGACTTTTTTCACATTGATTTATACAATTGTTATAGTCACTTATTTAAATTGATGACTTTTCTCACATTGATTTATACAATTGTTATAGTCACTCATTTCAATTCCTGACTTTTTTCTACCAATTTATTACCACCAGCTGTAAAAATAGTTGCAAGGATAACCAACTAACAGTCGTCAGTTCTACCAGGTTTCGACTGCACTGTAATCATCAAGGTCAAGCCGTGACTTGACCTTCTCCTGACCTCGAGTGGATGCACTCGGCTTCGCGAAGAGAAAAGAAAAAAAAAAGAGGTAGAAGAAGAAGAAAAATCCAGGCCAGCGAAGTAGTGACACTAGAGACCGTCGCACTCGCCTCGTGCGCGCGAAGGTGTCGCGCGCGAGCGACGCGCTGAAAGATGAGAAACCAAGGGTGCTAGAATCGCGAAGGGGGAAGTCTGCACGGAAAAAAAAAAAAGAAGACTAGTGTGCGAGAGGCCTGTGGCTTAATCTTTTTGTCCCTCGAGCATCACTTTGCATTGAGATCCCTAACACCACGTGTCACACCTCGGCAACGTCTCCCAGACTAGACCCGCTTGCACCTCGACGGTGTGTGAGACAGGTCTTGCGGTCGGTGCTGCACGTCTCGCTCCGTTCTTTGGAAGATGCATGCAGACAGTTAGCCACAATGAATGCCCCGTATATAACTCCGTCTCCATCCCGGGAGCGCTGGTTACAGGCGTTAGAAATTGTATACATAAACCCCATGTATCCTGAGGCGAAGCCGGGAGGAGGAGCAGGAGCAGAAGCAGGAGCAGCCCAGACAAGGGTATGAAGGATAAAGAGGAGACACCCGGCAGAAGCACATCGTGACTCGACTCGGCTCGGTCTGCCATGCAACACTGATGTTTGCCTGTACTACAGTAAAGTATACACAGCGGGGCTGCCACCTCCGGCTCCCTCCTCCTCCTCCTCCTCTCTGCTCCTTCAACATATATCCAACTAGATTGAGCAAGACGACGTCTCTCCGTGTGTACGTGTAAATGGGTGTCGGAGTGTATCCTGGTATTCTTACACCTCCAGCAGCCAGACGTTCCGAGCAAAGAGGATTCTGCGAGGAGGCTCGTATAGTCGGCGATCAATAAGAGGCAGAGGTGCAGAGGAAGCCACGTCGGGACCGAGAAGGACACAGCGGGACACTGCTGCTGCTGCTGCTGTATAGTGTTCAGCGAGGGAGGAATTCGCCGGCAAGCAACTTGGCAAGGGAGAACGGAAGAGGGTAGAGAGCAGCAGCAGCGTGGTGGGATGTTGAGTGCGATCGGTGGGGTCGGTATAGTGGTGAGGAGGCACCCGGCGAAGGGAACCACCCGGCACAGAGTCCGTAGTCGGGGGTGGAGAAGGTTTCCCGCGCGGAAGGCGACGCGGAGGGTGGGTGCAATGCGCAAGGGGAGCCAGGAGGAACGGAGGGAAGAGTGAAGGGGAGAGAGGAAGGCCTCCTTCTCGTAAGACGGTGAGTAGGGAGGTTCGGGGTAGGGTAAGACGGAAGGTGAAGCTGCTCCTCTCTGGACTCGGACGACGTCGGTGTAAGGCGCGCTATAGTGAAGTACAACGCTGTGGCGTAGAAGAAGAAGTCTTCCAGTGTACCGGTAAGGAGAAGCGAGGGACCGTGGCGAGGCTGTAAGGGAGGAAGAGAGAGTGAAAGAGAGAGGGAGGAAGGGAGAGTGAAAGAGAGATGGAGGAAGGGAAAGAGAGTGAAAGAGAGACGGAGGAAGAGGGTGAAGATGGTGGAAGGGGGTTCGAGACTCGTGGGTACGCGAGGGGCCGTAGTATTGGGGTTGCCGGCGCGGTCGGAGCGATGCCGCGAGGCTACGAGGGTGGTAAGTGAGTGAGCGACTCCTTCGCTATGGCGCCTGCCTACCCTTCAACCCTCCTCCTCCTCCTCCACCCCATCCTCCTCATTCCCGTTCCCGAGTTCCCTCGTCTCTTCCGCAGACTCGACGCCCGTGCCACCAGTCTGCGTCTTGCCTCTTTCCACTTTACCCACTCACCCTTCGTCTTTCCTGGGCTATAGCTTCCTACCCCTCCCTCCCGTTTCCACCGACTTGTACACCCGTCGCCCTACGAAGCTCCTTCGGGTTTCTCCTCCTTATCGCACTCCTATCCTCTTAGCATCGGTCGGGCTCGCTTCGACGCTGCTCTTCTTAAGGATGCGTGTATATGTATATATCCGGACGACGACCACCGAACGTCACTCTGCCGGCAGAAGCAGAAGCGGTAGTTCTATCTTCCTTCCCTAATTCTGTCTTCATCCCTCCGCACCCGATCCCCTCGCTTTCCACGTGCGTCGCTCCTATCCGTCTTCACTTCAGCCTGCATAGTGTGCTTCACTAGCTTTATCCAGGCGGTCGCTGTCGCTCTCTCTCCTTTCCTCTCGTACTGCCTCTCTCCTCTTAGCTTCCTTCTCTCTTTCGTCTCCCTCTCACTCACTCTCTCTCTCTCTCTCTTGCTCAACACTCAACCTCGTCGAGAACTAGCGTCGCGCTAGCCTGTTTCCCTATTCCTCACTCCACGCGACTCGTACCCTCCGCGCCAACCAGAAGCAACCCCGAGCCCTACGAGGAGACGGGGAGTCTGGGAGGAGGAGGAGGAGGTGGAGGAGGAAGGAGAAGGTTACGAGCCGAGTCGCGTCTCTCAAGACCCCGCAAACCCCAGCTGGTACAAGATTGCACCCAGTGATTCTCAAACCATCACGTCACTCTTTATGTTTACCACGGAATAGTTAACTCTGTCTCTCTTCGGTAACTCGCCCGAGCGAGTCTCGTCTTGCTATGGATTTTTCCCCACAACTTCTCTTCACCGACACCAAATTCTCTCCCACGGCTTCGACACCGAGTTATCCGAAACTGTCTTCCTCGTCGCGCGAATCAATGGACAAACAAAAACTGTACCGCTCACTCCACGCGAACTCCACACTTTCCGAGCCAGGCTTCGTATTTTTTTGTTTACTCGTCGCCCACGTGATTTTTTTTTATTTTCCCTGCTCTCCGGCCGTCATTTGCATGCTGAACTTTCTCGTATGCGCGTCAGAGTGTGGAAAATTACACGCCCTTGCGTTCTCTCTCCTCCCTTCGCACGTTTTAATATTCCGCAGGGACCCCCTCGACTCGATAACGGCGCTCGCGCTCGACAGCCACCTTTTTCTAGTTCGCAGGGTTTTGGCTTTGTAGACGGGGCGAAAATTCAGAATTTTTTCTCTTTGATTTCGATGTGTTGTCGCGTTGGAGAAAAAGAGTCGGGGAGTGAGAGAGGAGAGTGGGACGAGAGAGAAAGAGGGGCGCGGTCGAGGTCCCAGACTGGGGAGGGGAGTGAGAGATTCCAAGAATTTTTTTTTTTTTTTTTTTTTTTTCCAGCAGCATCGACGCGCTCGGATGGAAACGACATGGCCGTGTCAAAGGAGCTGCTTCTCGGCAGTGCCCCGGACGGTATATATACCCAACCCATATAACCACTGCCGCGAGATCTCGCTTTTAAACTCGCGCCGCGTCGACGAGTGCGGAGAGAAGAACCAGACGCGGCAACAGCTTTTGCGCATCCCTCCGGGAGAGACGAGCGACGAACTGCTCTGCGCGAGTGTCGCCAGGTTGAAAGGGGAGTGGCGTGCAGTGCGAAAAAAAAAAATTAACGTTGTAGAGGAAAGAGGAGAGGGGAGTCAGCGGGAGGGAAGGAAAAAGCGAGGAAAATTCGCGGTGTCTCCCGAATTATTTAACGACTAGTCGTAAATACGAGAGCTACCCTCTTTTCCCTCCTCTCCCTCGCTCACCCCCCTCCCTCCGCACCTCCCTCGTCGACGGCTCTCACCCGGTGCTGATATACCGCGTGTATCTCTCGCAAACTCTCTGTTGCCTGGCGTTATTTTTTTTTTTTCGCTCGTACCCGACGTTCGCGCGGCACTCCAAGCCCCGGTTTTTCAACCCCTGTTCATCCCCCTCTCCACCCCCTCCCCCTCTCGTCCCCCAGCGTCGCGTTCGTTTTCCGTCTCCCTTTTCGCACCCCCCCCCCCCCCCTCTCTCTCTCTCGCGCTCCCGGTCGCGGGTCCCTGCGGTGGAATTTGCATTTTTAAATTAACTCGCCTCTGTTTGCAGCTATCTCGGCGAGAGAGGCGCGCCGGGGGTTTTACAATTTTATGCAACAGCGCCCCCACCGCGAGTGGGTCGGCTGCTCGTACACCCGATGTCCCACACCTCCTCCCGCCGCCTGTTCGCCTCTCTCCCTCTCGTTTTTTTTCTCTGTCGCTCTATTCCACCCTCTCTTTCCCTCTCTCTGTCCCCAACCCTCCTTTTTCTCCCTCTCCACCCTCCAACCCAACCTCACTCTGCCACCTTTCATCCTTCCCTCGTTATACCCTCGCGCCACGCTCGCCACTGACGCTCCCGCTCGGGTTATCGACATTATCATTATTATTATTATTGTTATTACCCTGCGTCGAACACGTGCACGGTTGGGATATAGCAAACCGCGTCGCGTCGATACTCGGATGCTGCCGCTGCTGCTGCTGCTGCTGCTGCTGCTGCTGCTGCTCTGTGTCCGCTGATGCTCATGCTGCTCTCGCCGCTACACACTACAACACAACCGGGTGGTACTAGCAGTTGTACCGGCACCGATCCTATGGATATGCCGCCGGCGTCACGATTCAGACCTCCCTCCACCGCAATTTCGTACGTGAGCTCGTCCCACGCGAATTGTCGTATAACTATCTCCGCTATGTATTATACGTGACGACTGCATAAACAGCGTTACACACCAGATCCCCCCTCGCATCCCCCTTTGCCCATTTCGTCCCCCCCCCCTCCCCCTCCGTGGGGACTGATCGTGACCAATCTAACGATTACAAAATACACAAATACGCGAGTGTCGAGTGTGCTTGTATTAAAAATTATTGTCCCGTCAAACGGGTCATTGAAACCATAAAAAAATGCAACAAATTTCAGCAGACTGATGCTTTTTTTAATAAAAACATCATTTCGCAAAATCGAATATTTGTACTGCGTTTCTCGTTAACAATTATAACGTATCTTTTCGTTAATCACACGTCGATCGACGAGTTCGATTTTACCGTCGTTGCCGGCGTCGAATAAACGAACTTCCGGGAGTAAAAAGCTCGTTCGCGTTTCATCCGAGAATACGGGTTTTTTTTTTGGCAACGATTTTTCCATGATTGAAGCCGCGCGTCCTCGGTTGTGTGTGTGTCTGTGTCTTTTTTTTTCTTCTTCTTTTTTTTTTCCCGTTGCGGCAGACGACGGTGCGCGTCACGCAGAGAGGGCGAGGGACAAGTCAAAGAGATTGGGAAAGCGCTGAGGAGCGCGGGTTTGGGGGGAGGGAGGGGGGAGGGGGAGGAGGGGGTGCGGTGGGGTGGGAAAGAGAGACACGGTAATTGAAAAGCCCACGGAGATCTCGATCCTGCTTTCGTCGTTGCTGCGGGTTCTCTGTGGCTGAAGCGGACCCGGAGACTCGTCCTACGTATATAGTATATACACGTATATACATATATATATATAAAACAGCCGCTCTTTTATCTCGATTTCGTCGTCTCGGTCTCTCGCGTTCGTTACACGTACCTCTCGCTCCGCTCCGCTGTATATATCCTTTCCGCAGCCACCCGAGGCGAAAAAAGTGCGGCAACAATACCCACGAGGTGCATTCTCGCGCGGTTATAGCGCGCGGACTACGGCGCGCGTGCGCGCGAGCGAGCGAGCGCACAGTTTAACGAATGGCTTCGTAAAGCCAGCCGCGCCCCGCGCCAGCCGACGCTGCTTTGAGGTCATTACACAACGCAAAAAGTGGCGTTAACACGGCCGCTGCCCACGGCTCTCGCGGGGAGCAGCAGTGAAAAAGGAGCGAGCGAGCGAAACGTCGGACGGGGGCAGCACAAACGAGGCGAGATGAAAAGAGCGCGAGAGACACGCGAACGTCGACAATCGAGTCGCTGATTTATGGCGGCTGTACCGGAAAGCCAAGAGCCTCCCCACCTCCCCTCCCCCTCCGACATACCGCGCGTCTCGACCGAGTACGTACGTTAGTGAGAAAGAAGTACTCGGAGTGCTCCCTCCGAGCTTGCCCCGCGAATTCCCTTTACAAGCGTCGGCCGCCCCGGAGCTTCGGAAGCAGAAAGCCAAGCCGAGAAATAACGACCAATTACATCCCCCCACTTTGAAGCCTTTTGTCATTTATATAAGAATATATTTATACGTACCTATACATTTATTTGTAAAAAATATAAAACCTAGCCATTGTTATTATTGTTATCGCTTTAATTAAATTCGCTCCGGTCGGATCGATGGTTTTCGTTTGTGCGAAAATAAATCGCGCACGCGATCCAGGCTAAGGATGGAAAAGCGTCGAATTAGAACGGAGTGACACTAACGAGAGACGATAATCTCTTCTCCTTTTTCCTGTTAACCGTATCTGCTATCGCCAGGACGCAGAGACTCCCGAGAAAAATACTGGCAAGCGGTGGAGACGGTGTATAGTCACTGTGTGTCTCGTTCGAAGCCAATTACAACATCCTTGGGTGGTGGAAGCTGCACACGGTCGGCGCGGGAGCCAATGAGTCGGGGCAGAAGGGCAAGGGAGGAGGGAGGGACGAAGTGGGGAGAGGATAACAGCACGAGGGAGACGCGCGACGAGGCGTCTGACAAAAAACCAATTTATTCTCGACTCTTCAGGGTACCGGCGGCTGCCGATGACGAAGCCGAGAAGCGAGACTGTGGGGCCGAGAGGAAAATACGCGCGCGCCGGCATCCGAAGATCGCGAAAGCTGGGCTCTCCGCTCATCGTGTATTTATATATATATGTATTATGTACAGTATATTATATACATGACGCAAGGAGCGAAAACGCGATGAAGACGAAGGGAGAGGAAAGAAAGAGACACGATTATGAAATACGAAGGCGTAATTACCGGGCGGTCGGGGAACGCGTCGGGCATTTACGAGGGGCTCATTAAATTACGTACTAATTACCGCGCGCGCGGTGCACAGGCGGCGAATTATTAAAAAGTTTAGTCGGCCGTAAAGCGGCGGCTCGTAAAAGTGTACTCGA
Source organism: Itoplectis maculator (assembly GCA_964034905.1). Lineage (NCBI taxonomy): Eukaryota > Metazoa > Arthropoda > Insecta > Hymenoptera > Ichneumonidae > Itoplectis > Itoplectis maculator. Next base: position 11,450,029 of record OZ035856.1, on the reverse strand, counting down.
TTACCCAGTGCCCCGGCTGCGAGCTACTCGCGAATCGCATACACTAGGCGTTTCGTACGTTCTCTGCGCGTGTTCCCCCCTTTGAAAGTCGAGCAAAGCGCCCCCCTAACCCCCCACGGCCCCCCCTGTGCGATGTGTGCGAGCCGCACGTCGCTGCCACCGGGCGTCACGAATCGTCAGCGCGGGCTGTATATATATCGCCCCGAAGTATCCGCTCCTTTGGCCCCTGGGGAGTAACCCGAAATCGGGACGGAGCTCTCTGTGACTTCGTTTGATTTTATTTTTATTTTGCATTTTTTTTCTCGCACGCAACAAAAAAATTGTTACGATCCGGCAAACCGACTGACTCATCTGCACAACGTTCACCCTGTGTCTGTTTAATTCGTTTTTTGCGACGTCACAGAGTCAACTTTTTTGCACGCGAAAATTCATTTTAACCGGAATATTTTCGCGAAGCTCTCGTTAGCCGATCGATCGAGTGACTGACGACATTTTATTGGACGCCGTAAAAACCGCGATCACGTCGCGAGAAACATTTTAATAAAATCTCGAAGATTCATTTTCTCGAATTGCCGGCGCGTCGTAATTCAAACGCTTCGCGTGTTATTTTATTTTATTTTTTTTTTGTTCCCTGGCAAAAGGAGTGCGAATTAATTTGCGTGACGCGGGTATAAAACAAGAGAGGGACGACTTTTTCGCTCTCCCGTGCCCCCCCCCCCGGCGCTACAACGTTTTCACCTCGAGGCGAGGGGCCCCGGATGGGGAGGGGAGGGGGAGTGGAGTAAAGAACATGAAGGAGGCAGAGCGGAAGAAAGGAACGGGGGATGGGCGAGGGTTGTAAAAGAGAGTACGTTCGGCGTGAAATATCCATAACGATTTCCTGGCACTGAAGTCGGGGGTTGGTGGAGGAAAGGGGGACCGGGAGCGGGGGGGGGGGGGGGGGGGGTCGAGCAGGTCGCGTCCCGTAGTCGGAGCAGCGAGGAAAAGCCGAGTGTCATTAGCGCGCGCGCCCCGGTATGTTTTTAATTAATTAATCGAGGGCGAGAGCGGGTCGAGGGGGCGAGACACCCCTTGAGTCAGCGACAACGACCACCGGGGGAAGGCCGGGGGGTGGAGTAGACGACGGAAGAGATACTTCGTCGCGAGGAACTTCCTCATAAATTCCACGGCAACGACGGAGGAGGAAGAGGAGGAGGAGGAGGAGGACGGGGTAAAGGGGGCGAAGGGGGATGGAAAGCTGGCTCGATTCTCTTCTTGCGGCTGTGATAAGCGAGAGTCGACGAGCAGCGCGCACATCGAGGTGAGAAAAGAGAGACGGGAATGGAGAGTCGCCGAGCGAAGGGGAAATGTAAAATAAAAGAACCCGCGCGACGCGACGGTGACGACGACGACGAGAACCGGCTACGAGAGCACAAATGGCGGAAGCGCCAGGAGACAGGAAGGAAAGAAACGAGCTCGGGGGATGAAGTATTTAAAAATATTAACTGCACCCCCCGCAAAACGAGAACGCGCGGCGGGTGTTAAGGGGCAGACAAAAAGTTCGGGAAACGAGAGGAAACCGGAGGCGGAAAAGCGATGAAAAAGTTGGCAAAAAAAAAAACCAGTTAGAGTGTATAAGAAAGTCGACGCCGTGGAAAGGGAAAAATGTGCGCGACATTTTTCCCTTTCCAGTCACTCGAGCCAGAAGGAAAATTCGAATATCTCTTTTAATTCGCCTTCGTGTGTCGCCATCATCTTTATCCCAAGTGTCCTTCCTTGTCGCTCGGTCGTCTCTTTTCCTGTACCGGTCGCTCAGCAACTCCGTAAATCCCTTCGGACCATCCGATGACCCCTAACTCCTCATCCACCCTTCGCACCACCGATTATGATTATCTTCCCCGCGAGTACAGTGTCCCTCTCCTCTTCTCGAGCGTTTCATACACTGCGCTGTGCCTTATACACTGCGAGGGTCACACACTGCTCCGCCATCGTCGTCGTCGCCGACCCTCGATCGCGAGTAGGGTGAGTATGCACTCACCCTACTTGCTGGGTCCGACACCCGCCATCTTCCACATTAATTAATGCGGCCCCTAACGAGATCAGAGTTGTCGGTAAGGCAGTCTCGCCCAACGGCAGAAGAGGATCAGGAGTGGCGCCCCTTTTGTAACAGGCGCATGGCACATATCGCATATACATATACAGGGTGTTCAGCTCAGCTCATACAGGCTGTTCAGTTCAGCACCTCGGAAACGAAATTATTCAGCCGTTTTTTTGTAATTTGCAATATTTATTTATTTATTGAAAATTTGAAAAAAATACCCCAATGGGAACAAATAAATAAATAAATAAACCAGTAGACCAATGGGAACATAAATAAACGAATATTTAAAAAATACTATAAATACTTTAAATAAATAGTATTTTTTAAATATTTATTCATTTATTTGTCCCCATTGGTTAATTTTTTTTTCTAATGCTTGTAAATAAATAAATATTGCGAATTACGAAAAACGGCTAAGTAACTTTGTTCCCGAGATGGTAAACTATTTTTCCTCAACGCCTGACAAAAACATTCTGAATCACCCTGTATACCCGGTGTGCCCTGTGCTGCTGTGTGGGGTCGCGTTTGCTGCTCGCCACGGAGGGATCCTGTCGGGCGTCACCGAGCAGCAGGGTCGAACGGCTTTGCGAAGACGCGAGCGCGGGCGAATTAGTCCGTTCTAGTCCCTGTGGCGAGCTTCCCCTCTCGCTCGCCGAGAGCGCGAAGAGAGAACGCGCTTCGTGGACCAGAACCCAGTCGTCCCATCCCCCTCCCCTCCCCATCCCCTTTCTCACTCATCGTGTCGCGTAACTAACTCCACAGAACGAGACCGACACAGACATCCGCGCATCGCTGTCTGTCGGTCGTCCGCTCTTCGCGCGCAGTTTCCACTGCGTTCCAACGATATCCGGGGTACGTTGATCCTTTTACGCAGTTCGCTGATCTCCCTCCTCGTGTCCCTCCACCCTCACCAACCCCCTTTTCAACCCCCCCTCCCCCCTTCCCCGCGCCACCCCCGTCAACGAGCGATATTCCGGGGCGCACGGGTTGCGCGCCCGTGTCCTTTCAACCCTTTCAACGCGGTAGACGCGTCACCGGAGAACCCACCAACCGCCAGCAGCCATCCGCCGGCGCTTACATAATGCAGCCACTCTAATTAAAATAAATTACGTCTACGCTTCGCCAGCCATTTTTATCAACGCCGTCGACTCTGCCACCGCGACGTGGCGCACCATCAGCCTCCCCTCCCCCCTTCCAACCCCCACAGACCGCTACCACCCGGGGGTCGGGGGCATCCACAGGGTGGAAGCGTCGCCCTGGTACACACGCTCACCCGTCCACTTTTGTCTGGCATACACCGGGGCGGTGTACACATCCCTCTCGCTGCTTTTTCCATCCCCCTCCTCCCACCCCTCCGTGCACTCGAGGTCCCTCTTTTTATCCCATTCCCTCTGACGCGTACACACACAGACACTTTTTCACTCCGTCACACGGTATTTTATTTTCCACCCCTGCGGGCGGACTCGTTGCCCCCTCACCGCCCTCCCGCCCCTTTTTTAATTCCGACCAACGGTGGCCCGCACTCCACACGCACACAGCCACCCTCGCAGCTCCCTCCACGCGACGAACTACCCTCTTCCTACAAGCCCTCCCTCCCTCTCTCCATCCTCCGCCACCATCCTCCTCTCCTACCCCCCCCCCCCCCCCCCGGACCACCCTTCTCGTCGTCCCGAGTGGCCGGCTCCACTTTTTTTTGCGCCCGTTTATTTGCACTTTATTCGAGATTTAATTTACCGACCAGCCTCGGCAGCCAACGAGAGAGGTTGGACCCCGGCGCGCGGTTGACGAGGGAGTATTGCGCCAGCGCCAACTACCGGCCAAGCCACACCGGATCTCCTCATTCTCTCTTTATCTCTCTCTCTCTCTCTCTCTCTCTCTCGACGGTCTGGTTGCTCTCTCGCTCGTGTTCTATCCTTGTCCCGCGGCTCTCGTTGATGGGATTGAAAGAGATAATGAAAAAGAGAGCGAGTAAGGGGGTTGGCTATGAAGGGTGGACAGGGTGGCGGGGGCGGAGTGTCCGATGGCTCGTTGATGCTGAAAAAGGATGCGTCGCTGCCACCACTACCAGTAGCATCGCCACGGCTGCTGCTAGCGATCATCCCCCGCGTGAAATAAATGGCTGAAAAATGGCTCCGCGGAAATCTGCCGCGTGTCGCGTAAGAGCGACGAAAAACAGTTTCGGAGTCTGTCGACCGGTCGGCGCGACATTCGATTATCGCGTAATTGATAGAAATAAGCTTTTCCACTTTTCGAAAACTCCCCTCGCGCGCCCCGTGTCGCACCAGCAGCACAACCCCCTCGCCCTGGTATCGCGGTGTCGAAATTCAATTTCAAAAGTCGTAAAATTATTAAGCTGATGACACGAGCCAGGCGATGGTGGGAATGCAGAGCCGGGGAGGGTTCAACGATGTAGAGTCATGTTGGGTTGCAACGTGGATAGAGGCGGCGGGTGACACAGTAGGGGTAGGGAGGGGGAGGGGGGAGGGCCACCAGCGACGGGAAAACCGATTAGCCCTCATCTCCGGCGGTGTAATTGACGCCAGGCGACGTGGCGAGCAAGCGAATCGCGCGCACCGAGCGCGAGCGCGGTTATCAATCCGTAATAATTGCGCGCATTAAACGCGAGCACTAATTACTACTAGCAGCAGTAGCAACACCAGCAGCAGCAGCGGTGCGGGGCGTCCGCGTGATCGTGTGCTGGAACGGTGAGCAGGAGAACTGGCTGGCACTCTCCGGCTTGTGTCTATATATGCGCAGCCCCGGCGAGCTGGGTTTGCAAGTAGCGGGAGAGGGGGAGAGGGGGGGAGGAAGGGGGGGCAACCGAGAGCGCGTCGGAAATTGCACGATTTACGCCCGGCGCGCGCGCGGCGGTCTCGTCCGGCTACCCGGCCGGAAGTCCGCCCCTCGTTCTTAACGTTAGTGGTTACGAGGAGAATATTAGTCCGTGATATTGCCAGCGCCACCGGCTAAGCCACCTACCTACCTACCTATCGACCCGAGCACCGAAGCGCTGCTGCTGCTGCTGCTGCGCTCGGAGACTCGAGAGTTAAGCGAGAAATAGGTGTTCAACGAGGCCGCCGCTGCCAGTTGCCGCAGTGGGTGAGTCCGGTAAGTAGTCAGCCGAGGGATCCACCCGGGATACGCGTATACTGCCTACTTATGCTCGTTATCATTAACTTGTTTTGCATGAAATCCCCCAGGGGATAGCGCTCGGCATTTAGTGCCGGTGTTTTTTTTTACGGCGCGGCAATTATTCGAGATGGAAGAGGTGATGCCACGGCGGTTCAGTTTTTGGAATTTATTGCTTGCTTCAGGGTTACTCCGGCGAAGCCAATTATCCTTCGTAATTCACGAGAATTGTTTTATTTATTTATTTACTTGCTTTAATGACAAACATCTTTATATTTATAGCTCCACGAGATTAATATCTATCATTGAATGTGGGTATTATTTTATGAAATTGTGGATCACACTTGGAAAATGAATTTGTGGTGAAGATCCATAATTAGTTGGTTGACTTTTGATCAAACAAATGGACGTTACATGCTTAGCTCCACAAGATCAATATCTATCATTGAATGTGGGTTTTATTTTATGAAAATGAATTTGTGGTGAAGATCCATAATTAGTTGGTTGACTTTTGATCAAACAAATGGACGTTACATGCTTAGCTCCACAAGATCAATATCTATCATTGAATGTGGGGTTTATTTTATGAAATTGTGTATTACACTTGGAAAATGAATTTGTGGTGAAGAGCGATAATTAGTTGGTTGACTTCTGATCAAACAAATGGACGGGATTTACCTTCTCGCGAGCGTTTCGTTTCGTTCCTCACCGCTGACCCCCGACCCCGTCTCGTCTATCTTTTTTCCTCCACCTCTCTTTCTCTCTCTCTCTCGCAAAATGGGTCGGGTAAATGCGTTAACGTTTCAGAAAGTGCTTTTAATAAACGGACGTCAGCCCTCCGTACTAGCTCGTTGGTTGGCTTACTGCCGAGGCTGCAGTAGCTGTAGCAGCAGCAGCAGCAGCAGCTCTCGCGGTCTCTCACTTTATACCCGGTGCTTTTGACGCCTCGGCTTTTTACGCTCGCGCGTTCGACACGGGCATGCCTGGCTTTTATATCCGGCCCCTCTCCACCCGCTCCGCCCCTCCCTCCCATGTTCCAACCCACCAACACCTATATCGCACCCTCGCCGTGCTCGTCTCTTCATTCCATCGTTGGCTCTCGACTCCACGAGTCTATACCTCCGCGTACAATAGCCGCTGCGCTGCGGTACCACCACCCACTCGTCTCTTTCTCTTTCCCCCCCTCTCTCTCTCTCTCTCTCTCTCACGCCGGCCATCAGGAACACCGGATGTCTAATCTTTTTTTACGACGCGAAATTTTACGCTTCGCGTGTCGCACACCGCGCGTCAATCGCTCTCGCCATTTTCAGCATCGAACACCCCCTGGCTTTTACTCGCTAATTAAAAAAAGAGAGAGGAGGGAGAGAGAGAGGAAAAGAAAAATTAAACGCGAGGGAGTCATTTGATATTCCCGTACATCAAAGTGCGCGAACCCCTCGCCTCATTACAACTTGATTAAGTATTAGGAGCTGAGCCGACATCCCTCGAAAAAAAAGAAAGAAAAAAAAACGGCAGTGAGTAGTGAGTAGTCGAAGAAGGGGGGAAGTGACGGGCAACGCTGCCGAAGGTGGAGAGAGAAAATTTTATCGTGCCTTGCGGCTCGAGAAATAACCCTCTTCGAAGCCCCTTGAACCCCAGCTACGTCGGTGGCTAATATTCAATTTCAGGGTAGCTCTCCACGCTGCTCTCACTGCCTCCGGGGGTCGCGTAAGGCACAACCTGCTCCCTCTCTCTCTCTCTCTCTTTCCCTCAGCACCATCCTGCGTTTGAATCTTACACCCTTGGGACGTAGACACGATGCTCCGGTGGAAACTCCGACGTACACCCCCGCGATGCTATTGGGAGGCTAAAGTCATTTGGCCACCCTCGTTTCGTCGTAAAGTCTCGGCGTGTCTCGTCGTCTCCCTCCCCCCTCTCTCTCTCGAGGGGCCGCAGAAACGTGCAGAGAGATCGAAGCCAACGAAGGAAATAGAGCGAGGGAGGAAGGCGACAGAGAAACACAGAGATAGAGAGATCGGAGATAGGAGAGTGAGTGTCTCGTCGCGCGCGCTCGGAGACGGTGTCAGCGGTTGCCTCGAGATTAGGGACTCGATGTCGAAATTAGGGGCTTGATCGCGCGGTGGAATTGAAGCTCGCGAGCGGCGGGATAATGACGTCGGCTTAATTGCGACTACGGGCACAGAGACTGCCTCCACCACCGCCGCCGCCCGGGCGACAGGGAAGTGTGAGCGAAGAGAAGAGAGCGAGAAACAGAATCAGCGCGACGCGAGAGCGACCATCAGTGCTGTGTACCGCATATACAGAGAGCTGTATCATTCCGAAACCCGGCAGACGCGACCCCCGGAGCCGCTTTTCGGCGTGCCGCCGCGCTTGTAGGACAAATTATTGCCTCGCTAATTGAGGGTTGCCGGTGGTACTCTGAGCGTTCACTCGCTCGCGCGGCTGGCGGCAGCGGCTCCACGATGCGAGCAACCGACCCTCCGAGTGGTACTCGCATCGGGAATTAGAATGGCTTTCGAGGCTAAACCCGTACCATAGACTCGGTTAGTAGAATTCAACACAGCTATACGCGGGAATACCAAAGGAACGTGACGAGTCTGTCGCTCTGCCTCCTCGCTCGAGTATTAAACGATCCTTGAATGTCTGATATCGCGAGAACTGTGATTACAGGTTCATAAGCTAAGAACTGTGATTACAGCTTCGTGAGATCGTTATAGTTTCATCGAGTTCGTTAATTAATTACAGACATATATCTGCACGAGACGTAGTGAGTACGACTCAAGTCGGGTATTAGACAGGGCCTGGCCAGGCCGGCGTGTCTCTGATCGGGGCCCGACCAGATCCCGATTTCGCCGGATTTACCGCCACACTGAGAAAAATTAATAGTTGTGATTACCAATCGTTGGTCATAGCTACCATTATTTTAGCAACTGCAACCAATATTTTGGTAGATCTAAGCAATGATTGGTAGCCGCAACTACTGATTTTTTTTTTCAGTGCACAAGTATTCTACCAGGCATGTTGAATTGAATAAAGTCAAACGACGCTTGATCCTCTACTTACATGCCTCTCCTCCGAGGGGTTCAGTCCTGAAACAGAAAAATAAACGGGATTAGTGCCTCGGGCGAAAGAGTCACGAGGGATGATATCGGTCGCTGAGAAACGGTGTTATTACGCGACTGTATATATTGTTGGGTTTTCATGAAGCCTGAGAGAGAGTCGGGAACGGATATTCCATTCTGTCGTGGAATAACCAAGAATTTTCTCATATTTCTCCATTATTACCGACGGAGGGAGACTCCGGCGAGGAAATATCTCGACGACTCTCGGGGAGAAGCCGTCCGGCGTAATGCAGTAAAAGGACCCGGGGACACGGTCATGTTCCGCAAACGCGCGATATCTTGCGGGTGGATGCGCGCATTCCCGAAGAGAGGAGCTCCGAGGATCCTCTCCTCCGACTTGCCCTACCCAAACTGCCCGTGCTGTATAGCCTCGGCAGTCTCCCGGACTCCGCGGACCCTTCTGTCGCTTCGTTCGTTCTCCAGCCAAGGAAAAAGACCATTCGTTCCACTCGCTCCTTCATTCCTCGTTTTCTCTCCATCGCGCTCGTTCAGCCCCGGAGAGCTTCGCGGGGCCCCTCTTAGTATACTCGTAAACGGACGCACCACGGTAGAGTGAACATAATCCTCTGTCTCGTCGACTCGGGCGGCCCACCCACGTCTCACCCTCCCTCCCTCGACAATAAAACGTGAGGAGGTTGTTCCGCAAAACTAGAGGGCTGGTTGCGACCAGAGGGGATTTTCGAAGAAGAGTGACAAGCGCGTCCAGATGTGTATATAACCGGAGTAAATTCCTAGCTCGAAGAACTCTGGCACAACGGTGGAGAGCCTTTCTGATCCTTTTATTGTGATCCTGCGAATAAACTCGCGAAAATTTCTTGCAAAATACTCTGTTCTTTTTCCCCTCTCTCTCTTTCCCTCTCTGGGGGAATATTCAACGAGCTTTCCGCTTTTCTCGACGCGCACGCGCGCTCAGGATTCGTACGACCATCTACACGCCGGAAATTGCTGATTCCACTTTCCAAGTGTCTCTCTCCTTTTCTCTCTCTCTTTATCTGTGCTTGGTTCGCTCTCTTGAACGCTGAGGTAAATACGTGGGTTGCCGGTGATTTCGGATAAAGTTTTTATCCCGAGCGCGAGGTTGGCACGTAGGCCAGAATCGAAAAACGTCTACCCGGGAGCTGGTGGGGGAGGGGGTTGGAGGTGCAGGAATGGCTTCCCCCGTGGGTCAAGAACGACCGTGGAATAACAAAGTTTAGCGAGGGTCGCGCTTCTCGCCGAGAGACGATGGCGAGGTTGGAGAACGTGGCGGAGGAAAGAGGGTAGTGTGACTATGAGGGGGTTGAGGAGTGGGAGGAAACGTAGGAAAAGGGGTGAGAAACGGGGAAAGGAGGCGGCAGGACTCTTGAACGCCACACGGAAGGGTTACAGGGACGTATATACAGCGCGCGGAATGCGAGAAAGGGGGACGAGACGAGAAGGACTCTCGTGTCGAGGAGAGGGCCCGACGAGTGCTCTTCGCCGAGAGAGCTGCTGAAGAGAAATATGAGGAGAGGAGAGAGAGAGAGAAGGTGGAAGAGGAGAAGCGAGAGACGGAGGCAAAGCACCCGTGGAGAGGGTCGGGAGAAGTGGTGGACGAGAGCGAGAGCCGCTACTGCACACAGCACGTGGATGGCGAAAGATAGAGAGCCGAAGGGAGAGAAAGAGAGAGAGAGAAGCAGCCTACGCCAGAAGAGGCGGCTTCTTATTCGAATCTCTATAACTTTGTCAGCGTTCTTCGAGAACTCGCGTATATATCCGTCGGGTGGATTTGAAATCAAGGCAACGATTCTATTCACCGTCGACGGATTCGCCACGATCAATACGTCGTGAGTAGCGCACTTTCTATGTTGAAGTGAGAAAAAAAAATAGATATACGGTTATTGCAAATAAAAAAAAAATGCTGACAGTAAAAATTGTCACACTTATTTGTACGGTGGATGGAAGGCAACAGTAGTTTTTATTTAATTAAGCGTTAAGTCTGAATTTCAAAACTGTCGTCGATCATTGTTATCCGGTTGATATCTGGTTCCTTCAGTAGAAAGGCGCGAGGAATTCGAGTCGAGTGCGGAATTTCAATCATCTGGTAATAAATGCAAAAGAAACGCGAGACAGTTATTTTTCATTCTGCAGAAAACTCGCGTAACGTTGATTCTGTGAGAAAAAAATATATATGTGTGTGTACCGGCGAACCGAATAGATAAGGTTACAGTCTGGGGCAATATCTGGTTTCGCCCGACGTCCCTTTTATTCCTCGGACGCGACACGACGCAGATAAGATATAGTGAATGAAAGAAGGTATGAAAAAAGAAAGAAAGAAAAGCACGAGGAAGACGATACAGTGGAGGAGGAAAGAAAAGGTCGGAGTGACTCCGAAGAGGGTCGGATATCGGGACGAAGAAGGTGGTTCACGATGAAGACGCCGGGTAAACATTCCCCGAACAAGCCGATCGTGCGTCCGTACCTCCCTCCCCCATCCTCACCCATCCTCACCATCTTCGTCTCTCCTTCTTGGTCTTGGCGCTCACCACCGACTGAGCCAACCGGCTCCGTCTATACCAGCGAGCCGCAAAGTGTACCGGACGCCGACGCGGAATCAGGGGAACGTGCCGACGTTGCAGAAAAGCCGGGCACGATTCCACGATCCCCGCGAGCCAACTCGCTCGCTCTCGTCTCGTCTCGTCTCGCGTTCTCCCTTCCCCCCTCTCCTCTCAACGTCGAATTGAAACTCGCCCGACCTCTTTGAGGACAGATTGGCCACACTCTGTCGTATGATCGATCGTTCCTTCGTGTCCTGCACACACCCGCGAAATAGTCCGGCGAAAAAATCGCGGATGCTGCTAACGGACATATTTGTCGTGAAACGTATGATCTATGAATTGCCCTTGAATGGCTCCATTTTTTTGAGTACCTTTACAGTAGATTTTATATCGTTACCTTTAAAGACAAGTAGAAGGAACGTTACGTGAAGATGGAAGATTTTTTTAAATGTGAAGGAACATTTCTGATAATAATTTGAGGTGTCTCTTTGAAGATGAAAAAAATAATTAAACAAAAAGTTTCGAGAGTCGAGGTGGAGCACTCCATGATAATAATGGATTCTCAGCGTCTTGACAATTCAATGAATTATTTGAGCATCTTGTAAACTCACCTCCGTTGGGTTTCAAGTCGTCCTGCTGTCCTCGGTGCAGTTCCGGTTTAGCGAGCATCGAGAGTGGATGGGCACCTCCGGCTCCCGTAGTTCCGCCGGCGCCGGGTGGAAGGCCCAGGCCCAAAAGTGCCGATGCCGAAGTTGGCACGGGAAGTCCACCGCCGGGACCGAGTCCTGGGAGTCCGGGAATCCCGGGATGCGGACCCATTCCAGCGCCCGGTGGCAATTGCCGAGCTTGCATGTGTTGCAGCAGTCCTGGCAGATCCGGCCTCTGTTGCTGAACGACAAACGACATTTTAGTTCCATGAAATGATACAGAGTTCACGCAAAAATACAAAATTTAAAATCGTGTGTCTATGTAATGTTAAAACTGTTGGTTTTTTACAAACTTCGAAATACGAATAAGAAAAAAAAATTATTATCGTATCCATTCGATAAAAATATTGCGATCACGTCGAGGACTTTCAGAGAACGCTGAATATTTTTCAAACCCGCACACGACGTGGATATTGATTCGCGCTGAAATCCGCTTTAGCTCGGCGCTTCCATAAAACGACCAATTATTATTATAATACTCGACGAAGAATAAATCCAAACGAATTCGCGGAAACACAGCGAAAAAGAGCTTCGCCGGCGGAGCGTTTATTTGCGGAACGTGTGCTGCTGCTGGTACCGGTCAGTTCGTTCCCTCGACTAAATAAATTCCCGTCGACGCGTGAAAAAAAAAGGATTCCACGGAAATTCAACTGATGGGTGAAAATGCCAGGAGAGAGAGCGAGAGAGAGAACGAGAGTTCCTGTCGAACCCGATACACCCGCTTTACCGCGCCACACGCCACATCCACCCAGACAGTTTGATTCGACGCAAATATATACCCCGACTGGTGTATCCAATTTTCAATGAATCCAATTTCGTCGAAACATTTTTATCCTCGACAAATCGAGCCGTTATTGTTTCAACGGACGCTGCATGTCAGCAGTTATGCGCACGTTTTACATATGCAAATATTTACGAGACCCTGGATAATTAAATCATGTGACTCTAATGATCGAACATATGATAAGGTCTGTGTTAAAAAAAAAAACATAATCACTATCGATTCAAAGACTAAGACAATAAGGAGAAAGTGTGAAAATCAAACAGCGATGCCTGATTTTATTTATTTTTCAAATGCAAAATGGTAAGTTCCATCCATCTCCCTTATTGAAATTTTCTTGATCTTTAATGCAAAACAGTTAACAGATTCTATATATATATCTCAGTATAATGAACAGGGTGGTAATTGCCGCAGAGTACGATACATGTTGGCGACGTTGCTCAGTGAAATCGTGAGCCACCTCAATTCTGGGGGCGATATAGAGAGGTGCAAGCCGGTTAAGGGGTTGTTGCCGTCGGTGCTTTTAGTTTTCGTGGCTCGGGCGAGGCGAGGGTGGTTTCAGGGGCGTCGGGAGACACAACGCGGTGGAGGGGGGGGCGAGGGGGGCCACGAGAGAAGGAGAGGGTGTCGGAGCTTCGTGTACACTCGTTAGGCAGGTCGCGGATTGGGGGCGAATATTCCGACGGGTAGTTTGCCGAGTTAATTAAATGGCTTAACGATATAATAACCCGACTTCAGGCTGCGCGCCCGCCGCCTCTGTGCCCCTCGCACTCGTCGTTTCTGCGGCCGGCAGACTCTAACACTTGAGCAGCGTCTGCGTGTGTTACTATCGTCGAACATTAACGCAATTACGTATTCCCCAAGGTATTTGCAAATTTACACGTAAAGAGATTACGCGGAGGGTTATGCGACGAAAGTACCGTGTTTTTTTACTTTCCGGAGCAGATTCGGTAAAGCAGAAACGAAAGCAAACGCCGAAAGACCGGTGAGTGGCGCTGACTTTTGACGCCCGGCACCGGAAGAGCTCGAGTTTCTACACCGCTGACTCTGTGACTAACAATAATACACTCCACTCCGTTTTCGTATCAGCTGACCCGTTAAAGAGGCGAAATACGGATTCCGGTGTGAACGTTATTTTTGAAACGGAATGTGAATAAATAAAAAGCGGAAGCCGAGTCGACTGCGACGAAAGAAAGCCGGGAGACGGTTTTGCACGCGAATGGAGGTATATTTCGAGGCGATGAAAAATATGTCTGAAGACTGTGTCGCAAATTTGATCCGAGTATTCCAACCTTTTCTCGTTCGCTAAATCCATTTGGAAACAGCATTAGAATCGCTTGTCGGAAATAAAATTTACCGTGTCAACGACCCCTGATTATTCTCCGGCCAGGACGCAGCCGACTGACAGCCCCAGAGTCTGTCAGTTGGCGGAAGGATGAACGAAAAGAACCGTGGAAATTCGAAATTGGGCATTTCACCGGCCGGCAGATGCCGCCAGCTTCAAGCTCCCCGAATGCCCGACGAAATTCCCGACGGAAAGCGCGGTGACGGTGGAGGGGAACGTCTTGGTATATACCAGCTACCTCCAACACAACTCAGCTATGTCTATCGCGGCGCTATATCGGCAGCCGGATAAGTGTAAGAGGGACGACGCGAGGATGGCGAAGGCGACGCGGGAGACGGAAAGGCGAGGATGGTGAGGGTTAAAGGACCGGGTTAAGAGGTCCCGGATCCTCGGGATCCTGCTAAGGATTTGGCGCACGTAGCGACAACGTCGAGGTTCGGAGGAGAGCAGCGAGGGGTAGGGTAGGTTGGAGGGGGAGGCGAGCCAAGGGGATTGAACGAAGGAAGAGGAGGAACGAGGCAAGCGCTGCGGATGGCAAAGTTACCCCCCCTCTCCCCGCGCGCGTTCTCCACGGGGCCCGGGCGAGGAATGCTGATTAGTCGGTGCTCGTGCGCCATAACACTATAACCCATTCGAGCTTGAAGCCGGGGAATACTGGGATAAGATTCAGGGAGCTTGTGGCGCTTCTCGCGCTCGCCTCTCCTGTCTCCCTGGGAGGAAGGAAGACGCGCAGGAAGCGCCAGCAGGCCGAGGGAGTGAAAGTGAGAGGAAGGAGCTAGGAGCGACGGAAAGCTCGGAGCGAGTGAACGCGGAGAAACAGCGGGGAGAAAGATGGTAGGATGCGGACGAAGCGGGTGCGAGTGAAACAAGATTCGTGAGTAGTGGAGCCGCCAGCGGAGGGCGAAAGGAAGATGAGGGGTTGGAGAGGGGTTAGGGGGTTGGCAGGGAGAGCGGAGAGGGAGAGGGGAACGGGAAAGCGACGGAGAAATAGAGGGGTTGGAGGTTGTGTCGAGCGACCCGGAGAAGCCGGCGGCTTAATAGGGAGGAAATTGAGTGCTCGAGCAATATTGAGGAGGATTCGGGATTCGCGAGGGTCTACTGGGGTGGCGAACCGGAGGAGGACGGGGGGAGGACGCGGTGGTGGAAGGCGAACGTATCCATCCGTCCGCTTTCGGATTCCCCGGGCGTGCATCGGGGCTTCCGCTCCGTTCCCGCACTATGTCAGCTTCGAATCCGTCTCGCTTTCTATCTCTCTCTCTCTTTTCCTTTGCCTCCTCCTTCGCTCCCTGTCTCCGTTCCCGTCTCGTTTCCCGCCTCGCACTCTTGCTTTCACTCCCGCGACTCTATCAGCGAATCTCAAATCTTCGGTACCATTTGAGTTCGATTGATGGGTCTTCTCGGATATACCCAGCATTCGTTTTTTATCACGACGTTACGACTCTGAGACATCCGTTTTTTGCACGTAATAACGGAGGATATCTATCTTGACGAGAAATACGGTACGTGTGCTGGATGCAAAAAAAAAGTAGGGTCTACGGGGAAAGAGGTGTATTTTGAGGGAGTATGGAATTCTGGTTGAACTTACCCCGATAATCGCGTTGAGCTCCGTCATCGTGACCTGTTTCGCTCTGTCAACGGCTCCGGCAATTTGCTGATGATGATCCTGCGACAGGAACGGCAGGATCTGGCCTATAATCGCGTTCAGCCTCTTCGCTATCTCCGTCTGCAACATCAAAAGGGCCCTTTGATTATCGTGAAGGTACTTCGGACCGGTCGTCGTCGTCTGACGACGCATCAACGGCGGCTGGTTGATCTCTCCGCAGATAGAGAGCTACATATACGAGACGCAGACGGTGGCGGGTCTGTGTCTGCCACTGGTCTGCCACGCTCCATCTGCTCTTGGCAAGCTTTCAAACACAAACGTTCGACGCGGAAGCGCAGAGGGCAAACCGAACCCCCGAACCCTCTCCCGAGAAGAGACTAAATCCACAGACTCCGTTGGGGAGGAAAACGTTCGCCAAGCTTCGGCGCAGCTTCGACCAAATCGTTTTCAATAAGATCGAAAGATCAGACGACCGACAACGGTCAGACGCAGAACGCGGGACGCGTGTTTTTGCTGCCCAAAGATGTGGTTCAAAGCCAGACAAGATTGAGGACTCGAGCATTCCGATGGTTGGAGTAATTTGCCTTCTTATTGGAAAGCCATAACAATTGATCGTAGAAATGTGCGGTTGGTCTTCAAACGGATGATCCAATTTGTCGGTAGTGATATGCCGAATTATGAAAAAGGGTCTGCAAGGTCGTTGGAATTTATGGTAAATTCCAATTGCCTGAAAAGTCGTTTGGAGAAAAGCGACCAATGAGGTTTTTGTTTCTTATGTCGAACAAGCACAACTCTCGTCCATAAAAATAATTACAGTAGTCTACATTTCACCCAATTCGATTTGTTTCCGCGTCACCAAAGTCTCGAACAATGGAACCAAGAAATAAATACGAATTTCACGGTACACCGCAGGTCCAATGCCAGCTGAACCCGCAACGCTAAAATACAATTCGCAATCCGTATCGCTCTCTGTGCGCGTTAAGTGGCGGCAGCGAGAGTGCTACTGGTTTTGTAATTTGGCTCCGGGTATTCCCGGAGCAACCGGGGTTTCCATTCACCGACGTTTAAACGAGGCAGAAGCCGAGGCGACGAGAGAGGTTGAACCTTGGAGGAGCAGCAGCAGCAGCCGCGAGGTGCCCCGCAAGCTAATTGAAATATCGCAGCCACTGAAATTCTCCGGCGCAGCATTTCCTCCGCCAGTTATTCCCGAGCGCGCTCGCGTCTTCGTGACGTCGGCCAAGGAGAGGCGGACACGAGTCGGTGAGGCGGAAAAGACGATGGAAGAACTTGAATGCCGAAGTTTAAGAAGGATAGCAACGAGAACAAAGTGTAGATATAGAGTATTAAACGCGACGGAGCAACGAGGGGAAAAAGTAGAGGGGACGAGGGGGAGGGAAGGGTCGTAGGATGAGGAAAGGAAAATAAATGAGATCGAGGGAGGGTGAAACGAGAAAACACAAGGGAAGAGGATCAGACGGGTGAGAAAGTAGGAAGAGGGGCGAAAAAGTATAAGAGGGCGCAGGGAGGGGAGGGGAAGAGAGAAGCGAGTTGTTGTTTTAATTACCCGTCGCCCTCGGAGTGGTAGTCATTAAGCCACTAATTATAATGTACGCGAAAAGGAGTGGAGATATCCGACGAATACCGGGGAAAGAGAGCGAGAGGGCAAGCGAGGGAGAGCAGCGGCGAATAAAGAGACGAGAGGAGGAGAGCGAGCGGAAGAAAGACGGGAAACGGTTGGGAGATTGGGTTAGCATCCGTCCCGGAGGGTTATGGCCCGAGCAGAGAGAGGGAGAGACATCAGGAAGAGACAGACGAGAGCGAGAGAGACGGACGGTATCAACGGCGGGAAGTGAGAAACGCGGAAAGAGGAATGCAGGGTACGTGTAGCGGGCACTTCTGAACCAGTCGCGAGGGGAGCGAAAGGGGAGAAGTAGGAGCAGAAGGAGGAGGGAGGGGTCGAGAGGGCAGGGAGGAAATAGAGAAGGACGCAGCGATCGGGCAGTCGTCGAGAGCAGAAACGGCGAAGGAGTCCGGGAAAATTGTGAACGAAGGGATGAGGGTCGGTGAAGCGAGTGAGGAAGAAGGGAGGAAGAAGGGGAGAGGGGAGGGGGAGTGGGAGGGTAGAAGCGGAGAAAGAGCGAACGCGCTATCCGGAGCAGCTGCAGGCGTAATTGCGTTGCCGACGAAGTTTTACCCCGGGTGAGAGGTAACCAAGAAAATAATGAATGGGGTAGGTGCGGGCGAATCCGGAGACCTGCAACCGCCCTCGCTCCCAACCCACTCGCTCTGCCTTTCCCGCCCCATCAGTCCGGAGCGCAACGAGAGCTACGTTTTTCTCTCTTCTCTCTCTCGCTCTCCTTTTTCCTCTTTTCCCTCATCCTGTTTCCACCACCGCGCGCGCCTCTTCTATCTTCTCCACCCGCGCTGTATATATACAACCCCCCACAACATCCGCCCCCGTTATATTTCTCGGACTGCGTGTTTCCACCGAGTCTGCTACCGATTCCCCGCGTATTCTTTATTTACTCCGTTATAGCATCTCACGGACCCCTCCGGGGTGCTCTCCTCTGTTACGGCTTTTTCCCGATATTATGTATTACCTGAATTTCATAACCGTGACTGAAGTTATTCGACTTTTACGCAAATTTCACCGCGAACGAAAATAATAATGTAAAACATTTATATTTCCTCGCCGGATCCGCAAACAAGACGGCCGCCTCAGGGGTGGCAGGGGGTAAGGGACGAGGGTTGAAGGAGATGAAAGTGGAAATCTTGGATGAAGCTTTCGGCTCACCGCAAGCCAATAGCTATGCTCACCGACGGCGAGGAGACGCCGAAGGAGGAAGCTTTGACGTGAAATGGGAAGGGACTGCCGAGCGCCTCGCTCGCTTCGTTCTCGGTGCGGTTGCTGCTGCTGCTTCTGCGTGTTATACACGGCTGTGTTCGCCCCCGACGAGCGAACTCTGTCGCGGGCAATTTTTCCCCCGGAAGCCAGTCGATATATCTTCCTGGATCGAGGAGAATATAGACCTCGGGGTACACCCGTGAATTCCACTTGGTAACTTATATACACGTCGTGCGTTACATGTATTTATCGTCGGAGGCGACTTGGAAGAGCGAGTGACGAATACGTGGAACTACGTCGTCAATGTCGCGTCACCGACGTCGTCCCCGCAGCCCACTAAAGCCGCAACCACCTCTCGTCACACCCGAGTTACCTGGTTTACTCTCCATCTTTCCGACCTGCGCCCGAGACCTCTTTCCTTCGCGCACTCGAGCCCGAGCATTCGAGCGTGTTGCACCCTTGTGTGCATTTGTATCCACACGTTTCTCGTGTGTGTACTTTACACGCGCGCGTCTTACGCTTCTGTGTCGACGATGTACATGACACCCACGTATACAGGGTGATTCAGAATGTTTTTGTCAGCCGTTGAAGAATGATAGTTTAGCACCTCGGGAACGAAATTATTTAGCTGTTTTTTGTAATTTGCAATATTTATTTATTTATTGAAAATTTGAAAAATAGACCAATGGGAACAAATAAATAAATAAATAAACCAGTAGACCAATGGGAACATAAATAAACGAATATTTAGAAAATTCTATAAATACTATAAATAAATAGTATTTTTTAAATATTTATTCATTTATTTGTCCCCATTGGTTAATTTTTTTTCTAATGCTTGTAAATAAATAATTATTGCGAATTACGAAAAAACGGCTAAGTAACTTTGTTCCCGAGATGGTAAACTATTTTTCCTCAACGGCTGACAAAAACATTCTGAATCACCCTGTATACCGACGCAGGTAACTTCATATTGAAAGGCGCGCCGAGTATACGCGGCTAACGCACACGTCACAAGACTTGCGCACGTGGTGTGCAAGTGTATTTAATGTATGTACACCGAGATGGCGTAGCGAGACAAAAGCTGCACGGAACCTGATGTATATACATAGCCAGGCGGTATAACGTACGTTGATATGTATACATATACATAATACACATAGATATATACGTGTGCCATACACTGGGCGACAAAGTAAGTGTACATGCCATGGGGGCTGACGCAAAACGTGCGAGAACGTGGAAAGAGGGTGGGAGACGGAAAAAGATGGATGTCGAAGGTTGTGAGGAGGGTGCGAGGAAAACGGAAAGCGGAGCAAGGGAAGAGAGAGGGGCCTTCGCCGTTCGCATGAAAAGCGACGAACGCGGAGGAGAAAAGGCGTGGCATGAAAATGCAAAGTGACTATATACGATGGGAAGAAGGGAGACAGAGGCACTTCGATAAAATTCTTCGCCTGTAAAACGGTGACGTGAACCGAATGCTTTCGTCGTCGCTGTGTGTGCACACCAAACGGGGGTGGGTGGGGGTTGAGGAGGGGCTGTCTTCGACGGACGCATCGGGATGTACATACGACCAACCCCCGCGAGCGAGTCACGGGCGAACAACCCATCCCCGTTGCTGCCTTTTCCTCTCTTTCCATTTCTCCCCTGCAGCAGTAGCGGCGGTTGTGCCGTCGATACCCCGATAATCCAATACTCCCGTGGGTGCCTCGAATCCCGTCGTCGTTCGTAACCCAGCTATGCGTATTCCGCGAGATCCTTGTGCAGTGAACGCTACGAAAGAGCCGAGGAAGTGGAAGAGAGAAAGGAGAAAAGGGGGTGGGGATAGAAGACGTTGAGCATAGTCTACGGTGTCAGAAAAGATATGCGATTCTGGGAAAAATTCAGAAGGTAGAAGAAGACATTTCACCTTTTTCTGAATTTTTCCCCCCGGAAGCATTTCCATTCAATATAAAGTATACCGCCGCGACTTACACGCGGCCCCCGTGTGTTCGGGTCTCCCTGTGTGTCTGCATATTCCCGGCTTTCGTCGACAGAAATTGTGGATATAAAAGATATTGCTCGCGAGGTCAACTGCAATATGCGCACGTTCTCCGTGCGTACATAAAATTGCGCTGCAAGTCGGCAAAATCATTGCGTCATTCTCGAGATTCAAACGACTGCTGTAAATAGATGCTTGGTGTTATTTATAATGTGGCAACAGTGTGCATAAATGCAGGCTCAGGCTGTCGAGTCGTGTCGTTCTTATCGCTTATCAAGATGCAGATCCATTAAAGACGGGGCATAGTGAAATTATCAAAGGTGACACACAATGCGATTGTCATCTCGGGACTGTCGTATTAATAGAATAATGCCGAGATTTTCACGGATAAATCGAGTCTACGATCGACTGAACTCTAAAGTTCAGATAATGATCTCTAATTCATCAATGGTTGATCGTTTCCTGTTCGTTCGAAATATCACATCCGGGCTATTCGAAGAACAAGAAAATCAGGAACTTTTACAATGCATCACGAAGATTTTTTTTATTCAAGTACAGAAAAATCGAGCATTTTCCAGACTATTTTTGCCTTGAACTACGTGTAGCAACGCTCCAGCGAATCGCTCGAAGAGAATCCAGCGTCGTGTTGAATGTATCAAGACGACGTGTCGAGAATTCCCAACGTATTCGAAGCGATTGAGATCTGGCGAAAAAAACAGGAAGGAAAAGCCAGAGACATCCAGAGTTAGGAGACAAAGGTAATTCACGTGGAGTGGACGAGCCGTTACCATCACGACTCGGCCACCCGTCGGCAAGTGAAAGCTCGGTGCGCAAAGCCCGACGCGATCGCGGTGCCCTGGAATTACTAGTCGAAGTAGGAAACCGCCGAACGCAGAATTCTCGATGGTGGGGAGACGGTTGAAGTGGCCACGGGGCTTCCTCGGGTTGAGTTGGCGGGTCGGAAAGGACGTGGCCAGGGGTTTGAGGCGTAGGAGGCTGCTGAAGCGGTGTCGGATCTCGCTGCTCCTGCATTGATAGTGGTACGCCGGGGCTCGTGTGGGTCGAGGGTAGTGAGAGTCGAAAACGCGAGTGGTAACGAGAGACTCGAGCGAGGGTGGTAGTGAGGCGAAGGAGATTCGCTCGTTGGGTTACAGTGTAGGATGATAATAGGAGCGGTGATGGTAGTGGTGACGACGGTTCTGGCAGTGGTCTCGACTAGGACAGATACAGTGGAAATAGAAAGCGCGAGACAGAGTCGAAGAGTGGTAGCGAGGATGAGAGGAAGGGAGACAGACAGAAACGGAGCTGCTACGAGAAGGGGATGCCAGTGGTGGTGGACAAGTGGTCCTCGAGCTTCGGCGAGAAGGAGAAAGCAAGATAGAGGACGGTTCCCTCCACCGCGAACAGACGGCGAAAGATCGGGATGTTTGGATGTTTGAACTTCGGAGTGCCGCGTCAGCACTCGAGTCTCGCTTCGAGTGCAGCCAGACGACCCAAAGAGGGAGAGAGAGAGAGAGGGAAAGCCAGAGAGGGAGGGAGTGAGAGAGAGAGAGAACGAGAGATGGATACAAACACTCGAGTGCTATAGGCTCGAGTTCACTCATCGGGTTTGATACACGCGTAGAATTGTACATATACGCCGCACACTATATATACACACACACCATGATGGATGCACACAGCACGGGTGATAGATCTTTGCTCTCCTATAATATCCCAGTCTCGCCTGTACATATATTCACTACAGCACAGACAGTGTACACAATCCGGAGAGGTAACTCGGGCATATTGTGTATATACAGTCGGCAAATATAACAATCCTTGAAACATTGATCGGTACAGATAGACGCGGATACGCAACGGGTATATACGGAAGAATGTAATACCCGGGGTTGGAACAGTAGTAGGTGGAGGTGGATTGTTGTTCGAGCCCGATGCTCGCCCGATAAACCGATGTACGAAGAGGGATTACGATTGTGAAGGATGCCGGAACGACGATGTTGGAACATTGATCAAGGGACGCGCGGGCCGCCAACGTTGCTCCGACGTTGTATAAATACTACTCCAATGCTCAATTTACAGGAATTTGATTGGCGGACTTGAACGGGACCACTCGAAACTACAACGTCGATGTTTTGTAACTGAGACTAGACTGTGTCTCGTAACAGGCGATAAGGACCCCTTCCCACGTCGCCACGTAAATTCCCACGTTGGTTTAGCCGCTGAGCGCTGCGGCTGGGGTGACAAGCGTCGAGCAAGGAGGCGTGTCGACGACATTGCGTGCGGTGTACACTAGACCCACTGAAAGCCAAAGGTCGTCGATGCCACGCGGCGCGCACGGCGAGGCGGCGATGATCGATTATCTCGCGTCGCTCGGTTAGTTAGGGGTCGACGAATTAGTGGTACTCGGGGATATTAGACGAGAGCTCGCTCGTGTGGAACGGGCAGGCTCGACGGTGGTCCGGAGAGGCTGTGCTGAGGTGCAGTGGCCGTTGTGCCCCGCACGGGCTGCTCGTGGGTTGGGTTCCCCGACGACCGACGTCGTTTCCGTGCGTCGGTGTTGGAACTCCGTGCGGTGAACCCCCTCTCCACTCTTGTCCCCACGATGAGCTGCTACTAATAATGGGGATGCTCGCTCGAATGCCGGGCTATTAAGACGAGACGACACTGTCCGGCTGCATGAGAATCCTCCGGGCTGTCGTGCGGGAATGCGGCGAGGACCGCGCGGCTCGGCATCTCGGTTTAAGTGGCTTTTGTACGCTTTCAGCGACACGCGGAGAAACTTTGACCACTCGAGACTGCCTTTTTAGCGTCATTCTAGGACCCATGTTGATGTCTTCATCGAGCGGATTGGACCATTACCCGCAGACTTGGGTTACAATCGAGAGGGGGACAAGTTTGTGAATCTGGAATCCCTTTCAATGATTTGATAGCCTCTGCTAGTTGTACAAGTGGGGATCGGTTGAAGAGGTCACAGCGATAATAAATGAGTAGCCGTGATAGAAGGTTTAATCAATTGTAATCACTGCTCATTTTCTTCAGTACGCCACCATATTTTTCCCGC
The DNA here is from genome assembly GCA_964034905.1 of Itoplectis maculator. Taxonomy (NCBI): domain Eukaryota; kingdom Metazoa; phylum Arthropoda; class Insecta; order Hymenoptera; family Ichneumonidae; genus Itoplectis; species Itoplectis maculator. The sequence goes on along the minus strand of OZ035856.1, from coordinate 11,426,856 downwards.
CGTGTAGCTTTTGCTTTCGCATCAGAGAACACGGCTTCCCGACAGAAATCGGGATTCCTCGAGGCTTTATTAGTTGTTGCCGCTATATCTCAAACCGACAATGGTTTGAACTCATCCTCTCTCGTCTTGCCGCCGTCGGACCATTCGCAACCGCGCACATCAGAGAGAACCCGCTGTCTTCTCTGTGATATTCAATACGCGTAATCTCCACCGTCACGGAGTGAATGTAAACTCTCCCGCAGTTCGTCCGCCTGTGTTCGGGCAAACCGGGTGGTGGCGGTGATGGTGGCGGTGGCGCTAGTGCAGGAGCAGCAGCAGCAGCAGCTCTGCGGGAGTGAAACACATTTCAAAGTTCAGTCAATCGTCGATGTGGCGGAAGCCCCTCGATCCGTTTGTAGAATTCCTCGGTGCGCTCGAGCGTACAGTGTACATGCACAGGAAGCTCCTTTGCAGGCGTCACCGAGACAAGAGCGAGCGGAAGACACACGTATATACATAGATACCCCCCCGCGAGCGAGAGCGCTACGTGTTTGGACGTTGAGAGCCGTAAACCGAGCCGTTGGAGAGTACTCAGCACGTACGTATTCCACGGGTCTACCGCGATGTGTATATATGCACACAGAGAGACCCCGAGTCCGAACGGACTGGCGGACGCATCTATAAGGGTGGTAAACGGGCGAATCTCATAGACGCGGGACACAGGGGCACAACCAAAACGGGACTAAGCTGCTCGCGTGTGTCCGTGAGCGTTGGCGGGGGATAGACCCTCGCACTGGTTGCTTGACGGCGACGGTGGTAGTGGCGGCCACTGGTCGACGGCCATCCCGGCAGTGACTATGGCGAGTGTGCGGGGATGCGGTCTGCTGCTCGGGCCAGTGGCCACTCTCTGGTCGAGGCGATGCGAGGCCAGCACCGCGACCACTAAGCCCACCTGATATAACCCACCCTCCTCTCTTCTCTCTCTCTCTCTCTCTCTCTCTCTCTCGTCCTACCATTCTATTCTCTCCCTCTTCCTCCCTTCCTCTTCCCGTTCGTCGTTCCTCTTGCCCCACCGCCACCTCTCCTTCTACCCTATCGTACCCTCAGACAACTCTCATCCTCTCAAACCTCCGCCCTGGTTCTCTCACCCTCCGGGCTTCCAACCCCCTTTCCTTTACACCGAGCACATCCCGCGCCCAGGGAGAGAGAGAGAGAGAGCGAGAGAGATGGAGAGGGAGAGAGAGCCTCGAACCGCAAGCCGCAACGGGCTACTGCCTTGATTAAACGCGCCATAGACCGCCATTATCGCTGATTGCGCTAAACATTATCGGACTTGCCGACTCCTCCTGTCTCCTTCTCTCTCGCTCTCTCGCTCCTGCTCTATCTGCTGCTGTTTATAGATGTAGCTATGTCTCTCTCGCTTCCTCCCTGCGCCTCTCATTCCCGCGTCTCGCCGCTTTCACTGTCTCGCTCTCGGTCGCTCTACTGACCAACGGTCACCAATACCGTCGACCACGTGTGTGATCTACCTGCTGCCGCTGGGCTGCACTAGGCTGCTACTACTGCTGCTGCTGCTGCTGCTACTGTCGAGCAATTATTGGCCAGCCCGGTGAGCTTTGAACAGAGCCGGTCCGCCAACGCCTGTCGAGCACCCTCCGAGAGTGACAGTTTGCTTTACCACGAAGGATTCTGGCGGCGCGCGGGCTTATATACATATATACCCTACGTTCATGTATTAATCCATACGCGCGCATTGCGTCTATCCATAACGCATCCGCCCGGGCGGTTTCCGGGGATTTCCGGGAATTCGTTGTAACCGATTCAATTGAATCGGGCCGTGGAAATCAAAATGCAAAGCGGAAAGGAATGTAATTCACGTTACAATGGGCACTGAAAATGTAACTAGCATTTCCACTGGATTTCAAAGAGATTTTTTTTTTACATTTATTGCAGAAAAAATTGGAGAGATAATTTTTTAAGGGGGAATTTAACGAATCATCAAGTTATGAATATGTAATATAAATATTTTTGTAACAATTTCTTAAGTTCCACTTAATCGAAAATCCGTGACACGATATCGAGACCCTAAAAAAAAAGGGGTGAATACATCACGAGACAACGTTTGATCTCGACTGCGTGAACCCCTTTGTTTGCATAAACAGATTGTGACCAATTTAAAATCACCTCGCTAATGAATTACTCAACGAGTCGAGCCGCTCCGGGCGAATCCCTCGCGAAGAGTTTGCGACGATCCCATCGTCTCCCCCCTGAGGCGGAGATACGCGCGGCGCTGTCGCACAAAAGGACCACCGCGGAGAGCTTACAGCCCGAGTATAGAAAGCGCCTTCGAGGAAGAAAAGCCGTCGCTGTGGGTGGGGATTTGGTTAGGGGTCGACCGTAGGATCGACGCGGCGAACTTTGTAATAATTTAAGCAAGTCGACGTCGGGGGGGTTACCTACTTAATGTACGAGTCTCGTAATTAACGAAGGCGTTCAGCAGTCGCGTATAACAAGCCGGAAAGGCAGCAGCGGCGGAGGCGGCGACGACGGCGAAGGACGCGGGGGCGTCGGGACAGAAACGACGACGACGCCGTTGACGTCGTCGCCGAGTTAGCCCGACCTTAACGCGGCTGTCGCGGAGCTTCGTGCACCGATGAGCCCGGTGGAAGGGTAGGTTATGTATCTAGCAGTTAGCGGTAGCGCCACTGGCTGAGCAGCGCCACGGCGCTACCGTTAACACATAGCTGCGGGTGACCGGGGTAAAACGGTCTACCTTACCGAAAATCGACCCTATTACAATACCCAATTTACTATTTTTCCTAAAACGCCTTGTTTATAATAAAAAACGATTTGGAAAAAAATATATAGGGTAGATGTACCGTTAGTAGCCACTGTACCTATCGTTTTTTTTTTTTTTTTTTATTAATTTTAGCTTGAAATTATATTTCCCCCATAAAAACGTGTTGACGTTTCGAACTAATTCATACAAATTCACCGATTGATCTACTCGATGTTTTTTTTTATGCAATTAAATGTGTTGTTTTATTCCTTTGAATGTGATGGCTAAAATCGGCTCTAAAGTGGCCAAAAACGATCTACCCTAAATACAGTGAAGTTTTTACACTGGATTTTTATGGGTTCGCGAAAAAAAATTTATTGCCCCCTGATTTTCTTGATACACTTTGGGCATTGAGTTGAAGCCGTCTTTCGCTTAGGTACCCCGTTTTGCCCCAGACTCACCCGACACCCGCACCATCGGGCCAGCTGTATTAGTGTAGCCGAGCTGTACAGCGGCATTAGCACTGTACGGGACTTGCCGAGCTGAGAGGAGCTTTCCACAAAACACAAATTAGCGTCGGGAACCCCTTCGGGGCGCGTCGCGACGCCCTCGTTAAGGCGTTGACGCCCTCGTCGCGGGGTCGAGCGCGCGTTATACCCTTGGCACCGGTGGAGAGGTGGGGGAAGGGTGTTATATTCACCGGCAAACGTGTATAGCATCCGCATCTCCATAGACGACGCGACGCATATAACTGCAGTTACGTAAGTCTCGGCGAGCTGCCGCGCATAGCAGTTCTCGCCCTTCGACTACAGAGACGGCTGCTCAAAACCCCCGTAAACCTCCCTCTTTCATTTGTACGCGACTTTGCAGCCGCCGCTGCGCGACTCGCCTTCGCTTTTTGTGCTCTCGCCTTCTTGACGTGTCTCACGCTACATTCACCGCCCGTCGGACTCCGAAGTCTCGCGTGAAAGCGAATCTTTGCTAACGCTTTGCGCACGATGGCTTTCATCTCTCTTTGACGCCGCTCTCTCGCTCTCTGCGCGTGGAATCTTTGACTACCGCTGCGTGGCGGCGCGGGACACTGCCTTTGCCGCCGCGCGAAACTTGAACGTGTCAATAGAGAGCTCTGAGGGGGAGGGGGGGGGGGGGGGGGGACGTTCTTCGCTAATGAGTCTCTTTCCGTCGGGACCGTTAAGTGAGCGACGAATTTTGTCGGCGAAAAGCGAATTTATCGCAAAGAGGATTTTCCTTTAATTTTTTATATTTTTTATTTTTTTTTGCTTTTTCTCTGGAGGAAAGAGACACGATGTTTGGTGCCCTTTGGCCATTCTTATTTTTATTACTTTCGACGTGTCGGTACGTATCTTATCGCCTGTCTTTATACCGCGCGCGCGTTTCTCTTTCATTATCCACTTCCCTTTTCATGACAACTTTTATACGCGTCGGGTTGGCGCGAGAATGGGCTCGTACCGTTTTTTCAATGTCCCTTATCCGCGCACCCGGCGCGGTCGTTGAAAAGAGCCTGTTTCCTTTTTCTCTCGTGCTTGTTTTTTCTTTTCCTTCTCTCTTTTAGTGTGTGTGTGTGTGTGTTCTTGTAGGAGACGAGTCCGGGGCATGAACGAGACGAGGTCTGACGACCTCTTAACGACCGCAGGGCGGGTTCACCCGTTGCGAACAACCCCGCAGTCCTTGGAGCGTTGATATGGCCGAGCGTAACGTTGGAAGGCATCGATAAAACGTGGCTGGCTACGAGGGCGTAAAAAAGTGCATGGAAACGGCCGCGGGAGGAAAGAGACGAGAACGCAATGTTGCGACTTTGTAAGGAGCAAGAAGACGCGAGAAAATAAATAATCTGGCGATAGACAATACTTTTCTTAATTAATTCGAGTCAAATAACGAATCTGAATGTCATATCATTCATTGTAATATTCAGGTGTCCAATTAAATTTGCTTCAAAACAAGTTAACTCAGAATAAATAAATCATCTGATAACTGTAATTTATAAAAATATATTTTTCTCCAAGATATCCACGAAAATACGTGCGGAAGCGACAAAAGACGAGGGTTGAGAAAAAGCTAACGAAACGAAGGTAGAAAAAAAAACAGGACTGGTACGGTTCCCTCCGGGGTTTGATGGCTGCGGTAGCAGTGAGAACACAGATAAAGGGGAAGAAAAAAAAGGGATACTCGAGGGTAAAAAGATATTAGCGACTGAGGGGAGCAAAACGCGCGGCGAGAAGCTCGATCCTCGCGCGGGCAAGTGAGAATGAAATGAAAGGAGCTGCGCGAAGGTACGGTACAATGGCAAAAATTTGAGTGGTTAGAAGTTAAAGAGGGGGTTCGAGAGGTAACAGAGGGTAAGATAAAAAGAAAGGAAAAAAAAAGAGTGAGCGTGAAAAACAGGAAGAGCTCAGAGAGAGAGCGAGAACAGGCCGCAAGGGAACCTCGTAAAAGTCCTAAAGGCGATAAAAAGAGCCTATAGATCGGCGGTCTCGGTATCGCGGAGCCGTAACAGTCGCGGTCCTTGGAGGGTGCGAGCGAATAAACGAGTAAAATGGAGCGCGAGGCCAGCAGCAGCGCCGGCGAAGAGGCGAAGGCACTGCTACCATCGTTCCCGCGGATATAATGCGTGTCGGAGACTAAACCTTGGGCGCCTTTAACGGTCGCCAATAAAAATGAAAAAAATAAAATAAAAAAAAAAGAAAACGAAACAAAAGTACATCGCGCTTTTCAGGTTGATACTGCTCGGAAACTGTGGGTAATGTCGTAATAGTATCCTCGCTGTTGCGGCAAGTATGAAAAAAAGTGACTCGGGTCGTACCCAGCTTGGCCCGGCTGTTTAATTATCTTGAGGAGGGGACAACTTTTATACACCCGACGAAACTTTTCAACTTTCAAACGGTTGACGCGAGGAATAAAATAAAAATGATATTCATGGCCTCGCGACGAGTTTCCCCGGATCGTTATTTAATGTTAGTCGCACACTCTTTTCGAGCGTACTTATAATGTATTAATTCCGGTTGCAGGAAATAAAAATAAAATTCGCTTGTGCAGTGAGTTTGGCTACCGATAAAATTCTCGGAATTGTTGTGCGCGCCCTGTCGGGGAAGATATTTGCCAAAGAGGAAGCCGGATAATTCCGGGAATCCTCGGAGGTTTCGCGATATTCTTTTCGCGCGAATGCGGATATTTATCGATCAAATATGGCTAGAGATTTGTTTGCCCCTCTCCCCTTCATCCCACCCCTCCTGAAGCCCCTGGCGAGAGGTCGAGCCGCGGGGTCTCGTGGAACCAGATCGGAATGAACAGAGACGACGGAGCACGCGGAGAAAGCGGAGGGTTCGGCAGGAACAGAGGGTCGAAGTTACCCCCTCCCCAGGAATGCGCGGCGCGAGATGAGGGGTCGGAAAAATGCGAAAACGAAGAGGAATAGAGAAAAAGCGATGAAGGAGAGGAGGAGGAGGAGGAGGAGGAGGAGGAGGAGGAGGAGGAGGAGGCTGAAGGGGTGGTTGGCTGGATGCGGCAGACAGACGAGAGCACGGAAGAGGAGACAACCCTCGTTCCAGGGGTGAATACATATATCTATGTATTACCATATATAGGCGCAATATATATGTATCGATGGAACCAGAATTCGATTTTTCCGATATCGACCTTTCCCGTGTTTTCCCTCTCTTCTCTCCTTCGCCATCCTTCCCTCGCTTTTTCCTCTTCAACCGCACACTAACCCAACCTCCGTCCACGATTTTTTCTCTCATACTCGCCCTTTTCGCCCTCTCTCCCTCTCCCCCTTTTTCCATCCTCTGGTCCTCGTTGCGTCTCCTTCTCTCGTTCAATTCGCCAATTTCTCTCTCTATCTTTATGCAGACCCTGATTCCGTCGAGTCCCAGACTTTACGCTCCTGTCCAGCAGGCTTCCCTCCCCCCCTCCCACCAGCTTCGATCCACGAGCCTCGCAGACACGTTGAGCAAATCGGCTGCACCGCTGCTGCTGCTGCAGACGGAATAATAAAAAGAGAAGTAGCGTGGGAGAGGGGAAACGAAAAAATGCTGGAAAAGCAGTGCACACGTTGAAAAAAAAAACGCCATAACGCCCGGGGTTGTTGCTGTGTACGCCGCGACGTTACAATTTTTTCCCCGTTGTACCCGGCCGAAGGGCGTAATAATTCATCAGGCGTGCACCCTCGCTGATTTGTTCCTATTCCTTTAATTGGACCGAACAATCGTATTTCAAGTGGATAAAGAGTGTAAATCATATTTTTAACCGTTTACGCACTTTTCTGCCGCCGCGGATTTTCACGTTCGTCTGAGTATTATTTATATATTATACAACGAGGTACATAACGCACGATGTTATATAAAATATATAAAATACACGTATACACACCCACACGTATGGAAAATTCGTTCGGTGGGGTCAAAGGGCGCGGATTCGACGCTATCGATCCTCGATAGCCGCCGCTTTTTTGCCGAGCGAGCTCGTTAAAGCGGTAAATGAATAATGAGTGGCCGAGCGCCGAGTGCCGCGAGAGAACGAGCGAGAGAGGAAAAAGCGAAAGAGAGGGAGAGGGGTAGAAGAACGGGGGCGACGGAGCGCGAGACCGAAGCGGAAAGTAAACTGTACAGCGATAGAGCGAGAGAGAAGGAGTGAGAGAAGTGGGTGGAGAGGAGAGAGAGACGGGGAGAGATGGGGCAAAAAACTGTGCACCGTGGATTGCAGGCAGAGCGAGCGTATATACCGTTGAGCACAAGGGAAAATGAGAGAGGACGGGGGTGGGGGTTGAAATTGGTAGAGAGAGAGTCGTTCAGCCGGAGGGACGATGGGGCCATTCGAATCGATTGCAAAACAACAAAATCGAATCATTCGCGGTGGCTGGCGATATTTTTCATGCGTGAATTTTCCCTGAATCCGTCCGCCAGCGCTTGACCACCTCTAAATATATACAACGTCTGTCTCCGCGTGTGCGTGTCCTCTATCTCTGTCTCGCTTATGGTTGTCTGTATATGTGTGCACCGATGCTTGCACATAACTGCGCTGCGTACAGATATTTGCCTCGCAGCCGGGGTCGCAGCTATATATCCACAGTATCCACAGTATAAAAGTAATATGAGCCCGGACGAATCGTCGAACGGTTTACCTATATCTACTTTTTCATGTATGACGGTACGCGCGGGTCCTATAGAAATTTTCCCATGGCTCGGCTGTTCCGGTGGCTGTTACGCGCCCGCTCAACGTTCGACAGTATTTTAACAACATTTTCAACCCTCCTCCCCGCACCTCCTCCTCCACCTCCATTCCACCCACTCCAGCCTCTCTCCCAGCCTCCCTCTGATTCACTCTCCCTTCACCCTCGGTTTTTCCACGTAGCGTACACCACACACATATACATGTGCACTGTGCTCACGCATTCTTTTCAATCACTGCCTGGTACTATTTTCCCCGGGTTCGTTCCATATCCCCTTTTCATTCTGCCTCTCTCTCTTATTCTCTCTCCGGTACTCGCCACTCTTGTTATGCTCTCGTTAATTACTTCCGGGAGCGGTGCCGCTGTGTACGCGCTGCGCCGCCTGCGCCCCGCGGTGTTTCGTGTTTACGCGAGGTGCTGCGCCGCTTACCAAACATTTATGCTACCACCATCAGCGCCCGCACCGACGTACACACGCCCGCCCTCCCCCCCCCCCCCCCCCTGTCCGCCCTCCGGTATTATAAGCCCCCATCGCGTTTCAACAACTGCTGCACGTCTCTCTCTCTCTCTCGGCCCTCGGTAAAGTATGCTCGTGCTTTTGTGTCCTCGATGTTCGGTAATAAAGATTTATCCTGATTGTACCAACTGGCGAGCTCGATGTGAACACTTTTTTTTTTTTTGGAGTTCGATAAAGTAGGTACGTGAAATTGAATAGAGAAACATCGTTTTTTTTGTAGGGTGCTTTTTACATTTCGTCGGTGGCACTTCTGATGCTACATGATGTACTGAGCGAAAATGCATTCGCGAATCGAGAATCATGTCGATTGGGAAAAGGGTGTTGTATGTTTTTTGGAATTAAATCTCCGGTTGTTTGATTTTTGTGATATTTGGGAATCATTTCGAGGAATTGTTTTACGGTCTTCTTTTTTTTACTTTCAGTTTTATTTATCTGTTCGAAATTAGCGATCTGCGTTCACGATGTAACCAGGAAGAATTACGCTGGTGTCTCGAAGCAATAAGGGACGTGTTGTGTATATTTTCTTCGACGATATTGCATTCCAACGCGTTAACGTGCGAAAGCGGAGATCCGACAGACCCGCAAATTTATAGAGTTACGTCAGTCCGGGTGGCGCGTTTCTCGGTTGCGAAAAAAAGATACCAGAAGGCTGCTGCTTCAGCTATGCGAGGGTATGATTCATTTCGATAGTGAATAATCGCCGTTTTTTTTTTTTTCGCCGGCCCCGGGCTGAAGGTGACCGACGTGACTTGGTGCGCGAAGATACAACAAGCTGGCGTATCAACGGCAGATTTATAGCTCCCCGAGAAAACAAACAAAAAGAGCCGCGCACACTTTTTCCTCCCTCCTCGCACGGCAGCCGACATTCGACGCGGCTTATTTATCAGGTCCCTTAATATCATCTCTATATCCGAACACCTGCCAGACATTTTGAATAAAAACTCGGACACGCCGTTTCTGCTTTTTATCTTTTCATCTCGTCGCCCAGAACGCCGAGATTGGGAGCAGAGAGAGAGAGAGCTGTGCGAGGGTGAAATCGATAGCGCGGAAAAACGAATTCCCCGGCAATCTCGATCGCGTTCAATATACCCCCGCCGACTAATTTATGAATCGGCGGAGCCAGCGACTCCGAACCAGCGAAGTCGCTTCTCTTTCTTCGTTCTTTTTTTCCATTCGCCCCTCAATCTCACACCCGGATCCACGGATGGCGGTGGCTCTCGCCCCGCGCTCTATATCTCTCGCGCCCAGATTTACGATTTGAGGCAGAAGAGCGAACCATCGAAGGGCTCGCTCGACCGGAAAAAAATACCGAGGGGATTCTTTCCCGAAGTCGAATATGTGTGTGTGTGTCTGTGAAGCCGTCGGCGGAAAGAGGAGCTTCTAAATATTCAATAAACGCGGACATTATTCCCGGCACGTTGGCGGATGGTAGTCGAGCTGTGTGCTCCAACCGGAAGCCGAGAAAGAGACGGAGAACAATCGCGAGGAGGGAGAGAGGAGGAAGGAGGAAAGTGTAAAGAGTGGAGACGACGCAGAAAGAAGGACAGAGAAGCTAGAGAAGCTCTTTCAAATTGCGAGGAAGATATATACGGAGTGGTGGGAGGCGAGAGGGAAGGGGAGAGGGGGCAAAAGTCTGTTGAAAAGAAAAACGAGTTTCACAAAGAGCAGAGCGAGAAAGACGGGGAGAAAGAGCGAAGAACGGAATAACAGAGTAAAAGAGGAAAAGAGCCAGAGCTATTTATCCCCTCGAATTCCCAGGGCAGGACTCAGTGCCCATATTCTATAATTTGCTCTTGGAAAGCGAGGACGTTTTCCCATTCCACCGGTCGCGCAGCGCACCAGTCCAACTCGTTCACCTTCCTTACTCTTCGTTTTTTTCTTATGCCTCGGTTGCTCCCTCGACCCTTCCATCCCTTCCCATTCTCGTCGTTCTCGCCACTCGAACCCTCTCGACCCCGGCAGCAGAAGCGCCGGGTTTCTCTTCCTCTTCGTATTCTTTTTTCTTTTTTTTTTTTCGGCGCGTCTTCCTCGCTCTCCCCATCCTTCGCTTCCAATCTTCTCGTCGAGATACTCGTCGGTGCTTCCGCTTTCTAGCTGATTCTCCCTTCGACCGAGGCTTTTTTTTGTCTTCCTCTTTTTTTTTCCCCCGTCATTTTATTAACTACCTCTGCTCCCTACGGAGCCCTCAAATTATTCCGTTAGAACCCCCTGCCGCTCTCGCTGCTGCTGCTGCTACTCGTCGAGCGTTCGTTCGAGACCCTTCGACGGAGGTCAGAACGAAAAGTGACAAGAAAAAAGAAGAGGGTAGAAAAAAAAAAGAAGAACGATGACAAGGGCAAAAACGGGACGGATGGCGCCGACGACGAAGCGAGAGGCAAATATTGCCTCGAGAGGGTTGCAAAAGTTGACACCGCGAGGGACGACAGACGCCACGGGGAAGGGGTGGGGGGTGGGAAAATAAAAACGTAATCTGCTGTGCGTGCCTCGAATAAGCGGATCAATTGCGCCCTCAATTTTTTTTTTTTTTTTCGTTACTATCATCATTATTATTTTCGTCCTCGCAATTAAGCCGCGACAAGAGGGGAGGCTCGCTAATGGGAATCAATTTATGATACTCTTTTTATCGCGAAGCTGCTACCGCGTTGTTTACAGTTTGTACACGGGGCCGAGAGCGCACCCCTTTTTGTCGGGGGTTCCGAAGGGGAGGACACGATTTAACCCTTCGCCCTCATCAGTGCTAAGGGAGGACGGTTCACCGATTGCGTGGGTGGACGCAGCGACGCTCGAGGCTTCATTGCGAAATCAACCCTTGTTTGGGGCTCTCCCGTCCCCCTCCCCCCTCCCCACAATCTCGCGGCGCCGCTTCCTGCCCCACTCGATCTCGGGCCACGAGGCAGCGACTCGCCCGAATTAAGAGCCCGTCGTGGCTATTTGCATGTTATTACCTTGTTTACATATTTATTCAATAGCCGCAGCGCGCCCGAGGCGCAAGCTACCGGAGGGTGAAACAACTCATCCCTGTAATCTGCCCCTCGGTCTTATCCAACCGATCATCCCTTTAATTTTCGTTCGAGGGTCGTCGCTCTGTTGAAGTCGTAGCTCTGGCGAATCAATGAAAATCGGTCTTGAGACTTTTGTCGTCGAGCTTTAGTCTCTCCGCATTCTTAGACTTCGGGTATATATTTTTTGAAAAGGTGTTGTGATCAGATTAATTCTGGAATAGTTTGTCCTGATTATGGATCAGGTTGCATTGGTCGATACAGAGGAACACATTTCTTTGATTCCAAATGTAATTCAACTATTTCAGCCAACATCTTATTTTTTTTTTAATTCATTTTTAATAGTTTAAAGGATATGTGTAAAATCTCATTTCTCACCTGTTTGTGCATCTCCACGTTGAGTCCATAAGACATCTCGTAATACTGCAATAACAAGAAATTCATTTGATTAATAAACGAGGCTTGAATTACACTCGGCTCGCGTTGTGACACGCGAGCCGTTGGGTAATCGTGTTTACGTGTTTCGGTTGTGTGTGTTGTGTGTGTCTGCGTGTGTGTTTTTTTTTTTTTTTTGGTGCGTGTTGCGTACATCGATGTGTGTTTTGTGAGAGATAATCGTGTATATGTTCGTGGCGCGCTGATGAATGCCGCTGTCGTTGCTGCCCGTTGCTGATGCTGCCCCCAAAACCCCTACCCCCGACCCTCTAACCCAAACCCCCGTTCCTCAGCAAGCGAATGAATAATGAGGGAAAATAGAATTTTCACATGCCACTCACGTACATCGTTTGGCTGCCATGCCGAAAGCTCGCCGCATGCCGACCGACCATCGCCCCACGTCCATACATACTATTTTATAGACCCTTTGTCATCGGCCAATCGAGTCACGAAATTGCACAGCCGAATAAAGAGGACAGAATCGAGAGCGATTGCGAACGTCACGGGGGCTGACAGTGCGGGAATGGAGACGAAAAGTGGAGTATTTATTCGTGTTCAGCTATAAATTCGCAGAGGGTAAAAATAAAATAAACAAACATAACACCAAAAATATGATAAAGCGCAGCAACAATACAAACATTCAGCAAAACAGCGCATTGAGATAAAAACAAGCAAAAGGTGGTGAATGAATAAAAAAAAAACTTGGGACATACCAAAAATTTTTGAAAAAACGTTCAGATCTTCAAAAAAAAATTGGAAGAAAAATTCCAGCGTTAGGCAAAATGATTATTCCAGCCGGCTCAGCCGACTCACTCGATAAGTCAACATTCCACAGTCATAAAGCGTCGAGTTAGTCGCCATTCGTCCACGGTCTTCGAGACCGCCGCGATAAATTAATTTTTACGATTATTTCGTCCCCAGAGATGCCAGTATCCGAGCTCCGCGGTTGGCGCGGAATAGTTGGATTCAATTTGGAAATTCACTCGCGAAGCGAAACGTAGGCAAGAGAAAAAAAGTCGAGAATTCTCGGCGCGAAGTTGGCTCTAACGAAATGCGGTCGACCGCGACGCAAGGGCGAAAAAAAGCGCAGAATCGTAGGAGAGAAAAATAGAGGAATTCGCTTGAGGTTGAACGCGCGCGAGGTTCAAGTGAGTGAGAAGCGAAATCGCGGTTTAGCGAGAAACGTGGCGCGCGGCCTCGGCGCGGCACTGGACGAGGTTTTAACGAGCGTCCCGAATACCGCGCGGCGACGGCGACGGCAGTCAGAACAGCTCTCGCACGGTAGCCGCTTTACTCGGGCTACGTTATCCGCACGGTCTGGTCCAACGACCATTGTAAACGGTCTTTATGACGCTCGTAAAGTGCGGGCAACGTCGATATATATTCGCGGACACACTAAACTATAGCCGAGAGAACCGAGAGAGAACAGACACCCTACTTAGGCGTTCGTTTTAACGTCCAGATAACCGACTACCTAACACCCGTCGTCCCGCGGCGGCGGCGGAACAACTAGACAATTTGAATACAGACGCGCATGCGCACACGCACACACGTCGCACGGTGGAAGCTATTAAGCGTCTCGGCTACGACGTCGTGACGCGGGGCGAAGTTACACTCGCGACTATGAAAATAACAGTAGAAATGGAAAACGTATAACTGCCTCGAATGACGTACTGCAAAGAGTAGTAGAGGTCGAATTACGAGTCTCTGGGATTATCGATTCTGGAATTGCAAAAAGATACTTCAGAAAGAAAAAAAAGAAATAAACGTATTCATGGATTGTTCTTCGCGAAGAACATAAATGTAAGCGTCAAGGGAATTGATATTTTCTTGTCAGGACAGACATAAATCGCAACTATTGAAAATTGTAGGAATTCCATGACGTCACTTACGGCGCCAGTCAGGGTCTGATCAGGGTCACCTCAGCCTTGCCCAGGGCCCAACTTGGTCTGGATCAAAACGCCCCAAATTTTCGACCGGCTCAAAAGTTTCCACGATAAATCAACTATTGAGCTGCAGACCGATATTTGAGTAAAAACTGCTTTACGATTTTTCCGAAAAAAAAAGACAAACAAACGCGTAAGACGAAGCAAACCATTCAAAAGCAGTTATAACTGTTGATATAATTCCGAGTGCGGAGTGGCAGTTTCCGGAAAAGCGAGAGACGGCTGAGCAAATTTGTTCGTTCGAGCAGTTAAGGGGGTGGATAGCGGACTGGGATAGGATAGGACTGGGGTAGCTGGTCGGACGGGTAAGGGGGGGGGGGGGGGGGGGGGGGGCCGGCAAGGCGACTGGATAAAGAGCCGGGAGTCGGAGGAAGAAAATGAGATCTCGATATAGAGACCGGAGCGTTGGAACTCGCCGAGAAATCCGGAGCCCTCTCCCTCTATTTCTCTTTCTCTCGACTACCACCGGCGCCCGGGCTCTGCTCGCCCGCGCGTATCTCACGCCTTGAAGTAAATTGGTCTTTAATTAATGAACCGCGCCGGCAACTAACTCCGGCGCCGAGAGTTTCTCGTCTGCCGCGGCGATAAAGCACCGAAAGTCTAAATTTGAGGCATGTCCGCTGGAATGCCGAATTGATACGTCTCTCGTTTGCGATACATAGGTACTAACAACCGAGTTGTACATATATATAAGACCCGCGTCCCGCTTTGCTGGGCGCTGAGTCGAGCGCGGCGAATTACACGCGTTTACGTCTGTAATAATCGATAAATTATTGGGCAATCTCTTCGCCTAATATACATCTTGAGCATATTCCCCGGAAGCGCGTTGAATAGGAGCTGAGACAGACAGCTTATAGTCGTCCGTATAGAGATATATGTATATTCTCTGGTAGATATATACACGCGGCTTGCAAGGGGTTATGGAAGCTACACGAAATTTCTCCGAACAGCCACGACAAAGCTTACGGATCCATGCATGAATAATCGGGCATAAACTCCGTCAACGTGGCGTACATACTGGCGACATAGACGGAACAGAGCATAAACCAGCCTTCAACCCTCGTCCTCTACGCCGTTCGCCCCCCCCCCCCCCCCCTCCCCCCAAAGCTCGTGCCGTGTCTCCGTCTCTCTCGTTGTCTCTCCTGTTCTCTCGTGTTCTCTCATCCACGTCTCTGCCTGTGTATTGGTACATGCGGAGGATACCGGGGCGAAACGAGGTATCTGAGCCAAAACTGACTTTATCAATATACCCAAAGTGATCTTCACACGAAAACTCGATTTTCATGTCAATTATGAGTGTAAAAAAAAATAAGAGACTTATATGCGATGTCCATGATTTGGTTTCGAATGAGGGTAATATGATCGGACATGTATGCATGTTTTACATGACTTCTTGATGTGAATCCAATGATACAGTAATATGTAACCCATTTCAAATAGCTTGCAACATTTATTTCTATCAGTGACATAATTACACATAAATGTTTAAAATAAAATAAAAATGAATATTAAATGTTGATATCCTTTTGCTCTATTTAATTCTGACAATTTTAAATCACGAATGCAACCAAAAACGAAATTATGTGGCACGAGAATCTGAATAAAAATACGACCCGTTAATTTGTTTCGGGGCCAACGATAAAAATATAACAAAAATCTGCATACAACTCCGAGGCTTTGTAAAGACACGATAGATGGAAGCACCTTGCCGCGTGAGAACGAGACCTTCCATCACTGTCCCAGCACCGAGTTGCTTCAGTGTAGCCGCGGCGCGCGGTGCTTCTGGCGGGTGCGCTCGCTCGCGCAATCACTTACACGAAGTACCCAAGCCGCCAGTGGTTGGCGCTGCACATTTACCCGTTCCCCTACATTGCCCCGTGGCCCCGGCCTCTTTCCGCGCTTTCCCGTGCAGCACTTTTCGACGATCTGCCCGTGGCGCTCGTAAAACTTCACGGGCTCGACAATTACATGAGAGAGTCGTAAAGGCGTAATGCTCCGTGGCGTAGGAAGCTGAGGAAACAAGAGGTTCGAGAGGGAGGAAGAGGCACGAAGAGAGCGCCCAGCGGAAAGCCCTCGTCGTCCTTTTCCTTTGCTCCCTCCCTCGCTTTCTCCTTTTCTCTCTCTCAGCTCGTATAAACCCAATGTACCCCGTCCGCGAGGAGATACAGCCAACGCCGAGAGTCGTTTCGCCAACGACGACGGTGGCTTCGACTCGAAAACAAATCCTCCGGAGACGACGCGGTCACCCCGTGCTGCGGGGGTGGAAGCGAGAGGGAACGAACCGGGAAAACCGGAAACAACGAGGGACCGAATGACTGCGAACGGAGAAGTAACAATCGTGCTTCGACTGTAGTGCTGCTGCAGTTCTGGAATACGTGCGGAAAGAATAAAAGCGAAGAGATACCAAACGTCGACGACGCGCGAGTTGAAAGTGGGGACGGGGGGGGGAAGGGAGTGGGAGTAATACGAGGGGAGGGGGCACGCGAGGGGAGAGGGTTGAAGAGACTCCGACTCGCGCATTTAGCCACCCTCGGTTCTCGTCCTCGTCGAGGGCAAATGTTCCAGAAAGGGTCAAAACGGTCGGAAATCTACCAAAACTACCGGAAAGAAGTGCCACGCGCTGTCGTCGAGCAATCTTCGTGGTTTGCCTTGCGCAATTTTCGACAAAAATCTGGATGTTCGCGCGGAAACTTGGCGACCGTCGTTCGGGAGTCGAGATGACCTGATTTTGCGGAGGACGAAGATGACAATAAAAAAAAGGGAGAGAATGAGATCGCAGCGAATAAATCTTTGTTACATCAGTGACGACTAAACCTCAACCGGAGTCGACTGTTCGGTGCGCGCGGTTTATATCGAATAAATATTTATTCGGTGGATCAATGTCACGTGCGCTGCGTTTCGCCGGCGTTGAGACTGCGACTTCGGGGCGACTGCTTTCTGTCAACCGTCATTTACGGCGCGACAAATATTTGCGTTACTTGCGCAACGACGATAACGACCTCCCGGGCGATGTTTGTAAACTCGTTTTTTTTTTTCGAGGCAATTCTCGGTTCGCTTTTTCGTCGCGTCTCGAGTTGCGCGCCGCGCGCATCTCGGCGCCTCTGAGGCTCTGAGGCTCATTACAAAGAGCCCGTCAAGATTATGTACAACGCGCACACAGAGTGTCTCGCTCGCGACTCTTCGCATTACCCCGACGGTGACACCGAGAGAGACTGACGGCTGGTGTACGCGTTGTCACCGAGCTGAGTAAATTTCTCACCGAGTTTTGGCAGCCACCGAAGCTTAACCGCATGGAAAAAGACGTGCGGAGCAATTGTACAATTCCCGACGGAATCGAGACTGTCGAAACCATCGTCCACCAAAATACACAGAATTCGTCGAAGGAAATGAATTTAATCGAATTTAATTTTACATTTTTTTCTATGCTGATCAATTTTTCGAAAAGTAGTAATTTTACCTCCCTTTTTCATTCACCTTTTGCTGTTTTTATGACGTAATTACCAATATTTTATTCAACTTCTACGCGAATAACTCGGATATTTTTTTTAACGCAAGAAAATAGTGTGAAACCACCAAAGTAGCGATAGACGCAATTGAAGCACAGTAAACGTTGTCCAGGAGAGGAAAAGTTCGCTTGCAAAATACATCGCGGAGAAACAGGCAGGTGCGAATGACGATATTGTGACAGGCGCGCGGATAACGTCAGCGTGAAAGTTCGTGTATGCACAGAGAAGGAAGATAAGAGAAAGAAAAACACAAACACAGAGCACACAACGCGCGAACAGAGTCAAGCTGGGGAAGGGTCCTTGCAAACGCTCTCAAAATCCGACACGAGCAGCAGCCTCCGCAGCTGCGCGGGCTTTCCGGCAACACACAAACTCACCATGACGTAGTGGCGCTGCATCTCGGTCTTCTCCTGGGCGAGTTTCTCCAGCTCCATCTTAATACTGTACAGAACAAGCAGGAAATCGCACGTGTAAGCTAGACATTGGTAAGTGCACAGGCGACATTCAAAAGCCGATGGACTGGGCTTAAGGGGTCTTAAAGGGCTCTAGTCTCTTATGTACAGGCTATGTAATATACGCTATCGCTATATATACGCATATATACGTGAAATATATATATTTATATACTCTAGTATATTCTGTAATATGGCTGCACTCGACGTTCGCACTCTTTACCCATCGATCCCGAACTCCATTTTTCCACTAAAGTGCAACGTTGACGTATCAACGATTATTCTCTTCGTAGGATCGAGCAAAAAGATTTTATGGGATATATTCGCGGATCTTGAAGCGCAGAGTGCGAGACGAACGAATGCCATAAAATCTAGAAAAAAATAAATAAAATAAATGGTATCATCAAAAAAACTGTCGTTCATGTTACTTGGAATCCTCCCTCATTCTGGAAATCCAAACACGGTGATTATATTGTCATTTCTGTGATAAGGGGGAAATTAAGGGGGGGGGGGGGGGGGTGCATAGCAAGCCGGTTGTATAAGAATGTAGTAATAATGATAATGATAATAATGACATACAATTACAGTGCGCAGCCGGCGACGGCGAAACATTGATGATAAAAAATGTACATGGCGTTAGCTGAGATTAAATAACGTGTCGTAATAGCTTCTCCTTCGTTGCCCATTCTCTTGCCGACCGAACTTCCTCGTTCTCACCTCCGCGACTCGCGTCAACGAACGCGGCGAGCGCATTTGTGATACGAATGACAGAGAGTTTATAATGTACACGTTGCGTTCGAAGCTGCAGGTGCAAAAGTGTCGGATGTATACAGCGATTAGCGTGTTTTTCCGCTTCTCTCGTGCCGTTAATTGCATCGCGTTGAATTGATGCAGAAATGTTTCGTGTTTTTTTTTTATTCCGTGTCTGTGTGTGTTACGTGTAATTTGTGTTTGTGTAATTGTATTGGCGTGTTGATTTTTCACGCGGCTTACCATCACGTAATGCCTCTGTATCTCTATTTTTTCACTGGCCAGTTTCTCGCACTCCAACTTAAGGCTGTACAAAGGGGCAACAAGAAATTGTTATTAATCGTCTGGACGTTAAACACTTTCGTAAATATATGAACATGACAATATCTTCATTAATACTTTATATCGACTATAATTAATACAATTTATTTTCTGTCAAACCTCAAATATGTTACAAATGTTCTTGTGGTGGATTCAGCATAAATTACAATTGACCACATCAAAAAAATAGGATCTCAACATTTTTAAGCCACACTCTTTTTATCTAAGAAATAAATACCCAAAAGTAGATCACATTGAAATATTCATCACGACTAACGCAGATGTAACGTGAAATGTATCAATTTGCGGCGTCGAACTGAGCCGCCAGCGAATCCACCACTTCGAAATCGACTGATAATATACCCGAGGTTAAACAGGTATTACGTGCGAATGATTTCAACGAAAATTTATGGTCAATTGTTGAGCTCGCAAATTATGCAATCAGAGGGCGAGCGTTAAATATCTCAAACTGTCTCTGCCGAAATCATCGAGTGGCCTGTCTCTCTCTCGCTTTGTGTACACAGAGTGGGAAAGACCGGACAGGTGAACGAGAGAATCTCGTTATTCGACTGTAACACACAGGAGGAACGAGCGAACGGCCAGAGTTGAGCTCGGGGATCCCTCGAGGCAACGTGCATGTAGCACACGCGCGCGCGCGCGCACGTTCCGTCGGCGAGCGCGGCGGCAGCAGCTTCTGCTATATGCATAGCTTCCGGTCGGGCAAACAATTATCCGCACCGGTCCAGACGACCGGAACGCGTTTTGCCTACTCGTCCACGAGGCCGCGTGCGCGCGTGGACGTGCGCGCGCGCCGTCAACTGCTCTGTGTGCCGGTAAACATGAGCACAGTGATAGAACGAGGGGAGAGAGAGATAGCGAGGAGGGTTGGACGGCTCTGCTCGGGGCACCGCCAGCCACGGTTCGCGAGCTCCGCGCGATTGCACAGCAGATACCGAGGGCCCGGAGAGCAGCAGCAGCAGCACCGGCTCGCTCACGTACCTCGGTATTGTTCAATTTACCGTTACTAAGGTGGATATTTCGCATGCTGTTCGCGCATTGGCCGATATACACGAAAATGACCGTAAAATGTTAGAGACATGGTCGGCTCTGTGTTCCAGACATTTTTGTTTCAGTTACACGGATAGAAGGATCTGATAAAATTTACCAATGGATCTAGTAAAAATTACCAATGCGCCTGGTAATAGGCCGCCATAGCCGCCATCTAACGTTAAGTACGAGAACTACGAGAATTTTTACCATATATATGAAAATTTTTACCATATTTCGTGGTAAAAATTCTCAAAGTTCTCGTACTTCTTGATAGATGGCGTCGTGACTCCCCTGTGCCAGAAAATAATGGTACTTTTGACTAGATATATGGTACATTTTATCAGACCCTTCTCTCCGTGTATATTTTTTTTCCTTCTTTACATCGATTTTTCGTTTGTTGACGTTGAAAGCTGCAATTACCAGCAATGTTTTTTTTTTTCAAGGCTTCAATTATTTTGAGAAATGTTACCAGGTTCTTCAGCTAAATTTGCATTACATTTTTTTTAAATTATTTTTAAACAAAAATATATTGATACAAGGATATGATAGTCATATGTTGCTCTCAAAGAATTGACATCAATTTAGATTTGGGAACTTTCGCGAAATGTGCTTGAAACTCGTCGCTATCTCGCTCCTTCCTGTTTCTCCGCGGTTCATTCGATCGCTGTGCCCTCTTCGGAATGTGCTCTCGGGGTATGCTGACGACGTGTGTTGGCCGCCACTTGTGCACAACCGCTGTGCATATAACGTGGGAGTTTGTCGAGTTCTTCTTCCGCCAGCGGAGCCAGAGGTCTAATGTGGCAGAAGGAGCCAGAGGCTCTCTTCATGCTCTTCTGGTGTATCAGTTGTATGCAGAGGTTCGGCGAACGGAGAATCGCAATTTCAACGTCGGCACATACTCTCCGCCTCTTTTTCTTCTCTCTCTCGTGTCGTGTCTCGCGCAGCAGCAGCAGCGCTCGGATCCTCCGCAATTTGAAATAACTGCTGGCACTGCCGGGATACCGAACGTTCGAAAGAGCTCAGTCGCTTCCTGGCCTGGCTCGGTCGAGTCCTTGGAAATATTTGTTCTGGACACACCGACTCGACTCGCGCTCGAGGATCAAGCAATTCCGTTCTATTGTGGCCCTTCTTATCTCCGCCGGCTCTCGTGCAACGCTAGAATTGCGCGGCACATACACTTGTTACTGCAAAGGCAAAATACTAGATCCTCTAATCGTACAAGAATAAACGTCACTTTAAAAATAATATGAGATAATTGTTTTTTACTTTTTAAAGATATTTCCAAGTCTCTCTTGAGCTTTCATAGTACGATAACAATAATAATAATAATAATTACAACGATAATAGCTTATTAGTAATAATGCAGTTTATCATATTCGACAATAACGTAATGAAAAATAGCGCAACCGCGTTAACAATAAATCTGCATTATTACCAAATCGACTACTGCTTCTACTCGTGATAACAGCGATCACGCCAACTCACTTGTGATACTGCGCTTGGAGAAAATTGAATTCCTCCTTTATCCTGTCGCACGACTCGCCCACCGTGAATTTGAAGGGCTGTCCGGGTTGCGGTGGCCCCTGTGAACAAAAAAATCATCAAAAAACGTTAGTCGTCGAATAATATGAATAAAAAAAGTAAAAAAATCTGTTACGCCGTTCGAGAGAGTGGAAAAAATGTATTCGCACGACTTTTTCCGTCGTCACGCTCGTTGACAGGCGCACTCGACTTTTCATAAATGCGAGTGGCGCGCGTCAGTGATATACGCAATCGCGCATGCATTGTCCTCTTCCGCGTAGGCCCCGCAGCCGCCGCCGTTGCCCTCGAGCCCAATACAGCATTAATATACATATCCATATATATACATATACTCGACCGACAATTCAACGGAGCGGGCGAGTGTCGACGCTCTTTATGCAGCTGTGTGCAATTCCACACACAGACAGACAGACAGACAAAGACGGACAGATAGAGAGACAGAGAGAGACAGACACACAGTCAGAGAGAGAGACAGAGAGAGACAGAGAGAGAGAGAGACATACAGGACACACGAGGGCGTGCACAGGGTGGCAACGCGACCGCCGCCAGGAAACGAGCGACGCGCTCGCATAATCGACGAACACGCTTCTGCACCGCTCATGCACGCCCGGCAACTCGCGCGCACGCACGGGGCGCGCATAAAAGCTACGGGGCCGGACGCACGCGACTATGCCCCGCGCGCGAGCCGAAGGCGAAAGAGCATGAAACGACAGGCAGTAAAACCCCGGTAGCGCTGGACACGAGCGTAAATCGAGAGATGGAAGATGAGCGCCGGCGTATGGCACTAAACTGTGACCAGGTAATATGCACTGTACATCGAGCAATTCAAAATGATTTTTCAACGCTTCGGTGAAGGCGCAGTACTCGGAATTCGTGGCGATTGTTGAGTGACGACAGTAAATCTTTAGTCTGTCCCACTGTTTATACAGGGCTAGGAAAATTATTTTTTTATTATTGCGACAATTTAATAGGTGTGGTAAAATAGTACTTAGATCATTTTATTTAATTGGTGATAATAATTTAATTGTAAGTGTTTGCGTTGATTATGTGACCGACAAACCCACCGATCGCTCTGACTGATCCATCTATTAAAATGTATAATTTATGTAATTTAATAATTGTCATTTTATTTTTTTTTAAGTTACTGAATAAATTTCCTCGTAGAACGACTGTGTAACATCAATCCATGAGGTTGAAAAATCGTCTCAATCTCGCTGCACATATATAGAGAGGAGGAGCGTTATGAATATGCATAACGCCTCTGATACGCACGCGCGAAAAGCAGGCCGAAGGCCCAGAAACGAGATGCGCGAATAATCGGTCATTTCCCGGAGAGTCCGAAAAAGATCGCGTGACAGGCGCTGCGGCTCGCGCTATTACTGCCGCACTCGACGCGCAACGCGCGCGCTGTGCGCATCCGAGCGTCCTTTGGGCGCGCGCGACGCCGATAATCGCGTTCGCTCCGCAATTTGCCACGCGGTGCATTACACTTAATCAACATCGCAGATCGTCCCGCGCGCATAGCACAATTATTATGCGGTCATTCCCCACGTCGCCATATACATATATAAAATACACGTACACACATATATAGTATGGTCACCGTATAACGAGTCCCCTTTTTTCGTCCCTCTTTCGAGAAATATACCGTTATCGATTTCACGACGAAAGCTGCATCGGCGACGGGACGAAAAAAAATATATATACATGCCGCACAGGAGGACAGAGGACGTGGGCCGTGCGCGGGGCGTTAGTTGTCACAACGCGGGCTTATTTACTGCCGCGGCAATAAATATATCGTGGCTTCTATGTGCACCGACGCAAAAGGAGATAAAACGAGCCAGAGGAGGAGGAGGAGGATGGAGGATGGATATAATGATTGGTCGATTAATCGACGTCGGAGATCATCGGATAATTGAACCGGGGGAGATGATCAACGGGCATTTTTATAATTCTTTTTTTTAAATATGAAAGAGGAAGGAAAAAGTGAATGAGGTCTGGCAAATTGGCCAGAACGACTCACTCCCTCGTTCGCTCCTTCTCTCTATCTCTCTCTCTCTCTGTCTCTCTCTCTGCGCTCGTCGAATCGAGCGAATCCCTCGATTGGCTTCAGCCGCAGCGGCAGCAGAGGTTCAAGACCACGTTGTACCGCGCAAGAGCCGTAAAAGCTGCATTATTGCAGCGGTGGGCTCGTCGCTGTGTCTGTGTTAACCCGTCCGTGTGTCCTGTGTCTATGTGTGAGTGTATCGGTCGTTTGGGCATGTGCAGGTGCTCGATAATAACGTTACGAGCGTATTATCGATCGTTTTACACGTCGCGTCCCTGTCCAACTAACGGCGACGCTGACTTTACTCCCCCCGGTGCATCGTAAAATCATACCAAGTACCGCAAATACCGGCGGTCGCTGCGGAAAACAATGCTCGACGCGTTTGCGTTGCCGCGCAACATTGTTGCACAATAGAATCGTGCCCTCTCATTTATTTAGGTTTAAATTCGCAACACGATAAATTAATTATTGCGGACCGAAACAATTTTTTTTTTGTCCTGTGGTTTTCGTTAAAATAAAATACTGTTCGCAAAATTTGTTATCATCTGTCTCGAATAAACGAGATAAAAAAATAGAGGGAATGGCACAAAAATGTGCTACCAGTTTTATTTTTTTTTCGCGAGGGTAAATAAAAATAACGAGTAAAATTTAGCGCGTTGTACGAAATTGCGGGTCTCTCGGTGTAACTGCTCGTGGAGGTGCATACGATTTGCAGTTACTGCGCTTTGTACTACAAGGAAAGTGCATAGACCGGCATATGCATTTTGTGTTCTCTCGGTGCGGCGAACGAGGCAGAGGGAAAGAGCGAGAGAGAGAGAGAGCTGAGGGAGAGCGAGAAAGAGAGAGACTATATCGCCTCGTAACAAGCTGCAGCAGTGAGCAAGCAGGAGCCAACCATGCGAAGCCGTTGGAAGTCACGCTCACGGCGTGTAAGCGTTGAGATATTCGACACGCGGTTACACGGTTACAAGGGGACTTAAGAGGATGCATGCTCGCGCTCGGCGACGACAACTACGAATACGACGACGACGACGGCGACGACGACGACCAAAGAGGCGAGAGCGCGTCGAAGCGAGAGACCGAGAGAGGCCTTACTATATGTATTCGTTACTCACCGTCCCGGTAGGAAACTTAAACGCTCTCGCGTGTTAAATATATGTACATAGCGTGTGCATTCACCGAAAGGACTACCGTACGCGGACTCTGGCTGCTCGGTATGCCGACGACGATGACAGTTTTTCGAACAGTACATTCCAACGACTGCGCAGCGTAAGTTGATGAAGAGTGAATCACTCATTCAAATAAGTAAATAATGTAAATAATGTACTGTAATGTAATAATGTAATAAATATATAAATAATATGACAAAAAAGGTGTTGATTACGTAAAAGCTTTTGCCATAAAATACTTTTACAACACCTTTACAAAAAATACCTGATACCTTTACAAAAAAAAAAAAAGAAATAAAATGTATGACAAGTTTTTGGTCTTAGATTTTACTCTACAATTTGCACTACGACGATGACAGTTTGACGAATAAAAAAAACGAAAAATGGCAATAAGTGAATAAAAAAAAAGAAAAAAATAAATAATACGATAAAAATAAAAGGCGTTGATTACACAAAAGTTTCTCTACCCCAAAGCCGATACCTTTGCGATAAAAATGTAGGTTACAAGCTCCTCGTCTGAGATTAGCGTCCATAACGTTCACCGCAAGTCGTCAGCGACACGACATCGAGGTGACGAAACGCGCTAAGAGAGAGGAATACATGACTGCGACCGCTGGGCGCAAGAAAGAGGATAAGAGGGCGTGATGTGAGTGCGGGGAAGAGGGGAGGGGGGGATATCGGGAGCCCTGCTGATCGGCAGAATCGCTGATCCCATTTGTAGCTCGCGGGAGGGGGAAGGGGGGGGGGGGGCGAGCCGACCGCCTGGATGAGGAGTAGAGAAAGCCGATCGGGCTAATCCAATTTATTTATTGGCTTTTGGACGTGCCGAGCATAGGTGTCACGGTGGGGTGTGTTACCCGGCACTATATCGCCTTCTCCCTCGCTCTCTTTCTCTCTCCCTCGCTTTCTCTCTTTCTCTCTCCCTCCCTGTCCCCTATCTCCGTCGCACCCGCCACGCATTATACACGAACACATGAACTAGCAATTTCGCTCTCGCGCGCCCGCGCCACCGCGTTATACGATTATTTATGCATAGCTGCAGCATTTACCGTGCGCGCTCACCGTTCTCGCGTTCTCCCACTCCCTCTCTCGTTCTCTCTCGCTCGCTTTTAGCTCTCGCGTTCGAGTGTAAATGTTGTTGCGCCAGACGAGCCGCGTGTAAACCAGTCGCTCTGTCAGATAAGGCGAGGCAGCCGCGCAGCCATTCTATGCATACAATATGTATAAACATTATACATTATACCGCTGAGATCTCTGACTTGCTGCCACCAGTATTATTGCATTTTTTTTTACAATTTAGGACCAACACGATCGAATTTTTTTCTTTGTTGATAAAATTCGTTCTGTAATAATTCTATTTTTCGAACACGCAACCCATGAAGGGTGATCGGACTTGGCCGATGATCGGCCCAATCTCGGTGCCGAGATTGCCAACATTAGCATATGATATTGGCCCGATCATCGGCCCGAGTCTCGGATGATAAGTCCGGCTCGATATTGGCAACAATAGTTGGCCGAGTATCGCGTACGAGGATCGGCCGAGTATCGGTCTTTTTGTCGGCCGACATTATCGGCCGTATAAATTTTATCAAAAAATAATTAATTGTACTTATTTAATCAAGTTATCCTGCACTTTTAATTACATATTTCGTCTTTGATGCATTTTAATCGCTGAAAAATGTTTAATTTTTTTTACATTGTCAGGAATCGAACCTGGGACCTTTGGGTTGTTGCGATGCGCCTTAGCTCACTCGGCCATTGCGATCATGTCATTATACATTTCTTTTTGTCTATTTGATCGACTAATATAAAGTATCAATTTGATGTACTATGTACAGCACTTACAGAATTATATGACTGCGTCTGATGCGGTATAAATAAATCACATTCAATAATCTTTCACGGAAATCAACAATTAGTGAGTCAATACAAGGCCGAGCATTGGCCTAATATCGGCAAGCCAACAATTGGCGAGTCAATACTTGGCCGAGCATTGGCCTAATATCGGCAAGCCAACAATTGGCGAGTCAATACTTGGCCTAGCATTGGCTTAATATCGACAAGCCAACAATTGGCGAGTCTATACTTGGCCGAGCATTGGCCTAATATCGGCAAGCCAACAATTGGCGAGTCAATACTTGGCCAAGCATTGGCCTAATATCGACAAGCCAACCATTGACGGGTCAATACTTGGCCGAGCATTGGCCCAATGTTGCAAAGTCGATAATCGTCACCCCAACATTGGCCCGAGTATTGGTCGTTTCAGCTTTATCGGCAGAACCTACATGGGAAAGGGAGTGTAAATAAAATTGACACAAACGTCTGGCGAGGATAATCCAAAGCGAATCGCCGAGATCTTTGACTTGCTGCCACCACTATCAATGCATTTTTTTTTAAATTTAAGACCAACACGATCGAATTTTTTTCTTTGTTGATAAAATTCGCTCTGTCATAATTCTATTTTTCGAACAGGCAAAGGCAGTATAAATAAAATTGCCTCGGCACAAACGTCTGGTGAGGATAATCCAAAGCGAATCGCCGAGATATATATCAACCGAGTATGTCGGGATTTGTCGTGCACGAATTTCTCGAGGCTCTATCGTTGTCGCAACGTCGCTCGCGGAACGTGTAGGAACGCAACGGAGTGGACGTCGAATTTGTAGCAGCCGACGAGTTGATCGACGAGCGAGCCGACGATGATAAAGCAAAGCGGACGGTGAGCGCAGAGCGCGTCACAGAAATACCGGAAATCGATCTGCGTATCGCTGTCACGTTCTGTCGTGCGGTACACGTAATCGCGTCCGGTATCAAGCGGAGAGCCGAGCCAGGGAGGACGATGAGAGGGGAGGGGCGGGAGGGGGAGAAGAGGGCGAGACAGGGTAAATGATTTTCCGGCGGAAAAGCGTAGGCCCGAATCATAATCCGGCGAATAATAATGATAATGAAGCGCGGAACAGCGGCGGAGGGTGCGAGAGTCGAGGGGGGGAGGGGGAGGGGCAGGGTAGGGGGAGAGGGTGGCTCTCGGTATACACCAGTCGTCAATCAGTCTCGCCTCTGGCAGCCATGCTGCGGTTCTCTTCAATTTTATCATCCGATAACTCGATTCTCCATGCGCATTATCATGATTTTCAGCCCCCACCCCCCTCCCCCCTCGGTATTATGATCCCTCTTTGCGCCCTGTTATGCTTCGTACTTTTCATCCATGAATAATCGCAATTTCGCCCGGGCCGGCGAGATCAATCGACGCGGTCCGAGAGGATCGCCGAGTCGAGAGATAAAATGTGTTTTTTTTTTGCTTAATCAAATTGAAAGCGTGGAAAATTAAATATCACGGATTTTAGCTTTGGCTGAAAAAAAAATATTTATGTGGGCGAGTCCGGGAAAAATAAATTCGTCGCTTAATTCCCGACGACTCAATTTGCCGAGGATATTTTTTTGAGAAAATATTGCGCCAGATTGAAATCAGGCGATAACAGTTTGAGGTTAGCGCGTGGCTTAATTGAGGGTTCATTCGTATGCGCGCAACGAGATACCGGAATTCGGACCGCGCGTTAAGTGCACTTTTTCATCCGTGAATTAGCAAGAAATGCAAATGCCAGCAGCGGGGCGAGTCGAGTTCGGGAGATAAAATCTTTGAATGCAACACAACCGGCGCGCTGCAATCTCTCGAAAATGTTTCCGAGGCTGTTAAGATTGTAAGACGCACGAGCTATTTCGCGGGAGCGAGAAGGACCGATGGTACGACGAGGGGACAGGGTAGGGAAGGGGGGGGGGGGGGAGGGGAGGAGTCGGGTTGCGGCGTCGTCGCCAGGACGACGTCGAGAAACGACGGCGGTCCAGCCGGTGGCAACCCCGGTTGCGGTTTCGCTGGACCACGGAAACCGCTGGTTCGCGGTGCCGGACCGCTCGGTGACCGCGCGATGGTCAGCTCGACGCTCCAGTCTCACGATGAGCTCGACCGAGAGAGAAAGGGTGAATTATACTATAGAGCACCGCAGGCGCGTCGTCCAAATACTGCGCGAGAGTAAAACATACTGGAAAATGGAAATATAATAAAAGTATTTACACTGGAGTACGATAAAAAAAATTTGTTTATTTTTATTTATCATTTCAATCAGAAAAAATCGGGTATTTCTAGAGTGACAACTATTTTTCATAGTCAGAGCCATTCGTCAAATTCGTCGTCCAAATACTGCGCGAGAGCAAAAAATAGTAGAAAATGGAAATATAATAAAAGTATTCACACTGGAGTACGATAAAAAAAATGGTTTATTTTTATTTATCATTTCAATTCGCTAAGAAAAAATCGGGTATTTCTAGAGTGACAACTATTTTTCATACTCAGAGCCATTCGTCAAATTGCTAAAAATATACTGAATAAATTATTAAAATATTGAAAACTTACATTATAGTTACCAGATCTACCTAATCTTCGTCTGATCGTGAATCGAAAAACACCAACATTGATTGATAACAATATTATGATATTAGCAATAATGTTCAATATCCAATTAACGCTACAGTTGTAATTGCAAATTGTGAAACTATCGGTCGACCGGCCGTGTTCGACCGAATTGATGATTGACCTTTAAATATTTACACATCCAGCTTATCAATTTCAATGTAAATTAATTAAACCTCATGCGCGCAACGCGATACCGCGCATTAATTTCAGTTTATCATGTACAGCACCGAGCGTTGCGCGTTGCTTGCTTGCCGCGCTCGCGTATTAACATTTTTTTAACAATGGTACACGAGCGCGGGAATACCCATTGAATTTATTGAATATCCGTTAACCGATCGCACGGAATAAAGGGACTGTCTGGCTCTACAATATTTGTGTAAAACCAAATACACCGAGAATGGTACAGCGCGCCCCCTCGGAGAGGAGTCGCTGCATTAGTATTAGTCATCAGTGGAAGTGGTGAAAGCACAACGTTGAACACGACCGCGGCCAGAACAATTTGCATAAGCAATGCATTTTGATTCGCGTTCTCGCGATCAGCTCCACCACATTGTACCGGGGGAATGACATAAATAATGCATGACATAATGACGATTTCTGAAACGAGCCGAATACGGCCCCGGAGTTTCGGGCGCGAAACTCGGGGGGCGCCGCGCCGCGCCAGTTCATTCGCGCAAATTCCTGTTGCACTTTGAATACCGCACACGCGCGGCACAGAGTCGAACGCCGTTTTGACGTGGGCGACGCATGAAGAGCCTTGAATCCCGTTAATTTTCTCTATGAAATGCGTTTCTATTAATCTGATTACGACTCGCCAGCAGTTCTCGGATAAATTAACAAAATCCTTCTCTGGATCGGCTGACGTATCGCCGGGAAAATCCCTATTTATAGCGGTACACGCGGATGTATAGATATATAGATGAGAGAGAGAGAGACCAGAGAGGTTCGCCCGGCGCCAGGAGACTGCGAGAGCTGCGAGCTCCACGAGAGGGAAATATAATTAACAGGCACCGCGTCGCGCGGGGATCGATATCTTCATCCTCAATTATTTTCCTTCCTCGTAATTCGCTAACTCGATTGGCTAAGCGAAGCGTGACTTAAACCGCGAAACCCCGAGGTACGTGTAGACCTATATACACTGTGCGCGCTGTAGTTGTATATAGCTATCGGGCTCTATGTACACTGCTCTCTCCGCTCTTGGACGTGAAACGCGACCGAACGATCAGCCCGAGTTCTCCGACAATGAGCTCGCGGGGAACATAATCTCATAGCGGGCGCGCCTAATCAAGCCTCAACCCCCTTCCACCCCTCCACCTCCTCCTTCTTGCCCCTTTCCACCGCCTGAACCTCGGCCGCGAGGCTGGTTCTCCACAGGGTCGTCCAATTAATGGATCTCGATAGTCCGCCCGGCAGTTCAGGTCTCTTTCCAGCCGTCCAGCATTTTACCTTCCCCAGACCTTTTTCCAACCCCCCCTCAACATCGAGCTCCGTGTTTTCACATACGAGAATCACGCTGCCCCCGAGCTCTTTGTCGCCTGGCATAATGGATGGGTTTACACTAAATTCGTATCTCGCGGACCTTTCATTGATGGATACGGTTGTACGAGTTTTCAGCGATTTTCCGATTATGACGGATTGATCGAGTACTTTCCAACTTTGACTACGTGTGACGTCGGCTGCGACTCGGGAAATGCATCGCAGGAAAGTTGACGAGGGAATAAATGTTGGCAGCAGATGAAGTACCAGGAATAGAATGGGAAACAAAGTGATGACGAAGAAATGGACAATCAGGAAAGTAGTTTAGGGAGATTCGTGTGACGTAATGCACTTTCGTATGCAGAAGCAGTACATAACCCGGATTAGTCCTCTTCAGCAGAGTCCAATTGTTGGCCGGTATTTTGCTCTTGTAACGATCTTGCACAGCGTGTTCGCCTATTCGCAGTCCCGTTGTTCTCATTCGTTCCAGTCAGCCCTGTTCTCCAGTTGCCGTCAACCATACTCAGACCGACACTCCAGATGTATTCGGGTCCTACCCAGTCTGCCATTTGTTTGCACTCATATTCGTCCGCTTGTTCGTGAACCCAACACCCGCGGAATGCCACGAAACAGCGGTGAGTCGAGGTTAATTGTGTAACACGTCAGAACGTCCAGCACTTTCATACCGGTCCTTAAACGGATGTGGAGAACAAAGAGCTCTCCGGAAAGTGAATGTATAATGCGACATATTTCGCAACAGGATTCGCCGCCATTGATTCTGAAATAGCTCTCCGGCAATGCCAGCAGAGTCCAAGAGCTCTTAGAACATTTGTGCAGAGAAACGCAGTTGCGGCAGAGTCGTTTCATTTAGCGTTGGCCCTTCACCCACTCCGAATCTACCTTCGGTGTAGACCTATGCACTCGACCACACCGCGCGGCTCCCTCGATCCTGACTCCAACGCGCGCGCGCTCGCGCTCTCGGAGATCCGACGATAAATTCGTGCGGCAGTTTAACCCACCGGGCAATTAAGGCGATACGATCGCGAACGTGAAATAACGTCACACCGACGCGCGTACAACGTCGACCCCGAGCGAAGGAGGACGGGTTAGGAGGGGGGCTTCGATGTCGATGCCCCCCGTGCGTGCTGGATAACCGGTATAAGCTGTTTCTCGACCTGGTCACGTAGCCCTCCATTTTGCCTCCTTCTGGCGCATATGCGCGAGTTGTACCGGCGTTATAGCTAAATTACGTGGGAAAACAAGCAACGAGCCGCTTCTGTATACACCGTGTTCGTTGTAGTCACGTAAGACGTGGAAGTCACTCACGTAACCCTGGCTAGCGACTTCCACCGCTTCCTGGAGAATTTTTTTTTTTCTTGCGCGAGGCAGTAGCGATTCTGGTTTTACCAACAGTCGAACGACGTGTAACATGCGAATTTCTGTCGGCATATTTGTTTTACGAGGTCCTAAAATTTGGCAAACAGCAATTTCGCATTTCGTCGCAACTGTGTATTTCCGTAGTTTTTTTACGAGGTTCGAGGTTGAATGAAGCGGTGGTTTTAGTGTTTTTTGCATTTTTTTATTCTATTGCATCGTCGTGTCGCGTAAAAAATTCGCTATTTATTCAGTGTCCCACAACTCACGTTTACTTGTAATCTAATACCGTGTATCAGTTTATGTTTAATAAATACGCCAAGGCGGTAAAGTAATTTTCCCATAATTTTCTCGTAAATTTGATCAACGAGGTGCAGTCTGCAGCCGTGCGTGGTATTAGAAACGCCGCACGCGCGATAACATCCGTAACACGTGTCTAATGACCCGCGCGCTGCCTTCGCACGGAAATCCAGAGGGGCATCGAGAATCAGATGTGTTAAGTAGCACGAGTTAATAATTCGAGCCTACACACCTGTTCGTTTACTCAGCCTGACTAGTGAAAAGCCATTCGTCGGTTACGACCGCGACTGCTGCCTCTCGTCTCTCGTGCGGCTTAACTCAATAACGTCCAGGGGCATAAACGTGCCCTCGCCCACTCGTCATTTTATATATCGCCCCAACCATCGCAGCAGAGACCAAAAAAAGAAAAACTCGAATCCACCGAGTCGCAAAAACTGGAGGAGTAAAAAAAAATGTCTGCAGGACACATATAAAAATCGCGACCTCAGCTGAGTCGACCCGGAGAACGAATCTTACGTGCCCAATTTAACTCATTTACAACCCTATAAATAAACGCGACACCGTCGAACCCTCGACGCTCTCGAGTGCGCAACGCCAAATGAATTTCCAAACCGAAATAATTCGATCTCACCGAGAGCGATGTAATTTCATCAAGAGAACCGCGTCCAACGAGTGGCACTCGGGGTATATTGGTGTAACGATTGTATTATTAATGGTCCGACGGATTCTCGCGGGCTCGCGCCATTTTAATTTATAAATCCCCGGCTCGTCGGAGCGTGACGGTGATTCGAGAGCTCGGAGAACAGACAGTTACAGATCACTCCTGCGGCGACGTCTAAACGAGATGATGGCAGCCTGTCGAGTGGTCCCAGCCGAGGGAAAATCTCCGAGTACTTAGCCGGGCCGAGGGCGGAGATAACCATTTATCAGCAAATGTAACTACGAATTATATATACTGTATATAATTCGTAAAACATATACGTAACACGTAACGGTTGTTGCATTAGTGTGCGTTACGAAACTCGTCTCTGTTTGTTCAGGTGGGCGCGCGCACCTCGGGCGTCATAGACCGAGCGCAGGAATATATAGATCAATAATGCAAGTGTGTTT
Organism: Itoplectis maculator; assembly: GCA_964034905.1. NCBI lineage: Eukaryota > Metazoa > Arthropoda > Insecta > Hymenoptera > Ichneumonidae > Itoplectis > Itoplectis maculator. Next base: position 11,393,454 of record OZ035856.1, on the reverse strand, counting down.
GCTCGGTTAATTATGATCGGTGCTGGACGCTCGCGCTTAAGCCCGGCGTTTATTTACTTCGCTGCGGTGAGACGCGAGCGCCGAGTGAGACACTCGGACAAGTGACACACACTCGAGGCTTATGGGTATAGCGCCACTGCGAGACGATGATAAATTATGAGTAAGAAGATCAAAGCGGGCGGATATGGTCGGTCGGTTTGCTCGACACGATGAGAGACGAGGGGAGGGGAAGCTTCTGTGGCGCTCGGACGGGTTTTCAGTCGCGCGTTGAGAAAATTATAATCGGGATATACGAGCTAACTGATAGTTTGTACAAGGTGTTAATTTTTTTTTTTAGGTTTTTTACTTTTCTTTTCTGGACGATGACGACGGACGTCGGTTTCAGGGAGGAAAAGAGGAAAAAGAATTTTCTGAAGCGAAGAGTAATTAGACGAAGATGAGAGGGGAGAGGAAGGAAGGATGACTTGTACTAAGCGGTGCCGCACCGTCGACTTTGCATTACTGTAATCGAGCCACTCTGCCCTTCTGTGGTAATGCAGCCCATAAGCTCCCGTTTCTCTCTCTCTTTCTGTCTCTCCCTTTTCGTCTTATTACTCCGCGGAGACTTCCAGACCCCTCCCCTGCCCTTCCGAACGGCCACACCCGACGATAAAATCAGTTGGCAAGTTCATCGGAGCACGACAACCGAGCTGAATGGCAAACGTCCCGATAATAGGAGTCTCGAGACGACGGAGACGACGAAGACGACGACGACGACGACGACGACGACGACGTTGAATAAGCGGAATTGGATCGGCGAATTCGAGCTAACGATTATTCAACACTGTCGTCGATCCTTCTGGTGCCTTCTGATTCGCTTGCAGAGCACGAAGAGATGCGACAAAAATAATGCGCGGTATTTGCGACGAAAGTGCGGCCACCGCTGCGATGGGTCAGAGACCCTCGGCGGCAGCCGTCTGCAGTCGATGCAAAATTGAACAAAGACCCGAATGTGGAACCAGACGAAATCGAGAATTAAGGGGAGCGCGAGAGATTCACTCCGGCTTCGGGTGCAGTATTCATCGCGATATGTCGCGACCTGTGCTTTGAGGGTGTCGCGGGAATTTTCGTTGCTGTTATTTCAGTATCTTACTCAGTTATTCGACACCGCTGAATATAAGTGAGATCACTGCAGCGATGAGGTTCTTGTAAATGCAAATGTTTATTTTTGCCTTCGAGATGCTCTGCTGAAAATATTTCGTCAAGAATTCTCAGCACCGACGAATGAACCAGAATCGATGGTGCAAGCTGAGAATAGAAAAAAAAGCTCTTCACCAGAAATCAGGAAGAACTTGAAATCTTAGGAACAGAAATCTAATTTTTATCCTCACTTTTTCTGTCACAGAACATTTCATCGAAGATCTATATGAATAGAAAACGATACATGAATGAAAAATTTTGCTCACATTTTGCCCAACTGAAATTTTCCACCGTCATCACATTTTCTTTTAGCATCCGTTGTCCCCGCAAAAATTCGATACATTGTATCCGTGATAAGCAACAAGAATTTCCACACCTTGCGACAAGAAAGGCAGACGGTTAATTTTCATAATTCCGTCCTCAAGCGTCGTCGATACGTTACGTTGCACGATCAGCTACAACACATGGATTGTGCAACTTGACGAGTTCGACCGCAGCTTGTATTCTATCTATGGTAATTCGCGACGTCGCACGAGACAAGAAGCAAGAGTCGTGTGCGAAGGGAGAAGCGAAGTAAAATAGCGACGTTCCTCGAGCGACGAAATCGAGTACTCGATACTTATCTGTCCACGTGTTCGTGCGGTCGCGTCGCCCACCCTCGCGTCATTCTCCATATGTACAGCGTACGTCCGTTCGCGCGCGCGCGAGCTCGACGCCTCCTGATAAATTATGTATGACCCACCGTAGCCCACACTCCCCACCCCCTGAACTACCTTCCCTTTCGCCTCTGACTCTCGCTTCTCTCTCTCTCTGTCACTTTTGCTCTCTCCCTTAGCCCGTGCTCTTGTATACACTATATAACTCGATTCATAAATATGGATGTCCGTTCTCGCGTATAACCGGTGAGCACTTTGTACCGCACGCTTTCGAGCGTGCTCTTTTCTCTCGTGGTTATATTTTCGCTCGTGCACGAGAATCAAGTAACTCGACCACCGCTACTCGCTACCTGCAGCCACTGCCATTGGCTACCACTGCAGCGGCTCTGGAGCGAATGACAACGATAAATTGGCGACACCTGCGTCCGGATTAATCGAACGGCAAATAAGGAGCGGAAGGAGCGCTTCGAGCTCAGAAAATAGGGGATAAAAAAATGATGATAATATTATTCTGTGCACTAAGAGTGCATATCACGCAGTAGGATTTCACATACACAGAGCTCAGTCTTGTCATCATCGTTCGATACGATGGCAATAACGAGGCCGTCTGGAGTGAGACAATGACGCGCGGAGACCAACGTGAAACAAGGAAAATGGGATTCTCTCCCACGCTTTGAATTCCAGGATCGCAAGACAAGACGGTAAGAGGATGAAAAAGCGGATGAAAAGGAGAAAAAGCCGCTGGCAGTTGAAACGAGAAAATAAATTGCAATATTGTGGGCAGAGGCGTTTTCGCCTGTACGGGGCAAAAGAGGAAGCGAAGGTGAAGTGGATGAGTAAACGCTTTCGCGGAGCAACAACGTCGCACTCGCGCGCTCGCGCGCCGTGGGTAAAATGAGAAATACGAGGGAGGACTAGGTGTGCCGTATACACAAGCGACGGGGGAAACACGGCGAGAGAGCCGAGCCCCGGCGAAGAGGATGAGGAGGAGGAGGAGGAGGATGGTAAGAGGAGACATCTCTTGGAAGCTCTCGGAGCCGTGAAACGTATACACTGAAACGAGGGTGGAAAGCAGGAAGGAAAAAGAGATAAAAGGTTAAAAAAAATCAGGGGAAGGGATGGGTTTGAGAAAAGCGAGGGTTTGAAGAATATAGAGCGAAGGAGGAGAGACAGAGAAAGAGGCGAAGGAAAAGAGGGGAGGTGAACGAAGCAGACAAGTCCAGGAATGGGGAGGGAGGGGAGTGAGAAGGAAAGCACTACGGAAAGTAAGGAAAAAGAAGAACCCTGGAATTGGCTCCGGTGTACCGCGCGGATAGAGCGGGTAATTACGCCCTGAAGAGTGGAGGTCGAAGGTAAGACCGGGACAGAACGGTTCGGAGGCAAAGAAGTAAAAAAAAAAAAAAAAAAAAACAAGAAGAAAACGTGGAATGGAAAAAGAAAGAAGCTAAATAGAATTAAAAAAAAGCAAGAGGAAAAAAAAGCGTCTTCTCTCTGACCGAAAGTATTTTCACCATCGTGTTGCCAACCTTTCGAATGGTGCGCGTCGAAATAGAATGTGTCTGTCTGCCGGTCGTTTTACTCGGAGAGATACACGCGGTGTGTATAGGTGTGTAACGCTAGACCAAAGCGGACTAGTGCGGAATGAGAGAGAACGGAAAAAAAAAAAAAAAAAAAAAAAAAAAAAAAAAAAAAAAAAAATGAAGAGGAAGAAGAAGGGAGTGGAGGAAGAGGATGGGGAAGTCCGCCTCGACGAAGGAGTAAAAGGAGGACAGAAGGAAAGTGAGCTAGCTGTACACTTTAGCGACACAAAGGGAGAAGCTCGAATATCGGCCAACTGTCGAGGCCCCCGCTGGCTCTTTTTCGTAGCTGCGGCAGAAGCAGCAGCAGCAGCAGCAGCAGCAGCAGCAGCAGCAGCAGCAGCAGCAGCAGCAGCAGCAGCAGCAGCAGCAGCAGCAGCAGCAGTAGAAGCAGCAACAGCAACAGCAGCAGCAGCAAAACCAGCACCCTCATCGTCCTCGTCCGTCCGGGCTTCTCTCATTGGTGACGCCAACACGGCATAGCCACCCTTGTTCCACCTCTCGAGCCGGTCCTTTCCGCTTACTCCACATAGCCCGAGCGAAAACACGGACGCAGTGGAGATCGGTGAGGAGAAGGGAGAGCGAGACTCGAGGAAGGAGAGGGGAGGGGGGGAAACGAGCGAGAGAAGCCCGAGCTGTACGAGGGGCGGCGAGTGGCTCGAACAAAAGCTCCGACGATAATAGGAAGAGCTGCAAGAAGGAGCGCTCGCTCGGTGGGTAGAGAAGAGAACCGGCAACCTAATCTGTTACAGTCATAAACCCTGTTTTTGGACCCTTTATCCGACCACCCTGCTGCCTCGCTGCCTCCTCGACGAGAGTTCGCGTCTCCGTCTCTCTCTCGTACGACGGCAGCAGCAGCGTCGACGCGGTATATACGCGCCGCGGCATACACGGAGTGGGTATAATGGCACAGTCACTCGGCGAGTGTGTTGCCCCCCCCCCCCCCCCCTCGCTGGGTTTCTCGCACCCCTCGCGCTTATCCCGGCGCACACGCTCCAAAAACCCCTCCTCGGTGACTCTATAGCCCCCGTGTTTCTCATACATAATACACGTATTTGCCGAGAGAGCGCCGAGGGACGAAGCCGAGAGGGGGGAGGGGGTAGGAGGGGGGGTTTAGTCACACGTATACGTAAATACGTGAATATAAATGCCCACGAATATTTTATAACGCTGGGCGGGGCGATGTGGCACAGCGAACAAAGTACAGGTCGCCGCTGCATAATGCGTCCGTAGGGCTGTGGCCCTTAGCCCTTATGTGCTACATGTATGTGGGTATATATATATGTGTGTATATATAAATACGACGCAGCCACGGAATCAGAGTACAAACGGCACAGCGAATAGTGCCGCGCGAGTGTGGAAGCGTCACGACAGTCTGTGTTTCTCCGTCACCCTCGCTGCTCCCTTGATTTATCCACTCCAACGACCCTTAAGGGCGTCACACGAGGGGTGAGGGTTTCGCGGGGCCGCGTAGCTGCTTTCCGCGCTGGCTGTGTCGACTGTCGCGCTCCGCTTGTGTTGTCGCCGCTGCCTATGCTCTCTGACACTCGAGAACCGTGATCGCCTCGGCGAGAGGGGTGAATATGTTACAATTATCGCTAAACCGAAGCACGAGAGGGGCGGGCTCGGCTTCCGGGGGCTGAGGACGGGGGAAGGGGAGCAAACAGAATTGGAGAGCCGGGTGGAATTCTCCCCCGGGACACGGCCCGACACTTTCGTCAACGCTAAGGGTATCCCCCCCTCCCCCCGAACGCGTCATCCCCCTTCCCTCATCGCCACCCCTCGAATCAACCCCTCGTCAAGTCCCTCTGGGCAAAACGTTGCCGTACCTATTTTACTCTCGTCTGTCTTCCTTTATCTCCGAGTCGGCATCTTTTTTTTCGGTTTTTTTTTGCTTCTTATATTCCTCTCACGACATCGAAGGAGAGAGAGGGGTAAATGGTGTATATATACTCTGATCCTTTCCGCGCCGATCGCTGCGATGCCCGATAAAAACCCGGCATACACTTTGACGCTTTTATTTTCCACTTCGACGTATAGCTGCTCTCCAGCTTCGGGACTCTGTGTATATATAACGGTGTGTATATACTGTGCACCGAGGTTAGTGTAGCGAGGAAGGGTGTTATTCGGGTTTTCCGCACCCTTCGCGCTGCGCGACCCCTCGAACTCGTGACCCGGGAAACTCCGATCTCGTTATCTACGTCGTTACGCGGTCGCCCGAACTGCAACGGCACCCTATATCGCCTCGGCTCCCTCTCACTCGTTTCTCTCGCCCGCAACCCCCCTTCCCCCTCTCCCAATGCCCCCCGGGACAACCGGAATTTACCCTGTCGACCAACCCTTCGCTCTCCCGCCGCCACCTCTCGCGCTGCTTCCGCTCGCGCTTTTCTCCGGGAGGAGAGAGCGAACCGCGCGCGTATCGTCGATAAATATTTGCAAGCTGATAAATTTGCCACCACCGCTGAGCCGCGCCCGCGTCGATGGGGATAAAACGCCCGGAAGGGGTTGCCGCCGCCGCTGACACGCGACTAAAGTTCGGAATTTTATTGAGCGTAATGCAACCACACAAACGCGACTGTTAATTTTACGATTGGTCCGACGACGAATTATCCTCTATTAAAAAGTGCGTGAGCAACCATTGTTGTCGATATAACTCGGCCTCCGATTGGTCGAGGGCCGTGACGACCGACAGTTTTTGTTTAACCTACGGTGACCCCGATTTGGGCGGTTTTCGGCCCGGCGACCAGATCTACGATTTCTGACAAACTGTTCGACAACATTTTTTTTTTTTAATCAACTAAACAAGGGTTTTTAGTTGCGATTTACCCTTTTAAAGGTTTATAAGAGCGCAGCAGCGCAAAGATATCTCGGGCACGCGCGCAAGCGCGTGTGATTAGCCTAGTAATATTAAAATGATGGCAATATCAATAATAATCATAATAGTATAAGAAATTAGGTATATTTTGTATTTGACTTTATGTGTATTATTATTTCGTCGCAAGATTATTTTAACGGGTTCAATGGTTTTCGATTTATCCTTTCGTATATTTTTGGTAAGTGAATAAAGCGTAGGTGGGTGATTGAGATACGTGAGGAAGGTGAGAGAAGAGAGAAGAGGCGTAAGAAATGAGGCACACGAGGCGAACGAGAAAGAGGTAAATAAAGAATTTAAAAAAGGCGAGGCTGGGCTCATTTATGTATATTTTTTTCCATTCTGGCCTTTTTTGTTTCCCTCTCTCTTTCTCTCTGTCTTTTGGTTAAAGTCCGTGAGGCCATTCGGCCATTATCGACGCTATTTTCTCGGCTCTCGGACGCCTCTTTTTCCGTACCTTCGACTCACTTTTTTTCCGCGCCAAGAGGGCAGAACGTGCGCTCGGCCCCTCCGCTCTTATCTCCGGACAAGCTGCGGCTAATGTAAGTATCCGACTACAGGGCTCGCAGACCCTGTTCTCCAACCTTTCGTTTTTTTTTACTGTTTCCTTTTTCCCTTCTTGCCTTCCACGAGTTCCCGGCTTCGTCGAGCTAAAAAGACCTCCGAAGACCCGAGAGAAAACCAGGAAGCTGCTCACCATCTCAATGTTACAAAAAAAAAAAAAAAAGCATTACATGTTTCTGCACGTTGCCCTTTGCCCTCAAAACTATTTGCTACAATACCAAAAATGTTAGTCACAAAAATACCACTCAACTGTCACAATTGTTGAAAATAAATCTTTTTGCCTCGACAAATGCAAAAAAAAATTGATGCGAGAATAAGAGTCCTTTGAATTCCATTGTGGCAACTGTACTTCAGGTGTAGCAGCGTAATCAGAGAATTCTCCTTCGGGCTGACTCATCATTGTCTATTCGCGTCGCAACACTCTCGACATCCTCTCTCTGCCTTTCTTTCCCTCACCTCTCCCACCTCGGAAGCAGGAAAACCAGCAGGAGTCGAAAGCCACCGAGCCGTGTACATTCTACACGGGAGACGATGTTCGCGTGGATATTCAACGCGAGTGTCTGCGTGTACTCGCCGTTTCTACGCGGCTCTGCCGTTTCATGGCACCTGCAAGCAGCAGCAGCAGCAGCAGCATCGTCGGATGGTTGTTCAGCCTCCGAGGTTCGCATGCGTTCTGACCGGACCTCCATTCTTCGGTACACGCGACAACAGCGAGAGGGCGACAGTCACGGAACGCGGCGAGATAAGTACACGCCAAGTGCCAACTCGAGTAGCATTTTGCTGCCATTGGATTTGCAACCTGAATGTGGCTCGCGAAATCCACGGCAAAATCTCTCTCCGTCTCTCTGCTTCGCAGCGTAAAAGCTTTTCGTGTGCACACCGAATACGGTATAATAATAATAATTCGGTGCAATGTGGATCGCGAGTGAACAGGGTCGAAACCTTATCCAGGTATCAGCGAGCGGATTCAGCAGTGCGACGCCTGGTGGCGATTGCAGTAATTATCGTAATGGCGGCTCGGAAACACACAGTTTCACCTTAATGCACATTGCTGTGTTTATTCCGGCTGCCGGAATGAAATCCCTGAGGTAAAATCTCCTCCTGAACAAAATGACCCAGATAAAAACTTAACTCGAAATACAGTTTCACTTCTTTGCATTTTAAGATCAATTTAACACGTCGACTCGAATGATGGATCCAAAGCAGGTTAGGTTAGAATATTTCAAGAAACACAAACGTAAACAGGAGACGAGTCAGTAGCATAATATCACAGTCAGTTGCTGGTTGTGTTACACCGAATAGTCGATGTTTTATGCATAATGCTGATTAATTCGCGCAACGCTTCGCGGAGTTACCTTGCATTATCCCTCCGCTCGCGTACTCCAAGCATTAACATATTCAGTGCACTCTCCCCATAAATTGTCATATTCATTTTCCCCATCGCGAATCTTCTCAGACGGTCGTAATATTTCTGCCATTGCACCAGCGCGCAGTTCAGCGAAGTCACCATTGCGCAACATCTGAAATTCATTGCTTGTGTCTGTGCAGGCAAAAAGATAAGCAACGCGGGATACACATCCTCGTCTTCCCAGCGCGACCAAAAAATACCATGGTAACGCAATCTCCTTGCTTTCCGCTCAAATAAATACCCATGAAAGAGCGTCTCAAAGCTCTACTCTCACTGAAGGGTCGCGAAAAAAAAAGAGGAAAGAAAACAATGTCAATAGTCACATCTGCAAGGATTGAGTTATGGGGTGTCGAAGAAAATCAGGCATCGAGATTCGAGGTGTCAAGCTCTGACTGCAGAAAGAGAGGGGAAACATATACACACATTCCAAATCACACAGACACTGTGGCGCACACATGAAGACAGACAGGCGGACAGACAGACAAACAGACATAGAGATACCAGATAGAGCGGAGAGAGAGTTTCGCTGCTGCTGCTGCTGCTCGATCTCCGGGGAGTTTGAACGGACGTGAGGCTTGACGAATCGCGCGGCTGGGCGGCGGGGAGGAGGGGTAGGAGGAGGAGGAGGGAGGAAGTAGTCGGGGAGAAAGGGGAAGAACGTGAGGAAGCGTTCTCGATAGGAGGGAATCAGCGAACTGAGCACAAGCTATGTGTATATATACACGGCGTAGGATCGAGGACGGGTGAGTTCATATAATGGAAGTGAGTACAGACGTACCGTGTTAGATTATATATAGCGCCTCTCGCGAGTGAGACAGGGCTCTGAGGGAGGGGTGGCAGGGAGTGAAAGGGAGTGTAAACGCGAGGATCGAGATAGGGTTCGCCGCGAGTGTGAGGGAAACACACCGTCGAAGGCAAACTGAACAAGCGAGCCTGAGAGAGAAACGGCGACGGGCGGAACGAGGGAGGAGGGAGGAGGAGGAGATATATAGAAGCGGCGCGGTGCGCGGCTACAGGGAGAGGGTGGAAACGACGAGGAGACAGAAACGCCGCAGATGGGATCACCGGGGGCCCCCGGTAGTGCCTGCTATACGGTAGTCCCCCATGTATATCATTAACCTCATCCTCGTTTTTCGCCTCCTCGCCTCTTCTTCTTCTCCCCCACCTCCTCTTCCTCTCCCCCCTCGCGTCCCGAATGTCCTGCATCACGTTCCCTAGTTCGCGAGAACCTCGCTTCGCATCTCCTCCCTCCTCCTCCCGCTGCCATATACCACCGGAGACCACTCTGCTATCCCCGTTACTCCCATGCCTATACCTAACTCTCACCTATATAGTCACCATTCGCGTTGCTTTCCCTCTCCCTCCCTCCTCCTCCTCTTCGCTCTCCCTCATTCCAACACACATTTCGCCTTGCTTCCCTCGCGCTCTCCTCTGGAGGTCTCGACGGTCCGATGAAACCAACCGGCTACAGTGTCTCCCTCCCCCACCTCCCCTGCAACCCCTCCACCTCCTCCTCCTCCTCCCCGCTCCTTCCACCTCCTATTACTCTTGTCTCCCTCGCGCACCCTCAGTTGACTCAGACATTGCACTGGGCGGCAGGATTTAATCTCTCCCAAGCTCTCCCCCCCCCCTCCCCTCCCCACTTCTCGCTCTCCCTCGCTCCTTCTTCCTCTCACTCCCGCTCCACGGAGAATCTACGAAGCGACGGCGGCTGAGAGGTAGCCGTGTACTCTGCCTCGCCGTCTCCCTTCGACTCACCGCTTCTCACTTACTTGCCGCTTCTCCTCCTCCCTCCTTCTCTCTCCTCCCTCCTCCTCGCTCTCATCCAGCTAAAACCGGATCTACACTACCCCGCCGCCGACTCGCTCGCTCCCTCGCGACTCGCCCCATCGCGCGCAAACGAGTAATTAACTATCTCCGTGTGGGACACGTGTTCCCACTGCTCCGGTCCCTCGCTCGCCCTGCTCGCACGTTTCGTGCTCCTATATCCCTCTCGCTCGCTCTCCTTTCGCTCCTCTCGGGCTGAGCGTGTTGCCCGTGTGTCGCTCTGTCTCTGTCTCTCGCCCGTCGGTGTCCGCACCGCTCTACCATTGGCGCACCGCCGGTGATCCCTAACTCTCTCCCCACCTCTCGCACCCCTCGGGCCACTGTTTACACACACGCTCTTATGTTAATTTAGCTAAACACCCTCGTCTACCCGGCGTAGCAGCCACGTTGCCGCCGCTCGCGCGCGTTCTGCCTCCGCGCGCAGCACGCGTGTTTCCAGCACCGTTGCTCCGACGTTGCGCCGTGAGCGGTGGCTCCTCAAAAATTATCGAAGCGAGGGTTGAAGTCCCGCGGCGATGACTCTGCCCTCGCAAATACGCAAGCAGTCTTTCGCCTAATAACACGCACGGATTTTTTTGCGGTTTTGTTCCACTGTATTACAGTTCAGAGGTCTACGTGTTTGCTGTACGGATTTTTGGGTATCGAGCACACGTGACACGCGAGCAGATTCAGTCGAGGATTTCAACGTCGGATATCGCACTGTCCGCTTCGCCATTCCCAACGATATAATAACAGCAGCTTCTGCCGACGAGAGAAGAATTCGAGACTCGAAATCGTATCGACCGAGAGCCGTCGATAATGATCGTGCGGAACGCGAAGAAAATTAGGCAATCGTTCCTAAAAAAAAAAAAATAAAGAAAAAAAATCCGTGGGAAACCGGTGGAGTTTAGGCTCGAATATCCGCCACTTCTCACTGCCACTCAGAAAAATAATACAGACGAGGTGGAATATAAACGATGAGAGAGAATCGTATGAAATTTAGCGCAGTTTCGTGGGGATTTTTCGAAAATTTATTCAGTCACGAGAGAGGCGAGAGAGAGGTTAGGGGGCTCACCGCATATACGGAGGGTGGATAGGGAATTTCAAGAGCTTAGCAGAAGAGAGCCGCTCACCGCTCCTCTGCTTGGGGGGAAGGGGGGGGGGGGGGGGGAGGGGTGCAGAACACGGTGGGTAGAAACAACTCGGCCGGATGGCCGGCTTTCCGGCTCGAGGTTTTAAACTCGATTATTCCGGGAGTTCTTTCCAGCCCTTCCCTCTCGCGCCTCGCTCGTGTCTGCACATTTCGCGAGAGGCATTCATTGTGTTTTATATACAGGGTGATCCAGAAACCCAGCACCCAACGCCCTCAAGATAAAGTTTGCGGGCGAATTAACAGAAAGTTGAGAGTAAGTTGAAGACGAATTAAGAGAAAATTGAAATTGGCTGTCATAAATCGGCGCTCAGTCAAAAAATGATGTTAAAGTTTGCATCGTTGGAATGCAAAAAAAAAATTATTGTAATGAATCCTAAAGATCGTACTGGATATAAAATATCATTATAACGATTAATTGTCGTAATGACTTCTCAGAATCGTTGGAATAATTATTTTTTTAAATGTTCGTTGCATTCCAACGATGCAACCTTCAAAATCGTTTCAAAAACTACCGGGAATAAAAATCTCAAATTTTGCA